>CM062807.1:47857670-48457670 GCA_031772625.1 Pinus tabuliformis | reverse complement strand
GTGATGATACATGGTTGATATATTAAGGGTTCTTGTGAAAGATCATAATGTGATGACTATGGTGTTTTCACATATGATATGATGTGAATGATTTTGTGTTACTGCTTGGAGATATGACATATGCTTAGTTGATTCATGGAAGGTTATGATAAGGCTCTTTCTACTAAGGAAATGAAGCAAGTTGATATTGATGAGATCAAGAGGATGAGTTGATATCTATATATGACATACTTAGTCACAGGTTGATGATATTTACTTTGTCATATCTTTGGAACTGATGATGGACAAATACAGGTTACAGGTCTGGATGTTGTTGACAGATGCTTATGGTGCATATCATACATGATGTAGGATAGTTTCTGATGACTATCATGGTCTTGTTTAGATATTTGGTCTCTGTTATAAATGTCATGTATATCATTCGATGTAAAGGTCATATAAAGACCCATGATGTAATAATTTGTCTCTATCTTTTGATGAGTCCTTTTTGGTCATATGATGTAATTTGTATCCCCACTTTGCATGGGATGGACGATGTAATTTATGTCATGTATAAACAATTGGTATATCCTCAGTTGGTTAGGTGGATGAGTCAAATTTGTTATATCCCCACTTAGTTGGGAGATTGATATATGTATGAGTCATTGGTGATAGGAAGGTCAAAGTCACTTAGTTGAGTTATACAGTCATGTTATTCTTTTGGAAAATATTTGCAAACTATGCATGTGCTCAGGGGGAGCTTGGATGATATAGTGCATCTCAACATGTACAAAGGAGGAGTTTAATCAGAGAATTTAGCATGTGCTTAGGAGGAGCATGATCAATGTTTATTTTCAGCTATTCAGATATGAAAGTTTTCTTTTTGGTCAGCCCTTTACCATTGATATCAAAGGGGGAGAATATCTTGGCCCGCCCTTGGCCCTTGATGTCAAAGGGGGAGAGTATTTTAGTGTTGCTTGTTATCTCTAATAGTTTCTATAGCTTGCGGTAATCAACACCAACATGGTTTCCATCAAGTCCAAAGGGGGAGATTGTTGGCATTATGATGCATGTGTTGTACTTGATGGAAACCCACTCGTAGCAGAACAACTCACTTGTACATGGTAACTAGATGAATCTATAGAAGAGATATTAGATGTGACAGAATGCATGACATTTGTGTTTATAGATGTGACAAAATGTAGGGCAGTTCAAAGGAATCAGTTCAGAAGTAATGTACAATGGCAACTCTCTTAGATGACAGTTCACAATGCAGTAGGACAACAACAAAGAATTACAGATCAAACTACAAAGAATGAAGAAAGAGAGGTATATGCAGGTTCACCTTGTCCAAGCTACGTATACACGCAGGTTTACTGAACAAAAGGAGTGTATACATACACATGCACTTTCACAGAAAGAAAAGCACCTATATCTTGGAAAAACAAATTTTTTGGTCCAAGGTATATGACCCAAGGTAATTGGTCCGAGGTATTTGGTCCAAGGTATTGGTCCTAAGTAGTTCTAGTCCATGGCATTGAGAAAGGCCTAAAACAATATAAGGAGGAGAAGATCATTAGGCCAGATGTGCAAGTATTGAATATCTTCTAAAGTGTTTGATAATCTATGTGAGTTACGAGCTTTTGAGGCTTTGCTTGATCTGATCTAAGGATGAACCTATGTGGTTGATGATGGTTGATGGATCGGGATCATAAAGCCTTAAAATGTATTATCATTATGTGGTTTGATCATGGACAGTCTACATCTGAATACTGATGCATGTTTTATTCTGTTAATGATATGATCTAGGTATGACTGAAGTCTGGAATGTCAGTGAAGTTTTAAGTTAGTATTTGCAGATATGTACGCTGTTTCTCTTTGGTAAAAGTCCGTATACATGCTGGTTTGACACATAGAAGTAGTGTATACCTTATGAAGTATGATTTTTGAAGTTATAGTTGGTTCTGGTTGTTGATGCAAAGTTCTGGGTTTTGCTTTATGTTCTAGTGACTGCATTCTGGTAACAGTGTTCAGATTGATTGATTGTGATTTGCTTCAGAGATGATGGATGAGATCTAATAATGGATCGGGATCATAATGAATTATCATTATGTGATCTGATGGGCTAGATCTGATTGCTAACACATGTACTATCCTTTATATGTGATGATTTGGGTATGTCTGAAGTCAGGAAGTGCAATGAAGTTATAAGTAAGCATTTGAAGATCTATATGCTGGTTCACTTTGATGAAGTTGTGTATACACGTTGGTTCGGCTCTTCCAAGTTGTGTATACACTCTGATGCATGGTTTTGAGGTTACAGCTAGTTCTGAATGATGATGTAGTGTTCTGGGTTTAGATATGTGTACTGGTTACAGTGATCTATCTATTCCAGTTGATTTGTTGAAGTTGATTAAGTATGAATGAATGGTTGATTCAGTTGTGTCAGAGGTTCAAAGGTTGTCAGTGATTGATTGAGTTTGGAAAGTAATGATTGAGTTTTAGTGATTGATTGATGTAGATGTAGTTGATGGTTGTATTGCAATGATGATTGATTCTAAGCTTCAATGTTGTTGATGGGTCTAGTATGAAAATTGGATGAAATGAGGCCTTCATGTGTATTGTTGTGTACCAGGAGCATCCAGTTTGAAAATTTATGAAACGTGGTCCCTGAAGGAAGAAAGAAGGTCATAGCCTTCTGTAGGTCAGTGCCTACATACTAGTAAACATATTAGCTAGTATAATAGCTAGGGGGTTGTAGCTCCCTTTAAGTAGATGCTGGAGAATGAGAGAAGGTTGTAACCTTCTGCAGGTAGAAGCCTGCGTACTGGTATGAGTCTCACTAGTACAATGTTGTAAATAGATTTTATTATTATTAAAAGAAGATAGAGATGACAGTAGCAGTGATTTTCACCCACTTTGGGTTTCCACCTTAAATCTTGGTGTTATGTGTGTTGCTTATGTGTGATGGTTCATTCTATTATTAACTATACATGGTTACTGTTTAATGTTTAATAAAGTACTGATGCACATATTAAATATCAACATATGATGAATTAACTGAATCATAAGTTCACTAGATATATGTTGGTTGCCTTAAGAACAGTTGCATGCACACGCGAGTTCCCTTCACTGAAGTAGCGTATATAAATCTGATTATGGAAATGAAAAAATTATTTATTTACAAATATTGATTCACCCCCCCTCTCGGTATTATTTCCAACAGTGGGCGTATCACACAACTTGGAGAAACACTACTGGATACTCTCCTTATCAACTGGTATTTGGTAAAGAACCCATTTTTCCCATAGAATTTGAAATACAAACACTAAAGATAGCCCAGGAAGTGGGACTGGATTTAACTGAAGCCTTGGTGGACAGGTTACAACAGATGAATGAATTATATGAAGCTCGGCTATTGGATCTACAGTGTACAACACTTATTCAACAACAAAGAGCCAAATGGCATGATGCCTTGATTAAGAAAAAGACATTTCATGAGGGAAACTGGGCACTTTTTTACGATTCCAAGTTTCAAGACTTCCCTGGAAAACTACAGACTAGGTGGTTAGGCCCCTACGAAATAAAGCAAGTACACGACAATGGAACTCTTATGCTAACCACCATTGATGGGTCTGGTTCTTCTTTTAAATCGAATGGGCATTGGGTGCACCTCTACCAAAAACCACTTACTAGAAAATCTTTCTACCAACAGATACGTGAGGACCCCACCATGCAAGTTTTAGCTGCAGAAGCCAATCCTTCAGCAGCTTCATCTTTATAAAATTTATTTCTTCTGTGTAAACTATGTAAATATGATTGCTAATTTTCTTTTCTATTTCTTTTTCTCTTCCTGTTTTGTTGTTCAATTAATTGAATAGCTGTTATTCAATCTATTGAACAACACTTCCTTTTCAACATGATTTTGCTGTTAAATCCATTGAACAACTACTTTTCAATTTATTGAAAAACACTTTCTTTTTGACGTTGTTCTGCTATTCAATCTATTGAACAACTACTGTTCAATATATTGAACAGCTTTTGTTCAATCGAATTGAACGTCACTTTCTTTTCCGTGTGATTTTGTTGTTCAGTTAATTGAACAGCTGTTGTTCAATCTATTGAACAACCGCTATTCAATCCAATTGAACAACACTACTTTCTCTGTGTGATCTTGTTGTTCAGTTAATTGAATAGTTGTTGTTCAATCAATTGAACAACCGCTGTTCAATCCAATTGAACAACACTTCTTTCTTTACATGATTTTGTTGTTCAGATAATTTAACAACACTTTCTTTTTGTGTGTTTTGTTATTCAATCAATTGAACAACTGCTGTTCAATATATTGAATAGTTGTTGTTCAATCCAAGTGAACAACACCTTATTTGTGGCATAATTTTTTATTTCAATCCAATTGAACAACAATTTTTACGTATCTTTGCTATTCAATTCATTGAAAAACTACTGTTCAATTCCAATTGAGCAACAAAATTTTTCTTTTGTGTGATTGCTCTTCGCTTGTCTAAACGATTGATGTTCATTCAAACGCTCAACCCCATTTTTTTTTATTTTTTTTTTCATTTTGTTTTCTTTTCATGGCATGAATTACACTACTTTTATGAGGACAAGAATTTATGGATTCGATTGAAGGGAGTTAATACCATTAACATTATGATCTTTGATAGTACAACTTCTTGATGATAGATTCTTTTCAAGAAAGGGACACAGTTATTTATATACTGCTTTGCTGCATAGCTTTCTGCTGTACTTGATACTGATTGACAATCTTAATACCATGCTAGTTCCACCCTTCCTGGTTATAATTTTTTATGTCTGTAATAAATAAGATTATGGGTATACTTTTTATTGACATGTTAAACTTCTTCCACTATCCCTGCTCTTGAGGAGAATTGAGCCTCCCTCTACTTATCATAAAAATGTGTAATAACAGCAAAATTTTGTTTTCAAATGGAGGATAGGGGGTCTCATTACAAGCCATCCTACCATGTTCATAGGGCTGTAGCAAAGTGACATACCCATCATGGCCACCACACTGGGGTTATGATCCATTGGATAGCCAAAACATCATTGGAATAGGAGGTCTCATCACGAGTCGGCCTGATCACTTTTTCTACATCCCAGTGAATGGTAGTGTGGTCATCTGGTTACCACGCCAGCACACTTATCTCCTTTGTAGAACAACACTGCAATTCTCCATTTATAAATTGAGGATCCTAGCTCATATGTCTTAAAAAGCAACCCTGTCGACGCTATGGATGCCTGCTGGCAGCAGAGGCTCTCCTTATGGTATTTAAGCTATATCTTATTGTCAAATATCACTATAATACCCTCTTCTTATTCTTTCTTTTTATTGGAGAAGTTATTTCCTTAATTTTTCCCCATTTTGAACCCTTACACATGAGATATTGTTTTTCGATCAATCATATCATTCTCGGCTAGAATACTGTCAGTGGATCATGTTTGTGGCATATTGTTGTCCTTTTCTTTCTCGCATAACTTCTCATCAATCCAAGCATCTTATCTATTATTAATAACTATCTTTACACACTCCACACTCATTATAACCATACCCCTTGCCGTCCTATCATTTATACGTGTACTCTGTTTCATTTAATGCTGTACTGTTCTTTCCCTTGCTTTGCCGTAAGAACAACACTTTCCTTGTCTACTCAGTTGTAGGTGACCTCTCTTTTTAAGGAAGGGGAGGATTCCCATTACACCTTTGCATGCGCTATATTTATTCCGCTTATTGGACTAAATATGTTGCTATGATATCCCATGATAAAATGACATGTGGCAGTATGATAGACTTAAAATTAATATTATTAATTATCATGGAAATTCTGCTTGACATTATGGAATTTAGTTGTTACTTCTACTTGTTGTTCCATTTTACCAAAGCAATTGTTGTTCTTTGCCGCGTTTTTCTTGTTGTGTTAATCTTTGAAAATTGTAGGCGAATATTGGAAGAATTCAAGCATTATGGGTGGAAAATCGGTTCACCGAGAACCCTTGGTGTTGGAAATTTCTGAAGCCAAGGGAATTTTGGTGCATGTGGGATGGATTTCATATTTCACCAGGCTTCAGGTCCCTAGCAGTGAAATCGCTCTTGAATTTTTATAGCACTTATAGAATGGGCAGTCCACAGTAAAGCTGTAAGAATAACAATATCAGAAGCTATGATAGCTAAGGTTTCTGGGCTATAGGTAGAAGGAGCAGCATGGCCTGAAAAGCATGTAATGTTGCATGACGCAGTGGAGATTTTTAAAGATGAAGGTGAAAATCTAATACGAAAAGGCAACGAAATTCAACCATCTTCTCTGGGAGAACCATGGTGCGAATTAGCGAGTGTCATCCAACAGTACATTACATGTGATGGCCAATGGGATGTGGTAAAACCACGACAACTTAAACTTTTAGCCATTTTAAAGCAAAAGCTTACTGTGAATTTAACATTTTTCTTAAATTCATTGTTGCATGATATAACTGATAGAGTAAGACAGGCTAAACATCCTGATACTATAGTTAGCCATCATGGGTTGATCAGACGGGTTGTTAGTCACAGTCTTGCTCAGCAAGGTTTAGCGTGAGATAATTTTATAGCTCCACTAGAAATTAGGCCAGACCTTGTAATCCAAAATTTTGCAACCTTGGAAATTGAACAGCAGAACCTTTTCTGAAGCGAAAAATAACTCCTCGAACAGTAACAAGACCTGCTAAGCACAGGCCTTTTATGAAGATAAATCTATTTCAAAGGACTTTCGTAGAGCCTTAGGGTAGCGCCGAGCGCTTGACAGTGCCATCTAGTCCAAATGTTGTACATGACTTTGAACCTGAATAGGAGGAAGAACCCAATTCTGAACTAGAACAAGAGGAAGAACCCAATTCTAAACCAGAAGAGGAGGAAGAACATGATTCTGACCCAAAACAAAGAGAAACACAATACTTTTCTCAAGATGATGGTGAACAAGAAAATGAAGCAAGGCCTTTTGAAACACCACCTATGAGCCCACGAGATGATTTCTTGCAGGAATTTGAGGAAGGGATGGCCCAGGTTCTTGCAAATTTGAATGCATATATACAACCTGAAGGGTCACTCAACCACAGCCTGAATAAGTCTCAATCCATAGATGATTTTGATCACATGGAAATTTTGCCTTCCCCAAAAGCTGCAGACCGAGCCGAGGAAGTGGACACAGAAATAATTCATGAATCTAATAACTAGTCAGGCGACACGGTTATAGTAGAACATATCCAAGACGAGCACCAAGATCCCTTCGATACAAAACCTATTGATAAACCTGTTCCTACAGAGGATGCTTCTCAGAAGAAGCCAGTGGCTGAAATAAAGCTAAGAAAGTTGAAGAAGAAATACCGAAAGCTTCAGAAGACGGTTAAGCGGCTGCATCAGAAATTAAAAGAAGCTTCAAAAGGGGAAGCTTCGAGCATTATTCCTGAGTTAGTCACTGTGGTCGCACAGACATAAATATGTGAAGGTAAGGAAATAGGAACCCTGACCGAATTTATTTCTACTCAGACGATCGCCACACAAACAAGCTCTCACATAGATTTGATAGATATGGCTATTCAGATGGAGTGTTTATTCTCTTACAATAAAAGCACCCAGGAAGAAGAAATATTTAGTTACGCTCCATCAAGAAGTGATCCTATTCTTTTGGAGTGACAGGAGGAGCTGGTACAGGCCAACCTTTCTTTAGCGCAATATAAGAAGGAGATGGTTCCTCTGCAAAAGTATCAGGAGTTGCAGAAGCAATTCAATGATTTGACCATAACTGAGAGTGAAACATTTAATAAGTCAAGGGAAGAGGAAGAAAAGTTGAGGAAAGTAAAAGCCAAGCTAGATAAGGTCGTGGGTCAGATTGATGCTATTTGCTCTTTATATTTTGATGTCTTATCTTGCAGATCTCTTGCTACAAACTATGCTCCATTTTTTTGGAAAGATATTTACTATTGAAGATTAAAGTTGTTAAGGCCAGCAAGTCAATTGAATTGAAGACAACCAAAGAATTTATAAAATGCTATAAGGAGCATGGAATAAAATTCCAACGACTTATCTGTGAACTTTATTTGCATAATTTTTTATTAGAAGGGGAGGTGGATAACAATACTAGCCCTTTTGTTGGGGACATTCAGTTCTAGGCCTTCATTTCCTTCGCAGTGAACCAAATCAAGTGGTGCAGGGCTTATAACATCTTTCAAAGGAAAGAACATGGACTGGATTTGTGGGTAAGGGGTGAGCCTACTCAACCCTTGCATCTTTTTGTTAGACATAAGAGGTTCATGAAATAGGAGGGAGTAATTAAGAATATAGGACCTATACATAAAGAAATTGTGCAAGCAGGAAGGCTGTATTTCTTATCCATACAGGAAAGGTCCTTACTTGCATCCAAATAGAGATGGATGGTCTCCACCAAGAGTGTCAGGAATAGAGAACCATTTGGCTACAGGAATTTTAAAGCTGCAGTAGGCCGTTTTGTCACATACAGTAATATCATCTTAAGGGAAGGACCACATTGGCTAGGATGTCGATTAAGGAGCCCTATTATTTGGTACCCTCCTAAAGGATACCGTTTTGATTACGAGTTGCCTAAAGTTCATGAAGGGATAGCCTTTGAAAATTTAATACAAAAGCATGGTTTTAGGTTGTATAAAGAAAAAGTCTTTCCTACTTACTCTTTAACTGCATTACATAATAACTACTTATTTTCATGAGGACATGAAACAAGGTAAGCAGGGGAGTATGTTGGGCCGTGCAACAGGTATAAATTTAGCTTTGATTACATTATCTTTTTCCTCCTTTTTATGCATTTGTGCCATGATGTAATAAGATTTTGATAGAATTTCGATAGAAAGTGAACGAAATCTCTTTTGATATGAATTGGCTATCAAAACTAACTTTTGTTGCTTTTTATGCAGAGATTAGCGAATGGGACAATTGTTATTCAATCTATTCAATAGCAAAGGCTAAACAAGGAGAAAAGAGTGTGTCTTGTGCGGGAAAGTTGAGAAGAGAATCAAGAGGATCAGCGCAAGATGGAAGATTGTCTGATAATAGTATTTGGTTGTGGAGATCCTGAGGAATCACAATTATCTCTTTTCCTCTTTGACTATAAGAGGGGAAAAATGAAAAGAATAGAACAACTTTTTGCTTCTTTTACTTTGACTGTAATTCTAAGAGATAGAGCGTTATTCTAAAGAACACATCATGATTTTAATGACATTCGAAGTTAATAAGTAATATATAATTTGTGTTTCAGTTTGTTCGTGATATTCGAAGTAACTAGGCAGTAATCACTGGCAGCTTGGGCCCGATGACTGGTGGATTTCACTACTATTCCCTGTGTTATATTTTTACCTTTCTTCACTACAAGTTTAATTACTCTATTTTATAGTTTTACGATTGATCTATTTGATATATAAATCACCAATGTAGAGTTTGTGCATTCCACGCATTATTTCTTATTTCTGTTGATTGGTTTCATTTATTTATGTCATAGATTGATTCAATTATTAGATAAGAGTTATTTCCTATTAATCGAGAGCCAGAGTATTATAGGTTAGATCAGGTGCATTACTATTTTTATTCAGCTAAAAGAGCTTTGTTATCGCTACAGTGCACTCGGTTGATGTGCTTATGGTTTGTAATCGCAATTAGAGTTTTTGATTAAGATTGAGTTTTGATGTTTGAATAGGTTAATTTGTTTGAAGTTACAAGTTGGTAGTTTATGGTTTGATCCGTTTACTCTTGTATTGAAATCAATAAGTTATTCTAGAGCATTACTCTCTGTAGATCCAACGATTCCCATCACTTGCACATATTGTCTACACTCTTGAAACGAAAAGACTTACCCAGGTCGATAATTAATGTGAGGAATTTAGGAGTTCTAAAAGACATCTTATTTACGACCAACAACGGGCATACCCATGCTTAGAGATAGTAAAGCATGTCCGCATGTCAAGTACAAAAGCGGATCCAATATGAATACAAGTATAAAGGAACCGAAGATACATAATGGATCATCCGATCATATCCAAATAAGCACATGTCTGAATATCACATATAAAGAATTGATCAATGATGCTGAAATATGAATCTGATCACTGAAGTCATAAAACTAATCCAAAAAGTACCAAGTCAAATGGTGGAATAAATGGTACTACACTACAACTCGAGTGTCAACATATAGGATGTCGTCGTAAGGGACTACAACATAGAAGATGGATGGTGTCAACTAGAAGAAACAAGAGAAACTGACAAGTGAACCAAGAAACGCTGATGTAAACCCGAGGTCTTCACCAACCATTGTGGTACATTTCTACATAATGGGAATAAATGATCTGAAGTCAACAATGTGAGAAATCATTTGATTACCAGTCATTGATGTATACCATTAACAAACACAAGACTACCCACCGATAATGATGACGAGAGCCAAGGTACCCAGTAAAATCTAACAAGTGTGAATAAATGAGTTGTAGTCGAACACTTGGAAGAATCTATCAATCAGGAGATACTGATGTTTTCCCACTATCGATAGCCAAGGAATTTGCCACTGATGACTACAAACCATAAGGTACTACCAAATGGACTCTAGATCTCTTTTCTAGAGCATTGATTTGAAGTCGATGGGAAACGATCTGCTAGAAGGAAGGCATTAAGACATCCTTCATCAATCTAGTGCGAGTGTAACCCATAGGCCAATAATGTGGAAGGAATCGGACAAATAAAGATGTAGTAACCCAACCGAAGTACGTTTCTAGCATACACAAGATGTAGCTAGCGCACAATAGAAACCCTCTGAACCAACCAATAATGAAAGCTGACACAAAGGTGAGGAATCCACCAATAGGGTTGAATGGAAACTAGGGCACTGCACGAATCCCAATGTGTGATAATGAATGTTGATGTCGAACACAAGGGAAACTACTCAATCAAAGACCCATGATACTCATCGATGTCAAACACAAGGTGACCTATCAATAATGAAAATAGGGTCAGGGTGTGGCTCTAGATCTTCCCTCAGAGAAATTTGTCCTAGTCGATAAGAGCAAGACCCACTAGAAAGAAGTCAACGGAGAACTTCTCAAACTAGCACGAGCAAAGGACCAACATAGCTAATGTGATAACGAGCATGAATTTGACAACCAGGGATGGACAACTGAAAAATAGGTCAAGAGACACCGTATAGAGACTGACTCAAGTTTACTTCCCTTGAACAAAAGCACGACTCAAATGTGACTACATGGCAGCATATGATAACTTTGTATAAGTTTGTCATGAAGGAGGCATAAGAAAAATCTCCATATGATTGGAAGAGATAACCAATTAGAGGAGTACTGACTCAATAACAAGGCTAAGGCTCTCTTAAGTCAAACTAAAGCCCATCCTAGTGGAGGAAAGACTTATTTTTTGAGTGATTTTTTCAAGGGCGACACAACTAACTCTAGTTGCCATCAAACATGGAAATAATGTCCTATTCCCGATATTTTTTGGGATATTTAATTTTTTTGTCTTTTTCATTTTTATGAAGCCTAAAAAAGAATAAAAGAATGCTACAATATAGTGGAAAGAGAGAGTGTCAAAAAAATAGATGCTCTAGTTCCTTGGAGGGGAACATTCCTATGCTCAATGCAAGGTGGCGAAATTGGTCAATGACACTCAAAGGAATGTTCTTTCCACGGGCAAAAGGGTGCATCAAGTTGTAGAGGCTAAGTGATTGCAAGGTTGATTTTGTAGAAGACATGGTCAAAAAGTGGCTTAAACACGAGTCCAAGTGAAGCTAGCTCAAGGCCAAAAGGTGAAAATAGTCAATATGCAACGTAATAGTACAACTGAACACAAAGGAGCCTCTAGGGTATAAAACCAGAAAATAGTGAAGAAGAATGAGAATGAGTCTCCAACACATAAGTCATGGTAGGGCTACGAGCCGACTCAATATAGCAGCATGGGCAACATATGTCAGTGAGGACCTAACTAAGATGCCCATGTAAAGGTTGGCTCTACCATCATGTCATGATTCTAAAAGTTGGCAAGTGAAAATGGTTTGTGAATCAAGACATGATGGGGTCGACCCTATGGCAAAAATATCACGGTATGGAGGCTAGTATGAAAAATGTAGCGGAAAATGATATTCCCTAACCTATATGCCAGTAAGAAAGTGATACCTGCCACAATGGGTCTATAGTCATGGGACCGAAGTGATTTCTCAAAAAAGCCTCCAGAATATCTTATAAAAAAACCCATTCCCGACACTCCAAGCCAAAAGGTCAAAAATTCCACAAGATAAAAATCAACTTTAGAAAAAATATTTTTCATTTTTCATCCTATATAAGGACTTTTGGACTCACATTTTTTTTAATTTGTGTTTTGAGCAAGGAGTTGTGGAGAAAAACTCAAACAAACTTCCTCCATCAAATTCAACCATTCAAATTGCTTCAAATCTTCCAGGTAACCCTTTAATCATGATTTTGATCATTTTTTATGCTTTCTAGATGTTTTTTCATAATTTTGACCGTAGGAAATTATGTTAAAAATTTCAACTTTGCATACATGGGGGTTGGATACAGGTAACCCGTGTATATGAGGGCCCTACATGGGACTGTGTAAAAATCAAGCCCGTGTGTGCCTGAGTAAAAAAATTCAAACATTTATTTAATGATTTGAATCATATTTTTTGGAAGGATGGCAATTACCTAGCGTGAAAGGGAGCATAGTGCCATTGATAACCAAGTGATGGAGGATCAAAATGCCTTAGATGCTTTGAGAGGATGTGGTTTATTAAAATTATTCAAAATTCCAAACATGAAGGCAAATACTCAATTGCTTGAGCTGTTGATTCAATATTGGAGTACAGAAGATGATGCATTCATGATTGATCACATGCCCCTAAGGATTGAGGTAGAAGACATTTATTTCATAACAGGTCTTTCTTGAAGAAGAGAGAGAGAGTGCAGTCAACTGGAAGGACAAGAGGTAGTCTCATTGTAGAAGACTATGACCGAATATATTGTTCTAGCCACCCCGAAAAGGTTGGAAGTCATATTCCAATCAAGCACGTAGAGAGTTTATCATTGAAAATACTACTATTTACCATAGCCAGGGTAAACAGTTTTGCTGCTCTACATTAGGCTTCGCGTGTGTCCATGAGCCTAGCAGTGGCTTGCCTCACTACTGTCTTTGATTAGTGTACACCTCTGCTAACCAACATGAAGAACCAACTCATTTCCATTTAGAATGGTAAGACAAAGAATCGCAGATACGACACTATCTTATGCTCATTCTTTTTTGATAAAGTACCTAGGCTTCGTCCCAATGTATTATCTACCATCAGTAGCCCGAGAGATTTGCAGATTGGTAGATGGGCTGACTTGATAAAACACCTAGGGGGTGTTGAGGTCCCTAGGATGAATTTTGATGATGAGTTTTTCCATTGGTGGGATCAACAGGTCATTGCAGTCGACGACTACCCCTACGCCAGAATGGATTTCCGGGGAGATCCGGATCTAGTATTGCCACCAGATGAAGCATGGGGTTTCATAGGTATAAATGATTTTTAAATTTTAATATTTTGATATTTTTTTTGGAATAAATGAATTAAAAATCTTTTTGATGAGACAAGACACTTACAAAATTTTATTGATCATGTTTCATGTGTGGGACCAAGGAGACTTGACGGATTTCCTCAACATAGGTGTCGTGGAAGAGATGCTGAAGGGGTTGCAACTGAGACTGAGAGAGTTCTCCATGTAGTCCAGAGGAACTTGGTGATACTAACTCACTAAGTACCCATGGTGGCCATAGATGACTTACCAGAGGAGATGCGGCGGCACGTGGTAGGAGTACCACCAGACTGGGTGCGACTATTTCAGCGTGTGGCCAATGTTGTCATTTACTTTCTAGCTACTCATCCTAACTAGATCGTTAGACAAATGATCAGATATTTTGTGATTTAGACATGATGATGGGCATAAGCCCAAATTTTGTAGGGAATTTTGTCCCGATTGTTGTATATTATTTTGGACACAAACACTCTATCTATATACAGATGATTTTATGATGATAATATATACAGATGATACTTTGATTATTTTTTATGTTTTTTAATTTGATGAATGATTTATATGCCAGTCCAATGCTTGATTAGCAATAGAATCTACTAAGGAATTTTCTGATCATGGAATGTGAACAAATGTAATGTAAACAAATGATCGTTGCAACAACCGCACTCTCAGAAATTGGTGATACAAATAGGGATCTTATACTCGATAGATGTTATTCAGTTGAGATACCACCAGTTGTGAGTCTAAATAAACCACTAATGAATAAATATCAAGAGATATCGCTTCAGATATAAAATTAATAACAATAGTATATTCAATAATATTATTCAAAGCAGGACCAATACATACTCCTCTCAAAACCATCAACTGTCCAGATGGATAATAAATCACCCAATCCATGGAAGCAAGGTTCTAGGTGTGTCTACTAGCACCATCAATGAACCCTAGGTATATCAAATCGTCCATCAATACCTACCAAAGCAGATAAAAAATATCGACATCACTAAAACCAATAGATAGATATGTACAATCATACAATATATACAAACAAGTAAGTGCTTGGCCAAAGCCTAAGCAAATTACTTCTTAAGGTAGAGCCCATTTCTGGGCTCCGCCAACTTGTTTCCTTCAAATTCAATTAATTCATAAGCTCCCTTTTTCAAAACTCGCTTGACAATAAAGGGACTGTACCACATAGACTTAAACTTTCCTGCCCCCAAGGCATCTTTGTCTTGATCGTAGACCAAGACAAGGTCGCCTTCAGAAAAATTTCTAGGATGGACAACTTTATTGTATTGAGTTTTTACCCTCTTTTTATGGGCTTCATTTATTGTGGCAGCATCTTGACACTGCTCATCAAGATGCTCCAAATGAACGAGGCGCTCTTCGAGACTAGAAGTCTCAGGAAGAAGTTCAACAACTAGTTTAAGGGAAGCAATTTCACATTCAACAGGAAAAATAGATTCCAACCCATAAACTAATTGAAAGGGAGTAAAACTAGTGGCAATGTTAACTAACGTTCGATATGCTCAAAGTGTCAGATATAGCATGATGTGCCAATTAGATCTAGCTCTGTCAATCGTCCTTTGCAGGATGATTTTAAGGGACTTGTTCATGGCTTCAACCTGCCCATGGGCCTGAGGATAATACGGAGATGAATGCCCCTACTGGAAACCCAACATGAGAGCCAACTCAGACATCAGTTGATTTTGGAAATGACTTCCATGGTCAGTGACAATCTCTTTAGGAATACCAAACTAGGAAATCACTTTATTGAAGAGAAACAAGGTCGTCGTTTCACTGTCATTCTTGAAAGTAGGCATGGCCTTAGCCCACTTAGTAAAGTAGTCTATGGCCACAATGATATACTTGTGATTTCCTCCCGAAGGCAGATTGAAATTAGTAAAAGTAATGCCCCACTTTGTGAAAGGACTGACAGTGATAACAAGGAAAAGCGGAGTTGGGTGTGCACACATTTTCTGAGTATAGACCTGACAAGGATGGCATCTTTTGACTGCCTCAATACAATCTTTGAGGATCGAAGGCCAAAAGTAGCTTGTGCACAATTTTTTTTGGGTTGTAGCAAGCCTAGATAGATGATTGCCACAAGCTCCACGGTGGCAATCATTAAGCACTAACTCAACCTCTTCCAAGGTTAAACAACGTCTAAGGATTGAATCAATCTTGCGATGATATAAGGTGTCACCTATAATAACATAATTCTTAGCGAGGTGATGCAATTTTCTACGCTCGTCCTTGGAAAAAGAGGGTGGAAACTTTGAAGTCTAGAGATATATAATGATATCTCCATACCAAGGATCTTGTGAGAAAATAAGAAATAGATGTTCATCAGGAAAATTTTCCTCATGAATGGTTTCTTCCTTGCAAGGAAACTCTGATATCAACTCTGCAAATACTAAATATTTCTTAGATTTATCCAACATGAATTTGAGGTTGAATTCTTGCAAATTGACAATCCATATATTATATTTGCCCCCAATCACTCGCCTATTGAGAACAAACTAAAATGGATTGACGGCTACTAAAATAAACGTTTTTCGAAGCAGAATATAATGTTGAAGTTGATAGATAGCATGGACAGCTGCCAAAGCTAATTTCTCTATTGGAGAATAGTGTAGTTTAGGACCTACCAAGCCTCAACTTATATAGTAAATTACTTGCTCACATAAGGCATCATCTTCCTGAACTAGAACCATACCAATGGTTGATTCTACTGCAGCGAGATACAAGAGGAAATATCTGCTATAATCAGGTGGACTCAACAATGGAGAAGAGGTTAATTCTTTTTTCAAACCATAAAAAGATCGTTGCATGAAATCATCCTGTAAAAATGGGACCCCTTTCTTAAGAAATCACATAAATCCTTTTGTGATCTCGACATAATTGGCTACGAATCTCCTCAAGAATGTTTCTTTTCGTTGGAGACTTTGAAGTTCATGTATGGAAGACAGGGGAGGCAACTGAAGTATTTCCTCAACCTTGAAGGGACCTACACAAATACCCTTTGTTGACATGATGAATCCTAATAGCCGACCAGATGTGAAAACGAAAATGCACTTATTCAGATTCAACCAGATTTTATAAAAATGACACCACTCAAAAATCAATCGAAGATGTTTAGGATGATCAATTCTCTTTCGAGAATGGTAGTTAAATCATCTAGATATGCTTCGATAATGTGCTTGATGTTGTGAAAAGCGTAAGACATGGCCCACCGAAAAATAGCTCCAACATTTTTTAGGCCAAAAGGAATCTTTTTGTATGTAGACATACCTCGGGGACAAATAAAAGTTCTCTTGTTCTAATATTCTAGATGAATATTAATTTGATTATAACTAGAGAATCCATCCATAAATGAAAAAATCTCATTACCCACACATTCATCAATAATTTGATCAATAAAAGGCATGGGGTGATTGTTAAATTCAATGCATACTCGAATCATTCATTGCTTTTTGTCTACAGGGACTGGATTAGAGACCCACTCAAATAAAGGAATGAGGTATAAGAAACCCACCTTAAGCAGCTTCTCGACTTCAGCTTTGATAGCTGCTTCTTTTCTAGGATTGACCTATTGAAGTTTTTGACGAATAGGTTTAGCATTTTCATATGTCTTGATCTCATGCTAGACTATAGATGGATCTATTCCAGGAATTTCCTTATAAGACCAAGCGAACACATCACAAAACTCTTTGAAGAGATCAGTATAAGTTTGAATTTCTTTAGGGGAACAATCAACTCTAATGAATACATTTTCAATAATGTTGGGATTCCTAGAGATGTTCACTGGTACAGTTTGTGAGATAACAAACATGTTACCTTCGGTAGAAAACTATGTTGGGGCCAAAGGGTTTAAAACTGCATGAACATCCCTAGTAGAAGGATTGGACAAACTTGACTCAACTTCCCGTAAATGAGGGAGGAAATACGAATGATGATGCAAATCATCCCAAGGTTTATCAACACCCATAATTTCTTCCAGAATTTCTTCTTCAAATGGTAAGACAGTATCTAAGCAATCCTGAATAGAAGTCGAATCCAGGGTCCAAGCCAGAGCCACATCTCCATCTAGCACCTCTAGTGAAAAAGGAGTAGGATAGGAATCTGTAGAGTTAACAATAGACTAATAAGAAATTTCTATTGTAGACATAGGGCATGCCATTCACCCTACTTTCCCTTCATCTAATGTGGTAGTAGATGAGGGTAAAGGCCAAGGGTTCGAAAAATAATGAGTTCTAAAGAACTCTCTTCGAGAAGGTCACTTGGAAGATGAAATAGCATTAATTATAGCTATAGGAGAAGGAAGATCAAAAGTACCCATTAAGGAAGAGCACATTCAACCTCTTAAATTCTCTACAGGTTGTTTGGGATTATCCACTAATGGAACAATAGACTTAGAAGATGTGTGGGAGTAACCCAGAGAATAATCCATCTATCAACCTTTACAATTCTCCCTTCATGAGGAAAGTAAAGGATGCGAAATAATGATGATACAATGGCATCCATCTCATAAATCCAATTCCTACCTAAAAGGAGGTTGTAATCCAGATTCACATCGACTATTTATACTTCAATATTTACCACCTTTCTCCCAACACAGATGGGAAAGGATGGAATAATCCCATGTGGCTTATGAGAATGACCATAAAATGTTGTCAACAAAGTTGGTGAAGGAACAACTTTGGGTGATCCAATGGCCTTCCAACATGACATGGAAATTACACATGCGGAAGCTCCCTCATCAATAACAGTTTGAAAGATATTGGTCTTTCGATATGTAGACTTTATCTGGAAATCCATATGATGTAGGAGTCTCTTTTTGATGTTTGACATATCAAATGTAATCACAAGACAATTTTTTGGATCAACTACTCCGATTGTAGTGAGTAATGAACTCCTTTGCATGGGGCACAACTAGAGTACCTCTAACGCTGACATAGCACAAGGACTCTGAGCCGGATCTTCTATAATTGAGTAGTTCTAGGCTTCCCTAGCATTAGGGTTAATGGGTGAGCATTTTGCGGAGCCTTTCGACATCCAAGGTATAGACTCAACAGAGGGCCTCTCAATATGGAGTGGCTCTGAAACATCAAAAGCAGACTTAGCCTTAGATGACTCTGATTCACCATAATCATGTGATCACATGGAAAGCTCGATATGTGAACTCATCATGTAGACATTTGATGTATTATTCCCTTCCTGGTTGCCCCCTATGGGGGTACCAGTACTAGAGTTTGTGCCAGCAAGTAATTGCTTCCCTGGGGGAAAAGGGTTAGTGAGGACAACCTAGGAGCTAGAAGACCCCTACTAAACTAATAAGCGTTGAGAATCTTAGATATTAGGGAAAGGATGAATCAAATGATCTCCATTGCATAACTTGCATAGAAATTTTACTTTTTTCTTAGACTCCTTTAAACCCCCTCGAGCATCATTGCTAGGTTTGTTTGCATTTCCCTTCCCATCCTGATTATTTTTCTTACTTCGTCCTTTCTTCTTCCCATCGGATTGTTGGTTTACATTGGGGTTAGAAGTTTGGATGATATTTATAGACATAGATTGAGAAGGTATAGGTGTTGACGATGATGCCTGCATAGTAGAAGCAGTTTGTAAATACAAATGCTGCAATTGATTCAACAAGTTAGCCATTTTAGCATCGATCGATCTGAATAGCCCGTAGGCATGGGGACCTGGATTCGGCTTGACTATATCAAAATTATACCTAGGATCATCCAGCAGAATGTTTTGAAGAACCCTAGATTGAGAATATATAAGTTCTAACTGTTGCGCCCTAAAAATAGCCTATTCTTGGATGAACACACTGGAGAGTGACACATCCTTAGAGATCTCGGGTTGTAAAGATTTAAGAAACCATTCGAGAAGGAATTATTGTGGAATATCAGCTTTAATGAGCCTCTTCCTTCTCCTCCATTCCTAGATGTGATCCGAAATGTGGGTTGCCTGATCCTGGTGAAAAGTAGCCAGAAGCTTAGTTCCAGCATCATAGCAGACAAGCAACTGAAAATGGTTCAAAAAGATGGTAGAAAAATCATCGAAAGAAGTGAAGGTGCCCCCTACATGTTTAATGTACCACTTAGCCGCATTTCTAGTTAGGGTACGTTGGAATAATCTCAACTTGATTGAATCATCTATCAGGGAGTTTGACAAACACCATAAGTGGAAAGTGGTTACATGGTCACCCAGACCTTCACCAATTTTCCCTTCAAATTTAGGTATATCTAAGGGAAGTTTGGTTGGGACTGGAGGCCAAATTGGGTTGTATCTAATTAGATCATTAGTTAATTTAGAAATATCTAGCAAGTTTAACATTTCTAGGAAAGGTAGTCGCAAAGCATCCTGAGGATTCCACCTAGTGTGGGCGGAATTCCCAACATTCTGAAAAGAATTCCTGGAATTGTGAAGGCACCAGGTTGCCTAAAGTAATTTGTAGACCCGCTTGAACTATAAGTAGCTCCTTGTGGTACAGAAAAAATCAGAGTTTGACCAACTCCTGCCGAAAAATTTCCATAGCCTGTAAAATTTTCTCCTGGAGAGGTGTTAAAAGGCACAAAGAGCCCTTGGTAAGGGTTCCATGCATTGGCATATGGAGAAAAATTCTAGAATGAACTGATAGAAGAATACGACATATTTCCCTGCTAGAAGAAATAAGATTGATTCACAGCTCCAAACCCACTAATCGCAGGGTTAGTCCAACCTTGAAAAGGATTATAACTTTTATCTGTAGAGGGAAAAGTTATTGATCCCAAAGATGGGTTGGAATGTGGTATATGACCACTCCCAAAAGGGAAATCCTGAAAAGAAGTTAACCCACTTGTCATGGAAGTCATCGATGTGGAGGAAGCTAATGGAATACCTAACAGAACCGAAGGAATCATGCTGGCTGGCATTCCAAAAGGAAAAAAGCCAATGGCAGAGGCAAAATCTTGAGTACTTCCACTCGAAGATGAAATGGAAGTAGAGCCAATTATAGTAGTGCTAGGAGTAACAAAAGGTATGGGAATCATTCCTCCTCCTTGTATGGATATAGGAGTTTGCATACTATTAGAACTCATTGTAAACGCCATGCTTCCAGCAATGGTCATTGAAGGAAAAGATTGAAAAAAAACCTGGGCTTGAAGGCCTATTGTTCGGAGTCCCGACGTATAATAAAACTCCTGGGTGATTAGGAGGAAGAGGAGAATTAGGAGCCAAAAGAGGCTCTTAAAGCTCGTCGACCTCAATAACGTATTTCGACTAGAAGAGGACTCTAGAAAGAACTGGAGTGTTCCTATCCAACTCACTACTTGTACCAGGTCTATCTTGTGAATCAATAACTCCAACCAGAGGATCAGTCTCCGATGCATCTACTACCACTTATTGAAAATAACTAGCCAAAATTCTCCTACGCCTTCAAGGAGAAGGCTCGGGACTCATAGGTGAAATCTCACGAAGTCTCCTAGATCGACAAACTGGTCAATTAGCCACTTTGAATTATTTTTAAGAAATCTAATTAAAGACTCATAAAATTTGCAAATCTCGGCCAACTAGGAGCAAAGAGCACTCTCTAAAAATCCCTAAATATGCAGTCAATCAAACTACTTTTGAGTATTTCCACTCTCGGTGATGAGGACTGGACACCAAAATACAAGAAAGCAAAAACTAAGGACCTTTCGAAAATATTCTGGGGTAATGACGACCCAGGCCTACTAGCGAAGGTATCAGAAGTAGTTACGTTGAGCTCCAGAAAACAACCTTTGTCGGTGCAAGCACCTAAGCTTTGCAAGGGTACCCTCTAGAGACTGAAGAATGTGATGCAACGTCTACCTCAGGTGCCACGTATTCCCCTCTACAGCCACCTATGAGATCCCTAGGAAAGGAAGCTATGGGCACCAACTCGTATCAAAATCTGGGTGGAACAGTCGTGAGGTGGGATCCAACAAGTAGGAGAGGGGGTATCTCTCTTCCTTGTCTTCACTCTCCCTTGTGCTTAACTCCCAGTCATGGATCTTTCTCGGTCTTTCTAATGATATTGGATTTTTCTCATTATTCAACTTCTATGTTTGATAATTTGAGCGACATTGGAGAGTTAACTCTCCACTCACCTATTCCAAGGCCCTAATGAATCTAAACTTGTTGGTGTTCGTTAATGACAAAAATAAAAAGTTCTAGTTCATTTTATTAAATCGCTTGATTTTAGAGGGTTTTTCTTTAAGTCAAGGGTATTACGAGAGTGAAACTGATGATGTTTAGGACGCAAAAGAAACCAATATAAACTTAACTATATTCCTGCAATTATTTTCTTTTGATGAAGAAGGATTTCTACTTGGGTGCTACGAAAAGCTTATATAAGCAAAATATTTTTCTTTGCTTTTCTGAAACACTCCACACACACTCAAAATATAAAAAGACTAAGAATGCTTATGATGCAAACTAACCTAATGTAAATTTAAATGATGATGCAAGATCCTAAAAACACTCATACTATAAGAAAATGTGCTTCTTTATGGAGTCAATAAGACAACTTGATAATGAAGAGGGAAAAAATTTTAAAAACAAATTTCCCTCAAAAGCAAGCAAAACAAATTGAAAAATATCACAATTGCTCATTAAGCAAAACAAAAGGAACCAAAAGCCAAAAGCTTGGAAAAAATAAATCAAAAGAAATGTTTTCTGTGTTTTTCTTTTAAGGAAACTAAAGAAACTTTTGAGGTCACAAAAGGTACTACTAAATTCAAAAGATCAAAAAGAAGCACAAGGAGTCCTTATACCTTGCAAGTTATAAAACTCATTAATAAATGAAACTTGAAACAAGAAGGACTACAAACTCACAGAAACTGATCCAAATAGTAGTGAATGACTTCAGCAAACCGACAAAATTTCAAGTAAGAAAAACTTTCAAAATTTCCAAAAAGACACTCAAAAAGCATGAAAAGCAACAAGGCCAATCAAAAGGAAAAGCGAAGCAAGGAAACTTGAAATCTAGGTTACAAATGAAATCGAAATCAATTTCTTGTTCTGGAAAACCAGAACATCCAAGAACTTCATACAGAAGCCTTGAACCCAAGACACAAACCAAACACTTGCTCCAAAAGAAATCCTAGGCCAACTAGGCTTTTCACTGAGAAGGAGATTTGAAAAAGAAAAATTGCAAGAGAACAGAGTTCTTCAAACAGTGGATGACCATAAAACAATAGAAATCACCAGGAAGTAAACCTAACTGGGCAAAAGGATTTGAAAAAAAAATTCAAAAAATTGTATACGTGACTGTGTAAAGACACATAGGTGTGCACACGCATTTCTAACACAAGAAACTCGCATATACGCGAATCTGTTTGAGGAAAATTGCGTGTATATGCGACTGTAACCCAAGAAAAAATCATATACAAGGTTCAATTAATAAAATAAAAAAATCAAGGTCTGATCCAAAAGATCAGACTTGATTCCTGGGAAGCTAATAAGTCAGATAACATTGTAAAAGCAAGCAATCGAGAAAACAAACCCTAATTGAGAACAGACAACCTAAACTAGGAATAACAAGAATGGTATCCCCAGTGGAGTCGCCAATTTTGTTGCAGGTGAGAACACCCTAAGGTATTGGGTTGAAAACCCCAACAGAGCGGAGGGAAAACAACAGCAAGAAATGCTAAGACAAACAATCTAAATTCTTATTCTACTGAACTAGGAAGAAGTGTCCTTACCCAGGAGTCCTACATTTGGGTAGATCCCACAGGGTGAAAACCCTCTACCTCTTTTGATGCCTTTGAAACCTGTACATTATTCAAACAAATCATATACAATAATAGAAACATAAATTGATGCAAGAGCATCAACCCACCCCACATCAAATTCAAATTTTCAAACCTTCAAGAAGTCGACATAGCCTAAAAGACAATATTTTCGTTAAATTAATAAGGTTTGTTGTAATTTGGTTGAGTGATATTAGCGATTTTATGAGGAAATATTGGATCTGGAATGATCTGATCCTCTCTTTATCCACTATTATAAAATAGAGTCTTCGTGTATTTGTAGAAGAGTCCCAGTATCAATGTAATACCTAGTAGAGGGCCACCACTCCATGGGGCATATGTAATAATTTTCTGTAATACAATTATTTGTGTATTAAATTTGCGGTCTTTTTGGTTCTATGGATTAATGAAGATCGTGCTGCTGGAGTAGAAAAGGATCTGCGCTAAATGACTCTGTGTTTTGTGTTATTCATGAGGTTTGGTTGTGTGGTAGTATTCGATAAGTGGGAAGTGGTATCTCGCGCGCCCTAAAGGTGGGAAGCGGTATTCCTAAATTTCACACGAATGCCCTTAGCGGGTGATACATATCACGAGAAAATTACTTTTCTCAAGCGCTCTCGACCTGATACCGATCGTGCAAGTTTTCACACGAGATTACACGATAGCCATTAGATCACGTGGAATTGATCGATGGTGGAAATCAGCCAAGTCAGTTGGCAAGTGGGTGACGCGATAGCCGTTGGATCAGACGGGACAGATCGATGTTGGAGATTTGGACACACAAAAGTCAAACATTAAAATAAATACGTTAGCTATACGAAACATGGTTGACGGTGATTGGTCAAGTTTTGTTGTGAAGTCTGATGATTAAAATGCTTCTGATGTATACATGGGCCCATAACCCACAGGTCCACGCACGAATTATGTTAGGATGCAGTTTTGTTGCATCAAAGTGGTATCAGAGCAGGGAAAGGTTTACTGTGAGAAAGAGTTTGCATGGAAAAGAAGGAGGTACAATTATGTTGAATATTGGAGAGTTGATGATATTTATATTGTCATACAGGTAGTAGCAGAAGAAGGTGAGAAGATTGTAGTAGCCTAGAGCCAGGAGTACTCAATTGGTTCCAGAAGAGAGAACCAGAGAGATGCCGAAAGACTAAGCTCAGAGGAGAGAAGCTTGGTGAGGCATTGCGTAGCAGGGAGGATTGCTACTGCAGAGATTTTGTTGCAGCTCACAGAAAGATCATAAAGGCAATTCCACAGAGGATGTGGGTATAATTTCTAAGGGATGAAGAAGGCATATGACCAGGAGGTCATAAAATTTTTGTACCTCGGGAGTCTGATGTAGGAGCATCAACCCACCCCACATCAAATTCAATTTTTCAAACCTTCGAGAAGTTGACGTGGCCTAAAAGAAAATATTTTCGTTAAATCGATAAGGTTTGTTGTAATTTGGTTGAGTGATCTTAGCAATTTTATGAGGAAAGATTGGATCTGGAATGATCCGATCCTCTATTTCTCCACTGTTATAAAATAGAGTCTTCGTGTATTTGTAGAGGAGGCCCAGTATCGATGTAAGACCTGGTAGAGGGCCACCACTCCATGGGGCATATGTAATAATTTTCTGTAATACAATTATCTATGTGTTAAATTCGTGGTTTTTTTGGTTCTCTAGATTAATGAAGATCGCGTTGCTGGAGTAGTGAAGGCTCTGCGCTAAATGACTTTGTGTTTTGTGTTATTCGTGAGGTTTGGTTATGTGGTAGTATTTGATAAGTGGGAAGTGGTATCTCGCACGCCCTAAAGGTGGACAGCGGTATTCCTAAATTTCACATGATTACCCTTAGCGAGCGACACGTGTCATAAGAAAACTACTTTTCTCACATGCTGTCGACTTGATATCAGTCATGCAAGATTTCACGCAAGATTATGCGAGCTGTTGGATCATGCGGAATTGATCGATAGTGGAAATTGGCCAAGCTAGTTGGTGAGCAAGTGACACGATAATCGTTGGATCGGATGAGGCAGATCGACAGTGGAGATTTGGGTGCACAAAAGTCAAACATTGAAATAAATATGTCAGCTATTAAAATGCTGATGGTGATTGGTTAGGTTTGTTGTGAAGTCTGCTGATTAAAATGCTTTTGATGTATACGTGGGCCCATAACCCACAGATCCACATGCAAATTATGTCAGGATGTAGTTTTGCTGCATCATAGATCATATTCATGATATATACGTTAAATCATATAAATGAATGAAAAATTACACATTAATATAAGATTTATAAACAAATCACAATAATATCAATTCATAAACACGTTTTAAAATCAGGAATAGAAAATCATTTCTTTATTGATGTAAGCTACAAGAAAGGTGGAAAACTACAACTTGAGTTTTCCTCTAGCTCCAAGCGAAACCGTCCTCCGGATCTATCCTTTCATAGCCCCAACAATTTTCCTCCATCATCATACACAACGATATCTCAAGAAGGATGAAGGATATCTCAAAAGAGGAAACAAGGGTTTCCTAAAGCTTTGGGGAGTCCAGGAGGCACAAGGATTTCATTAGACTCGATTAGGGATCAATCAAATATAATATCAATATCTCATTTCTTCTCCCTTAAGGCCTTCCCAAGGAGGTTTATTTATACTTCTTAAAATCAGTTTTTTCAATTGGGAAACAATTGGGCCATGGGCTATAGGAGGTGAGTAACATGTAAAACCCATGAACTCTACCCACTTTTAAGGAAATTTATTATTTTTAAGTGTTTTAACACGTACATAGGTTAGGTATATGCTTACCTACGTGTACACGCCTTTATCACAAGGCAAAGTAGTGTATAGGAAATAAAACATTATTTTTAAGATTTTGGACCAAGTCTGGAAGGAAGGGTTGCCCTAGGCCATAACTAGAGCATCAGATCTACCAAGAGTGGTAAATGGTGCTATAACAATTAGTATATGTATGTATGTATGTATGTATGTATGTATGTATATATGTATGTATATATATATATATATATATATATATATATATATATATATATATATATATATATATATGTGTGTGTGTGTGTGTGTGTGTGTGTGTGTGTGTGTGTGTGTGTATATGTATATATAGATAGAGAGAGAGAGAGAGAGAGAGAGAGAGAGATAACTCTTATAACATAGAAGTACACACTTTTACTAGTATATCCCAATTTGAAACTTGTTTTAGATATTTGTCACCTTCACCTTTGGATATTGCATATGGACAACAAGGAGGAGTGAGGGAGGATCTTACAAGGCATGCCGTGAGGGATGAAAAATTGTAGAGAAGATTACGAAGATCCATATACAAGTACAAGAGACACTGTAGAAGTCACAGGAAACATATAAGTTTAGGCATGATGAACACATAATAGAGAAATTTTTCAAGGTGGGAGATAAAG
This sequence comes from Pinus tabuliformis, assembly GCA_031772625.1. Classification (NCBI taxonomy): domain Eukaryota; kingdom Viridiplantae; phylum Streptophyta; class Pinopsida; order Pinales; family Pinaceae; genus Pinus; species Pinus tabuliformis. The sequence continues at coordinate 48,430,892 of CM062807.1, read as the reverse complement.
TATCACTACAGTTGAACAAGGAGAGGCTACAAGGTCCTGGTAAGAAAATCAAGGCTCTCTAGTATTTTAGATAATAGAAAAGGTGGGTGATAATGCATGTCGACTCAGTCTATCACCATACATGTGCATTTACTCAGTTGTGAATGTAGAGAACCTGAAACTCTATGAGCCTTCCGTGCTAGATTAGGAAGAGGAATAGGTCCTACCTTCTGTGGAGGTTTTGGAACCAAATTATTAGGAAGATTTGACAGAAGATACAATTTTGTAGAAGAGGTCAAAAACTATGAGATAGGGTTAGCATGATCTTTGGCAGATTCGATTGAAAGGATAACTTCCAAGCAAAGTAAATGGTACATCTGAGATAAGTTGGAGGAAAATGTTCCTTGTCTCAATCAGTAGAACCGTTTTGGTACAAAAATCCTCCCAAAATGGGGAGGTGTGATTCATATTGGATCATTATATTTTTTTTCATCCATATTGACACTTGAGAGTGGAAAACGTGAAGGAATTAGCTCACAGGATCATTTTTACTGGAGATACCTGGTTCAACAAATTATGATATGAAACCTTCTATGACCATTTTTGAGTCATCAAATGACATTTTTTAGGTATATAAATTTTCATCATTAATTTCCATTCTTTTTATTGTATTCTACACACATATACCTTTCCAATGACATAAGAATCATGTTAATTAGAGTTTGTATGCAAATGTTATGCCATTCAGAAGTTGACCTTCTTATTTTCACCACCAATATTCAAGCAGATGCCACATTAGCCCCCATTATTCATGGAAGAAGGGCTATCCACATGACTATGATTAAGAAGACTCTAGAACAGTCCATATTGTAACTTTGATTAAGAGTTGAGGCAGTCAATCCTAACAACTAATAGGCTATTGAGCTTTGTTATAACTGGACCACCGGGAGGAAAAGGGGTTCCATTATTTTGAGTGAATTTGTTCCATAGATGAACAAAAATAGCTGAGAGAGATAGAAGATAGAGCACACAGAGAGGATTTGTACACTTTAGTAGTCCACAAGCCATATGCCATACTTATTTGTACTTGCAACCATTTTTTATATAGAGAAAGAGAGTAGAGTGGACTCACCCTCAAGTTGGATTTTCTCCTGAAACGGTTTCCTAAGTCATATCTTGGGTGAAATTGTGGTTTGTGGGTTTTTATTTCACTATTCTCTATTTTCTAGATAATTTTAGTTTGCATGCATACACAAATAAAAATAATATATAGACATAGAAATCTAAAGAGAAATAAAACCCTAATAGTATAGATTTCCGATTTTTTAAATATAGTTATATCAGATCTCTTGTGACGAATTGTCCAGTGAAATATCCACAGTAATTTATGGATTAATAATATTATATGACATAGTGTTAAAAGAAAGGTAAACCACATGTTACAATAACCATATTTTAATTAGGTTTATGAGAAATCTTTTATTAAAATGCATATTTTATAATACATGTCCCCATTTTTATGGGCTTTTTCCTATTTTTATGGACATCATTAGTTTTGATACATATTATGACCGTTAATTATCGCTTATATTGATGTCTAACATATATGTGTCTATATTTATATGTGATTGATGATATTTTTATATAATAAAACAATTATATAATAATATGCATATGCATTTCTATGACATGTGACATTATTTAATACAATTAATAATTTATTTATATTATTAATGTCACCCATTATTTTTTAATCATTATCCAACGAGTAACCACTAAATGATTCAAATGTTTTCATCATGGTTATGCTTTTATGATTCAAGCAGAGAGTTATTTTGATTAAACTTTAAAAGATTAAGGTAGAGATTAAATGTACAAGTTAGGTTAGGTTGGACAAAATGAATTTTGAGAGACTAAACAAGGCTAGAAGTAACATGATAAATATTCATGTGAGGTAAAATTTACAAAGGTAGCCCAATTTTTAAAGAGGGACATATTGGGCTACAACATTTGACTCCTACTAGGGATGGTGCCTCCCTATGAGGTAGCAAGAACCATAGACCATGTACCTTAAAATTTTGTGTGTGGAGTATGTATGTGTTCAAAAATTAAGAACAAAATATCTCCTTGAAATGAATAATATCTTTACTATATTAGTAGATAGTTATAAGTCATGAATATCTACCAATAGGTAGGTGAGTGTGTCACAAATATGTCTTTTTCATAAATTTTACCTGTAAATATTCATATATGCAGTAGAGATTGTTCCTGCAATAACCCATTATTAATAACTCATACCATGAATGATATGAATGATCGGTTTCATATTGAAAAAATTTGCATGACGAATCCATTACAAGACTTGATAATATTTTGTTTATATATGTTCCACTCATTATTTAAAATGTGAGGCACAAAAAGGATGTTAATACCATCCTTTTCCTATTTTGTAGGAAGATTGCTTCATTTTCAATGATATGAAAGAAATAGAAGATTCTTATGATTCAAAACCATTTATTTGTTTCAAAAAGAAGAAGAAGGGAAAATTCTAATGCAGAAATAAACAAACCATAATTTATCATAAATGAGTGAAAGTATTTTGTATCCTATTCTCCTGTTTGATACCAAGAATGACATAATGATTAATCACAAATATCTAAGCATAAAACGTTTTATGATCCCAATTTGGTAATACAATATGTGATACTTTGTTTTAATTTTAGTCAATGGGATTATTACTTGAGATAATTAGAAATGATGATTACGTCTCAGGAGTCAAGTCTAATAGTTTGTAATCAAAGCTCAAAGTGGTTTATGATGGAAGTCCATTTACAAGTAAAAATTTTAGTATGTAAGGTAGGATTATTCCTGAGAGATATGTTCAATAATTGAGATAGTAAATTAAATATTTGTATGAGTGACATTTTTTCCTTCTCGGCATTTCTACACAACCCAAGAGCATCTATAGCCCATGGTGTATTAAACTTGACACCACAAGACTTCCTCTACTACTAGCGGACATCTATAGCCTCGACGAAGATAATTGCATTCCCCTATAGGATAATGTGAATATGGAATAACATAAATTGCATTAAATCGAGATGTTTAGGCACTAGGAATTACCCTAATACCATGGGCCTTTCTCCACTTCCAATGAGCATCTATAGATCTGTTGGAGATACCTGCATCCCTTGATTATATGTGTGGATACATTAGTACAATTTATGTTATATTGGGATGTTTACACACTAGGTTTTACCCTAATACCACAGGGCTTTCTCCACTACCAGTGAGCATCTATATCCTCAGTGGAGGTGTTTGTATTCGCTAAAAATATGTGTGGTATCTCAGCCATTATATCATAGATGGATGATGCCTGGTATTGAAAGTAAGAAGATATACTCATGTCATCAATATTTTTCATTAAGTGTGTTAATCTCTCACAATTTCAACTCTACCTACACATAAACTATTTATATTTTATATTATATGTGGATGTAAAACTCTGATTCAACTGAAATTGATTAGTTATAATTGAGTATCTAAGCCTTTTTTAGAATATGGTTACCAAAAGAAAATCCCCATTTAACCTACTAGAAAGAAAAAAAAAATCAGTGACATTTCCCTAAATTAATCAAGATGATGTATACTAAGTAGGAGTCATGAATTAATAGATCATTCTTGCGAGGATCAATTATGGTTCTTAAGATACAAGAGCTTCATCTTCATTCATTCTAATATTTAAATCCCAAAAGAATATGTGATGAAAATTATAAAAGACTTATTTATGTACAATATATATATATATATATATATATATATATATATATATATATATATCACACACACACACACACATATACATATGTGGTTTTAATAGAAAAACTAATCAAAGAAACTGAATAACCAATGCAACCAAGACATCAACAGACCAACTCTGTACCTCTTACTTTTGTGCTTCGTGATTATCCAAAATAGTAATATGTTATATTGATGCAAAAAGGAGTAAGTTATCTCAACTAACTCCCTTCCGAAAAATAAGTAGATGTATAGGTAATAATATGTTGATGTTCTTTGAAAAACCTCATGCATCCAATCTTCAACAAAGTCATATTAATTTGTATGAATGTTCAATTGATCAAACCTTTCAAGCATAAAGTTTCCTGCAATGATTTCATAGGAAGACATTTCATATATTCCATTCTTATGGCTTTGTGAAATTGTAACATGGTTAGTCCCATGGAAATTTAGATCTTTTGGGAATTTTTTCATAAAGGAATACAAATATAAATCTATAATAGAATCATGTTCAAGAATCAAGTAAAATAAATGGGGTATCTTTCCATCATAACTCATACTATATTCAAATTCTTGTTTATTATGAATAACTAAACCATAAAATATTGGAAAATTACTTCATTAAAAGTAGGAGTTGTAGAAATCATACTCCTAACAAAAAAATTTAGGTTAGATCCCGCATATGTATCTCCAAGGAGGTAGTAAAATTCATTGTATAATGAATATTATTCATCCAACTTAAACTCTTTTGATAATGTGTCCCTTTCATATTTTAAATATTGTTGAATTTTATTATAATTACAATGTATGAATAGATAAGACAAATTTTGAGATATGCCATAATGAAGATAATATGGAGAAATTCAACAAAACATTTCCTATCAGTAATTGTTGGTTCTATTTAAAACAATTTGAAAAACTATTTAAATCTTCAAACTTTACTAATTGTTAGAGTCGGTCTGGTCATCCCTCCGTCAGAGATCAAAACTCTTTTTGCATTTCGTGTTTAGGTGTCCCATCTCGCTCGATCAGTTGCATTCCGTTAGGAGCATGCCATAAATCTGTCGGAAGGGCTTTTGGTCATTCATCATCCTCATGTTTTACACTGCTGGCTCAGGTCTATTCATCAAAATCAAGTCTTAAAAGTCATTTGCAGTCCTGTTTCAGTGTCTAGGTCATAACAGTCATTTTAGTCATTAGGTCTAGGGTTAGTCAATTTGGTCTTCGAAAAAGTCTAATAAAGCCAGCAGGCCAGAGGGAGGTCCTTGATAAGTTGTTATTTCAAAATATTTTTATCGTCATATGGATGAATTATGAATTTTCTTCAAAACTCTATTTTGAAGACAAGTTGACATTTCGTTTTTTTTTGTAATAATTTTCCAAAATTTTCAGTCCTTGAATTCTTCAGGCGCAGCCCTGGTCTCCTTTTCCAAATCCCATGTCAGCTATTCTTGCAAAAATTTTCCAAGAAATTCATCATTTCAACCAAAAAATCAAGGAGGAAACAAAAAGTCAGAGTTCTATTAATTGTCAAAAAGTGCGAAATTCAAAACATTACAAAAACGGGTTTTAAGGAACCAAAAATCAAATCAATGTCTTTATAATCTTTTGCTATGAAGATGAATGTCATTCTGCATGCCAAGGTCGAAGAAAAACATTTCAAAGCGAATTTGGGAGAGAAGTGCGTGTTTTGGAGAGAAATTGTTTGCAGCTAGCCGGCGCGACGCACTGGAAGCGCGCGGCGCACTGGGAGTTTTTTCCCAGTTCTATTTTGAACGGGCACGATGCACTGGGTTCTTGGCGCGGCGCACACAGTTCAAAGCCCGAAATTGTTTCAAACTTCTCCAAATTGCTCATTCCTTGCGTGAATTTGCCAGGTAGGGTTGCTATTTTGACATTGCTTCAAATTTTGTGATAAGTGTTGGTGGTTTATGGGTGGTAGCAGTTGAAACAAAAATCCAAACTCTCCCTCTAAAGTGCCTTCAAAGGAAGTTTGTTGTAGGTTCTTTAATCTTTGATTTGTCACCAAGGATTCTCCTTTTTCCCCATTTCTCCCTTGTTTCCTCATTTCCTACCCCCCCCCCCCCCACTAAGCTCATCAATCCTACATTACATTCAAATCCCAAAACCCCAAAACCCTAGCCCTTATAAAAATCTCCCAACTTTATACAACAATCCCAAACCCTAAACCCTATTTCCATACATAAAATCCCCCTCCTCTCCCTAATAAAATTTATTTCAATATTCCCTAATCCCCTACTGTTTTCCCCTTCCTAACATTCCCTGGTTGCATTTGTTTTTTCCCCTTGGTGGCAGAATCCAACTATTGCATTTCAACACAGCAGTTTTATACATCATTAAAGAGCAGTCCAAGCACAGTTCATATACAGCAGCATCTTCAAGACATTTTGCACAGCAGTCATGGCATCTGAACATTCATCGGACTATGAAGTAGAAACCCAAAGTGACTCACCCTTGGAAGAACAGGCACCCCGGAGGCCTCATAAGAGTGGCAGACATGTTAGGGAAGAACCGATCACCCTTACAGAATTGCAGGCCTGCCCTCTTGCTATGCAGTGTTTTCAGCATCAGTCATGCTATGAGTTTTGTCAAAAGGTGGCTAGTGTCCAATTTCATCATGAGTTGGCTCGTCTTTTTGTGCTACACTTGCATGGAGATCAAGCTATCTTGGTTGGTGTCACCTTCACGCTTACACCAGAATCTGTCTCATTAGCAACTGGTATACCAAACATTGGTGAACCATGGCATAAGAAACAAAAGATTGATCGGCAGCATTATGAGCCATACATCAAAACCAGTTTCTTGAGGCAGCTCAAGAGAGTGTTCCCGTTCCAGTATCTGAAAGATGAATATGCTCCACTAATGAGATTGATCATGAAATATTTCAGCTGTGAGGGACAGTTCTCTCGTCTTTATGCTTATCACATCAGGTTGCTCATGCATTTCACCAGGGTACAGATGATGAACATTCCATATTTCATTTGCCAGAACATAGAGAGGATGACCACCTTTATATAGCATAAAACCCCTCAGCAGCAACTTAACAGTGTATATCATTTTTGCTCTTATTAAGATTTTGGTGGTTCATTAGCTTGGATTGTAGGGCATCACTTGGGATGATTTCATCTCTTGTGACTTCTTCAAAGCTTCACGGGGAGTATTAGAGGTTAAGCATGAAGGTGAACCTTCTCATCAGTATGAGCGCCATGAGACTGCTAGTGTGCCGGTATTCATCACATATCAGAGAGGCACCAGACATTTGTTTGCAGTGGCAAAGCGAGTGTTATCTTCACCCGAGGTGGAAGGGGCCTTGTTTCCTCCATCAGCATCGCAGGTACAGGACAAAGGCAAGAGGCCAATGCAGGATGAGGGGCCTTCAGGTGAGCCATCAGGTGAATGAGAGACCGAATTCATTCTCGTTCATGATGATGATACAGATACGGGTCCACAAAGCGCCAAACTTAGAGAGATCATCCAGGAGCAGCAATCAGAGATCGAAGCCTTATCCCTTGACTTGGAGAGGGCTAAGTGGACCATGAAATACTTGGATCAGAGGAACAAATAGCTTGAAGATCAACAGGCAATCATGGAGCTACAGAACATTCGTGAGCATCGTCAAGCTGCACAAAGGAGAAGAGTTGAGCTCACGTCATTGGAGCAAGAAATTAATGAGGATCGGGAGGCCAATCTTGAGAGATTTAACATGCACCTAGAGAGGCTGTTGGACAAGGCCGACAAAGACCATGCATTGCTAAGACACATGGCTTTCCACTACATGGCACGAAACAAGGTGTGCAAGACCCGAATCAGGAATTTGAAGGCGAAATTGAGGAAGGAAATCAAGAAGAAAAAGAGGCAAAGGGAGCTTGATCGTATTTAGATATTGGCCAAGGCCTCTTTAGCCCAACATAACACTTGATGAAGAAGCTCCAACCCAAATTTCAAGAAATTTGGGGTAGTTTTGACATTTTTGCAAATTTTTGTCCAAAAAACAGGGTTTTTCTCCCTTATGATTGGAGGCTCCAAATGCAAAAACGTTTATAGTTTTGGATTTTTCATGAAAAATCATGACTTTTGGTGCATGGCCAAGAAATTTGGGCAAGTTTTGAGTCCTCAGGAGGTCAAAAACACCCTAAAAATGACCTCTCTGCCCCTAATTTCACACACAGAAAGCAGTCTTGGGAGATTGAGGTTTTGGAGGGGCAAATGGGCACCAAATTCAGAAATTCCACTTGGGTTGGAAAGTAGACAGGCAGGTATTTCCAACAAGCACACTTGGGCTCAATTTGGACTTCAGAAAGTGCCTCAAAATCAGCATCAAAGTGGCACGACGCATACAGAAATTGGCGCGGCGCACAGAGGTTTTTTGACCAATTTTCCACCTTCCAGCTCAGAAATTCAGCCAGTTTGACTAGTTTTGCTTTGTGATGTAATTTTTTACTTATCTTGATGTAATTGGGTGAACATGATGTAATTTTGGTACTCATTTACTTGTTCTAGAGGATTCATTCATCAAAAAGTGAAAATTTAATGAATGAATCAGTTTCCTACCTTATAGAGGCAAGTTGTTTTGACTGCCTAGATTTTAGTGCTTTGTTTAGAATTGGTTGAAACAGCTCCTAGAATGATGAGATCAACCCCTAGAGGCAAGGGAATAGGTTGGCTTGCCTATATTATGTAATTTCTAAGTCGTTTTCAGGGTTGGACTCTTGGGAAAAGTTTGGCACTCTATTGTACATTCATTTTCTGCATTTTTGGCAAAGGAAAGACTAGGGTTTTGCAGCACTGTTTGGGATCCATGTGGCTTTATGTTTTGATGGCATGCTTCTCTGAGTAATTGTAAGTTTATCTAGTGTTATGTGTATCATTTTCAAGCTTCTTCTTCTGAATTTGAACAAATGAGTGATTAAGGTAGAATCCATAACTGTTATGCTCTGCCTTTGAATTTGTTTAAATTTTCATGTTTTCATCTGTTTAAGGAGAATTCTTGAGATTCTCTTGCTCTTCTTGACTCCTCACCAATTTGATCTATCCATCTCACTCACTTTAAAGCATCAAAATGATTGCCTTCCTTGCCCCAATCAAAACTCTGCAGAAACTGTGCCTCATCCCCAAGCCCAATTTTCCTTTCCCATTTTTTCAACAAAACCCTAAAAAACTCAAATCAAATCCTTTGCACTTAATACCTAGCCTAAAATCAGTTGCTAAATCAGTCATCTCCAGCCCCATTGAGTATCTTTCGCTGAGATTGACCTGGAGATAGCCCTCTCCTGTCCTCGTAGGGCTAGCTACAAGGCTGAGTGTGGTTTGATGTGGATCGAGAACCTTGTTTTTTCAGCCTGAGACAAATCTAGGCTCTAACACTAATGAATTTTGAATATTAATTTGTAAAATGTGAGGTATGCATGCATCTTCACAAGATACTGTAAAACCATTTTCAATAGTATGAACTTTAGCTATCTCTACCAACAATTTTATTGGTTTATCTATGGTATAAGTTAGCATTTGTTCTTATTTAACATAAGTTATAATAATTTTGTTCTTGTATGCATGCATAGTTTGTATGGTATTATCAAAGATATGATATGTAAAAGGCGAAGTATCATGGAGCATATATTTTTGAGATAGGTAATTCGAATTTCCATTTACTAGAATGGTTTGACATGATTTGTTATTAAAAAAAATATCTTTGTTAATATCCTTTAATTTATAATCCAAAACATGTGAGATAGCATGTGAATTTTTAATTATATTTAGAAAGGGATGAATACTAATTTCAAAGCAATTTAAGAGAGATTCATTCACATATGTTTCATCTTCTTTGAATAATTTATGATCTAAAGAGTATTTTGCATACTGATTTTCTTGTTTGTTATGATATTCATTATATTTGTTGCAAGGAACAGAACAATTGTCAAATTCATCATCTTCTTCATAATCATCATAGATAGGCTCATGATTAGGAAAACGGAAAGGTGTTAAATAAATTACATGCTCATGTTCATTTCTCTTATAAGTATTAAAAGGATCGGAATAACATAATGATTGTAAATTTACATTTGTAACTAAACTATCATCCATTTCATGATTGTGAAAGGGAGTTAATGGTTCATCTTCATATTCATCAGATAATGGTTGTTTAGAATAATTAACATGAAGATCAAATGAGGAAAAATAATATCTATTAAAGACATCATCACATATTATTTCTTCTGTAGGAGATGACTAAAAAACTAAGTCACTTGTTTGAAAAGGGTCTTCATTAGTTGATTGTTGATGTGTGTATCCATAAATGTATAACATTGACTCTTCCTAATTAGGTGTCATAGATGTAACTTCTTATTCAAAATTTATTTCTTCACAAACTTCATTATTACTATGATTAGGAAGTCAAATAGGGGTAAACCAAACTCAACATTAGTCATTAAATTGTGAGACTCTTTAAGACATAGATGTACTTCTTGATACATAATAGAAGGTTTTTCCTAGTAATACAAACTTGAAATGATCACATATTGTTTAGTGAAATATTTAGTTGTAAAGCAAGAGAGGATAAACATGTTTCTTTAAAATTATTAGATTCATCTTGCCAACTTACAACTTCAGATTCTTCATCCCTTACATGATGTTTTCTTTCTCGAAACCCTAAATCAAAGTCATCTTGTTCAATCAAAACTTAACAATCTTCGCTGAGTGATTTAGAGGGATCATACTTGTATAACTTTCACAAAAAATTACATGAAATCCTTTAAAGATGAAATGCTACTAGGAGGAATTTCCCTCTATCATCATCGAGCATCACCTTCAAGGGACAACATGAACAACTTCATTTGAATGCCTTTGTGATAAACTTCAATGTCCTATATGCACTCATGGAAATTAGTTAGATGTTGAAAGGGATTATCGTCATCCTATTCTCAAAACCAAGGAATATAATCATCTCATATGACTATGTCAAACTTATCATTAGAATAACCAAGTATGTTAGCAAAATTACTAAGGAGTGAATAGTGAAGATACCAAAGATGAAAATGAAAAATCCATTAACAAAATAAAAAAATAAACTAGGATTCACTAGGTGCATTTTTTTTAAACAAATATATTATGAAATAAGCCAAGCATGTGTTGTTTTGTTCCTATTCACCAAGTCATAGATTTAATCATTTGTCATTTACCAAGGAAACAAAATGTTTATCTTCGGTCCCCAACAACGGTCGAAGAAAGGATGTTGTCTTTTGGATTGTTCTTGGAAACAATAAATAACCCTAAAGGTATCCAATGAGGATCTAACAATCCTCCCACTTTAGGTTTGAGACTAGTATTCTCCAACCATAGGGGGTATTCCCTGTATTTGATATTAGTTATAAAGAAATGAAAAAAATTACAATAATAATGTTCTTTGATTAATGATAGGCAAGAATATAAATAAAAGTGTTTATTTTTTGTTTAAATGAGTGGTTAAGCTTTGTTAATAAGTGAAACTTTGGTAAAACATATTACTTATGATTCTAATGTAAATTCAAGAAATGCAATTAAGATAAATAATATTCTAAATAAAATAACAAAAATAAAAAATAACATAATAGAATTAAAAAAAATAAAGATAATAATAAAGTAAAAATAACACTTATATCATTGGTAATAAATTATACTTACCATAATAAGTATAATGAAACAATTTAATATCATGTATTGATATATTTTGACCTACAACAAATTAAATAAATATTTTGAATTAAAAGCTTTAGATAGTATATATTTAAAGATAGATAATTCTAGTAATAGTTGCAGTGAAATAACAATGATCATGTCAACTATCAAATTGTTCATACCAAAATATAATAATATTAACACACAAACAAAGAAATAAAAACATATAATTGGTATGTAGTTATATTTCTCATGAAAGATGCATTGGGTCCATAAATATCATGCATTAATAAATCCAACTTGCAATAAACCAATTAAATATCATAACTCAGATGCTTCAAATAATATATATCTAGAAGGGAAACTAAATAATGTTAGGATGATTTATCATCTAATCATGTCAACTTATTTAAATCATTCCACGTACCAGTAAATAACAATATAAAACTAACAAAATAAACCTCTTGATATGAAAACCTCTTTTAGAGTGAAAATATATTTGATCCCTCTCGGCACTTGGAGTTAAGATGAATCTAAGCCAGTGAGTTATTGACACATATTATGATTGTTAATTATTACTTAGGTTGATGTTTAACATATGTGTTTATATATTAATATGTGATTGATGATACTGTTATATAATAAAACGTTTATATAATAAAATGCATATACATTTCTATGATATGTGACATTATTTAATATAATTAATAATGCCTTTTATATCATTAATGTCGTCCATTATTCGTTAAGCAATATCCAATGAATAATCTTTAAATAATTCAAGTTTTTTTTTTTATCATGGTTATGCTCCAATGATTCAAGGGGGGTGGTTTTGATTAAAATTTAAAAGATTAAGGTAGATATTAAATGTATAGGGTAGGTTAGGCTGGAAAAGATGAATGTTGAGAGATAGAACAAGGCCAGCAGTAACATGATAAAGATTCATGTGAGGTAGAGTTTACAGAGGTAGCCAATTTTTTAAAGAAGTTCGAATTGGGCTACAACACATACAAAGTGCATGGAAAAGAGAATATGTATATATAAAAAAGTAGAAAACTAGGAATAAAAATAGAAAACCAAAATATTAGATATTAGATATATAAAAAAGTAAAACGGGATATTTAGATAGTATACCTCTAAACCTAAAAAAAGGTCGTATCTCAAGCAAGTGGAAACATTTTTGAGTGAAATGAAAAGGATTTCTAACTGAAAGTAGTGCTCCTAACGAAATGGAATGCTTTTTTGAGCTCATAAATGCATAGGAATGGCAGATCCCAAAATACAACAACATGGCTTCAATATCTTGATCAACAATAGGAGTAGTTGTTAAAATTTGATTTAACACCATGTTCAAGATAATATGGTATTCCATACAATATGGAAATCTCAAGTAAGCACTTACACAACTATAACAAAGATCATTAAACTAATGTTTTTATGTGGTTAAAACCTTCTAAAGAGGGAAATAGTCCATGATCCCAGCGAACGTGGCCACTTAAGCAAATTTTATTAATGCAAAATAAATATTGTATGTAAGAGAGTTTTTGACACTCAACCATCAACAATGACCCTCCATGACCTATAAGTAGAGATGATGGACCAATCCATGTGTACTAATTCTCCTTAATATCTGTAGGGTAAATTTTAAAATGAACCTTAAGCTAGTGATAGATTTTGTGTTAAATATAAATCCACATTATTGTCTTAAAAATAGGAATTAAGATATTGTTGTAGGGAAAACCCAACACCCCCCATTATTTGAAATAATGAGACCCTTTCCATTAATTTTTGGCTAAACATATTTTATGATTTTCATTTAAGTTAATTTTCTTACAATTTTATCATTTTTTTCATTTTTGTCAAATTTATGTTTTGATTGTTTCATAGAATCTGAATTTTCACAAGATTTCCATTGATACCTGTTTCGACTCATTTGGTCAACCGATTTGTAAATACCACTCCTTTGAAGTTTGATCATTTTTTCACCTGGATCAAAAATTGTTAATAAATGTATGATAGTTCACTTTTTCCAATTAAAGTAGTCATTCATTATGAATAATAACCCTTTGCTATTTTTTACTAATTCTTTCATTTTTCACTAACAATCCTACAAAATGACCCAGCTAAATTGTACAATGGATGAAAACACATTTCGGGATCTTGATAATTTACACAAATTTGTTATTTTAAAACAAATTTCCGAACCCAAAACCCCAAAATTGCAAAATGGTTGAAGTCCAATTTGTAGGATCATTAATTCACGTGTGCTCCACTTCTCATCAAATTCTAGATTTGGCATTTTGATTTTATTTTTGCATTTTAATTTAGTTTTGATTGGTTTTTACAGGAAAACAGTTGAATATATGAGGAGAATAAGATATCAATCAATGAGAATGCTCCATCAATAAAATAATGGAATTTTGGGCCAATGAAAATTGATGGAGCAGATTAATTCTTCAACAAACTTTCTTGAGAATTCCTTTGTAAATATTATAAATACCAAATTGTAGAAAGTATTAAAGGGCTTTTCTTCTCTGCAATTTCGATTTCTAAAAGAAATATTGTAATAAGGATTTAGAGTTGTAGGTGAGAGGAGATAAAATCTCATATTTGGGGATTATTGAGGATTTTTCTTTTGTATTTGGAATTATGTATGATGGGCAGAGCTTGCACTACTGTAACTCTTGTTATAACAATGAAAGTTCAAATATTGTAGAGAACTGTTGGAGACCAGAGCGAGAGAAATAGATTCAATAAATTTGTATTTCTAATACTATTGTTTTAAATGCTAGTTTCATTTTATGATGGTAGGAATGTGTCATTTTATTCATATTTGTGCACTTTTTTCGATATGAGTAATTTGTCTCATTCATATGCTATTATTTATCTCTACTCTTTTGGGTTTAATTATGATTTCTGCGTAATTATTTACTGAGAAATCTGTCTTTTAATATTGATTTAACAAATAATCATATGTTGTGAACTATTTCCTCATATTATTGTTAAATTATTTGAATTATTGATTTAACAATCAATATCATTTTGTGAACTACTTCCTAAATGTTGTTGGTTGATTATTCCAATTAAGAGGTCTCTGAGTAGAATATGTTTTGGTATTCATACTGTCATCTAATTGAACTACTTTGTTAGCTTGATATTCATCATAAGCCAGACATATTTAAATCTCAATCATTTAAATATCTTGCTCTCAGTTGGGTTAGATCTATATCTACCTAATTGAGATAGGATTAAGATTTAGTTCCTTTCTCTTGCATTTTAGAATAAATTTTCATATAGATTAATTATACATTCCTAAAAGTCCTCTTCATAAAGAGGAAAACTTTAGTTGTGGCTTGGCTGAGCCCTGGATCGGCTTAAGGATCACTTTCTTACCTGGTTAGTAAGAGGGTAGATCTGATGTCTCTTTTGTTGGCATTATGTTTTCTGGTATGGCTATATGTTACAGATCTTGTACTTGATGGCAACTCCCATGTCAAGGTTCTCAATTTATGAAAAATTAAGAAAGACGCAGGATATCAGTTCAGAAGGTGCGTACCCGCAGGTACACCATGCAGGGACCGCGTCCAGAGTCGCAGGCCAGCCATTCAAGAGGTGCGTCCACCCAGTGCACACTTTTCTAGGCAGAGAAAAGCCCACGTGGGGGTTTCTTGTGTTTTACTCTTGGTATCCAGCCGACGATATTGTGTTATTATGGTGTCGGGTCGTGGTATTGTTCCATGTTTTGAGGAGGAGCTTTCCTATATAAAGCAAAGGAGATCATTTAGTTTGACATGTCTTTGGTTGAATATCTTATTGGGTGAGATCTAGTCTAGATCTATAAGGCGAATCTACTGAAGGACTGAGATCTCTTTGGCGCAAGATCAAATCTGTAGATCTGACTGTTTGGGTTACACTTAAGGTCTTGAAATCATTCATACCCGAAGGGACGCAGGTACAGTGAAAGGAAAGCGCGCCGGGACGCAGTACAGAATCTGGAGATCTGCGTGGGGACGCAGGACAGACGAAGTTCAGGTGCGTCTGGGACGCTGCTCAGTGACTGGAGATCTGCGTGGGGACGCAGAGCGATCAAGGTTCAGGTGCGTCTCTGAAGCAAAAGGACGCGGCGCGATAGTGTTTTTGGGTGCGACCCTGTAGCAAAAGACGTGGCGCGATAGTGTTTCTGAATGCGTCCCTGAAGCAACAGAACGCAGAGCAGTTAAAGGAACAGTGCGTGGGCACGCAGTGTAGCAGAAGGATATCTGCGTTTGGACGCAGAGTAGCAGAAGGTTAGCTGCGTCTGGTCGCAGGCCACAGAAGGAAAAACTGCGTCTCTGTCTTAAGATGTTCTGTTGATTGAATTTCTCTGTTGATAAGGTGTTCTGGGTTAGTTCTGTTATTGCTGATCTGATATCTGTAGTGGTCTGTAACTGTTATGTACTTGTTGATCATCTGATGCTTTATGAAAAGAAGTAGGGGGTTGTAGCTCCCTTCCAGGAGTAGACTGGAAAATGAGAGAGAGAGAGAGAGTGGTAGCTCTCTGCAGGTTGCAGCCTGCGTACTGGTAAAGGACTGCACCAGTACAAAATCATTGTAAAAGAAGTTTCTAATTTGAAAGAAGATAGAGACATATTGCAGCAGGTGGTTTTCACCCACATTGGGTTTCCACCTTACATCTTGTGTTCTTTGGTGTGACTATCTGTTTTCTTTGTTCATGCTCATTATTTTATGGTACTGACATGCAAAAATAATTCAAAGATCAAATAAGGAAGATTTATTAAATTGCTAGATAATACTGATTCACCCCCCCTCTCAGTATTATTTCCAACAATTGGTATCAGAGCAGGTCCTTCAGAGAAGCTTGATCGCTTGAAGGTAGATCGTTCATCATGAGCAACTACGAGAGAGAAGCATCAATCAGGCCACCGGTTTTTGATGGGACAAACTTCAATTATTGGAAGGTAAGAGTTACTGCATATCTTCAATCTCTTGGTACAGAAGTTTGGGACATTGTAGAAACAGGCTATGCTTTTCCTTCAGTTACTCCTACAGATCCAGCTGAGAAAAAGAAGTATGAAACAAATGCAAAAGCAATCAGTACTCTATTAGGAAGTATATCCCAAACAGAATTCATGAAGGTAATGCACTTCAAATCAGCAAAAGAGATATGGGACAAAATGATCACAAGCTATGAAGGAGATGAACAGGTAAAGCGTGCTAAACTTCAAACTCTCAGGATTCAGTATGAGACTCTCAAGATGTATAATGATGAAAGTGTGGCTAATTATTTTCTTCGGGTAGATGAGATTGTTAATTGTATGAAAAATTTGGGTGAAGAAATAAAAGAGGCTACAGTAATTGAAAAGATTCTAAGATCATTGTCCCCCAAGTTTGAATCTAAAGTGTCTGCAATAGAAGAAAAGGAAAATCTCTGAATTCTCACTATGTCTCAGCTACATGGAATTCTAACTGCTTATGAAATGAGAAAGGGAGGTCCATCAGACAGAAGGGAAGCTGCTTTCAAGGCATCAGGCAAAGAAGATTATTATGAAGCAAGCCATGTTCCAGAAGAAGAGGAAGAAGAATCAAATTTTGTCAGAAATCTTCAAAGGGGTTCTGGAAGGTTCAGAGGTAAGCTACCTTTTAAATGCTTTGCTTGTGGAAGAGTAGGTCATTATGCTGCAAAATGTCCTTATAAGGATAAAGGAAAGGAACCTGCTAGATGGAACAAGAAATAAAGTGCAAATAAGAAAAGCTACTACACTCATGAAGATAGTGATGGTTTATCAAACAGTGATGAAGATGAACAAGGTAATAAATATAAGTTGTTAATGGCATTTGAAGATGATGATTATGAGGATGCTGTAGATGTGGATAACCTCTATGATGAAATTACTAGACTCAAGAGATGTATAGAAGAAAAGAATGTGATCATTGATACTCTACAATTTCAAATTGATGAAAAGGAAAAACATCTTGAAAAACTAGAAGGTGAAATTGTTGGTCTCAGAAAAGAAATTGAGAAAACAAAAGCTATTAATCTTAAGTTTGTCAAAGGATCTGAAACTTTGGATGAGATTATCAATGTGCAGCGGTCTCCTCTAAACAAGACAGGTTTGGGTTATAATGGAGAAACCTCTCAAGCATCCACCTCAAAAAGTTATCTTGATGCGGAAAGAAGAAATGAGCAGAAGAACAATGAAGATAATCAGGTAAAGCAGGGACGAATTACAAACAGAAACTATCAGGGGCAATCCATCTTAAAGGTGAACAAAAGCTACAACCAGCCGCAGGTAAAATCTTCTCAGTTTGGTTCAAGAATAGATGAAAATAGAAATTACAATCAGTTGGCTGGTAGATTCGATAACCGCAGAAGTTTCTTCAATGGACAATGATTTTCTTGTCATAACTTTGGTCACAAAGCAGCTCAATGTGTTGCATATAAAACAATCATGACTAGGGAAGCTCAAAAACAAAGAAGTATGACAGGGATTACAAAAAGGACCTATAACAACTTTTCGGTTCTTGAAAATGAAGTCGAATGTTCTATTTGCAATAACTTTGGTCATGAAGAATCTGAATGCAGGAGCAGGTTTCAGCAGAAAAAGGAGCAAGCCTCAAGCACCAAAACATGGAGAATAAAGGAACCTCAAACAGAAAGATGTGGAATAGCATTTTATGCAGAGGGACAGGAAAATCTATGGTACATTGACAGTGGATGTTCGAAGCATATGACAGGTGATAAAGAAAAACTAGATTCTTATTCTGCTCTAGAAAAGGGAAAGAAAGTCTCTTTTGGAAATGATACTCCTGCAACTATAAAAGGAAAAGGCATTACTCAGTTAAAAGAAAAGGTCAAAGCTGGAAATGTTTTGTATGTTGATGGATTGAAGCATAATCTTCTAAGTGTCAGCCAGATGTGTGATCAAAGAACCGAGGTTATTTTCAGATCGAATGGATGTCTTGTTCGTGATCTTGATACAGGTAAAACAGTACTCAAAGGCAAAAGAACTCCAAATAATCTATACATATTTGAAGAAGGACAACAACAATGCTATCTGAGCAAGGATGAAGAGCACTGGTTATGGCATCGTAGGTTGGGACATCTAAGCTTCTCACAAATAAGGAAAGCATGCAAATATCAGGCAGTTCGCGATCTTCCAGATATCAAAATTCCTGACAACACCATATGCAGATCATGTCAGTTTGGAAAACAAACCAGAACTAACTTTCCAGAGAAAGAAGGATCAGCTAGCATGCCTCTTGAGCTAGTACATACAGATACATGTGGTCCATTCAGGAAAAGAACACCTAGAGGAGAGGAATACTTGATATTATTTATTGACGATTTCTCCAGGTTTGTCTGGTGAGGACTTATGAAGCACAAAGATGAAGCATTCGAAAAATTCAAATCCTTCAAAGCCTTGGTTGAAAATGAATCAGGTCACAAAATTAAGTTCCTCAGATCCGACAGAGGTGGGGAATTTACTTCAAATGAATTTTTCGATTTCTGTGATGAACATGGGATAAGGAGAGAATTCTCTACAGCTAGAACTCCTCAGCAAAATGGAGTTGTTGAAAGAATGAACAGAACAATCCAACAAATGGCTCGTGCTATGCTTGATGAATCAGGAACTCCCGCAACTTTCTGGGGTGAAGCTGCACATGCTGCGGTTATTATTCTCAACAAAACAAATGTCCGGGTAAACAGCACTCAAACTCCTCATGAGCTCTGGAGTGGTAAAACTCCTTCGGTAAAGCACTTCAAAATCTTTGGGAGCAAATGCTATATCAAGAATACTGATGAGCAGCTTGGCAAACTTGAACCTAGAGTAGATGAAGGCATTCTTCTTGGTTACTCTCCACATAGCAAAGCATACAAGTGCTACAATAAAAGACTTGGCAGAATTGTTGACAACATTGATGTGGTGGTTGATGAAAAGGGATACATTCCTAGGCAAGTACATCAGGAAGATATCGAAGAAGATGAAGGATACCCTCAAAGACAGAATGATGAAGAAGAAGAACCTCAAGAAGAACCAGAGGAGCAAACAAGAATAGAAGAAAAGACTCCATCCAGGTATGTTCAGAAGAACCATCCAGAATCTCAGATTATGGGACAGAAAGAAGCAGGTGTACAAACTAGAAGAACAGTTGCAGAAGCCTCAAGCTATTTGGCATTACTCTCCTCGACTGAACCACAAAATGTGAAGGAAGCATGCAAAGATGAATGTTGGGTGAAAGCCATGGATGAAGAACTTGAGCAGATCGAAAAGAACAACACTTGGGAGCTGGTTCCTAGACCAAAAGATAAGAACGTTATCGGGACAAAATGGGTCTTCAAAAACAAGTTGAATGAAAATGGAGAAGTTATCAGAAACAAAGCCAGACTTGTTTGTAAAGGGTATGCACAGCAAGAAGGAATAGACTTTGAAGAAACCTTTGCTCCTGTTGCAAGACTTGAGGCCATCTGAATGTTCCTTGCTCTCTCAAGTTTTCAAAACTTCAAAGTATTTCAAATGGACGTGAAATCAGCCTTTCTGAATGGTGACTTGGAAGAAGAAGTGTACATTGAACAGCCAGATGGGTTTATTCTTGGAAATAATCCAAGCCTCGTATGCAGATTGAAAAAGGCCCTCTATGGTCTCAAACAAGCTCCAAGGGCTTGGTACTACCGCTTGGACAAATATCTTCATCAACAAGGGTTCTCAAAAGGTTCAGCAGATAGCAATCTTTATATAAAAGTTGAAAATGAGAAATTGCTAATACTTGTTGTGTACGTAGATGACATTATTTTTGGCAGCAATGAAGAAGCTATGAGTCAAAGCTTTGCCTCGGTCATGCAGAAAGAATTTGAAATGTCCTTACTAGGAGAACTGACATATTTCCTTGGTTTGCAAATCCAACAAAAAGAAGGAGGAATCTTTTTATCTCAAACCAAGTATCTCAAACAGATTTTGAAGAAATATGGTATGGAAGATGCAAAACCAGTATGTACACCCATGGTCACAGGATGTAGCCTCAGTGCAAATGATGAATCTGCAGCAGTACATCAACCAACCTACAGATCTATGATTGGAAGTCTACTTTATTTGACAGGTACCCGACCGGACATCATGCATGCAGTTGGAATAGTTGGAAGATTTCAGGCAAATCCGAAGGAGACTCATCTTCAGGCAGTGAAGAGAATTTTCAAATATCTTCAAGGGACTCAAAATTATGGCTTATGGTATCCTAGAGATACAGATCTTACACTTCATGCTTATACAGATGCAGATTGGGCCGGAAGCATGGATGACAGGAAAAGCACAAGTGGTGGTGCGTTCTTTATGGGTTCCAGACTGGTATCTTGGTTCAGCAAGAAACAGAGTTCGATTGCCTTGTCTACAGCAGAAGCGGAATATGTTGCTGCTGCATCTTGTTGCACCCAACTTCTTTGGATGATGCAGACTTTGCAGGATTTTCAAATCACTTGTACACCACCTATCCCCATCTTATGTGATAACACAAGTGCAATCAGAATCTCAAAGAATCCGGTTATGCATTCAAAAACCAAGCACATACCAATCAAGTATCATTTTCTCCAGGAACAAGTGCTTGAACAGAAGGTCAAGTTGGAGTATGTTCCTTCTAAGGAACAAGTTGCTGATTTTCTCACCAAACCATTGCCCAGGGACACTTTTGAGTACCTCAGGAAAAAGCTGGGGGTTGTTGATGCATCATCTTATTGTTGAACCTTTTCTGATTGATGGTACAGGTTCAAGGGGAGCATATAATGCATTGTTGGCATTATGGAGGATGGTCAGAAGGAGATCTTGGAAATAGCTGCAATATGTCTCTATCTCTTTCATGGAGGATTATGGTTCTTTGTTACAGATCTGGTTCAGGGGGAGCATGATCTTAGGGGGAGCATACCCCTTTGCCCTTGATGTCAAAGGGGGAGAATGAAGCTGAAGTTTGTAAGGTTGCCATCAAGTCCAAAGGGGGAGATTGTTGGCATTATGTTTTCTGGTATGGCTATATTTTACAGATGTTGTACTTGATGGCAACTCCCATGTCAAGGTTCTCAATTTATGAAAAATTAAGAAAGATGCAGGATATCAGTTCAGAAGGTGCGTACCCGCAGGTACACCATGCAGGGACCGCGTCCAGAGTCGCAGGCCAGCCATTCAGGAGGTGCATCCACCCAGTGCACACTTTTCTAGGCAGAGAAAAGCCCACGTGGGGGTTTCTTGTGTTTTACTCTTGGTATCCAGCTGACGGTATTGTGTTATTATGGTGTCGGCTCGTGGTATTGTTCCATGTTTTGAGGAGGAGCTTGCCTATATAAAGCAAAGGAGATCATTTAGTTTGACATGTCTTTGGTTGAATATCTTATTGGGTGAGATCTGGTCTAGATCTATAAGGCGAATCTACTGAAGGACTGAGATCTCTTTGGCGCAAGATCAGATCTGTAGATCTGACTGTTTGGGTTACACTTAAGGTCTTGAAATCATTCATACCTGAAGGGACGCAGGTACAGTGAAAGGAAAGCACGCCGGGACGCAGTACAGAATCTGGAGATCTGCGTGGGGACGCAGGACAAACGAAGTTCAGGTGCGTCTGGGACGCTGCTCAGTGACTGGAGATCTGCGTGGGGACGCAGAGCGATCAAGGTTCAGGTGCGTCTCTGAAGCAAAAGGACGCGGCGCGATAGTGTTTTTGGGTGCGACCCTGTAGCAAAAGACGCGGCGCGATAGTGTTTCTGAATGCGTCCCTGAAGCAACAGAACGCAGAGCAGTTAAAGGAACAGTGCGTGGGCACGCAGCGCACCAGAAGGATATTTGCATTTGGACACAGAGTAGCAGAAGGTTAGCTGCGTCTGGTCGCAGGCCACAGAAGGAAAAACTGCGTCTCTGTCTTAAGATGTTCTGTTGATTGAATTTCTCTATTGATAAGGTGTTCTGGGTTAGTTTTGTTATTGCTGATCTGATATCTGTAGTGGTCTGTAACTGTTATGTACTTGTTGATCATCTGATGCTTTATGAAAAGAAGTAGGGGGTTGTAGCTCCCTTCCAGGAGTAGACTGGAAAACGAGAGAGAGAGAGAGAGTGGTAGCTCTCTGCAGGTTGCAGCCTGCGTACTGGTAAAGGACTGCACCAGTACAAAATCATTGTAAAAGAAGTTTCTAATTTGAAAGAAGATAGAGACATATTGCAGTAGGTGGTTTTCACCCACATTGGGTTTCCACCTTACATCTTGTGTTCTTTGGTGTGACTATCTGTTTTCTTTGTTCATGCTCATTATTTTATGGTACTGACATGCAAAAATAATTCAAAGATCAAATAAGGAAGATTTATTAAATTGCTAGATAATACTGATTCACCCCCCCCCCCTCTCAGTATTATTTCCAACATCTTCTCCATTAGTGGATGAAATTCATATTTTAATCCATTTGGAGAGTGAGAGAAGGTAACTGGACCTAGTTAAACCAGCCAGAACCATCATTCCAAACAAGAAAGGAGTTTCCTTAAGGTTTGGACCGGGTGGTCATCCCCAATGTTGTTGCAGTGAATTTCGAGGCTTCAACATTTTTGGCACTAGAAGGAGGGCCTGAAGCTTTTTGTCTATTGGAGTCTTTGAATTCTAACATTTTATTTAATCAAAATGACTCCTCTTAAACTTCTAATTTGGAGTTGTATTTATAGACAGGTATCTTCCAATACTCCACCTAAAGTGGTAAGACTCTTGTCTCAAGTAAAGTTTAATGGTAAGAGGAATTGATGTAGGGCTTGATCAGTTTCAGATCACTATTGTTGTCTGTAAACCTCGTTTCGCAAAAAATAATTACTCTACACAATGAGCCTCCCTCTGTACGTAGCCCTCTTATCTATATAACAGTATTTCATTTCAAAACTACCGCACTAGGAGACAAACTCAGATTGATAACTGCTCTATTTTCTGCAAACCTACGTTTTCTTGCATAGATCTATTTTACCACAAATGAAATGGATCAAAAATCACGATCTGTAACCTTCAAAACCTTACTCCTTACCTTCATCCACTGATTTGAACTTACTGGAGCTTGGATCGATCAACTTGCAGGTTGTTAAGGCAGGATTCAAAGCTCAAGTAAAACACATCGCCTCAAGTGTATGCGTAGCGCCAATTTCTAAGTTCTAAAGCACGATCTACAGGTTCATTGATGAAATCTTAAGGGATCTAGTTTTTCCAATGGCATCCATACAATTTCCTTGTTAAGAACTATGACTATGTAAAATACACACAGCGTAAACACAACTAATAAAAACATAGCTATTTAACACAGAATTTCGCTATTCCAGTGTGCACAACCTTCACCAGTCCAGGAAGGACAAAAAAAAATCAATATAGACAACGATGGAATCTGCAGAACCATCTTTCATTTTATTTTCCAAAAATAACAAAATAAAATAGAATTTTTTTTAATTCAAGCCCTTGGTGGCTCGATCATCATTCCATTCCTCTCCTCTCTGAAAACCAAAAAAAAATGTGTTTTCTTTTATCTTGTTTTAATGCTTCTATCCTACCCTATTCTATAGGTCTAACACACACCTAAGCTAACAAACCTAATCTTTTACCTTATAATCTGGCACTCTATTATCTTTTACAATAAATAACCATTTAAAATAAATTCAAGAGGTCCAACCCTAGTTACTAAATTATGGTTGACCAATCACGTCAATAGAATTGATCTCATTTGACACTCCTGCACTAGACTCTCGGGAAGAAAAGAATGATCCATCAAGTCTTCAAGATTCACTTGATATTTTGTAGCTATGTTGTTGTCATCCAACTAGGATATTCAACTGACTGTCCCTTCCATTTGATTAGATATTGACAATAGGTTTGGCCCCTAGTCTTCTTTGTTACTCTTTTCTTGAGGATGACTTCTTCTTTCTTTGTTGTCTTTGGCATTTGTTCTTCCCAATTTAGGGTCTAAACCTCCTCATCTGTGGTTTCATCTTGTGATTCTGCCTTTGTTTCCTTATATAGTTACAAATCTGCAACATTAAATATAGGTGATATTCCAACTCCTTCTGGTAGCTCAATCTCATAATCATTGGTGGAAAATTTCCTCAAAATTCTGCATGGTCCTATCTTTTTCATTTTTAGTTTGTTATAGGTTTCGACAGGAAATATTTCTTTCCTTAGATAAACCATAACTAAATCACCCACTTGAAATTCCTTTTCTATCTTTTTCATATCAACCCTTTGTTTATACTTCTTGCTGATTTCCTGTAACCACTGGTTTCCATCTTCTTGTAATTTCTGCATTTGTTCTGCAAATTCTTCAGCCTTTGCACTCCTTGTCTCCTGCTTTCCCAAGTCTCTAAGCTCGTACACTCCCCTAGGATGCATTCCAAAAACAACCTAAAATGGACTCATTCTGGTACTCCGATTAGGAGTATCATTGTAAGCAAATGCCAAATCCCACTATTTTGGATGTTTGTAAACTAAGCTTCTTAATATATTTCCCAAGCTCTTGTTCACCACTTCAGTTTTCCCATCCATCTGAGAATGACAGGATAAGCTAAAACTGAGGTTTGTACCTAGCTTCCTCCATAGGGTCCTCCAGAAATGTCCCACAAACTTTGTATCCCTATCTGAAACAATACTCACAGGCAACCCATGTAATCTTACAATTTCTAAGACAAACAAATTGGCAATGTGAGTTGCATTGCTAGTTTTCCTACAAGAAATGAAATGAACCATTTTTGAAAACCTATCTACAACAACATAGATAGAATCATATCCTCTTTGATTTTTTGGAAAACCCAAAAAAAAAATCCATGCTGACCGTATCCCAAGGCCTGTTTGGTATTTGCAATGGCTGATAGAATCCAGTGTTTTGGTTCCTTCCCTTGGCATGTTGACAAACCCTACGTTTGTCAACAAACTTTTTGATATCAGTTTGCATTTTTGGCCAATAAAAAAAATCACTCACTTTGAGCGAATGTTTTATCCTTCCCAAAGTGTCCAGATAGTCCTCCACTGTGTTTTTCTTTAATCAGATTTCCCCTCATGGAGCATTTAGGAATACACAATTTATTGTTCTTGAATAGAAACCCTCCTTCAATCAGGTAGTCTAACCACTGGCTTCTATTATGAATTACAAGATTTTTAACAGGTGCATATATTTCTTTAAAATTTGTGTCTTCCTTGTACATATCAATTATATCTTCAAACCCCAAGACGCCAATCTTCAGTTCCTACACAACTAGATTACAAATTTATTTGACTTACCACTTGTGTGCTTGATTACAAAGGTGAAACTCTGCAAAAAATCCGCCCACTTAACATGCTTTTGGCTCAACTTTGGTTGATTATTTATGAACTGAAGTGCATGATTATTATAATACAACACAATTTCTTTGGGCAACAAGTATTGCCTCCATTTTTTTAAAGCCTGCACAATAGCATAGAATTATTTATCATAGGATGAGTACTTACGTTTGGCCTCATTCAAATTTTCACTGAAATAAGCTATCAATCTCTGTTCCTGACTCAAGGCAACTCCAATTGCTATTCCACTAGCATCAGTCACAACTTGGAGAATTTTATCAAAATTTGGCAAGGCCAAAATAGGTTTTCAGTGATCTTTTTCAATAGCTTGAAGTTTTGATCTGCTTCTTCTGTCCACTTAAATGGCTAGTTGCTCTCCTTTATTGTTTCAACTATCGGTGCATAGATCTGACTAAAAATTCTTATAAATTTTCTATAAAAACTTGCAAGACCATGAAAACTTCTTACCTCAAATATGCTTCTTGGATTTGGCCAATTCAGAATTGCTTGGATCTTTTCTGGGTCCATCTTCAAACCTTCTTCTGAGACTACAAATACCAGGTAAATGAGATCCTTCTTCATGAAACTACACTTCTTCAAATTTATCAACAATCTCTCCTTTTGCAAAGTATTTAAAACGATCTTAACATGCTCCAAATGCTCTTCCTTATTCCGACTGAAAATCAGAATGTCATCAAGATAGACTATCATGAATTTTCTAGCATATTCTTTTAAGACCTCATTCATTAGTCTCATAAATGTACTTGGTTCAATAGTGAGCCCAAAAGGCATCACTAACCATTCATACAATCCATTATTGGTCTTGAATGCAGTCTTCCATTCATCCCCCTCTCTAATCCCTATTTGATGGTATCCAATCTTCATATCTATTAGAAAAATACTCTGACCCACTCAAACAATCCATCAAATCATCCATACATGGTAGGGGAAATCTATACCTGATAGTGATCTTGTTTATTGCTATGGAGTCAATACACATGTGCCATTCACCACCTTTCTTTGGATTGGGCATAGTTGGTACTGCACACGGATGAAGGCTTTCCCTTATCAGTCCTTTATCCAACAACTCCTGTACCTATCTTCGGACTTCCTCATTCTCTCGAGGAGTCAATCTATATGCTGCTTTGTTTGGTAAACTTTCACCAAGTATTAAATCTATGTGATGGTTGATACTTCTGATTGGTGGCAATGCATTTGATAATTCATTAACAATTATGTCAGCATAATCATCTAGTAGAATTTTAATTTCCACAGGCAGATTTTCTAAATTGGTAGAATTCAAAATTACCTTGGGTTTACCCACAAGAACAAAATGTATTTCTTTCTCCTTCTTGACTTCTTACAAAAATTCTTTTCCACTAATCAGAATAACGTTATTTCCAGTTGCTCCTTTATCTACTTCATCCTTCAAAGGCAACAATGTGTGCTTCTTCCCATCCTTCTCTAAGGTATAGTTATTCCTTCTACCTTCATGAATGGCTTTCCTATCAAACTTCCAGGGTCTTCCCATCAACATATGGCACAGGTCCATTGGCATCACATCACACAATATGACATCTTTATATGTACCAATCTCTATCTCTACTTTGCACTGTTCTGTCACTAAGAGTTGATGTCCCTTTTGTAACCAGGACACTTTATAGGGAGTAGGGTGTACCGTCTTAATCAATCCTAATTTCTCAACCATCTCTGTGGAAACAAGATTACCAGTACTTCCATTTTCAATCACAACCTTGCAACATTTTTCTTTAGACTTGCATACAGTCCTGAATAGGCTCTTCCTTTGAGTTGGCTCATTTGCTTCCTTATCTGCCTTAAGCAATACTATTTTTAATAATAAGGATTCTCTTGCCTTAGGTATCTCTCCTTTCCCCATGACCTAAGTGTTTTCTTCCTTTGTCTCAGCTATATTCACATTCTGCTGATTTTTTATTTTATTATGAGGGAAATCCCATGATCCGTGTCCTAATTCTCCACATACGTAACACTAAATTTCTCTTCCTTGGCCTCTACCTCTGGGTACAAATCTCCCTCTACCAAAGTCTCCTCTCTATGGTGGTCTATTACTCGAATCTCCTACTTCATTTAAAGAGTGCTGGAACCTTGATCTAGAAACTCCTCTTCCTCTTACTCAACTTTTAGCTCCATTCCTCTGACTTTGTTTTCTCAACATTTTCTCCTTTGGCTTCAAAGCTGCTTGATAAGAATCTTCAATTGTCTTCAGATTCAATATATTTATTTCATCTTGTATGTCATATCTCAAGCCATTGATATATCTCACTACCTTTTCTACATCATCCTCAACATGTCCTGCTCTAATGCTCAACCTGCAAAACTCCTCTGTGTACTCCTTGATAGTCATTCCTTTCTGCCTCAAGTTTTGTAACAATCTGAAAAGGTTGAACTGGTAATATTTCAGCATGAATTTACTTTTTTACTTGCTCACCATTTTATCCCATTGCTTGATCTTGGACTTTCCCTTTCTCTCTCTGGATGTTTGTAGTTCATCCCACCAGATGGCTACATGGACCTTCAACCTGGTAGCTGCAAATTTTACCTTCTTTTTATCTTTGACCTTCTCATAGTCGAAATACTTATCTAACGAACTGATACAATCCATTCGTTCTTCCACACTAAGGTCTCCTTTATACAGAGTTATTTCTACCCTTTGTCTTCCACTAACTTTTGCCAACATCTTGAGGACTTTAGCTGTTTCATTTTCTTCTTCTTCTTCTTCCTCAAAAGATTCCTCTGCAGCACTGGCATCCCCTTCATTAGGTGCTCTCCTCTGAGAAGTTTCCATTGTCTCCATTCATGTGAAAATATGTTGAATCTCTTCCAGGAAAACTGCATTGGCTACAGGTCTTCCCGACCTATGCCAGCTCCTCTCTTGGATGGCATATTTGTTGCAATCCTTGAGAACAGAACTCAGATTCTAGGCTCTGATACCAAATGATGCAGGGCTTGATCAATTTTAGATCACTATTGTTGTCTGTAAACTTCGTTTCACAAAAAAATTATTACTCTACACAATCAGCCTCCCTGTGTACATAGCCCTCCTATCTATACAATAGTCTTTCATTTCAAAACTACCACACTAGGAGACAAACTCAGATTGATGACTGCTTTGTTTTCTGTAAACCTACAATTTTTTGCACAGATCTATTTTAACACAAATGAAATGGATCCAAAATCACAATATGTAACCCTCAAAACCTTACTCCTTACCTTCATTCACCGATTTGAACTTACTGGAGCTTGGATTGATCGACTTGCAAGTTGTTAAGGCAAGATTCAAAGCACAAGTAAAAACACAGTGCCTCAAGTGTATGCGTAGTGCCAAGAAGGAAAACGCAACATTTTGATCAAAATCTCAATTTTTGTATACTTTCTCTGAATCTTTGTCAATTTCTAAGGTTCTGAAGCACGATCTATGGGTTCATTGATGAATACTTAAGGGATCTAGTTGTTCCAATGGAATCAATACAATTTCGTTGTTAAGAATTGTGACTATGTAAAATACGCATAACATAAACACAACCAATAAAAAAAAATCTATTTAACACAAAATTTTGCTATTCCAGTGTGAACAACCTTTACCAGTTCAGGAAGGACAAAAAAAAACAAATCCAATACAGACAACGATGGCATCTGCAAAACCGTCTTTCCTTTTATTTCCCAAAAATAACAAAATAAAATGGAGTCCTTTTTTTTTTTTTATTCAGGACCTTGATGGCTCGATCATCATTCCATTCCTCTCCTCTCTGAAAACAAAAAAAATGTGTTTTCTTTTATCTTGTTTTAATGCTTCTATCCTATTCAAATCTCTCAAACAACCTAATCCCTATTCTATATGTCTAACACACACCTAAGCTAACAAAACTAATATTTTCCCTTCTAATCTGGCACTCTATTAACTTTTACAATAAATAACCATTTAAAATAAATTCAAGAGGTCCAACCCTCTTTACTAAATGATGGTTGACCAATTAGGTCAATAGAATTGATCTCATTTGATGCTCGTGCATCAGGAATACTTCTGCCATTAATCATGCTTTACAATTCATTCAAAAAATTTCAAATTCTACTTTTCAAGGAATTGATGAAGGCATTTTATGTAGGATTTTTACTCTTACATTCTTGGAAAAAGCCAGAAGCTGGTGTCAATCGCTTCCAGTTGCCTCAATTCATAGCTAGGATCAATTTGTTACAATGTTCCTTTGAAAATTTGATCGCTATAACTACAAATAGGTATGTGATGAAATAAAAGATTTACAAAGGTTTGAAAATGAGTCTTTGATTGATTTTACCATTTTCTTTCATTTCAATTGCTTGAGATTTAAAATAAAATAAAAAACATTCAGAAGAGGAATTATTAGATTGGTTTGAATATATTTTCTCTCTTCTTCCCATTCATAATCCATGTGAAATTATTTCAATATTTTCTCAATCTCCTTCCAATTTCATTAACATGATTGAGAATTCCAATATGGAGGTGCAAACAAATGATGATGAATTGGCATCTATTATGTACAATCAATTTCTTCATTTAGTGCACACTTCCTACAGTATTAATAATGACCAGGATGCACCTTCACATGTCAATGAATCTCAATCACAAAGCTTGGAGAATTTTACTATTAAAATGCAAGAATATATTACCAACAATCTTGAAGAAAATACCACTTTGAAATTTGAAAATCAGTGTGCATTAAATTTAGAAAATCAGAACATAAATAAGCAAGTACAAGCAGCGATCAAAGTTTCCAATAACACACAATCTGTTGTACAAATTTCTGAATCCTTTTACAATGAACAAATGTCAAATTTAGAACAAAAAAGAAACATTCTTCAAGAAAGTACAAGTACACAAATGAATGATCTTAAATCTCAAATTTATAATGAACATAATGCACAAGAGTTCTTAAATAGAAACACTTTTAAATCCATTACTTCTGATTCTCATTTCTATCTCTATTCTGATGTTTTTTCTCCTAGCAATTTATTCCCTCTTTGCAATAATGTTATTTCAGAAAACAGAGAAGCTAATCTTAATGAATTGCCAATTAGTTTTTATCAAGATAGAGAATTAATTATTGATCATTCTTCTCACATTAATGAACATGTGCTTTATATTTCTTCTTGTTTTGATACATTGGATGAGATCGAAGGGAATTATAATGAATGTCGTGAGGTCATTTATGATAGTTACTTTCACATTGAGGATATTGATTTGTTATCTTCACAATTGAATCCTCATGATCGAAGTCGAATCACATTTGAAAATGAAGAACACTCTAATTCAGAAATTGTTTCAAATAGTTCTCATTTTTCAGACAATTAATCATACTCATGATTTCAACATTCAATAAACCATCTCAATTTATGATTTATATGACGATCAAGCTCTCATTCCTATTCATAATCATGATTCTCTTTCTAACTCACAAGTTCGTATTGGCAATCATTCTAATTCTATTTTAAATAAGACCAATTCTCATGGAAAAGAAATTGTCTTAAATCAATCCCAATTGTGTTGTAACAATAATTGTAACAATAGTGTAAACTATGATTCGATTTTGTTATTTGTTCTTCACTTATTTTGTTTAAATTCAGATTTGTTTTCTGTTTTTAATTTTCGATTTTTATATACATTTTGCTGGCATATTGAGCAGCTCACTATTGAACACTCAATTGATGTGTTGCATGAATGGGAAAATGAAGTTTCACATTCTAATCTTGAACATCAAGAGCTATTTCTCTTCCAATTCCAATTAATGTTCATTTCCTATCGATTACTTTTATCTTCTCAAAGGCAGTGTCAACAAGAGAGTGTATTTTCAAAATATGACCAACAATCTAATTCAATTAATAATATTCCATTGTATCTAACATATTTTCATCCATTTTTCATTGACCCATTTGAAAAATGTTGGAGAATTTTCCTACATGAAAGATTGTTAATAATTTAACATATGCACATAACACTAACAAATTTATGCAAACCATTGTAACTAAAATCTCATTTCCACAATCTGGTATGTTATCCCCTCTTTTGAACCTCTTCCAATCATCAATAGAAATTCATCCAGATTTCTATGATCCAATTGAAATTCAACTGGAAAGGACATTTCAAAAGAAAGTAATTGTAAATAATATATTAGATATAATTGTACATGATGCTTTCATATTTATTTTCCTTAGTTTAATTTTATTTGTATTTTTGTTACTAATGATTGATCTATACGCACTTGCAAGAATTAAAATGCTTACATGGTTACATTGGAAATATGAATATACCTAGTTATGTTTCCTTCATTAAGTTAGAAATAGAAAATATTAATTTAGATTAGATTTCTTTTCTATTTACACTTATTTCATTATTTCAAATTTCCAATAAAGCAAGTAATGAATCTGACATCTTCTAAGCATCACCTTTAATTTTCAGAAAGCGGCTCAAAAAATTTTAAGCTCTTAGATCATGCATATTTGTGAAAGGACTTGATTGTCTTGTTTGCAAAAATTCACCATATTGATCATACATATGAAAAAATTTCAAGAATTTTCCACAGCTTGACAATTTTTTATTCACAAGTAATTCTAAAGAGATCATTTTTACAACTTGTGTCTTCCGATGTGAATTTGAGGTGGATGCAATATGCAAACTCATTGCTTATAATTTTTAGATCAAATGAGTAGATGATACTGAAAATGGGAGAAATTGAAGATTCATGAGGTAAAATTTACAACCAATTTTCTTCCAGGTATGCGTTTACAGGTTCATCATCATCTACTATCAATTTTACTTTTTCAAAGGTTATTTCTTATTTTTATTTTGTTTCTCTTATAGGTATTCATCAACTTGATTATGGATACTAAATATAAATAAGCAGCCAAACCTTTTCAAATCCGCAATATGTTCAGGGAAGTACTTATTGTTTCATCCGAATTTGAGCACTCTAATAAATTTTAATACATCACTAGAAGGTTCTATTGAGGGTGCTGGACTCGCCAACATGTCAAGGGATCTCCCCTGCAAGAAGTCCCAATTAGACCTCATACCGTTTGGTGTAGGAGTCCCAGCAGTGGGTCATACGGTAATGACTTGACTATGATTTCGAACAGAGGCAAGTAAGGTGTTCCTATTGGGAGCAAGGGTGTGACAGCTGCAGTAAGTCAAGGAATGTGCATGAGAGGTTCTAACACACAGAGAGTGGGATGAATGCAGCCCTTGGAAACTTGTAATAGTACGTGGCTTAGAAGGGAACACACGAGCGAAGATGCATCACAACATGGAAGACAAGTTAGCAAGAAATCAAAAGTGATGGTTAAACCAACATCACATGTCAGAAAGATTCATACATACTTATACAGAATAGTCCATACATGCATGCATAAGAAAACAAATACATATGTCATTTAGAGTAAACAAGATAGATGGAATGAAATACAACATATGCATGAAACGTGTTGGCTCTATTATATTTGTTGATAATGCAACAAGATGATGGAGCTTAGTGGAAAGAAGTCGCCTTCACTAAGTGGGCATGTAGGCTATTTTTTGGCGCAAAGTCTATTTTTAGACTATGTCTATTTTTAGACATATATATCATGGTCTATGAGTTGTAGGATGTTGTTTATAGATGATTGGTCACGTTGGGAAAAATAGATGGACTTCTATTTCTGGTTCACAATGAAGTGATCAGAGTCTATTTTTAGAATACCAGGCTAAAAATAGAAAAGTCAAATATTATTGTCTCATAATAATATTTAGACAATAAACATTATCTTATCCTCTTGGAGCACTTCAGTTTGAGCTACAGATGTGGCACATGTAGCTGTCAGAAGGAAATATGCTTTCTTTGTGGGTCAGTTGAGCTATTGCATGCAGGACTTCAGTTAGAACTCATGTGGTTGAGTTTGGTGGAGTTGATTGTGGAGTTGATGGAGTTGTGTTCAGTTTTACTTGGTTGAACTAGTTGTATATTAGTCTAACTAAAGAATACTCTAGTGATGAGTTGTGTGAATTAAATTATTAATTAATTCACTAATTATTAACTCATAAAGCAACTGAAGAATACATCAGTTAACTCAGTGCATGTACAGTTCAGTGGAGACAGGCGTTAGAGGTTGAGATTGCTATCAATTGTGACTATAGTTGTGCATGAGATCTTGCACAATCAGTGGGATTGAGTTATGCCTTTGAGGAATGCATAGTTTGGGCCAATACCAAGGAATTATAGCCTGTGCTCACGTGATTTTCACTTAGCATTGTGCAGTGGAGGAAGGCAAAGCAGTGGAGAAGATTTGAACCTATGACTTGTTCGGATCTGAGCTAGTTTTGTGTGTAAACAGGTGGAGATGGTGCTGGATACTTGTGAGGAGTATTGTACTATGTATTGTTACATGTTCTCAATCATTATAATATACAGATAGTGTGGGGTTTTCAGTTGTATGCTTTCCCCGAGTTACATACTTTGTTAATGTGTGCATGCAATTGATGTTTCATTGTTTTTGATGCTGCTAAATTGATGATCAACGTAGAGGAGATTATGTATTGTGCATGTATTCCGCAATAATGTATAATCGGGATAATCTCTATGAATAAGTACTTAATTATTCAAAATTTCTACAATATTAAGAAGTGTAAGTGCCATTCATATAATACATCCATGTCAAACCACTAGTTCCAATAGCGGAACATTACAGCCACAACCGCCTGCTCCTCCAAAGAAATATACTAGCTCTACGTAGTGGAGAGGTCAAGGCGCGTTACAATACTGACCAAGCTTTCTCTAAGATACTCCTATCGAAGCTTGGCTGACCAAAAGCCTCTACAATGAGTTACGAGGGACTATTTGTAGAAAAGGGTAGGGTATCCCTTGACATTCCCCTTTGTGATAGTTCATCTAGCCTCATGACTCTTCATCTACTCTATGACTGTTACATCCAACTATTGACACTTGAATTTACACTTGACAAGACGTTACATTACAATGCACATGTACCCATGTGAGACAAAACAACTTGAGAAAGCTATGAAAGACATCAATAACACCCAAACCGTTGTGGAGAGACCAACTCTTTGACATCCTTGTGATGGTCGATGTTGGCGAACTGATGCGAATCTTGGTTGTCTGTATATTATGCTCCTATACCAATAGGTGTCATATTTCATGATTGACTTGATTAGCTCTGCAATATGTTCATACCTTTTCTTGTTGCAAAGGTTTTCCATATTTTTCAAAAAAATTAAAATATTTAAAAAAAATGTAAAGAGGGTATACCCTAAAAGAAAAATCAAAGGGTAAAAAAATAAATGGTCAAAAGAAAAAGTGAAAGAAATGAACCCCAAATAAAAAGACCAGGAAAGTGTGCAAGTCCAAATGCCACTACTATTTCATTTTCTATAAATAAAGCATCATGTACAGCTTGTTGAACTTTTTACCACAATTGATGAATGGCCAAATAGCTTAATCTTGGCCAGTTCATGTTTGAATTTCCTGTTTTAGAAATAGAGAATAAAAATCTATCCAAACTGTTTAAACTTGGCAGATAAGTAGATAGGTAGAGAAGTAAAGGAGCTCAACTGTTTAATCTGAGCCCTTGGATGTAATAAGTGCAGATTTAGATAGGCTTACAATGTAAAGAAAAGAAAATTGATGAGGGTTTGCCAGTCCAAGTGCACCCAAAGAAAAAGAAGAAAAAATGTTAGTTACAGTAGGCTGGGTAGGCAGTTTTTGTGTTGCAGAATGAGACTTGTGATTGATTTTGTCTCTCAAGATCTTCATCTTACTGTTATCACAAGTAACATGGCAGATGTTTGGATGTAGCTCAAGCAAGTCATGACTAACTCCCCTTCATCCTTCCCTAAATCACTTACTAATCTCTCCCAAGGTATTAAGATCTGCTTAATATCCTTAAAGTCACTCATTCCATTTTTTCATCAGATGCCTAAGTAAAACCCCATTTTTACTTAGGGAAATGGCCTCATTTCTTGTATAAATCCCTGTTTTTCCCCTTTTGCCTAAGTTTTGTAACATTATGCTTAGCGTGCATTCACTTTCAAAAGTTTCATATTAACAAATTAACATTTATTATATTAAATCCCTTGTAAATAAACCCCTTCTCGTATTATGTATTTATAATACAATCCTCAAAATGTTAAATATCCCGCCCGGGTTTACTATAACCATAGCATTGTTTTTGTCAGGGATTAATAAGTTCAATTGGAGCTTATTATGAACCCTTTCCGCCACATAAATCATGGAATAATTAACCATCCGGGTTAATTATAACCAAACCCCGAACCAATGATATTGCGCCCAAAAACATTAAAACCATTATATATTATATTGGGCCCCTGCACATTAAACCCCCTTCACCTCCATTGACCGCAAACTGTTAGATCAATGGCCCCATATCCAACGACCGAGATCTATATCGCATTCCCTCCATCGCTGAAAGTTAACGCCTGGGAAACTAGTAGTTTCGCTCCCGTACAGTGGACACATGTCACACTCCCGCGCTGCTCACGGCCCCCCCATCCGAAACCGCCCTAGCCCATAAGCGATGCGGGGTAAACCGCTTACCACCCCCCGCTCCACGATAATATGTCCCATTGCTTTGACATCATCCATTCAATAAAGGCCAAAAAATGCCCGCCAAATCGAATTTCGTTAAAAAACGACGAAATATCATTTTTGTTGTAGTTCTCTTTGTTCAAGCTCCCATGCAAAATAACGACTGGAGCCACTGTACCAGCTTTTCAACTGCCACCCGGCCGAAGAGACCACGACAACGCACTCTACAATCCTTCATTCAACCTGCAGTTACTCAATTTGCCTCCTTAATCCAGGTATTTATCCATTTTACCGGTAACCCTGTAAATTTCAGTTCTTCGCTGAAAATTCTGCCTGTGAAAACCAAATTCAAGTAAAAATAGTCCGCAGCTGCCATAAAGGGACACCAAAACCACTGTTTAAAGTCCATCCTTTCCACAGAAAGCCCAAATTCCAGTTTGAATACACAAGAACCAAACATGGAGGCCCCCGCAGCTCTGAACGTCGCACCCATCAATGCTCCCCACAAAGACTTAGATTATCTGCCTCTTGCAGACAAAGATTTTCAAATAAAGGACTTAACCACTGATTATAATCATCTTCAGGCCTTCTGCCAAATTAGGGATAGTTATCTAAGCAACTCTGATATTTTTGGACTGTGGGAATCAAACCTTCCCATGTACTTCCTTCCCTCAGTCCATGTTTTCCCAGACATCATTCACCAATGCTGTGCCAACTATGACCCTATCCATAGAGCAGTTATGTCACCTTCCCAAACTGTCCTTTTTTCCATAACTACTGAATCCATCAATGAGATGATACATTTCCATTCCACTGAGCCCCTTGCTCGTCTTTCCATGGGATTTTTGCTGGAAAAAGCTTCTCAATTTCCCAACTCAGAGATAACTCGTATTACTCAGATGTTCATGATACCAACGCACCAACCTAAAGGCCCTCCTCCTTATCTGCGCGCCTTTTTCACTGAGACTGGAAAACTCATTCTTGACATGATATCCTTGATCTTGGGATTTAGGTCCAGTGAATATGTGGATGATATCACCCTGGTTCTATTATCAATCTTTACTCCAGGACAGCCCCCTGCTGTCAAGTATGACTATGCCACTTTTATTGCCAACAAAATCCATGATCAATTTATAAATTTGGATAGAGAAGGAGTCTTCAAATACACATCTTTTATATACCATCTGTTGTTATATTATCAGCTAGACAACTTTCCATTTCCCATCAGGAAATTAGACTCAAAAGGAAATCACAGGTCTGTGATCTTTTGGAGCTCAGTCTTCCATGATACCTGTGAATCCCCTTATACTTATAGTGAATTCATTGACTTATTTGTACACCCAGCCTCCACTCTGTTGATAGGAGCTCCTCCTAGGATCACTGGTGATATGAAGAAGATTCTGCAACTTTCTAAACAGTACAGGATAGGTGACTGGTACCTATACCAAAATTACACAGAGATCAGAATGTATGGGTGTGAACTTTGCCCTTTTAAGTTGCCTAAATATGTGCCCATGAGGTTATTTGCATTAGAATATTTCAGGCAGATCATCAATGCAGACTTAACCCACTTTTGTAATGTAAAGAAGAAGGCTCAGCTGAGAATCAAAAACCAATTAGGCCCTTATGTTATCCATTCTAAGGATGCGTGGAAAGATGCTAAAAAGATCTTAGAAGACCACCTTAGATTGAAGAAGAGTTTTCAGTGGGTGCCATATGACCCATGTAGTTTCATAAGTGACAGAAGGGTAAGGTACAGGTGATGAGCCCCAAAAATGGATAATTATTTGGGCTCATTCAACCTCCTAATTCGACTTAATCCACCATTCTCATTAGTTTATTGCATGTTTTTTATTATATTTATGCTAATAGAGTGAATTGGGTTAGTCATTATGCTAACAAGTCTAATGTGTGCTTTGTGTAGCCTTTTTGGTCAACTTGGAGACAAAATTGAAGGTCTTAATGAGCACTTGGCAGCCAAATTCGTGGGAGAACAAGGGAGAGGATTTGTAGGCAGGTGTCCCCTTCATTTATGGGCCCTTACCTCGAATTCTCCACCATCAGCTCGGAGTTCAAAGGCCACCAAATCAATTAGCACAAGGGCAGCCAAGCAAGTCAAGTAGGACTGTTGTTGACTACAAGTTTTGGGCAGCCGAGTCCCTAAATTTTAGGAGGACTATTGGGGTCCTCAATTTGTATAAATAAGAAGGCTTAGGGCCTCATTTTGGTTAGCTAGTGGTTAGTCAATCTGTAGCTGGTAGTTAGCCAATGGTTAGTCATTTTGTAGGCAGAAGTTAGCTAGTTTGTATTTCGATTTTGAGGCAATAGATTAGCTTTGCTTTCAGCTCATTTTCAAGTTCTCCTTGTGGACAGTTTTGATGTAACTCTTCTTTTCTTGCTCAATAAAGATGAATCCAGCTTTTCACCAGCTCTAAATCTCTCTTAGGAGGCTATAGCTCTTGGGGTTGGGCCCATCTCAAGCGCCCAATACCTCCTTTGATTATCTTTATGTGTTTTTGCTGCATTCTTAGAATAAAATATGCTATTTAGATCTAAATCTTGCTTTGTTATTTAGTTTTTTTTTTTTATGAGTAAAATAGCTTTTCATGCTCAGATTTAGTTGATAGGTTGTTAACAGAAAAAGCTTCAAGAAAAGGGCCAACAAACATCTGTGGTTTCACCTCTCCCTCAGTTGGATTAGGAGTTGTGACTAGGATGACTTTGCTGCCCACAAAAACGTTGTTTTGCTTCACCATGCAAGTATTAGTGTTGGATTTTTAGTTTTCAAACTTGATATCAGTTTTGACTGCATGCTTAGGGTTATGATTGCTTAGTTGCATAGTTAGTTCATCTGATTTTGTGCAAATAAACTTATGTTCCATT
Organism: Pinus tabuliformis; assembly: GCA_031772625.1. NCBI lineage: Eukaryota > Viridiplantae > Streptophyta > Pinopsida > Pinales > Pinaceae > Pinus > Pinus tabuliformis. Next base: position 48,391,656 of record CM062807.1, on the reverse strand, counting down.
TCTTTTGCTATTATCTAGGTCAGATTAGGTCAAGGTAATTAGGTTCTTGATTTTCCAAGTCTTCATTTGTTAAATTCGAAAAATAACTTGCAGAGCACCTGTTATCCTTCTCTATCTACCCATAATCCATCAGATAATCTGCTCCAACCCTTAGTCCATGATTCATACCCTTCATTTGCCATACTTTCCCCACCTTGCCCTAATTCCTACATTCTTGTGCATCATCGCTTCCTCCATCCTTGAACAAATCCAATCGCTCCTTAGCCTCATCCACCAAGTCCTAGACCTCTTCACAACCCTATCTCACCTCCATACTCATTCCTCCATCTTTTTCCCTCCATCCATGCTCCAAAATCCCATTTCGAAACATCTTGTAGAAGAATTACAGAACATCCTGTAGAAATCCTAGAACATCCTGTAGAACCCCTGCAGACTTCCTGTAGACGCTCATAAGCGTGGTTTCTTGGCAGCCAAACTTTGTGAAAGTCTCTGGAAGGGTGTTAGGGACTCCTTAGACCCTCTCTGAACCTTCCCGACCTCTTCCAAGCATTTCTCCTCCTTGATCCACCTCTGCACAGTCAAAAATAGTTAAAAGCACATGCATGATAATTCCAACAACTTAATCAAAAATGCAAAAAGATGTTTTCTTCAGATAGAGGTAGTCTAGAAACATGTATTTTACCTTCATAGAAAAAATGGCATCTCTTTCAGTAGTTTGCATGCTCTCCTTTGCGTCAGTAGGACTAGCTGGTAGAGTTAGGGTTTGCTAGGGTTTGCGTTTCTTTTTGGCTTTCAGTTTCTTTTTGCAATTAGATTAGCTTCCTTCGAGTTAGCTTTCATCCATCAATTAAAAAGCTTCTTCTAAGAGCTCATAGAAGTTGGCTTAAGCTCCTAGTGGACTTGTGCCAGCTGACCAAGTGACAGTTGCGGCAAGAGCTAGTACTTGTGCATACAGCACCGTCGCTTCCAAGTTTGTTACGAACTACCGGGTTGATAAAATTAAAGAAGGGAGTTCCAGGAGTTGTAGCATTGTTGCTACAATACTGGGGCTCACCATCTTTTTGGCGCCGTTGCCGGGGAAGCGTCAGAGTATTGGGGATTGTCGCTTTTCTTCTTCTATTTTCCACTACAATCTTCTACTAAGTAGTTTATTTCATTTCCATTATGCAATTTCGTTTATGCAAAAGTAGAATAGCATTTCTCGCTTTCATAGATTAGCATTTCAATTCCGCAATTTCATTTCTGCAAGCGTAGATTAGCATTTCAATTCCGCAAGCGTAGACTAGCATTTCATTCCTGCAATTTCATTTGAGCAAAATAGATTAGTCCTTTCCTGCTTTCATTTCAATTCCGCATTTTCGTTTCAGCAAGATAGTTAGTTGCAGTTCAACCTATTTTAGTTTTGCAGGTACAAGAAGAAGAATACAAAAAACAACCAAAAAGATTTCTTTTCATGCCTTGTAGGAGTAGAGATAAGTTAGAAAAATATTTTCACAACACCCCCCTTTGCTTCACACAACCAATCTTCTCTCTTCTTCGATGGTTGTGACTAAGAAGATCCCCTGGGTGGACATCAAGACATATCTGAAGAACCTCTAGGGGAGAAGAAGAAGAAACATTCCTCTGGAGCAAATGGCTACAAGCAGAAATGTTGGGAGCAGCACCTTGTCCAAAGACGAATTTGAAAATCAGATCGAAGATTTCAAGAGTGATATGAGGCAGTTTCTTGCCATGCAACTGGATATCTTGCGGATCCAAAAGAAGCAAGAAGAAGCCAAGAGGGCTTTGGCCATTTTTTGTCCTAGGTGCACTAGAAAGCATCCTAGGAACAAATTTCCATTGTACTCCATAGAAGTGTGTTTTGTATGTGAAGAATACCATCCTACAGATCAGTGTCCTTCCTTACCCAGAATCAAAGCCGCATATCAGAGAGCCAAAGAAGCCACTGAATCACTCTATTATATGAACCAAATGAGGCCACATGAACCTAGATCTTATCAGCAGGAACTGCAAGGGACATCCGAGACCTATTATGACCCCTATCAAGCTACTTTCATGCCTTCTTGGGGTCCCCCTGCTCATCCTTCCTGGTTCACACCTCCTTGTTCCTTCATAGATCCATATTATGCCCAACCAGCTGCTCATTCGTTTCACTCTTATGCTCAGCCACAGCCTCAGTGGAATGCACCTCATCAGGGGTGGAGGCCCCAGTACAACACTCCTCCCACTTCTTTTCCTCCACCACCTGCGCATCCACAACCATCGCCTCCTCCACCAAGGCAACCCCAAATGCCTACCCAACCACAACCCCATCCACATCCATCTCAAATCTACGCCCCCACTCAACTCCCCATACCACCATTTCCAAAACCATACCATGGAGTAGCTCAACCCAATTGCAAAGCTGAGGCACAACATGTCCAAACAACGCCTCTTGAGCTCAATGATCTTCACCATAGCTCAGGAAGAGAATTGCAAAAAAGAGATCATCTTGAAAGCATTGAAGGATCACATCTAGCAAAAGAAGATTCAGAAGAGGAAATCAAAGAACCATGGGATTTACTTGATGAAGAGAAGACATTAGAAGCAGAGATAAAGAAATATCCTTCATGGTTACCATCAAATCTTCCATGTATTCAAGAGAAAGATCAACAAAAAGAGGAAGATGAGGAAGTCATGTTAGAAGGTGACATGAAACATGATCCAGATCAGCAAAAGAACCAAGGATATCAGAGCTATATTGAGATATGGTTTCAGACGGTCACTAAGTTGCAGCAGTACTATCTTCCTCAGCTATGTTTGATCCCTTCAAAGTCAAATCATTTGGTCTCTGAAACCCGGATACCTGTCAAAGCATGCATTTCGAGCCTTCACATCATCTTGTCTCTAATCTCGATGTGCACATGGCTCCATTGGAAGTATTCTTATACTTGAGAATGATTTTGTTTTTCAAGTAGGGTAGGGTAGAAAAAAAAAAGAAAAAAAAGAGAAAAAAGAAAAAGAAAAAAATGAAAAAAGAGGAAAATAGAAATCTAAGGTGAAAACCTCCTCAGAGGCGCCTTAGATTGGCTCATTGATTGAAAACCTCCATGAGGCGGTCAATGGGTTGGGAAAAAAAGAGAAAAGAGAATAAGATCTCTGGGTGAAAACCTCCCTTGGAGGCGCCCAGGGCAGGCAATTAGGGTGAAAACCTCCATGAGGCGCCCTAGTTGTTTTTCAAAAAAAAAAAAAAGAAAAAGAAAAAGAAAAATAAATCTAATTTCCATTGAATAATTTCAAGTTGCAGCAATGACATTGCAGGTCAGGAGGAACACTCAAAACAAAGACAAAGGAGTTTTTGTGCCTTCTAGAGGAAGTTCTATATTTCTACATGAAACATCCTGTAGAACCTTCAAGCAAGCCAGATTTGATTTTGGAAGGGGATCTAAAGCTTGGAATCCATTGGTTATGCCTGCAAGCATCCATGTTCCCATTCCTCACCCTTTTCCATCATCTTTTCCACCTCATTGTGCTTCTTCATTGTGCTTCTACAGGAAGTTCCTGTAGAAATTGTAGGAAGCTAGAAATGGATTTCAAAAAGGTGGTTTGGCGAACATGGTAGCTTCCTCAAGGGTTCAGAAGTCCTCCTGCAATCTTCAAACTCCTCCTCCATCATTTCCATACCTGCATCACAACCCAAGCTCAGTTTTTCTTTCCATGCAAAAACTTGCAAAATGCTTTGAAGAGAAAATACATAGAACAAAATTTGTTTTTGCCATAACTTGAAAACCATGCATCCATTTGAAAAACCGTTTTACAGAGAGTTGTATAGGGATGATGGCAACATGCTCGAGCAGTTTCAGCCAATTCCGGTGCACGGTTTCCAAGAAATCAGCCTCCATCACCATCATCCATTTTTGCATTTTCTCCATATCCGTGCATCCGTTTCAAAACCTGTTTCATGGGGATATGCATATGAGTGATGGTAACCTACCCAAGTAGTTTCAGCCAATTCCGATGCACGATTTCCGAGAAATTGATCTCTAAAATCTTCAGCCATTTTCTAATTTTCTCGAAATATGTGCATCCATTGATCACGATTTTGCTATGGGAGATGCATAATGATGATAGGAACATGCTCATCAAGTTTTAGATCGATCCGGTTTACCGTTTGGGAGCAATGGCAAAAACAAGTTCTGATCTTGTGAAAATTCAGCAGCAGCAGCTTGAACGTGCAGATTTGAATGTGGAAACAAATGCCTGGAGCTTAGATCTAGCTAGAGGACACCTGCACAAGAAAAAAACAACCAAAAAATCAGCAGCCAAGCCACATGCAATCACAAAAACAAATGCATGTAGCAAATGAAGGATCTCAGCACTTCACAGCAACCACACACAACTTGCAGGTACATGACTAAACTCGTTCCTCTATTTGCATGAATGTAACTCGTAAATAGCATGAGCAATGAGATGGTTGGGATTAAAAAAATCGGTGGCCAGCTAACTGGCCACCCTCATCCAGTTCGAACAACGCTCGGTGGGGGAAATCAACACGTGTGCTCAGCCATCTCAAGAAGAAAATTGAAAACAGGTAGTGGTGGTTGTTTAAAATCCAACGTAATTGATGGAAGTGAATACAGGCAGAGAACTACAGTTCATAATTACACTACCGTGGGGACCAATGGTTTGCATGGGGCCAACGTGCACTTAGCCAGCTCACCCTCCATCAGTGGAAGCCTCCATAAACAACCAATCGAACTCATCCTTGAAATGCTCTCACCATTCGCTGATTAATTTGCGTTTGCAACATTCTTAGCTGAGATTGCAGTTCAAGTCTGCCTGGCCGGCATGAATATCATTACTAGAATTACTCTGGATGTAGAAACGAGTCATTTTGTTTTCGTAGCTTACACCCTGGCTGTTGCTACAATAGTTATTTCTCCTTTTGTTTTTTTCTTGAAAGAAACCAACGCCCTGCAAAGACCTGTGCCATCTTTTGGCAGATCTTTGTGCTTGCACTGGCTGGGTAAGACCACTCTATTTTAGAATTTCTACTTTGCTGGCCTAGATTACACCTCCGCTACATTTGCTTCTGCAACGTCAAACCTGATTCCTGTTGTCACATTTGGGATGGCCACAGCTTTTAGACTGGAGAAAGTTGATATCAGGAGTAAATATGGCCAAGCCAAAGTTGTAGGAACCATTATATGTGTGGGTGGTGCAATGATTATGACCTTCTACAAGGGCCCTGTTCTCATTAGGCTCAATAGGGTTCTTCATAACACATGGCTGCTTGGAGCACTGATGCTGTTTGCCGGCTGTTTATTTTGGTCTGGATGGCTTACCTTTCAGGCTCTAGTTGTTAAGAAATATCCAGCAGAAATTTCATTAACAGCTCTCACGATGCTGCAAGGAACTCTACAGTGCACTGTGGTGGCTTTAATTTTTGAGCCAAAGGCCTCTGCTTGGAGGCTAAAGTGGGACATTCAGCTTCTCAGCATCATATACTCTGGAGTATTATGCTTTGCATTTGCCTTCTTTGTACAGACTTAATGTATCCGTCTGAAGGGACCTGTCTTTGCTGCAATGTTCAATCCAACTTCAACCATAATTGTTGCAGTGTTGGAACAGCTAATCCTTCATGTGAAATATTATCTGGGAAGTCTGCTGGGAGCAATTCTAGTAATAGCAGGACTGTATATTGTACTATGGGGTAAGGCAAATGATGACAAGTTGGTGACAAGCCCAGAAAGCACAACCCTGCAGATGTATCCAACAACATTAGTGATTGGAACATTGACATTAAACCAAGCTGCCAAAACAGAGGGGGACAAAACCACACCAACACCCAGGGAGAAAAGACTACAGAGTAGAATGGAAAGGACTAAAAAAGTCCACGTCAGTGAGGGCACCTCTAAGGTAGTCACAGCCAAGTTGAAAGGAAAATCACCCACAACCAATCAGGATACAGTGGTGTTGTCTGTTTCTACAGGAAGCCAGAACTCAACTACAGGACTTTCTACAGGAAGTTCTGTATTTTTACCAGAAACATCCTGTAGAAGCCTTTGGGTAGGCTAGAATAAATTATGGAGAGGGATTTGAAGCTTGAAGACTGTTGAGGAGACATGCAACCACTCTTTTCTTCCATCCTCCACTGGTTTCATCTCCTTTCGCCACCATTGCTGCCATCAGATTGAATATACTTGCACAATCATACCAAAGCTGAGAATTCTTTAGGAAAAGGAGCAAGTAGTGGGAAAAAGCAAAGAAGCATGGTTTCATGACAGAGAAGAGGACATCACTTCAGAAGCTTGGCATGACAGGGAGGCCACCAGGGCCATCAAAGATGAGGATACAGATTGGTTGCTCAGAGGATGAGCAACACTTTCAGTAGGGGGGTGATGATGAGCCCCAAAAATGGATAATTATTTGGGCTCATTCAACCTCCTAATTCGACTTAATCCACCATTCTCATTAGTTTATTGCATGTTTTTGATTATATTTATGCTAATAGAGTGAATTGGGTTAGTCATTATGCCAACAAGTCTAATGTGTGCTTTGTGTAGCCTTTTTGGTCAACTTGGAGACAAAATTGAAGGTCTTAATGAGCACTTGGCAGCCAAATTCGTGGGAGAACAAGGGAGAGGATTTGTAGGCAGGTGTCCCCTTCATTTATGGGCCCTTACCTCGAATTCTCCACCATCAGCTCGGAGTTCAAAGGCCACCAAATCAATTAGCACAAGGGCAGCCAAGCAAGTCAAGTAGGACTATTGTTGACTACAAGTTTTGGGCAGCCGAGTCCCTAAATTTTAGGAGGACTGTTGGGGTCCTCAATTTGTATAAATAAGAAGGCTTAGGGCCTCATTTTGGTTAGCTAGTGGTTAGTCAATTTGTAGCTGGTAGTTAGCCAATGGTTAGTCATTTTGTAGGCAGAAGTTAGCTAGTTTGTATTTCGATTTTGAGGCAATAGATTAGCTTTGCTTTCAGCTCATTTTCAAGTTCTCCTTGTGGACAGTTTTGATGTAACTCTTCTTTTCTAGCTCAATAAAGATGAATCCAGCTTTGCACCAGCTCTAAATCTCTCTTAGGAGGCTATAGCTCTTGGGGTTGGTCCCATCTCAAGCGCCCAATACCTCCTTTGATTATCTTTATGTGTTTTTGCTGCATTCTTAGAATAAAATCTGCTATTTAGATCTAAATCTTGCTTTGTTATTTAGTTTGTTTTTTTTTATGAGTAAAATAGCTTTTCATGCTCAGATTTAGTTGATAGGTTGTTAACAGAAAAAGCTTCAAGAAAAGGGCCAACAAACATCTGTGGTTTCACCTCTCCCTCAGTGGGATCAGGAGCTGTGACTAGGATGACTTTGCTGCCCACAAAAACGTTGTTTTGCTTCACCATGCAAGTATTAGTGTTGGATTTTTAGTTGTCAAACTTGATATCAGTTTTGAATGCATGCTTAGGGTTATGATTGCTTAGTTGCATAGTTAGTTCATCTGATTTTGTGCAAATAAACTTCTGTTCCATTTCTTTTGCTATTATCTAGGTCAGATTAGGTCAAGGTAATTAGGTTCTTGATTTTCCAAGTCTTCATTTGTTAAATTCAAAAAATAACTTGCAGAGCACCTATTATCGTTCTCTATCTACCCATAATCCATCAAATAATCTGCTCCAACCCTTAGTCCATGATTCGTACCCTTCATTTGCCATACTTTCCCCACCTTTCCCTAATTCCAACATTCTTGTGCATCATCGCTTCCTCCATCCTTGAACAAATCCAATCGCTCCTTAGCCTCATCCACCAAGTCCTAGACCTCTTCACACCCCTATCTCACCTCCATACTCATTCCTCCATCTTTTTCCCTCCATCCATGCTCCAAAATCCCATTTCGAAACATCCTGTAGAAGAATTACAGAACATCCTATAGAAATCCTAGAACATCCTGTAGAACCCCTGCAGACTTCCTATAGACGCTCATAAACGCGGTTTCTTGGCAGCCAAACTTTGTGAAAGTCTCTGGAAGGGTGTTAGGGACTCCTTAGACCCTCTCTGAACCTTCCTGACCTCTTCCAAGCATTTCTCCTCCTTGATCCACCTCTGCACAGTCAAAAATAGTTAAAAGCACATGCATGATAATTCCAACAACTTAATCAAAAATGAAAAAAGATGTTTTCTTCAGATAGAGGTAGTCTAGACACATGTATTTTACCTTCATACAAGTAATGGCATCTCTTTCAGTAGTTTGCATGCTCTCCTTTGCGTCAGTAGGACTAGCTGGTAGAATTAGGGTTTGCTAGGGTTTGCGTTTCTTTTTGGCTTTCAGTTTCTTTTTGCAATTAGATTAGCTTCCTTCGAGTTAGCTTTCATCCATAAATTAAAAAGCTTCTTCTAAGAGCTCATAGAAGTTGGCTTAAGCTCCTAGTGGACTTGTGCCAGCTGACCAAGTGACAGCTGCGGCAAGAGCTAGTACTTGTGCATACAGCACCGTCGCTTCCAAGTTTGTTACGAACTACCGGGTTGATAAAATTAAAGAAGGGAGTTCCAGGAGTTGTAGCATTGTTGCTACAATACCGGGGCTCACCAACAGGCTATCAGTGTATGTACATCATAGGATCCCAGAAATTGAACAGTATGCAAATCAGGAAGGATGGGTAGAAGGGACCTTAATAGAATAAATTAGTAAACATGAAAAGATGGAAAAAGCTATGAAAGATCTTGAAAAAACCCTTGACCTGGGCTCTTTTGGACAGGTATCTTTCAAGCTACCTCAACAATCAGGAGTTGGAACATCCTCTGTTGGAACTTCTCAGCAGTCTACATAGAAAACCAGCACATCAGTCACAGGGACTTCAAAGGGTAAAGAGGTAGATACCACAGAGCATCCTATAATGACAGATCAGCCAGCAATGTCAAAAGAATAGAATCAGGGGCAAATTCCTCCAGCCCAAACTAGAGCACCAGAAATTCCAGCACTGCAAATTCCTCTAAATGAGGAAAGAAGCAAGAAGAGAGACAGAGAAGAGCCAACACCTATCAATGGACTTGCTGAACAACCAGGAGCAAAGAGACAAAGACTAAATCCTCTGCCAGAAGAGGAAATTATTGAAGAAACGATAGACAGTCTAAGAGGTGAGAGGGTAGTCAGCCAACAGACTTCCCCAGTTATAGAAACATCAACTAGCTCCCATAGGTAGGAGCTAGAAAGGAAGCACAGTGTCAAGGTGTCATCCACCAGGCCACAAAGCAAACAGGCCTCAGACATTAAGAAAACTTTCACAGAGATAAAGGCCAAGAATGATCCCATGAGAATTGAAATCTATAATCAATACTTGAAAATGGCCCCCTCAACCCAGCAAAGATTGATGTCTGCCTATGATATTAAAGAAGGCAAAATGTTAATGAGTTATTTTAAGCTAAAGGTACAGCAACCCCAGTCGACAGCAGATTACATCAGAACAAACTTGGAGGTCCTAGCCAAAGACATTCATCCACTGGACCAAATTGAACTTCACAAACAGACTGGGGAAATGGTTTATTCCACACTAACTGACAAAGCAATGTTGGCCCACCAGTTACAAAGTTCCTTAGACAACACAATAGCTCAGTTACATTGGGAGAAAGCTTCTTCTTTGGCCAAGGATAATAGAATCAAATCCTTAGAAGAGATCATCATGGAATTGGGACATGACCCCAAAGATGCTAAAGGCATAAAGGCACTAATCAAGAAAAAGGAAGAGGGCATTGCTGCCCTGAGGAAACAGCTGAAGCTACCTCCTTCAAGGCACCCTTAGACTATAGAAATCATAGAGCAGAAATTAGAGGAAGACATGATGGACCTGCTCATGAAACTCAATGAAAGATTAATTGATATAGAGCAGGCACTCGAAAAAGCATTAAAAGAGAAGCAGGGAGAGTCGACCTCCCAGCCACCTGAGGTAATCCCTATAGTCACAACTGTAGTCCCCTCAACAATTGGATCAACATTGGCCCCAAATGTCCCAACAATCACAATAGAAGTAATTACAGGTATAGAAACAACAGGAGCAGCACTAGGCAACAATAGTAATATGAGCACAGAAGAATTGATAAAGGCCATGGAAGAATTGAGACTCCAAGTGTCAGAATTGAAACGAGTGAAAGAGCAATTGGCAAAAGTAGAAAATAGTTATGATAAATCCAAAATAAGTGTGGCAGAGAAAATAAGAGAGGTTAAAGCATTAGAGAATAAAGTGAGAACATTAGAGAAGGATCTCACTATGGATAAGCCTCTGACAGAAATCCAAGGAATTCTTTGGACCAACATCAATGAATCCCCAAATAATGTTTGGCCATCTATCCAAACTATTTATGAGTAGATTGACTTAGTGAAGGCAGCACATGGAGAAATTCAAAAATCAAGAGCTTTATTAGGAAAAATGCCTGATCAAGCCAACCAGCTCATACATTTTTTGAATAACAGAAATAGGAAACAACTGGAACAACTCAGCATCCCAGACAGGACAGGCACCATTTTGGAAATCAAAAGAGTTCTAACCAAGAGGACTTTAATATAGAATTTGGAAAGAAGATGCCAGGATATGCAAGTAGAAATTAATTCTTTCATGGAAAGGTTTACAATTTTGCAGGATAAAGGGCTGCTAAGTCTTTTAGGAAATAATGATCGATTAATGAAGCACATAGATTACGTACATAGATTGAACAAATATGTTGCTGATCAAGTTAGTTCATCGAAAAGTGCTTTAGGAGTAAAAGCATTGCCCACAGGCCAAGTTCTCTATGATAACTTAGAGAACTTATTTTATATTGAGCATGAGGTAAAACATTTGTTTCAGCTCCAGCCTAATTTTTTCAGATATACAAAATTTGATGAAACCCTGAGGAAACTTCAGAAGCATAAATTTCCAGAGCAACAATGGTGGGAAGACATGTTGGGGATTTTGTAAATTTCTCTTGGGTAAAACATAAATTTCGGGCTATTTTTCCGTGATAAGATAAACAGAGATAAATGAGGCTCAAGCAGGTCGAAGTGTATCTGATCAGGGTCCAAGAACATCCGACAAAGACACAGTATCAGTTTATATTTTCCCCATTTTCGATACTGTTTGTCTCTATCTTTTGTAAAAAAGGGATTAGTCATCACTAGATATTATCTCCATTAGATATTTTGTATAAATACCCCCCAAAACGAAGTATTTGGGGTTGGTGGGCATTCCTAGATTTTGTTGTAATACTGAAACTTTGGAATAAAAAAGTTGTTGGAACCATCTGTTGTCTGGACTACTAGATGAGAAATTGATGCAGAAGACTTGTCACAAAATTCTTGAATCAAACTCTGGATTAGTAAGTCCCCTATATCTCATGTTTTACAGTTTTCTTGTTTGCTATATCATCTGTGTTTCATAATCTGAATGGTAAAGAAAAGGATTAATTCAGAATTTGCTTAAACTGCACTCTGTCTTCAGTCTTTATTATTCTCAGTGTTTTCTTCAGAATTAATATAAACAGTGAATTCTTAATTTCTCATGTTTCCTGATTCTCGCATATTGACTATTTTCTAAAGAATTCTTAACTGCTCCTTAACAGTGTTCATCCATTTTCCCTCTTTCAGTATGTTGAAGGGTTCTTAACTGCCCTTTACCCAATTGAGTCCATTCCATCTGATTCCAGCCTGTATTTGTCCCATGTTTGACTACCTTTCTCTGTGATACCTGTAATGCTCCTATACCAATTGGTTTCATATTTCATGATTGACTAGTTAAATGCCAAATATGTTCATCCTTTCCCTGCTACAAAGGTTCCATATTTTGAAAAAATGAAAAAATGAAAAAAGGGCATGCCCTAAAAGAAATATCAAAGGGCAAAAAGAATGAAATGGTCCAAAAAAAGAAAAGAAATGAACCCCAAATAAAGAAGACCAGGAAAGTGTGCTAGTCCAAATGCCACTACTATTCTATTTTTGCAAAGAATCTCATTGTGTGCAATCAGTTCACAATTGCAACAGTTGATGGATGGCCAAACAATTTAATCTTGGCCAGTTCATGTTTCAATTTCCTATTTTAGAGATAGAGAATAAAATCTATTCAAACAGTTCAATCTTGGTAGATAAGTAGTTAGGTAGAGAAGCAAAGGTGCTCAACAGTTAAATTTGAGCCCTTCGAAGAAATAAGGGCAGACTTAGATAGGATTGCAATGAAAAGAAAAAGAAAATTTGTAAGGGTTTGCTAGTCTAAGTGCACCCATGAAAGAAGAAAAAATGTTGGGTATAATAGGCTGGGTAGGCAGTTTGGTGTTGTAGAAGCATGCTTATGATTAACTTTTGTTTCTCAAGAGGTTCATCTCATTTGATATCATAAGTGCAATGGCAATTATTTGGTTACAAGTCAAGTGATGCATGTCTAACTTCCCTTCACACTTCTTCCAAAATCACTTACTAACCTCCCCCTAAGGATATTGAGATCTTCTCAATACTCTTAAATCACTCCATTTCATGAAAAAACCTGAGGAAAATAGCATTCTTGCCTTAGGCAAAGAAACCAAATTTCTTGTGTAAAATCCTCTTGTTCCCTAAGCCTAACTTGTTGAACTTTATAACTTAGTGCTCACCCTTCATAGATCCATTGTGACCATTAACATTACTATATAAATCCCTATATTCCTCCACCCCCGTATTATGTAAACATATGAAAAACCCCAAAAAATTTAAATATCCCGCCCTTGGTTAATATATAGCCATAACACTATATAAATGAGGGTTTAATGGTTCACCCAGAATGCATTAAAAACCTCCGCCGTGCAAATATTCAAAAGTTAATTAACACCTGGTTAATTAAAAGTTTTATCCCCCCGACAGCCAATAGAAATCGCCCCAATATATTTAAAAAAATTATTTATTACATGGGTCCCGTGCCATAGCCCTGACCCATCTCCGACATACCGCCAACCGTTGGATCTGATCTTATTGATTGTATGGCTCTAGATCATATTGCACCTCCCCCTCCATCCAATATTTATTGCCTGGGGAGCTGGCGGTATTCCCGCCGTACCTGGGACACGCAGCGCCCTCCCGGCATGCTCACGACCCCTCCACTCGAAACCACCATAGCGCATAAGCGGTGTGGGCCGATACCGCTTACCGCCCTCCCGTTGACCCCGCCCACTGACGTCACCCCTACGTCACCTCCACATCAGCATCTGTACCCCGCATCACGACAAAACGTCACGTCCCAATGATGTCATCTGACCAAAAAGCGCCAAAAAGCCCCGCAAAGCCAATTTTTGATTAAAAAACCCATAAAATTGTCATTTTCTTTCATTTTCATTCGTTGTTTTCACAAGACTGTTGCATGCAAAATTACGTCCAGTAGCTACCAAAGCTCCAGTCCACCACCCGACCAAGAAAAGACCAGTCCCCCACTGCTCAACTCGTCAGTCAACCTGCCAATTACAATCGTTCACCTCCAAAACACAGGTATTTACCCCGTCTCACCTCTCGAACCTATGTTTTTTGTTTTCCTTTGCAAAATTGTACCTGTAAGAGCCAAATTCAAGCCAAAACAGTCCATAATTGCCATACCAGCCCATTTAGAACTGCTCTTTTGTTCCTTTTTCCACAGAAATTCAACCTCCAGTTCAAAAACACAAAGAATTGAAAAATGGAAGCCCCTGTATCCCTCAATGTCGTGCCTCTCAATGCACCTCATACAGACCAGCACCATTTACCCTTGGCTGACAAAGATTTCCAAATACAATACCCAATTGGTTGCCAAAATCATCTTCATACGTTTTGCCTAATCAGAAACAGTCATTTGAACAATTCTAATATCTATGGAATATGGGAATCCAATCTCCCTAGGTACTACGTTCCCTCAGTCAATATATTCCCACATATTATTCGCCATTGTTGTGCTAATTATGACCCTATCAGTAAAGCAGTTATCTCTCCATCACAAATTGTCCTTTTCTACATAACTGCTGAGTCTATCAATGAAATGTTGCACTTTATTCTAGCTCAGCCTCTTGCTCCTCTTTCCAAGGGATATTTGCTGGAGCAAGGCTCTCAACTGTCCAATGCAGAAATAGCCCAGATTGCTAAGTTATTTATGAAACCAGAATGCCAGCCCCAAGGCCCACCTCCTTATTTATATGTCTCATTCAATGAGACTGGAAGAATTCTTCTTGGCATGATATCAGTAATCTTTGGATTCAGGTCTAGTGAATTTGTGGATGAGATGGTCCTGGTTCTGTTATCCACCTTTACTCTAGGACAGCCCCCTGCTATTAAGTATGACTATGCCTCTTTCATTGTTGACAAAATCCATGCTCAATTTATGAATTTGGAAAGAGAAGGAGTGTTTAAATACACCACTTTCATATACAACCTGTTGTTGTATTATCACCTAGACATTTTTATATTTCCAATCAGGAAATTGGACTCCAAAGGAGAAAGGAGGTCTGTGATCTTTTGGACCTCGGTCTTCCATAGAATTTCCGAAACCCCTTATTCCTACTGTGAATTCATTGACCTGTTTATACATCTAGCCTCCACTCTATTTATAGGAGCTCCTCCTCCTAGGATCTCTGGTGACATAAGGAAGATTCTACAGCTCTCCAAGAACTATAGGATAGGTGACTGGTACTTCTAACAGGATCACATTGAAATCAGGATATATCGCTGTGAGTTGTGCCCTTATAAGCTGCCCAAATATGTGCCTATGAGACTGTTTGCTCTGGAATATTTTAGGCAACTTATTAATGTAGATTTAACTCACTTTTGCAATGTGGAGAAAAAAGCTTAGCTGAGGATAAGAAACCAATTAGGCCCCTTTATCATTAACAAAAGGGAAGCATGAGAAGATGCTGATAAAATATTAGGGGAAGACCTTAAATTGAAGAAAAGCTTCTGGTGGGTACCACATGACCCAAATGGCTTTATAAGTGAAAGAAAAGTAAAAAACTGGATGCCAGTTTACACACATCATAGGATCCCAGAAGTAGAACAGTATGCTAATCAGGATGAGTGGATAGAGGGTGCATTAGTAGAAGAATTTACTTGGCAAGAAAAAATGGAACAAGGTAAGAATGATTTAGAAAATACCCTTGACCTGGACTCTTTTGGACAAGTATCTTTCAAGCTGCCTCAGCAAACCGGAGTGGGTACATCTTCTGCTGGAACTTCACAGCAACCAATACAAGAAATCAGCACACCAGTTTCAGGTTCCTCTAAGGGCAAGGAAGTAGCAGGCACAGAGCAGAAAGCCATGACGGATCAACAGGAGCAAATTCCTCCAGTACAAACCAAAGCAGCAGAGATTCCAGCACTACAGACTCCTCTAAATGAGGAAAAAGGCAAGAAAAGGGATAGAGAAGAAGCCACACCCATTAGTGGACCTGCAGAACAGTCAGGGGTTAAAAGGCAAAGACTGAATCCTCTATCTAAAGAGGAAATCATTAAAGAAACAATAGAAAGCCTAACGGGTGAGAGGGCAACCAGCCCACAGACCTCCCCAATGATATATAAATCAACCAACTCACACAGGCAGGAGCTAGAAAGGCAGCATAGTGTGGAAGTTTCATCCACAAGGCCACCAAGCAAGCAGACCTCTGATGTTAAAAGAACATTCACATAAATAAAGGCTAGAAATGATCCATTGAGGCTGCAAATTTATGACCAATATCTTAATATGGCCCCCACAAAATAGGAAAGATTAATGTCAGCATATGACATTAAAGAAGGGAAAATGATCATGAGCTATTTCAAGCCCAAGGTGCAGCAACCACAATCGGCAACTCATTATATCAGGACAAATATGGAAGTCTTGGCCAAACACATTCATCTAATAGATCAGATTGAGCTGCACAAACAGACAGGATAGATGGTGTATTCTACACTAGCTGACAAACCAATGTTGGCTCATAAATTGTAAAACTCATTAGAGAACACCTCTACTCAGCTAGATTTAGAGAAAGCTTCTTCCCTAGCAAAGGACAATAGGATCAAATCCTTGGAGGATATTATCATTGAGTTGGGACATGATCCCAAAGATGCCAAAGGCATAAAAGCATTAATGAGGAAGAAGGAAGAGGAAATTGCTGCCCTCAGGAAATAGGTCAATATGCCTCCTTCTATGCATCCACAAACAACAGATGTTGTACAGCAGAAGTCCGAGGAGGACATGATGGACCTGCTCATAAGGTTGAATGAAAGATTGAGTGAGACAGAGCAGGAATTGGAGAAAGCACTACAAGAAAAGCAAGGAGAGTCGACCTCCCAGCCACCTCAAGTAACTCCAACGGCCACAACTACACCTCCCACAGTTATAACAACAGTGCCTTCCATTGTCCTAGCATCAATTGTAGAACTCACCACAACATCGGCGACAACACCAGGCAGCAGCACTACTATGACCATAGAGCAATTAATCAAAGCCATGGAGGAGTTGAAACTCCAAGTATCTAAATTGAAACAAGTCAAAGAAAAACTGGAAAAGATTGAGCAAAGCTATGATAAATCTAAAATAAATGTGGCAGAGAAAACAAGGGAAGTCAAAGCATTGGAAAATAAGGTAAGAGCCTTAGAAAATGATCTCTCTCTGCATAAGCCTCTGGCAGAAATCAGAGGAATTTTGTGGACCAACATCATTCAATCACTTAGTGGTGTATGGAGGTCTATTCAGACCATTTATGAATAGATTGATTTGATAAAAGTAGCCCAAGTAGAAATTCAGAAAACAAGAGTCGTATTCGGGAAAATGCCTGAGCAAGCTAACAGGCTAATCCATTTTTTGAATACCAAGACCAATGAAGAACTGGAAGCACTGGATATTAGAGACAGAATAGGTACCATTTTGGACATCAATAGAGTCCTAACCATAAGAAATCTAATGCAAAACCTGGATAGAAGATGCCAGGACATGCAGGTGGAAATTGATTTTTTCACAGACAAATTTATAGTCCTGAATCAAAAGGGTTTGCTGAGTCCTTTGGGAGATAATGATCGTTTGATGAAGCACAAGGACTATGTACATAAATTAATATATTTTCTATCAATCAAGCTAGTGCATCTTCAAGTACTTCAATAGAAAAAGCACTTCCATCTGGCCAGTCCCTGTATGACAGCCTGGAAAATCTTTTTACATAGAGCATGAGGTGAAGCATCTGTTCACCATCCCACCTAATTTCTTCAGGTACACAGAGACTGATGAGACTTTAAGGAAGCTACAGAGACATAAAATACCAGGACCAGAATGGTGGCAAAGCATGCTAGAGATCCTGTAGACTTATCATTGGTCAAATCAAAATTGTGCACCATCTGTTATAAATGCACAAAACAGAAATGAACCACAGTCCTGCAAATCAAAGCATATCACATCAGCATTAAAGGAAGTCCGGCCAAAGCAGAAAGAACAGCGCAGAGGATCCATAGGAAATAGCTGGGAATCAACTTGCAGCATCTACCTCCAATACTTCTCATAAAGACGGATCAACCACCACAGCACAAATTTATTGCATCCATTTATTGTCTCCCTATTTTTGAGACTATTTGTCTCTATCTATGTAAAAGAAACATTAATTGACAGCAAATATTTATTTCTATCAGATATTTTTCATAATATCTTGACATTTTTGTATAAATACCCCCCTAGAAAAAGTATTTGTGGTTGGTTGGTGGTGGATGTTCATAGTTTTGACTATAATACTGAACAATTTTTGGAATAAAAGGCTATTGGAACCATTTTGTCTTGCTCACTGGATGAAGGATTGATGCTAAGGACCATGCTGCAGAATTCTTGAATCATTTTATGGATCAATAAGTCTCTTCTAACTTGTGTTTTACAGTTTCTGTGTTTATTATATCATCTATGTTTCATGATCTAAATAATAGAGAAAAAGAATAACTCAAAATTTGCTTGTTTGCACTCTGCGTTCAATCTCTGTTATTATTAATGTTTTCTTCAGAATTAGCATAAACAGTGAATTCTTAATTGCTCTTGTTTCCCCTAGTTCTTTCATCTTGAATATTAGTTGAGGAATTCTTAATTTCTCCTTGGCAGTGATCATCCATTTTCCCTCTGTCAACATGATGAAGGATTCTTAATTGCCCTTCACCATTGACTCCATTCCATCTGATTCCAGCTTATAAATTGTTCCATATTTGAGTACCTTGCTCTGTGATAAATCCTCTGATGAGAAACTTAACCCAGGAAGCCATCCTTCTTGACTCCATCATGCCCAATGGACTGAAATGTTCAAGTTTTACCTCACTGTTCTACTGAGTCCCCATTCTTCCAACCAAAATTCAAAACAAACCTTTGCACTTCATAACTAGCTTAATACACCTCAAAACAAAGATAAATAATAAAGAGAGAGCCCTCTCTGGATGCAGATTGGCTAGAATCTGTGTCTAAAATATCGGTTTGTGGTTACCTCGGCCGTATTCCCTTTCTTACAACTTTTGGGAACAACCTGAGTGATAACATCATTGGCGACTCCACTGGGGACCTGAATAATTGTTTGTTACTGCTGTTTATTTCTTTTAAAGCTACAGATGGAGCCTGAAATTGGCCAGGTAGCCTTTGAAACTGCTTTTGCTATGCAATTACAGGTGTAAATAAAAGCTACTTCAGTTTATCTCCAGTCTAGTTTTTAGGCTTTGAACAGTTGTCTCAAAGAATTGATCAGTTCCCTGTTTCAATAGATCTTTAGGAAAATTCAAAACTCCCATATTTTAAAAACTTCCTTCAAGACACTATCTAAAGTTGTATCCTACAAATATTTCAAGAAAAACCAAAAATATATTCAGAAGCTGGCTCCAAAGAAGAATATCCGTTACACAAGATCAAATCCAGATCCAAATCCCCCACCTGTGTTTCAAAATCCTAATCTGATTCCTAAGCACCTTAGAAGCCAACAGAACCTTACCCAATCTGAGTTTACTCCTGCAAAAGCATTAGTCATTTATGTTATTACTGTTGCTTCTCCTAGTTCACCATCAGCACTTCAAACCATCTTTTCCACTCCCCCATCCACAACACATATTTCGACTGCCCCTGTTCTCCTAGCTGTTACATTTATCTCTGCTAGTATGGTAAACTGATATGCTCCCCTACAATTACCTACAAATCCAGGGGCTATGCCTCAATATTATCAAAGAAAAATCACCTATTTTGATGGTACTGGCACTTACACAGCTCAAAAACACACCAAGAAAATGATGGATTATTTTGAAAACTATGAGATTGATGATGATGATGTCAGAATGAAAATTTTTGTCCAAAGCTTAACTGGAGATGTTAGAACCTGGTTTAGAGCACTCCCTGCAAATACTATCAATGATCCTGAAGCTCTTTATCAGACCTTCTTAAACAGATGGGAAAAGAAAAAAGATCCCCTCCACATTTTATCAGAATATGAAAACTTAAAGAGAGGTCCACAAGAAACTGTTCAAGATTACTGCACCAGATTCAACAATGTATACAATGCTATTCCTCAGAATCTCAGGCCTCCACCAGACTTGGCCTTAATCAAATTTCCTGATGAATTTGACTCTGACATGGCATACCAACTCATGGAAAGAGCTCCTCGAAGCCTAGAAGACATGCAGAGTATAGCTGTCAGTGTTGAGGCCAACCTGATTTCAAACGAGCTCGGGCTAGGGTTGAAAGAAGGATACACATTAAAGAAGAACCTTCTGCATTTGAGCAGAAATTAGATGCTATCATTAAAGGAATGGACAGACTTGGTGATAGGGTAGAAACAATTGAGAGAAATTCCCCTTGGGATGGTCAACCAAGCAACACTGCAAGAAACCCAAATTTAAGAAAAAATCAGAATCCCAATACTGGAAAGGCTGGCCCTGACCAAAACGTTAGACCTCCATTCCAAGAAAACTATGCTGAAGCTTCAAATTCTAGTGAACCAATAGAAGACACTCAAATTAACTTAATGGGGCTTAGTAGTGAACAACAAATTTTCTTAACCCAAGAAGACCAAGAGGCTCACACTCTTAATCAGTTCCAAATCTAGTCAGGAGAATCATTTGATTTTAGAGAAGGATATGACACTGCCATCTATGAAGTCCACAAGCAATATAATCTGAGAAGCATGAGAATAGATGTCCCTGATGACACTAAAAAGAAAGAAACTAAACAATCTAACAGAGCTAAAGTCAAGAACCCACCTATGCAAACTCCTCCTAAAGCAGTTCCTAACCCAAACAGTCCAACAGTCGAAGATGTTTGAGATAATCAACAACCTAATAAACAGTCTTTAGCTTCTATTCCTTCCAAAGAAATTGTGAGAGAACCTACAAAAATTGACATACAAGCAACCTCAGCCCATAACGCTACTCTTGACAAAGGAAAGAGCACTGAAAAAATAGCAGAAAAAGAAAACCTCACTACCCGAAATGAAAAAATTCAAGCAGAAAAACCTTTCAACCTTGAGACCGAAATAGGCAAGTTAAAAATAACAACTCCATTATCAGAATTGGCTAAGCATGATGTCTATAGAGAACAAACCAGAAGACCACTTCGAATTTCAGAAAACAGAGATGTAGTAAATGTCCTTGATGACCAACCAGAATTAATTTGTGGTCCTGAAGTAAACGGTAAATTAGTAGATAAAGGGGTTCCTCCTTTCTATGTTAGTCTGAATATTCATGACAAAATACTGCACAATTCAATGTTTGATTCTGGAGCTTCCCATAATTTAATGCCCAAATCTGTAATGGAAAAGTTGGACCTAGATATTACCAGGCCATACAAAGACTTGTTCTCTTTTGATTCAAGCCAGGTCATATGTCTAGGATTGATAAAAGACTTATGTGTGTCCTTAGTTCAATTCCTTGCCAAGACAATTTTAATGGATGTAGTGGTAGTTGATATCCCACCTAAATATGCCGCGTTGCTGTCTAAATCTTGGGGTGCAAAGCTCCAGCGATCTTTACAGTTGGACATGTCCTATGCCACCATTTCAGTATTTGACCAGCCAAAGAGATTGTACCGTGAAACTTTGATGAAATACATGGTCAGCAGTCAGGAGAAACCCCATAATTTTCCCATCTATTCCATGCATTTCGATATGGACTCCTTCATCCTATACAATGCTGAAATTTACCCTCCAACTAATGATGAGGTTCTAGCATTAGCACAAGAAGAAATCATAAATGAAAGGTCTAGTGGTCAGATTCAAGAAATTTCTGTGAACAATGGTATATTAGACATACAAGGGAAACCACATAAAACTGAAAATCTGAATCTGCCTAGCAAGCAAATTTCTAAGATCCCTGATACCAACTGTAGTCAAGAAACCCTATGGTATTTAGAATTTGATGGATCTGTCACTAAACTGGGGCCCGGCACGGGAATTTGGATACATAATATGGAAAATGATCATGCTGAAGGATATGCATATAGGTTGAATTTTAGATGTACTAATAACATGGCTGAATATGAAGCCCTCTTGCTAGGACTTAAATTGATCAAAAGCTTAGGGGCAGTTAGGGTATCAATTTTAGGAGACTCTGATTTAGTTATTCAACAAATGAAAGGAAACTTCCTCACAAATGATCTCAGATTAAGGTCTTATAGAGGGGCAACAATTGAAATACTAAATACCTTTCTTGAAACTCAGCTTGCCAAAATTCCAAGGAAACACAATCTACATGCTCATAGTTTGGCAACATTTGCCAGCACTTGTAAACTGCCATTTGAGCCTAATCATCATTTCACAGCTGAGATTAAACACAGGCCAACTGTGCCTGACAATGTAAAAAACTGGCAAGTGTTTGACAATGATACTCAAATCAATAATTTTATGACCTTAAAAGAAGAATTTTCTAGCACCAATATAGAAACAGGCACCGTTTGTGAAGTTGATCAAATAGACAAAGCTGAAACACACATTTTAGCTGAAACAAAAACTCAAATACTACATCCAACAAAATTTACCAACAAAGAGTTGCAAGAGCTGAAAGAAATAGACTTGGATGAAACTATAGCAGGAGAATTTGAAGTTATTGATTTAAAGGACAATTTTTTACCCACAGGCTTGACTCCTCTGGAAGACATTTTCGATTCAATGATATCCCAAGGAAACCCAAAATGCAACCATTAAACGCAGAAATTGAGGACTGTAACACAGGAACCGAACAGAATCCTAAAATGATAAAATTGTCCAAAACTTTGCCTCCTGACCAAAAGCTAAAATATATTGAATTGTTCAAATAATTTTAGGATGTTTTTGCATGGAACTATGAAGATCTAAAATCCTATGACACTTCTGTGATTCAGCATACAATACCCCTCAAAGAAAATCAGAAACCTTTCAAGCAAAAACTCAGAAGGGTCAACCTTGTACTCCTCCCTCTAATTGAAAAAGAAGTCAAAAGAATGTATGAAGCCGAGATAATTGCACCCATTAGGTTTTCAGAATGGGTCTCCAATTTAGTGCCCACTAGGAAGAAAACAGGAGAAATCAGGCTGTGTGTTGATTTATGGAATCTAAACAAAGTTTTTTTTAAAGACCACTACCCCTTACCTAAGATGGACCACATTTTACAAAGGGTAGTAGGTGCCTCTAGAATTTCACTGCTAGACGGGTTTTCAGGCTTCAACCAGATTTTAGTTCACCCTGATGATCAAGAAAAAACTTCTTTTACAACTCCATGGGGACTTTCAAATATGTGAAAATGCCATTTGGACTCAAGAATGCAGGGGAAACCTTCCAACATGCAATGGATATAGCTTTTGCTAAGGAAATTCATGATTTTCTAGTCATATATTTAGATGATCTCACGGTGTTTTCCAAATCAGATCAGCAGTACCTAGATCATCTGAGACAAGTGTTTTTAACCTGCAGAAAATATGGTATATCATTAAATCCAAAGAAGACATTATTTGGCCTAGAAGAAGGCAAACTGTTAGGTCACATAATCTCAAGAGATGGCATCAAAATTGACCCTGACAGAATACAAGCCATCTTATAAATACCTCATCCCAGAAATGTCAATGAACTCCAAGCTTTCCTAGGGAAAATAAATTTTCTGAGAAGATTCATACCCAACTTGGCTGAACTAATAAGATTGTCGAATAATATGTTGAAAAAGGATTCCAAGGTCAAATGTACATTAGAAGCCAAATAGGCATTTGAAGAAATCAAGATAGCTTTAACCAAAACACCAGTCCTCACAAGCCCAAAATTTGACAGAGACTTCATTATATTTTCATTTGCATCTGAACACACTATTGCTATTGTTTTGCTACAGAAAGATGACCAAGGATGTGAAAAACCCATAGCCTTCTTTAGCAAAGCACTGAGGGATGCACCTCTGAAATACCCAATCATGGAAAAACAGGCTTATGCACTTGTGAAAGCCATCAAAGATTTCAGAGTCTATGTACTATACTCTCATATAATAGCTTATGTGCCAAGCACTGTTGTCAAAGATATCCTAACCCAAGAGGGGATTGAAGGCAAAAGAGGTAAGTGGGTTGCTACTATATTAGAGTATGATATTGAGATAAAACCTACAAAGCTCATAAAAGGATAGGGATTAGCTAAACTCTTGACTGAAACCAATTGCCAAGCCCTAGATATTAATGAACTGGATAATGAACATGAGATGGCGACTCCACAAATCAGCCAGGCCTTCCTAGAGTCACCTTGGTATGATGATATTTGTTATGTATTATTAAACCTATAGGCTCCTCCAGGGTTATCCAGAACAAAGAAAAGGTTTATAAAAATGAAAGCTTTAAAGTTTTGTATTTTGAATGGTACTCTCTTTTGGAAAAATCATGAATGTGTTCTATTAAATTGTCTAATAAAAGATGAAATTGACAAGGTGCTCAAAGAATTTCATGCAGGGGACTGTGGTGGACATTTGTACTGGAAATCAACTGCTGATAAAATCCTAAGGGCTGGATTTTATTGGCCCAATTTGTTTTCTGATGTCAAAAAGTTTGTTACTACTTGCCATAAATGTCAAATATTTGAAGGCAAGAGGAAACTTCTACCTCTACCCCTTAGACCAATTTCCACCAAAAGACCATTTCAGCAATGGGGTTTAGACTTCATTAGGAAAATTCACCCTTCCTCTTCTGGCCAGCATAAATGGATTTTGACTGCTACAGATTATTTTACCAAGTGGATAGAAGCCATCCCTTGTAGACAAGCCAATGATTCGGTGATCATGCAATTCTTAGAGACCAACATCCTACCTAGATTTGGCTGTCCTAAAAAAATTATAACAGACAATGTTGCTGCTTTTAAATCCAAGAGAATGATCAATTTCTGTCACAAATACCACATTACCTTAGGCCACTCCACAGCCTATTACCCCCAAGGTAATGGTCTAGCCGAGTCATCCAATAAAAGCCTAATGAATATCATTAAGAAAGTATTGGAAGAAAACAAGAAAAATTGGCATAAGAAGCTTATAAATGCATTATGGGCAGACAGATTGACTACCAAGAGATCCATTGGAACTAGTCCCTATGAGCTGGTATATGGTATGGAGGTTGTATTTCCTTCATCCTTGGGAATAGCTATAATGAAATTATTTCAAGAAGCCCAAGTACAACCCAATGACATCCAAAGAAGGATAAATCAGACTATACATTTGCAGCAAACTAGAGAAGAGGTATATCAAAGATCTCAAGTGTTACAAGAAAAACTCAAGAATATATTTGATAAGAGGACTAAGGCAGAGGATTTCTTCATAGGAGACAAAGTTCTGAAATGGGATTCCAGAAGGGAAGATAAAGGAAAACATGGGAAGTTTGACTTCCTGTGGAAGGGACCTTTTGTTATTCAGGCCTCACAAGGAAACAATACCTACTTTTTGAAAAGCTTGGATGGTACAGAAGCAGGAGATGGACCAGTTAATGGTCGGATGATGAAGCATTATTTTGATCCAGTTTGTTGATATGTCAGGACTCTAATTTGTACATAAGAATGTTTAGTTTCTACAGTTTATTACAGCAATAAGAATGGGAAGGAATATGTAGGAAATTTTGAGAAACAGTCAAGGAACTGTGCCACCTTTTTTTGTTACCTTTTTTCAAAATTTACTAGAAATTGTAGGAGACTTGGGAGCTGAAAATATAAGAATAAACATTCACATAAACAATACAAAACAGAGGTGCAATTATTTGAATCAGCTCATAAGAGATGTGTATATTTTACAAGGTCATATATACAGTTTGTTTGCAGCAAAGAAATATTTCAGAATACAGCAAGAATTGTACATAAGGCCATCTAACCTGTTGTTCTTGACTTTTCACCAGGAAAAGCCATCCCCAAGTGGAGCTAGTGTTATGCTCCTATACCAATAGGTGTCATATTTCATGATTGACTGGTTAAATCCCAAATATGTTCATCCTTTCCCTACTGCAAAGGTTCCATATTTTGAAAAAATCAAAAAATTAAAAAAGGGCATGCCCTAAAAGAAAGATCAAAGGCCAAAAAGAATGAAATGGTCCAAAAAAAGAAAAGAAATGAACCCCAAATAAAGAATACCAGGAAAGTGTGCTAGTCCAAATGCCACTACTATTCTATTTTTGCAAAGAATCTCATTGTGTGCAATTAGTTCACTCTTGCAACAGTTGATGGATGGCCAAACAGTTTAATCTTGGCCAGTTCATGTTTCAATTTCCTATTTTAAATATAGAGAATAAAATCTGTTCAAATAGTTCAATCTTGGCAGATAAGTAGTTAGGTAGAGAAGCAAAGGTGCTCAACAGTTAAATCTGAGCCCGTCGAAGAAATAAGGGCAGACATAGATAGGATTGCAATGAAAAGAAAAAGAAAATTTGTAAGGGTTTGCTAGTCTAAGTGCACCCATGAAAGAAGAAAAAATGTTAGGTATAATAGGCTGGGTAGGTAGTTTGGTGTTGCATAAGCATGCTTATGATTAACTTTTGTTTCTCAAGAGGTTCATCTCATTTGATATCATAAGTACAATGGAAATTATTTGATTACAATTCAAGTGATGCATGTCTAACTTCCCTTCACACTTCTCCCAAAATCACTTACTAACCTCCCCCTAAGGATATTGAGATCTACTCAATACTCTTAAATCACTCCATTTCATGAAAAAAACTGAGGAAAATAGCATTCTTGCCTTGGGCAAAGAAACCACATTTCTTGTGTAAAATCCTCTTGTTCCCTAAGCTTAAGTTGTTGAACTTTATAACTTAGTGCTCACCCTTCATAGATCCATTGTGACCATTAACATTACTATATAAATCCTTATATTCCTCCCCCCGTATTATGTAAACATATGAAAAACCTCAAAAAATTTAAATATCCCGCCCCTGGTTAACATATAGCCATAACACTATATAAACGAGGGTTTAATGGTTCACCCAGAATGCATTAAAAACCTCCGCCATGCAAATATTCAAAAGTTAATTAACACCTGGTTAATTAACAGTTTAATCCCCCCGACAACCAATAGCAATCACCCCGATATATTTAAAAACATTATTTATTACATGGGTCCCGCGCCATAGCCTTGACCCATCTCCGACATACTGCCAACCGTTGGATCCGGTCTTGTTGATCGGACGGCTCTAGATCATATCGCGCCTCCCCCTCCATCTGATATTTACCGCCCGGGGATCCGGCGGTATTCCCACCATACCTGGGACACGCGGCGCCCTCCCGGCATGCTCGCGGCCCCTCCACCCGAAACCACCATAGCGCATAAGCGGTGAGAGCCGATACCGCTTACCGCCCTCCCGCTGACCCCGCCCGTTGACGTCATCCCCACGTCACCTCCACGTCAGCATCTGTACCCCGCATCATGACAAAACGTCACATCCCAATAATGTCATCCAACTAAAAAGCGCCAAAAATCCTTGCGAAGCCAATTTTTGATAAAAAAAACCCCGTAAAATTGTGATTTTCTTTCATTTTCATTCGTTGTTTTCACAAGACTGTTGCATGCAAAATTACGTCTAGCAGCTGCAGAAGCTCCAGTCTGCCACCCGGCCAAGCAAAGACCAGTCCCCCACTACTCAACTCGTCAGTCAACCTACCAATTACAATCGTTCGCCTCCAAAACACCGGTGTTTACCCCATCTCTCCTCACGAACCTATTTTTTTGGTTTTCCTCTACAAAATTGTACTTGTAAGAGCCAAATTCAAGCCAAAACAATCCATAATTGCCATACCAGCCCATTTAGAACTGCTATTTTATTCTTTTTTCCACAGAAATTCAACCTCCAGTTCAAAAACACAGAGAATTGAACAATGGAAGCCCCTATAGCCCTCAATGTCGCGCCTCTCAATGCACCTCATATAGACCAGCACCATTTACCCTTGGCCGACAGAGATTTCCAAATAAAAGACCCAATTGTTTGCCAAAATCATCTTCATACTTTCTACCTAATCAGAAACAATCCTTTGAACAATTCTGATATCTATGGAATATGGGAATCCAATCTCCCCAGGTACTACCTTCCCTCAGTCAATATATTCCCAGATATTATTCGCCACTGCTGTGCCAATTATGACCCTGTCAGTAAAGCAGTTATCTCTCCATCACAAACTGTCCTTTTCTACATAACTGCTGAGTCTATCAATGAAATGTTGCACTTCCTTCCAGCTCAGCCTCTTGCTCCTCTTTCCATGGGATATTTGCTGGAGCAAGGCTCTCAACTGTCCAGTGCAGAAATAGCCTGGATTGCTAAGTTATTCATGAAACCAGAATGCCAGCCCCAAGGCCCACCTCCTTATTTATATGTCTCATTCAATGAGACTGGAAGAATTCTTCTTGACATGATATCAGTAATCTTGGGATTCAGGTCCAGTGAATTTGTGGATGAGATGGTCCTGGTTCTGTTATCCACCTTTACTCCAGGACAACCCCCTGCTATTAAGTATGACTATGCCTCTTTCATTGCTGACAAAATCCATGCTCAATTTATGAATTTGGAAAGAGAAGGAGTGTTTAAATACACCACTTTCATATACCACCTGTTGTTGTATTATCACCCAGACATTTTTATATTTCCCATTAGGAAATTCGACTCCGAAGGAGAAAGGAGGTCTATGATCTTTTGGACCTCGGTCTTCCATAGAATTGCTGAAACCCCTTATTCCTACTGTGAATTCATTGACCTGTTTATACATCCAGGCTCCACTCTATTGATAGGAGCTCCTCCTCCTAGGCTCTCTAGTGACATAAGGAAGATTCTACAACTCTCCAAGAACTATAGGATAGGTGACTGGTAGTTCTACCAGGATCACACTGAAATTAGGATATATGGTTGTGAGCTGTGCCCTTATAAGCTACCCAAATATGTGCCTATGAGACTGTTTGATCTGGAATATTTTAGGCAACTTATTAATGCAGATTTGACTCATTTTTGCAATGTGAAGAAAAGAGCTCAGCTGAGGATAAGAAACCAATTAGGCCCATTTATCATTAACAAAAGGGAAGCATGGGAAGATGCTGATAAAATATTAGGGGAAGACCTTAAATTGAAGAAAAGCTTTTGGTAGGTACCATATGACCCAAATGGCTTTATAAGTGAAAGAAAAGTAAAAAATTGGTTGTCAGCTTACACACATCATAGGATCCCAGAAGTAGAACAATATGCTAATTAGGATGAGTGGATAGAGGGTACATTAGTAGAAGAATTTACTCGGCAAGAAAAAATGGAACAAACTATGAAATATTTAGAAAATACCCTTGACTTGGATTCTTTTGGATAGGTATCCTTCAAGCTACCCCAGCAAACTGGAGTGGGTACATCTTTTGCTAGAACTTCACAAGAACCAATACAAGAAATCAGCACACCAGTTTCAGGTTCCTCTAAGGGCAAGGAAGTACCAGGCACAGAGCAACAAGCCATAATAGATCAACAAGAGAAAATTCCTCCAGTACAGACCAAAGCAGCAGAGATTCCAGCACTACAGACTCCTCTAAATGAGGAAAAAGGCAAGAAAAGGGATAGAGAAGAAGCCACACCCATCAGTGGACCTACAGAACAGCCAGGTGCTAAAAGGAAAATATTGAATCCTCTATCTGAAGAGGAAATCATTGAAGAAACAATAGAAAGCCTAAGGGGTGAGAAGGGAACCAGCCCACAGACCTCCCCAGTGATAGATACATCAACCAGCTCACACAGGTAGGAGCTGGAAAGGCAGCATAGTGTGGAATTTTCATCCACAAGGCCACCAAGCAAGCAGACCTCTGATGTTAAAAGAACATTCACATAAATAAAGGCTAGAAATGATCCATTGAGGCTGCAAATTTATGACCAATATCTTAAGATGGCCCCCACAAAACAACAAAGATTAATGTCAGGATATGACATTAAAGAAGGGAAAATGATCATGAGCTATTTCAAGCCCAAGGTGCAGCAACCACAATCGGCAACTGATTATATTAGGACAAATCTGGAAGTCTTGGCCAAACACATTCATCTAATAGATTAGATTGAGCTGCATAAATAGAGAGGAGAGATGGTGTATTCTACACTAGCTGACAAAGCAATGTTGGCTCATAAATTGCAAAACTCATTAGAGAACACCTCTGCTCAGCTAGATTTAGAGAAATCTTCTTCCCTAGCAAAGGACAACAGGATTAAATCCTTGGAGGATATTATCATTGAGTTGAGACATGATCCCAAAGATGCCAAAGGGATAAAAGCATTAATGAGGAAGAAGGAAGAGGACATTTCTGCCCTTAGGAAACAGCTCAAGATGCCTCCTTCTATGCATCCACAAACAGCAGATGTTGTACAACAGAAGTCTGAGGAGGACATGATGGACCTGCTCATAAGGTTGAATGAAAGATTGAGTGAGACAGAGCAGGCATTGGAGAAAGCACTACAAGAAAAGCAAGGAGAGTCAACCTCCCAGCCACCTCAAGTAACTCTAATGGCCACAACTACCCCTCCCACAGTTATAATAGCAGTGCCTTCCACTGTCCCAGCATCAACTGCAGAAATCACCACGGGTACATCAGCGAAAGCACCAGGCAGTAGCACTACTATGACCACAGAGTAGTTAATCAAAGCCATGGAGGAGTTGAAACTCCAAGTATCTGAATTGAAACAAGTCAAAGAAATACTGGCAAAGATTGAGCAAAGCTATGATAAATCTAAAATTAATGTGGCAAAGAAAACAAGGGAAGTCAAAGCATTGGAAAATAAGGTAAGAGCCTTAGAAAAGGATCTCTCTCTGCATAAGCCTCTGGCAAAAATCAGACGAATTTTGTGGACCAACATCATTCAATCACTTAGTGTTGTATGGAGGTCTATTCAGACCATTTATGAACAGATTGATTTGATAAAAGTAGCCCAAGTAGAAATTCAGAAAATAAGTGCCGTATTGGGGCAAATGCCTGAGCAAGCTAACAGGTTAATCCTTTTTTTGAATACCAAGACCAGTGAAGAACTGGAAGCACTGGATATTAGAGATAGAACAAGTACCATTTTGGACATCAAGAGAGTCCTAACCATGAGAACTCTAATGCAAAACCTGGATAGAAGATGCCAGGACATGCAAGTGGAAATTGATTCTTTCACAGACAAATTTACAGTCCTAAATCAAAAGGGTTTGCCGAGTCCTTTGGGAGATAATGATCGTTTGATGAAGCACAAGGACTATGTACATAAATTAAATATATTTTTTGTCAATCAAGCTAGTGCATCTTCAAATACTTCAACAGAAAAATCACTTCCATCTGGCCAGTCCTTGTATGACAGCCTGGAAAATCTTTTTTACATAGAGCATGAGGTGAAGCATCTGTTCACCATCCCACCTAATTTCTTCAGGTACACAGAGACTAATGAGACTTTAAGGAAGCTGTAGAGACATAAAATACTAGGACCAGAATGGTGGCAAAGCATGCTAGAGATCCTGTAGACTTATCATTGGTCAAATCAAAATTGTGCACCATCTGTTATAAATGTGCAGAACAGAAATGAACCACGGTCCTGCAAATCAAAGCGTATCACATCAGCATTAAAGGAAGTCTGGCCAAAGCAGAAAGATCAGCGCAGAGGATCCATAGGAAACAGCTGGGAACCGACTTGCAGCATCTACCTCCAGTACTTCTCATAAATACGGATCAACCATCACAGCACGAATTTATTGCATCCATTTATTGTCTCCCTGTTTTCGAGATTCTCTGTCTCTATCTATGTAAAAGAAACATTAATTGACAGCAGATATTTATTTCTATTAGATATTTTGCATAATATCTTGACATTTTTGTATAAATACCCCCCTAGACAAAGTATTTGTGGTTAGTTTGTGGTGGATGTTCATAGTTTTGACTATAATACTGAACAATTTTTGGAATAAAAGGTTGTTGGAACCATTTTGTCTTGCTCATTGGATGAAGGATTGATGCTAAGGACCATGTTGCAGAATTCTTGAATCATTTCATGGATCAATAAGTCTCTTCTAACTTGTGTTTTACGGTTTCTGTGTTTATTATATCATCTATGTTTCATGATCTAAATAATAGAGAAAAAGAATAACTCAGAATTTGCTTGTTTGCACTCTACGTTCAATCTCTATTATTATTAATGTTTTCTTCAGAATTAGCATAAATAGTGAATTATTAATTTCTCCTGTTTCCCCTGGTTCTTTCATCTTGAATATTAGCTAAGGAATTCTTAATTTCTCCTTGGTAGTGATCATCCATTTTCCCTCTGTCAACATGATGAAGGATTCTTAATTTCCCTTCACCATTGACTCCATTCCATCTGATTCCAGCTTATAAATTGTTCCATATTTGAGTACCTTGCTCTGTGATAAATCCTTTGATAAGAAACTTAACCCAGGAAGCCATCCTTCTTGACTCCATCATGCCCAATGGACTGAAATGTTTCAGTTTTACCTCACTGTTCTATTGAGTCCCCATTCTTCCAACCAAAATTCAAAACAAACCTTTGCACTTCATAACTAGCATAATACACCTCAAAACAAAGCTAAATCATAAAGAGAGAGCCCTCTCTGGATGCAAATTGGCTAGAATCTATGTCTAAAAGATTGGTCTTTGGTTACCACGGCTGTATTACCTTTCTTACAACTTTTTGGAACAACCTGAGTGATAACAATACCATCCTCTATTAAGAAACCAAATCCAGAAAACCATCCTCTTTGACTCCATCATGCCCAATGGACTGAAATATTCAGTTTGCCTCACTAGTCTATTGAACCTCACCATCCAAACCCAAAACAAAACCCTTGAACTTCATAACTAGCCTAACATATTTCAAAACAAAGCTAAATCATAAAGAGAGAGCCCTCTCTGGATATAGACGGGCTAGATTCTGTATCTAAAAGATTGGTCTATGGTTACCTCCACCGTATTCCCTTTCTTACAACTTTTGGGAACAACCTGAGTGATAACATTGTGATGGTGTTTGTGCACTCAATGGTGACATCTTGCTGAAGTGAACTCTTGCCTCTGTTGCATATGGGTACAATGATATGGCTCCTCTGTCCCACTCGTCTGATATCATGTGAATGGTCATCCTAGGTGCGACCATACCGGCAACATGTTGATGCATAATGTCTGTGCTGATCTCCAAGCATGTACTGGTGTCCGTGCGCATCAAATTTTCAAGATACATGTTCAGCTCCAGTTGGAATTGCTTCTTATCTTTGCCTTGGTGAGTATGCCAAATGGGTGGGATTGCATGCGTGCACACAATTACATGCATGCCGCTGAATTCCCTTGCATGCAATCAACAACACTGTTCACCTTGTCTGCTCCATGCCAGCTGTTGGGATGGATCTATAACTTGTACGGACACAATTTCATTTGTTTGTGCATGTTGCGCCCCTACTGTACCTGTTCCTGCTGCAACTCATTCTCTCGTCTATGTAGCTCCTATTCTTCCTTGAGTTGCTACTTCAGCACATGAAAATCCGTCTCTATTCTATTCTTTTCCTTCGCGTGATCTTCATGTCATGCCATCACCTCATAGCCTCAATCTTGAAAGCGGATTTCATCATGAGTGGATCTACTTTGAACTTGCAGCTTTGCTTTGCTGTCAACAACCTTCCTCTTGCATTCGTCGCATGCAGGTGCGCTGCCTTCTGCTGTTGCTGATGGTGCTTCTCCTTGTGATGTCGTTGCCATTGATCTTGATATCCTCATCGATGAACAACTTAATGTCTTTGTGGATGGACAAGTTCATAGACACTTGAATGACTTCATTCCCAATTGTGCTCTTAACAATGTCTTTGAATCTTCTCTCCTAGAAGCCGTTGCACTTGTGCTGTTGAGAGACAGAGGAACACTTGTGATGCCTAGAGACATAGCAAATCTCATGGCAAGTAATCTTTCAATCGAAAACCAAAACAAACTTGAGGACTGACTTGCAACATACCTGTGTGATTGAATGTGAAGGTTGTGTGATTTCGGCTGAGAGGTCAGGAGAATGACTGCCAAAACTGCACAAGGCATAGACCGGGCTGTCAGGAAGCTGAATGACTACTGGAGCTATGCAATGCATGGTCTAGCCTAGCCTGTTGAGGACTGAAACTGCGCAATGCACAATTTTAGTTAGCAGTGACATGCAACCAGCAAAATGCATTGCGCAGTTTCTGGGGTCAGCAGGACATTTCCTCCACGAATTTTCCAATGAAAGTCTGGAGCTTAGTGCTTTGATAGGATTGCACAATTTCTGGAGGGAAGGGAGAGCCTTCACTTCCAGAAATGTGTAGTGCTAGCTAGGCAAGGCACAGTTCGAGCCAAGGCAACCCAATCCGGCCGACGAGCGACTGAAAACATGAGAAGTTTGAATGCATGGTGAGATGAGTGAAAACAAGAGTGAATGATTATTCATGCAAACAAAAAGAGCAGGATTCAGAAAATGGGAAAGAATGCATGTGTGTGAAGCAAGTCACCATAATGGCGGCCGTCCATGCAAAACAGTGTCATGCATGTGACAATAGTGAGATGAAAATGAAAACTAAAATGGTGCTTATACAAGCTAACATACATGTAAACAACAACAAGCGCACACTAAAATCAAGAAAACAATGCTCACATGAAGCGATACACAAAAAGTGACAAAAAAAAATGTAAGACATGAAAATCGAGCTTACCCCAAAACAGTTGAGCTGAAATGTGCCAACGACTCCTAGATGCAATATGGGATGTCAAAGCTGCAAGGTCAATGTGAGGAATGAGCTCTGCAGTGTCTAGTTGATGAGTTTCGATAAAATCAATGTTGTGACGTGCATGCCACAAATCTAGGAAAAGCGACACCTGGCGGGAGGTTTTTGAAATGATCCTTGCATGTAACCTTCACCTGCTAAAAATAGACCCTTGAATCAAGGGATGCCTTTGCATGTTGCCTTGCGAGAAGCATTCTATGCATGCAAATAATTTTTTCTCGGTCCTGGAGCGAACCAATCAACCCAACTACACATGTAACAGTCTACTTGGCTGAGGGGAAAAAATGTGCATTTCTAGGAGGGAATTGGGTTGCCTACCAATGTGGATTGTGTAGTTTCTGGGCAGAGCAGTTGACTGTTGCCCAGAATTGCACAATTTCTAGGCTAAGTAGCCAGGAGGAATTGCACAATTTCCTTAGTGAACAGTTGATCCAGGTGGATCTACAGACACCAGTGGCATGGAAAAGGCTCAAAATTCAAGTGGCGGAAAGATGATTAACTTGAAATCAGATTGAAGTGCTCATCACCATGATTCCAACGGTGTGAATGACACTCCAATCCGAGTTCGGATGAAGGAGATTGAGGTAGTCAAAGTTCGGTTGACTTTTGTTGACTAGGCAGGATTAATGGACACAATTTGGACTTTAAATCCGGATTTTTCAAAAATGACATGTTGTTTTATGTAACAAAAAAATATTTAAAAAAAAGGGTGGTGGGCCACCAACCCCGCCACCCAAATCCTTAGCACATAATGTTATTAGTGGAGGGGCGGGCCACTACCCCCAGCCCCTCCCATTGAACCACTGTAACTGAGCACAGAAGTTTGGGTGGGTCAACCCTTAGGGCACGGACCCAACCCATTTAAAACAAACAACATGCATTAAAGGTGGGCCGACCCTTGGGGCACGAACCCAACCTTCAACCTATGACTATTAATGAAGACACAACACCGTAAGGAGAGGGGACAAGTGAGGTGGGTAGGCCACCCAAGGCGGGCCCAACCTGACCTCCCTTCCCATTTTAAGTTGTTGTTATGTAAAAAAAGGGAGGAGGTGGGGTTTGACCGCTCGAACTCCTCCATAATATTTGGATCCATAACCTCTACACCACAACTAATTTGTTGTGAATTCCACCACCATTTTTTTTATTTAAACACAGTTCATCAATGCGCCCAGGTAGAGGAGAAGAGCGCACGTAGTTCGAGGTAGAATTTTGCAGGTGGGTCAGATTTTCACTTTGTCAGATTTTGACAATTTTTATATGGTTTCAGCATTTCTCGATGCCATGAACGCAATGGCGCTATACATTTCTCCATCAGAGTTCTACATTTTTTAGCCCTTTTTCAGTATGGAGGTATAAAACTCCTTTCGTAACTGATGCTTGTACTCTTCTTTCTCATGCCACTTAATGAATGAAGGCCTCCCCATTGATCAAGCAGGGCCCGGAGACGTAGTCTAAGTAGGAAAAACTCTGTTATCAATTTTATTGTCTTCTTTCATGCTTTATGTGTTTCTCCTCTTCTCTCATGTGCACATTAAATTTCTATGTTTAAGCTGCAATTTATGCATGTAATTCTTTAATACATCTATAAGCAAAAGACCTTGAATCAAGTGGTATCAGAGCAGGTCTTTTTAGATGTGAATTGCATGTTTGTATGCTAACAAGAAACAAGCTCCAAAGAGGTGAAGGGAAACTAAAGTCTTTCGATCCCGAAGCAGGATGTGTGCATCGAAGGAGAAACATGGTAGATGAAGAGGCTCGTTATGAAGAGGAGCTCAATTTCCACAAAACCTTCTATACAATCGTAGAAAATTTTGGTCAGTTGCTTTCAAGACTGGAGAATGCAGAAGGGAAAAAGGTAGAAGAACAAGGTTCAATGCATGGAAATGGTGGAGAAGAACCCCATCCTTCTCCTTTCATGAGTGAGAGATCTTCTTCCTCTCATCATCATCATCGTAGAAATTCAAGGGGTGCATCTAAGAAACCTTTCTTTAAATTAGATGTCAAAATTGATCTTCCCATTTATAATGGTGAAAGTAATGCAGAAAATCTTAATAACTGGATTAGGTAGATTGAGATCTATTGCAGGATTTAGGAGATCAAAGAGGATGAGGAAAAAATTTAGTTGGCCTCTCTTTGACTGAGTGACACCTTTCTCGTCTAGTGGGAGAGAAAATTGCGAAGTAGTAAGAGTGTGGGTAATCTTCTTTCCTCATGGCCTAGTTTCATTTTTGCATTAAAAGGACAATTTTATCCCTTGGTCTATAAAAAAAAGCCTTAATGGATTGGCAATACTTAAGGCAAGGCAGGGGTCAGGATGTTCAAAGCTTTACTGAGGAGTTTAGAAAACAAGAACTTAATTTGGGCATTACACTTGACTCACCTGAAGTAGTAACTAAGTACATTGGATCATTACAGAGTTACATTAGACATTCATTATTATTGTTTGAACCTACTACCATTGACTCAGCTAGTGTAAAGGCCATTCATCTGGAAAACAGGGGAACACCTGAACGTGATGACCACCCAAAGAGAGTCGTAGCAGTGAAGAGAAGGGAAGCAAAGCCCTTTTGTACACATTGTGAGAGAGAGGGGCATGATCAAGAAAATTACTAGAAGTTGCACCCTGAGCTAAGACCTGAAAGGAATGATAGAAAGGGGAAGCAGAAGGTCGTCACCGCCATGCAAAAAAACCAAGATTCTGAGTCAGAGGAAGATGAAAAGGTCACAGATGCAGGATTTGCACAAGGTAGACACATTGACTTAGGGTCTGATTCCAGTGATGAAACGAAGCTTGCAGCCCTTGGGATCGTGGTAGGAGGACCCATAGATTTGGGGTCTAATTATGACCATGAATCAAGGATTTCAACAAACAAAACGAAAAGGGCACTCCCCGCAGCAGGACTCCAAGAACTTGAGGAGATCATCCACCACATCCAAGCAGAGAATGTTGAGCTAAGGAGGCTTTTACAGGAGGCAACGAAAGAAAAACAAAGATTACTACGCTAGTTGCAAGCCAAGGACGAGACCTTGGAAAAGCTACAACATCGTTATCCAGAGGTAAAAAGTGATTCCTCGATTTCATATGATTTTCATGATGATGAATTTGCTGCTTTTGAAAAACATACTACAAGGATTATATCCAAACTATTGAAGAAGATGGGGTATCAGGGAAAGGGCCTCGGCATCAAAAGCCAAGGCATCATAAACCCCATCAATGTCGAGGAATTTCTGCGTCGTGCAAGACTCAGATACGCTAGAAAGGAAATGGGAGAAAGCTCCAATACAACTAGTAACCAGCCAATGACAAACTATGAAATTCCCTCCTAACAGTCCAGCAATAGTGAGGGCCCCATAAACACTTACTGGAGGAACACCAGGGGAAAGCGCCCCCAGGCAGCCCCGAAAGTTTGGAGAAAAAAAAATCGTTCTAGCCATTGCAACAAAGAGGGACACCAAAGGAGGGTTTGAAATTAATATGATGATATGTTACAATTTTATGTATGATTTCTTTGTTGCAAAGGTAATAGTTGTTAATGCCATAATTTATTAATATGTAGTAATTTTTAAGTCCAAAAAAAGTGTATTAATAGTCACAAGGATTTTCGCTTTAAGGATTCATTTTATGGTTTTTGCTAGCAAATATATGGTATTTTAGGGAAAATGTTCAAAATTTTGTAACTTTAACCCCTAAAAAAATTATACTAATCGTAATTGACTACATTCAATATCCTCAACTAGATCAATATCTCTTTCACCGACCTCCTTGAGCTCCCTTCATAAACTACTTGTCAGCTAGTATGAAATATTGACTTAACTTTGTATAAAACCCAATATTATATCCCTCTAATGTACCCTTGGTCTAAAAATCAACTACTCTTGTGACTCCATGGTCATGGTGTTGTAAGGAAATTAGATTGTGGATCTTTACTCCATTTCTATGTGAGTTGTAGGTGTGGTTATAATCTTTGCATCCATTTATGAAGAATTACCACGAACTCCACTCATAACATCTCATAGCTTTGATCATATAACAATCTATATTTAAACTTGTACATCCTCCAACCAATCACATTGTTGTGTGTGGAGCCTGATTATCTTCTGTATTAAAAGGTATCGCCACATTAGACCCCAGTTTGAAATGGGGCGGCAACGCCGCCTGTAAAATATTTGTTGCAGGGGGGTTCCAGGGGGGTGTGGCTGCGAACATTGGGGAGCCCCCCCTGGCAAGGGGTTTCAGGGGCAACGCCCCCAAAGCTAAGAATAGATGTAAAATTGCCTTGTAAAAGTATAGTAATTTCTAGTCAATCTAGGTCGTTCATTAAGTGGAGATCTGACGGTAGAAGTTATGTTTAATTTATGGTTTTTTTCCCTAGAAGGCAACCCCTCACTATATATGAGGGAATTGTATTGCATCTATGTAGGTATGTATTCTAAGTGAGAAAGAGAGAGGAGATTGAGAGCGAAGAGGGTGTTACAGCGGATCTGTTGTAGGTTGTATCTCTTCAGTTTGATGGATAATATAAAAGGAAGGACTGGCTGTTTCTCCGTGGACGTAGCCCAAACTGGGTGAACCACGTATATCTGTGTCTCTCTTGTTTTATGCGTTTTCTGTGTTTATATTTCTGCAATATTTTATGTGTTCCATTGCTCTGTAATATATAATTTTCTAACACACATGACTTCTTGTTTTACAAACAAGTCAATCTACTCACCCACCAATCTTATAGATAGGTGTGTGAAAAAGGAGTAGTCATAAGGGAGTCCAAACAATGGAACCATTTTATTGACTCAATGTGCAAACCAAGGTGAATGAGGGTGTCCAAAAAAGGGCATTGTAGTCTAGTTCCAACATAATAAATCCTTGGAACAACAAAGGCCTCACCAAGGCATGTCCTTGAAGTGTGAATACATGTAAAATGATGTGGGTTTAGTTATATATAACCACAAGCCTCATGTAACATACTTTCCATAGTTCTCCATTAACAAAATAGTACACATCATTTCATATCAAGTTATTAACTTTAGTATAACAGATAAACAACATTAATCTTGATAAATTGAAACACAATAATATAATACACCATCACCATAAATAATGAATTAAAAAAATGTGAAAAGAAAGTCACATTCTATTGATATCCCACACTATCAAAATTATCCTTACAATGAATGTTTCATATCAAAGTAGATGCCAAAAAACATCATCTCTAAAAAATCATATCAATAATTAGTGTCCTTATAACAAAAGTAATGCCTCAATTCCATGGCTTTCAACCTAATATAAGGTGAAGCATTCATATACAATTATTCATTCCCTTAAGCGGGAGATTCATTTAGGGAAATATATCATTGTTATCATAGTAATGATATCTACCAAATGATTGAATCATGCATCTCTATTATTTTATAGTCTTTTCCACTATGTTTTTAAAAAATTAGGGTCTCAACCTAATATCTTGACATCTACCTTCCATGACCTAAAATAATTATTTCCAACATTCATTTTTTCTAGGTGGTTCAACTTGGATTATGTTTTAGGTCAAGTTGGCTCCACCATTTCTTTAATAAAAATAAAAGGTCCAACACCTCATTTAGATTTTAAAAATATATATTTAAAACATATCTCAAGGTAAATAGTTTATGTGATTTATCTATTGTAACCTAACTTCATCGTTAGCTACTTATTTAATGAACCCTAAATCCTTAACACTCAACATCACATTGAGGGTGAAGGAAAATACCTTTTTATGGATGAACTATTTCAAAATGCATGTGGTGTGATAGTATGTAGTGCTTTCCATAGTGGGCATGCCAATGAAATAATGTATATGATGGACTAGTGTGTAGATGTTACCTAGTCAAACCATTATTGGATCAAATATATATTTGAACTTGTAGCATTATAGTTAGAGTGCCATGAGGAGGAAGGAGAGAGTGATGTCACGACTTAGTTTTAAGGGGGGGGGGGGGGGGGGGGAAGGGGAGGTATTGGGGGAAGTAACCTTAGGACTAGTAGGGTTTTAGGGTTGCTTATGTGATCTATGGTTTTCAATTAATTAGCAGAAATTAATTAGATCTCGATAATAAATTTTCCCAAGTGTTATCTCAATCAATTGAACCATTTGTTAAAGGATTTTTTCCAATGGGGAGACCATAGGTCACGAGTTAGAATTTGATCAACTAGTTCCTCGAGGTTAACAACCACTATCACAACTAACAATTGGGCCTCCTTTTATTTGAATATTTTGAGGATGAGTTGTGGATCCTATGAGGGTTTTCTCAAGAAAAGAATGAAAGAAAAAATTGAAAAAAATCAACAAAGGAAGTGAACATTGCTAAGGTTAATATATAAATATCCTTTGGTAAATTAACATAAATATTGAAGATAAAAGAATAATGAAAAGAAAAAAATTCACTTAAAAAATGTTATTGTACATGATGGAGTTGTTTGGGATGAAAATGAGAGATCCCACAATCCTTGACTCTATAAACTTTCACACAATGTTAAACCTTCCTACAAAACATATTTCATCTAGATTTGAAATAAGACACACTAGCTTTACTATATAGATCACAAAAAAATGAACCATACCCAAAAGTTTCCTTACAAATGCAGTAGGTCTCTTGTCCTAGTTATTTTGGGACCTCACTTGAGGTATGAGAGTTGGATCATCCAAGGTGTAGGAGAGGACTAAGCCAATAGATTTAATCTAGGATAAAGCAAGAAGCCTTTAAAGATGAAACAAAGATATGATAGGAATAATTAACACATGAGCATGAGAGAAGAGTAGGAGAGTTACGTCAATATTTGTTACTAATACAATGGTGGACATATAAGATAATAAGAGGATGAAATAATATTAAAATATGATTTAGAAATAAGAGAGAAGTGATATAAATAAGAAAGTAAATGAATTTCAAGGTATAAGTGAATGTCTAGCCATTAGACAAAGTGTTTCATATAGAAGATTCATTTTATGAGTCTTCACCAAGTACCGTTGGTTTTTAGTGTGTGCCACAAGTAATTTCCCCAAATTACAAACTCTTCTCTATAAGTTGCAATTAATAAATGTGGTACAACCCCAAAAGTTTGTTCAGAGAAATCATGAAGGTTGGAAAAGGTTTAACCTTATTTACCCTCAATTGAGAGTCCCCAAATGGATTTGGATCATTAAGGACCCAAAATGATACATCTTAACCAATTATGGACCAAATAAGGGACTTGGAGCCATAGAGATAAACCAAACAATTGTTGGATGCCCATAACTAGGAAACCTTAGACCCTTGAAAGGATATAATAAAATCATATTCATGACCGAAGGTTAAAGAAAAGAGGAAAGAAGATATGAAACCTTACTTAAATGCTATACATCATAAAAAGGCTACGCATCTAGAGAAATGGAAGGTGAATCAAGGGAGATTCATTATGGGAACTTTGATGTCTAAAATGGGCTTGCTGAGGAAAATAATAAAATAATAGTTAAAATAATAAAATAAGAGTTATGGATTTTTAAAGAAAAATAAAGGAAACTAATTTTTTTAATTGTATTTTTGGCTTATCTCCTTATGGGTTTACTCAAATTTCAATTGTAGACACTCGTTGGAAGTAGAATTACATTCCACGGCCAATGAGGACCCAATTTGCACACTTCTAAGTAGACTCACTTCAAAAAAATTGGAAATACATGAAAAAGTGTGTTGAACATGCATCTTTAAAATATTTTCAATTTTTTGCGATGTGGGTCTACTCAAAAGTATGTATAGTAGGTACTCATTAGATGTGGAATTTAATTTTGTATCCAAAGGGTTTCTACACTTGACATTTGAGTAAAT
This sequence comes from Pinus tabuliformis, assembly GCA_031772625.1. NCBI lineage: Eukaryota > Viridiplantae > Streptophyta > Pinopsida > Pinales > Pinaceae > Pinus > Pinus tabuliformis. The sequence goes on along the minus strand of CM062807.1, from coordinate 48,349,684 downwards.
TCATACAGAGATAAGACGAAAATACAACAAGAAAAAAAGTATTTTTCTTCTTTTCCCTCCAAAATATTTTCCCTTGGGGATGACATCATCATAGTGAGTCCTATTGGTTCTTTTAAAGTTAAGTTTGTTAGTACAATTTTTTTTTAGAGGCTTATTTTTAACCTCAAAATTCCCCTATTGAAACCAATGTAGAAGAGTCTCCATAACAAAGGATAAGATGTAATTGCATCATCATTGAGTGTCATGTATGAACATGGCATAGAAGTAGGCCCCACCATAGAAATCCTAATTGGATAGGGATATGTGAGTATTAAAGTGTGAAATTCACATAGTTTAGAACTAAAATAACAACAAAAAATATGCAAGTAAAACTCAAAGGTGAATTTAGTGGCTTGTCCTACTCGGGTAGTAGGATGTATGTTTACTTGGATAAGAGGGAAAAGTGAAGTTTTTTTTATAACTTTGGCTTGGAGAAAGCATTTGAGTCATCTAGAAAAGTGGGAGTATTGAAACTCAATGCAACAATAAGTGATGTACTTGCTCATGGAGAATAACTTTCAACTATGAAATAAACTAGTTTCCATTTTTCTAAGATCAGTCTGTTACTCCCTTTATTATGCATGATGATGGGTTTTATATTTTTTATTGTCCCTCCATGGATATTTGAAAAATATTTATGTATTCCATGCTCTATTTCTTTTGTCACTAACATGTATTGATAGATATTAGTAGTTTCAAAGTGTATCATGATCAATGAATGGTATGTTGGTTCTCAATCCCATTTCTAAAAAAAAATAGTCATAAAAAATAAAGTTATTGTGATCCAACTTTGTTTCATTATATTCACGAAATTTTAATTCCAAAGAGTTTTAAAAAATCATCACATTGAATGAACTATTACTATTAATATATGTCTAATAATATGAAGTTTTGAATTCTCCATGCTTTCCTTCGTCTGTCAATATGTTATACTAAAAAGAAGGTTCCATTATATGATAAGTCAGTGAATCTTGTTGTAAATGAACATTGTTAAACAAATCCATGTAGAAAGCATACAAATTTTTAAATTTAGAAAATGAATTTATGTCTTCTATAATAGATTCTTTATGGACTATAGTGTATTGTTTATTCTTGTATTATTTAGGATGAATATCTAATACAATTTTTATAATAACATCCTTGGTTTTTCCACTACCTGATATTTTAAATTCTACTATAAATTCATCTATTTCAGTGAAAATGTATTTTCCATCATTTTTTTATCTATCCAAGATTCTCACTAGAAGATACACACTCCCTTTTTCCTCGTGTGAATTTATCAAATAGATATATAGAAACCTTAGAAATTGATTCTTTGTTGAATATGGTTTGGAATTAGATTCTAGAATACTACCATTTGAATAAATCATATTGTAATATACAAGAGACACAAATATCAACATGTGATGTCTCTATGGCTAGAATGATTTGTTCATGTTAGTAGATGGCTAAAATCTCATTGAATAAATCTATCACAATACTAGAAACAACTTCTCACAAGTTGTAGGACTTTGCAATTTATAGATTTTATACTTTTATAACATCTTCCAAAACACCCACATTATTAGCTTCATCGACGTGCAAGAAAATTCCTTTTGGTGATTGTGCCTCTCTAATGGTAGTTGTGATGAAACTGTCTCAAAGAAATAAAGAGAGATATGTCAAGTGGGCAAGAATTAGGATGCTAAAAATTTTCCTCTTTGTCAAAGAGAAAATAATTTTCTTTAGGTATATAGAGAAGGTATTGAAATCAATGATTGATTTATTTATTGGTAGGTTTATTATTTTCAAGAAATCTATAACATACTTGCATAATTTTTTTATGGAAAACATTCATAGCTTCATTTCTATTCCTACATATTTCTTCCAATCCACCATATACATATTCATAATCAATATCTTCTTCTCAAAGAGAAAAGGACTATGAACACCAGTAAGAAATAAAATCTACGGGAATTGTGACATTCAAAAAATATGTCATATGTTTGTAATGCCATTATCAAGAAGTCATCATAATAATCATCTTTCCTTTTCTGAATTTTATTAAGTTTAGAACATAGTTCATTGTAGTCATAATTATCATCTACATCTAAGAAAAGTTCCATAAATTTTTTCCAATTACTATGGATTTTCTTGGATGGTGATGTTCTATAATAAGCATGAATTCATCCTTTCAATGTGAGGGTAATCAACCTATGTAATTCATTATCCTAAAAAACTTTAAGAATCCCACATGCAATATTAAACTCACCAGGATGCCTAAATGCATAGCTTTTCCCTTCACCATCAAATCTTTGATGGAAACCATCCTAGTTTCAATTATATTCCTAAATATTTCTTCAAATTCACCATAAAGATATTCATAATCAATCTCTTCTTGATTACCTTGATGAAGTTCTAGTGGAGGATAACTTGGATCTTTCTCGCAATTCATCAATGATTTTTCTTCTTGTGGAAGAGAAAATATCTATGAAAACCAAACAAGAAATTCAAATCTAAGGGGTTTTTCACTTTCACAAAATATGTCATAGGTCTGTAAATCCATTATCAAGAAGTCATCATAAGATTCATCTTTTCTTTTTTGAATTTTAGTAAGTTTAGAACATATTTCACTACAGTGTTAATTATTATTTGCATCTATGAAAACTTCCATAAACTATTTCCATCTATGAATTTTCTTGAATGGCAATGCCATATACCAAGCATGAATTCATACTTGTAATGTGAGGCCAAACAACCTACATTCTTCATTATCTTGGAAGAACTTTAACATTCCAACATGCCAGATTAAACTCGCTAAGATGCCTAAATGCATAGGTATGCCCTTCACCATCAAATTTGTTTTTAGATGATATATGTTATCTTCTTTGATATATCATGAAATGGACTTGAGATACTAAACTCGTAAGGGAACATAGAGAGTAGCCATGGGATATCAATGGATTATAGAACAATAGATCCACATGGGTTGTCTTTTCATCCATGATTTCTTTTTAGCACCAATACTATTCACGGGTCTAAATTATCAATACCCAACAATAGGGGTCAAACCCAAGGATGGGGCCTAATTAGACTCACCCATGTTTCATGTGGAATGATCGTCCGAGTTATGGCCTAGCAATGTTTTCATGAGATTTCCTAATCCATTAAAAAAATATTTCTATTCATTTGTGCTTTTTATGATTTATTAATGCAAGAAACAAAACTAATCTAAGAATTTTTGGAAAAGGTATGTCATTAAAGGATAAGCATTAGGAATGATGAATGAAATTGAATAGAAGCTTTGGCATCTCTAAGAAAGAATTATACTAAGAAGAATTACCACATAGCCACCTTAAGGAAATAACTCCCTACTCCAAGAAGAACTCTTAGAAACGATGGATAGACATAGCTTGGTAATTGTAATTTTTTATTCTAACAAATAATTATACAAAAAGATGCCAAGATAATCCTAGGAAACACACAATAGTTTGTTATCTACTCCATTAGTGATTACAAAATTATTTTTACAACATAATTAATGTATTCAATGACAAAACCAAGATGAAAAAGATGAAAAACTAATTAATAAATCATATTGAAAATAGCAGCCAACAATTTATCCAATCATCTAAGATGACCTAGAAGAAATGAAATCCTTACTATATTCTTGTGACATTCGTTCACGGGTAGAATAATACATCGCTAAGAATTAATACATAAATAAATATTCAACACAAATTTTTCTTTGACTCCAAGAAAGTTTATGAATTCATCTTGAGAAAATTTTGAGCTACAATCATTCTTCCCATTGTTCCTAAGTCCAAAGACCCATTATTAGAGAAGTAATCCTCTATTTATTTTTATTGAATAGCTAAAATTAATATATGCAGCAAAATATGAAAATTGAGAAAATGTTAACAATAGTATGAGTCAAGATGGCTCAAGTGATGGGTGTGTCTGGGTTCACACGCATGCCATTAAAGGTGGCATATATTGTGAACAAGTCTTCTCACTTTTGACTACGCAAGAATTTGTGTTGATCCATAGATACATTTTGGTTCTCTTTATTCTCATTATAGTGTCAAGTGTAATTTTCTATCATTGGTGTTCGCTGCTCTAGTATATTAGCCACTTTCATTCCATTAACCATGAACTTATGGATGTGTCCTTATTTGACTAGAGTTATCTATTTGATGTCTTCTAGGACCTTAGCGATGGATTGCTTGAATTCTACTAAAACCTTTTTAATTAGTTCAATCTTAGGATGTGACTCTCCTTCCTATAAATGCACTAGGCTAGATGCCTTTGTTAGTTCTTTTCCCTTTATGCTTGATTTCTATAGATATTTGCAAATAGGGATTTTCCTTGGAGGAACATTTCCTACAACCGCTAAATTTTAAGAGAAATTAACCTATATCCACCACTTAAGAAAATAACCACATTGAAGGAAGGGAAAAGTAGTGAAACTTACCGGAAATTGATTGTATTTGATGTCATTGAACCAAGAATTAGATGAGAAGCTAAGCAATATATTTTTTTATGGTTGATATCTAGTTTCAAAACACTTTTGGATGTTAGGGGAAATGAAACCTTACCTTTGATGCTTTTGAAAAATTTATGTAGAACACTTTAGCACGTCCATTAGCTTAAGGTAGGTGTTTTTGTGTTTTCAATAGATTTAGGTAAATTTGTGGCAGCATATTCTAAGGAATATTCTTATTAAAGGCTTGCACTTTGCCTAGTTCATTGAGCTTTAGCAGATTTTGTCAGGTTTGAGTTATGAAAACTTGTAGCAACTTTTTTATCACCAATCATCGGTGTTTGGGAGAAAGATTCTAGTAAAAACTCGTTGACCATATAGATGATGATAGGGAGTGTAAGGAAAGATGACATGAATTACGACATATGCAAAGTCCACGAGAAAAGTGAGAAAAGTGTTATATGGTTGGTGAGATGGGTTGTACAAATATGACCTAGGAAAGATCAACAACGGAGATTTCATCTAGGATGTCATGTTGGCCCATCAACATGAGAGGAAAACTGTGTTTCAATTTCGGTGCTCAAAGGATTTCACCAAACATGGACGACTTCACCCATAGGAGAAATTATTGGGATTCATCATTGTGATGCAGAAAGGATTTTGCCAAACATTGGTGTTTTCTTTAGTAAAAATAAAAAATAAAAACTATAGCATAATTAAGAAAGCTCTAAAAATATTCGAAGTACAAAGTTTATCAATTCAATCAATTTCAATTGCAACCTTTACATTTTTTATGACACGTTATGAAAACCCACTTTACAAGTTACCACATATCTATAACGTGGAGTGCAATAACTGAAATATAAATGCAAGTTGTACATGACGTGGCATGTCAACTCAATAATAAGGTTCTCCACTATCTCTTGTACAAGGATAATGAATATTGTATGTGGATAAGGATAATGAATTCCTAATGTTTGTCCCATTTAATTCTTACAATAAAATTCCTATGCCTTGTGTCGTTTTCGAAGGTTTCTGAGCCCCCATCAAGAGTTGTCGGTGTCAATTCGATTTTCCATGATTGAAGGGTGATACGAAATTAGAAATGGAACCTTAAACTCACACTTGATCTTGCAAGTGTTTGATTTGAAAAAAATGAGGCACCCATAATATCTTTATGTCAACAATAATATCTTAAATCCTTAAAAGAGTGCATGTACATCCACATGTTGCAGGGACCACAGGAACCCATCAAGCACCTAAATGGTGATGTCACCTTTACAACAAAACAGATACAATGAGATCAACTCTACCAAATTTGATTCTTAAAGTTTATCTTGTGAGTAGGAAGTCTCTTTGAAAAATCACGAGTTGCATATTTTTTCTAGAAAGGTCTTTCCAAAGTTAGGAAGGGGCCATGTCATTAATACTTTGTTCAAAGTTAGGAAGCAACCATGTCATTAATGCTTTGTTCCAAAGTTAGGAAGGAGCCATGTCATTGAATTCTATGTGACAAAGTTACGAAGAAATTCTCTTTTTCAAAATAAAATAAAAATATTATTTTAGAAATTTTATGAAAAGTATTTGTTTTAATTTATCCATGTTTAAGTGAGATTTTTATCTTTTCATTTAAGATTTTGTAAAAAAATTATATTTTATTTAAGAATTGTATTATTTAAAATTAATTAATTTAATTAAATATGAATTTGTTTTTTCAAAATAATATATAATAAATTGAAACAAAAATTAAATCTATAGATGAAACAATCTAAAAATAAATTATTTATATGTTTAAAAATAAAATATTTACATGTTTAGTTAAATAGATGATATAGTCACTTATCTAATTTATTAATTACCAAAAAAAATATTTATAAAAGTTAATAAATTATAAAGTTTTGTATTTTTTATATTATTTTTTAATACATAAGTATTTTTTATTTAGATATTTATTTTACATTATTTATTAACATCTTATTTCTATAATATTTGCATAGGTTTTGGGTTGTTGTAGACATTACTATAGTAGTTGCTAGAAAATAAATAAATGACCTTTAGTAGTTTTGGCTATAAGAAATAATTGTAATTAAAATTGTTGCAAAAGAAATACTTAGCATAAGAAAAGATAACAAAAATAATTTAATTTAGATGTATTATGAAACAATAACAATATTCTGGCCTAATTTTAAAAATTGCTCTTCTTGTAGCATTTTTAATAATATGATATTCACTTAAATTACATCTTTCTTTTTAGTGAAATATGAAAATAAACATTATTTTTAATAATAGACAAATAGATAATACAAACAAGATTTAGTAGTCAAAATTTGGTATAAACTAAATAATTTTACTCAAACTATTATGTTATCTTAAAAATTTTAAAAATATTTAACATTAATATAGATCAATTAATATAACCATATTAAAAGTAAAAAAACATTAATATGGATCAATTAATATAACCATCTTAAAAGTAAAAAAAAAAAATATTTACATAACATAAAACAATCAAACTGCTTTGAAAACCAATAGAATTGTAACCCAAGCATTTTGTTCTAATAATTTGAATATTTGTTATTCACCAACAATTTAGCTCTCACAAGTTAGGCTTTATATGCGAAGTGAGAAGATAGTTGACAAAAACCAAAAATATAGTTTACTATTCATAATAAAGACTTGGGAGCTTGTGTCCATTTACTATTACATAATAATATGTGGATATTGAATAATATTTTTAATTAAATATTTTCTAGAATAAATTTTAATTGTTATGTAAATTGAATAATATTATGTAATTTTAATTATAGCTTGGGTGGTACATTATTTTTTATAAACAATTTACAATCCTGCTACAAAAGCTCGGTTATCTGGGCAAACTCCAACTAGCAAGGGTTCATTGACTGCTTTTTGCTAGATAAACTCCAAATGGCAAGGGTTACGGTTCATCAACAGAAATTGCGACCTTTCCCACCCTTTTTCGCTACTGGTGACATGCAGATTGCATTGTTCCTGGCATCGTCCCAACACTACCATGCATTTTTGTCCTCCGTTTGGCCCAAAAAATCATATAAACAATATCTTAAATTATATATAGTATTATATGATATATTAAAACCCTTTAGGTCCTATTATAACCCTAATATATCATTTTGTAAATTTTCCATTTTTAATATCTTAATATGAACCCATGTGATGTAATATTGGTTTGTGAGTAAAACCTCGTATATATAAATAATATAATATAATAAAAAATTGTAATTATATAAATAAATTTGTTTATATAAATATTTTTTTAATTAGATAAATAAATTTTTTCATAAAAGTAAGAGATAAAATCAACAAATAAAAAATTATAATTTTGTTAAAATATATAATATCATAAAACCAAAAATAAATTATAATTTTTTTTAATTTTATCCTTGTTTTCATTATTCCAAACATGGTATATAAATTTATAATAGTGTTTCTCAATAAAAAATTTATCTAATGGTTAAAATTTGACTTTATCCATAATAATCCAATAAGCAATCCCATACCTTTCTCACTGAAAATTTGACTTTATCCATAATAATCCAATAAGCAATCTGATACCCTTGTCACTAAAAAATCACACCAATCAGCAAAACATAATTGTATATCTTACTAATTCCAATAAGCAATCTCATACCTTATCTCTAAAAATTCACACCAATCAGCAAAACATAATTGTATATCTTACTAATTCATAGATTTGTGATACCCAAAATATTTCATCTATATAATATATCCCATAACAAAAAGATAAGAAAGTTTTCAAAATTTTTCTAATTTAATTATATATTTTCATATTTTCTATCAACTACTCAAGAGCAAAAGATGAATTCACCTATATAATATATTAATAAGATAAATACATTTAAAATATTATGTTCAATATCAAATATTAATTAAATTTTGATAAACAAATTGTTTAATAAAAATATCCAAAAAAAATATTATATATCAATTTAATCTCTGATTTAATTATCATTTTAAAATTAAATGTTTAATATTACTATTATCTTAATTATATTTTATTTTTTATTAATTTAATATACTATATTCAATATTATTATCATCATTAAATAAATAATACTTTATTCATTGGTATCTATATATTTTATTTACTTAATCATCATTAAACACTATATTTTTATAGATATTTTATTTTTAACTTTCCATTAAAAATTGATTTCTCATATTAAAAATTACTATAATGCAAAAGGTATTGGCACACATAGATTAGAGTGTTACTTTTTTTTTTTTCTCTTTTTTTTTTTAATCTCTATTGTGTGTAATGAGGGGTAACGGGGTTTATCCCATGCTCCTCGAGAAGCTTACTGCGAAGAAAACTATTGGGGCCCACTTAATAGGAATGTAAGCTCTATCTTTTAGACTCAACAACAATGATTAACAATTTAAAATTCCATAACCTATTACACTTTTTATGTATCTTTATCTTCTTTGTGTTGGTTGATGGATATTATCAATGGCAAAACTTACAAAACATGGATTATCTTACAACGTTTCTTCTTTGAACCTTTTAAATGTATTTAAATCCGAATCCATCTTGGCTGGAAATAAACAATCTACAAATGGTTAAATTCACTTGTGATTATTATCACTCCTTGATGTGCAAATCGAGTTCCTTGATTCATTGATGATAACTATAGAGAAGGGAGTAGTACACCATCATTAAAATTAAATCACCAAACAATTTATAATGTTGTTTATATATTAGTTTTTCTTTTTTCCTCAAAATTATATTTCATAAATTTGAAATATCAACCTTATCTTATAAATTCCCCACCAAAGGTGCCCATTGGAAACACAACAACAACCTTGGGATGATGGTACAAAAACATAATAAAAGGAAGTAAGTTGCCTAACAGCATGCATGGCCAACCGGTCACCGCACAAGATGAAGAAATATTGATAACTTAATATCTACAACAACATAGACTTGAAGGGTGATAATCATCGAAGAATATAGGAAAGAAGAAAGCCAATTATGCACAGAAGTGGAAAGAAGGAAACAACAAAATGAAAGGTTACATCGCATATGCTTATGGTAACAGTATACAGTATAATTTACAGTAGTGCAACAATGTTTTTTAGTTTTTTAGTTCATGTAATGTTTCGAGTAGTGTAACATTTTTTTTTACTTCATCTAATGTTTTTATAGTTTTGATTTCTTTATCTTTTCAACTCATAAGATCAGGAAAAGTATAAACAATTTCAAAGTTTTGTATTTATGCTATTAGAGACCATCGTTACTGTAAATTCATGTTTTTAGCAATAATATAAATTCTTAAATTTTACACACATATATAAAACAAAAACTTAAATCATAAATGATAATAATTCATTTATCATAAAATTATTAATTAATATTTCACTATCTTATCCTCCAACACATACATACTATAGTATCTTGAACATGCTTCCTTTAATTATATATTTTTTTATAACTAGGGAAGCTATATAAATTAAATGGTTGGTAAAATTTGATAACATCAACCCATGATAGGCATCAAACACTTATCCTATGATATATCTCACATTGCCAAGATTAAGAAAAATCATAAAAGTTAAAATAGATTATAAATTTATTTTAAATTATTATTATTAATTATGAGGATAAGCATGTCTATTTTGGAATAGGGCTTCCACAATTTTAACTTAATTATCAATAAATACTAGGTGGGTGGTGGAGATTTAACCTCCATAGAATATTCTTAGTAGTATACACAAATCAAAGGTTGATATTTATTTCCAAAGTAGTTACGCCCTTTTTTTTTCCCTTTTAATCAAATTCATTAATTAAAAAGATGTCATATGAGCAAGTGTCATACGAAATGAGCCTATGGTTTTTTGGCTATGTGCTATTGATAAGTCATGGTATCGACTCATGGTACTATAACAAAGCATGTTTACAAATTAAGATTTTCCATGATAAAGTGGGGGTGAATATCTATGGTTAAGAATATTATTATATGTTTTTTTCAAATGTATATATGTTTAACTTCTATATTAATTATATTTGTTGATAATAACAATAATAACTAGCCTAGATCCATATTAACTTGGGATCTACCAAGTGTTGAAAGGGGTCAAATATCTTTTCATTCTGAAAGACGTTTTCATATCAAGAAATTGGATCCCTAGGTATTTGGTAGGTCAGATGGATCCAGGCTAGTTCAATTATTAATTATAATTAGCTATAAATATAATTATAAATTTTAGTTTTCATTTTTATGTAATTTGACCAAGCCAAAATGTATTATTAATAATTATGATTATTATTTATTTATGGTAATTTAACTAAGTCAAAATGTTTAACATGATAAGATATGACATTACAACATCTCATCTAGGGATGGAGAGCACCTCTCTACTCAATTATTATCTAAAATAAAGTTATAATTTAGTTAATTCTTATGATTTTTTCAACTTTAGCAACTTGAGATGTATGGTAAAGTAAGTGTTTTAATGCTTATAATGGATTGATGCCTACCAACTTTTATGAGCGATTTAATTTATATGGTTGTGCTAGTAATGATTAAAATTATAATCGAGTTATGTTGATAGGGATGTCTATTTTGGATTATGTCTTCCATAATTTTAATTTAATTATTAATAATTATTAGATGGATGGAAGGGATTTAACTTTCGTAAATCATTCTGGATATTCTCGGTAATATACACAAATCAAAGGTTGATAAATGAAACTATTATGAATTATTAGATGGATAGAAGGGATTTAATCTTTGTAAAATATTCTAGAATATTCTTGCTAATATACACAAATCAAAGGTTGATATATGAAACTATTATGAATTGACCTCCTAGCAATGTGAAGGAAGTACACAACTTTATGGTATTGGTCGGTTACTATAGATGGTTTGTGGAATGATTCTCCCAAATCGCAAATCCCATAACCTCCTTACAGAAGAAGGGTGTGAAATTTGAATGGATTAACAAATGTGAGGAAGCCTTCGTAGAATTGAAGCGATGATTTAGAACCACCCTAATCTTTAGAGTATCAAACATGGACAAGGATTTTTGTGTATGCACAGATGCTTCTGGTCAAGGTCTAGGTGCATTTTGTATGCAGGAAGGAGTTATAACCTATGCCTCGTGAAAACTTAGAGACCATGAAACCAATTAAGCCACTGAAAATCTAGAACTGGTTTTAGTTAAATTTGCTTTTGCCCAGATTCATGGATTTTCCAATGCTAGAGATGTATAATGTTATGTAAGCAACTCACAAAATATAAGAAAAGATAAATCAACGACTTCAAAATTAACCTCTTCGATGGGGCAACCTTCTTTGCATTACACAAATGAACAATTCTTGGATGATACAAATGACAAAACCTCCTTTCTATATAGAGGAGTCTAAGGGGTCACAATATAATCAAAGCTGACATAACAATAATAATATAAGGGCACAATAATAACAATAGTGGGCTTCTACGGAGCACAATAATAACAATATGGGGACAATAGGGGCACACCAATAACAATAATGGTTACAATGACAATAGTAATGGGGGAATCACTAGTATTATAGGGACTAACATGCCCCTCTCCTTCAAAAAAGTGTTGTCCTCAATGCTTGAGTAGTTATGGATGCTTCTATATAAAATTTTCACCCTCCCATGTGGAATATTCAGTGGGTAAGTTCTTCCACTTGATGAGATACTCCGAAATTGATTGATTTCGTAGCTGTCAAGTTCTTGTTTCTGTGACTGCTTCAAGTTCCAATATGATTTTTCCTTCCTTGTCAAGTTCTAGCAATATTGTTTGAACTGGGAGTTTGTCACCTATAACCTTCTTTAAGCATGAAACTTGGAAAACTGGGTGCACTCGGGAAGCTGCAGGAAGCTCCAATTTGTATGCCATAGTACCAATCTTTTGCAACACCTTGTACAGACCATAATACTTTGATGATAATTTATTATCCTTCTTAGCTTGCTTGAGGGAAATTTGTTTATATGGTTGTAGCCGTAGGAATACCCAGTCACCTACATCAAAACTTCCTTCACTGTGATGTTGATATGCCTGCTGTTTCATTCTATTCTGCACCAAAGTGAGGTTATCCTTTAAGAGTTGTTGTTGATTCTCAATGTGATCTTCCACTACTTGAACCTTAGAATTTTCTCTTAATTATGATGTGATGGATGGTGGATGATATCGATAAAGTGTCATAAATGGGGTCATTTTTGCTGCAGTGTGGAAGGAAGTGTTATACCACCACTCAGCCAAAGGCAACCATTTGACCCATTGTGTTTGTTTATCAGATACAAAGCAATGAAGATATCCTTCCAAACATTTGTTTACTATCTCAGTTTACCCATCATATTGAGGAGGATAAGATGAGCTATGAGCTAACTGAGTACCAAGACAAGAAAATAATTCTGTCCAAAAATTTCCAGTGAAAATAGGATCTCTATCGCTTACAATAATATTTTGGTTTCCATGTAGCTTTTGAATTGTTTCCATAAATGCAGTAGAAACTGTACTGGCTTTAAATGGTTGTGATAATGCACAAAAGTGTTCATACTTGGTAAGTCTGTCCACTACCACCATGATGGAACTCTTTCCTTTGGACTTAGGTAAACCTATGATAAAATCCATTGAAACCTCCTCCCAACATTGGCTTCGAATAGATAAAGGTTGTAATAGACCTGGGGTCTTAATTGTTTCAACTTCATTTTTTTGGCAAACCAAACATTCCACCACAATATTTTGAATATCTGATTTAAGGCCATCCCAAAAAAAATCCTTCTTAACCTTGTGCTAAGTGTTTAAAAATCTCGAGTGCCCTCCTAAGGGAGAGGTGTGCACTTCCATAAGAATATTTTGTTTGAGTTGGGAATTCTTACATAGGTATAAGCGATCTTTGTACCATAATGAATCACTTTTTTAGCTAAATGTATCAGATGTACTGGGATCTTGTTGTAACTTTTGAATGAGTGCCCACAGTTTTTCATCATTCTTCCATTCATCCCTTGCTTCATCTATCCAATCTGGTTGGATAATAGAAATGGCGAAAAGCAATACTTCCACATCCTCATCCTTTCTTGAGAGTGCATCTACCACAAGATTTTTCTTCCCTTTTTTGTAGATGATTTCAAAGTCATAACCCAACATCTTTGTGACCCATTTTTGCCTCTCTTTTGAAGATAATCTTTGTTCTAAACAGTATTTAAGACTATCATGATTTGTTTCTACCTTGAAGTGTCTTCCCATTAGGTAGGATCGCCATTTCTTAAGTGCATGTAGTATTGCCAACACTTCTTTCTCATAAATAGCTTTATGTAAATACTTTCCTTTGATTGGAAGACTTTCAAAATCAATGAGTCTTTCTTCTTGCATTAAAAAAACACCAATTCCATTTCTTGAGGCATCACATTCCACAATAAAGGTTTTTTTGAAGTTTGACGTAGCATGATCATGATCACGAATAGGTGGGAGACCTTTGGGAGAAATAAATGATTTGGATGTGGGAACCTCTAGTGAACATAATTGTGCAATTACGCCTCATTGTTCTTTCTTTAGAATCTTTGTCATTCCATTAGAGCTCATTATCTTTCCTAGTTTCCATGTGATACCCCTTAATTCAACTTCCTTTCCTTTTGACAAAAAATTCATGAAAAGTTCTTGAAAATTAAAATCTATTATACCCAAGGATTATAACCATTGGACTCTTAGTACAACATCAACACCACCCATTGGAATAGAAAGCATTGGGATATTCAATACATATTCTCCCATGGATAGCTTGATATTAGGGCACTTTCCAAAGCAATTTATGGTTCCTCCACTTGTAATCATCACTTGGAACTCTGGTGTTGGATATAGGAAGCAATTCAATTCATTGTCTATCTTACAATGAATAAAATTATGGGTAATACCCAAATCAATCAACAATGCTACCTTTTTCTTCTTGATATTTCCTTCTATCTTGATAGTTTGAGGAGTGGTAATTCTGGCCAATACATTACAAGATATGGTCAGATTCATTTCTTCTTTATCTAGGGTTTGTTCTTGGTGTATATCCTCTTCTTTTGATGTTTCTTGTTACTTTTCTTCCTCCTCTTCACAATCCTTTAGTGTATTTTCTATCACAACTGTAACAAAGCCCTTTTTCTCTTTTTTCTTCCAATTTTTGTGGTGTCAACCTTGTAAGTTGTGGAAGGCTAGTGGAAACAACACTTTCATCTTTATAGTTGTGAGTGGTAGGCTTCCTTGTTGCCATAATTTTTCTTTCCATTTTTCTTGCCAACCTAAATGCCTTCTCCAATGAATCAAGTTCCCAAAGGTGAACCTTAGGTTGGATGTTATCCTTTAAATTCCCTATGAACAAAACAATCCTATACTCCTCTGGAATATCCTTTACCCTTATATTCAATTTTTGGAAGTCCTCAATGTGCTCCATCATTAAACCCTTTTTTTGTAGATTTATCAATTGACTAAAAAAGCAGTTTCTTTTTGTATCCTCATAATGTGCTATCATTTCTTCCATAAAAATTCCCCAAGTGACAATTTGTTTCCGAAATAAAAGCCATCGATAACATACAAACTGATTTGGTTCCAAATATAAAGTTACAATGCATGTCTTTTGTGTGTTTTCCACATTATGGAGATCAAAATATTGCTCCATTTGTAGTATCCATGTTATGGGATCCTTGCCATCAAACTTCCTCATATCGCTCTTCGAAACATGGTGGGTATTCAATCCAACATTAGAGTCTATGAAATCATGATTAACATTCCTTTTATGCTCATCATGAGTTTCCTTTACTACCATTTTGCCATTATTAAGCATTTATTGTAGCAACATTGTCAAATCTATCTTCAAATCTTCCATGTTGCCTTTAAGTTTTTATTCTATACCATCCATATTAGCTTATACGTCATTCATATTAGCTTCCACACCTTTCTTTAAGCCATCCATATTAGCTTCCGTTACTTTTTGTGAGAGTGAATTTTGTTGCACATGGTCTCATAATTTTGATACATCATGTTGCATTTCTTCCTCTTCTTCATGAGTCATGCTAGAGATTTCAGGTTGCTTACTAGGTGTTTCCATTTTCTTTCTTCATGGCATCAATTAATGATAATAATGCTTCACTATGCCCTTTGAATTCCTTCAAACTAATTTTTCAAACCAAAATTATGCAAAATTAAAAAAACTACACACCGTTTTCATTTTGTAGTAGCGCGATATTGAATTTGCTGTATCTCAACACTTTCAGATCACCCATGTCCAAAATTGCATCATACGGTAGCCCTCCGCGTCCTCTTTCCAAGCCCACAAGTCTGATCAAGATTGGATTCTCCAAGGAAGAGTTCCGCCAAATCTCTCACGATGACAGGATTATAGACTGATTCAATAGAGCGAACTTGTATGAAGTGCCACGTGTCACTGATTCGACCTTAGGACCTAAAACCAATACACAGAAAACTACAGGCTTTCCTCTTTCTGTAAATGTTTATGAAATTTTAATATGATTCTTAGAGAGACAGTTATGAAGATTTCCCCGGGTCACTTGTTTGAGATATAATTTGGGAGCCTTCAAAAACCCTAACTTTCTTGGATCCTATCTCCAAAAATATAGGGAGAAAAGACCTAAAATCTGGACCCGACATTCATCGCGATTTCGTTGCAAATGGGTTTTAATTTCAGCTTCTGAAACATCGTAGAAAAATATTATAGTGAAAATTGCATGATGACCTATTTGGAGCAGTGAAACCCTAGAATCCAAAGGACCTGATACCAAATTTTATGTAACCAACTCACAAAATAGAAGAAAAGATAGATCAACGACTTCAAAATCAGCCTCTTCGAGGGCGAAACCTCCTTTACATTACACAAATGAAACATTCTTGGATGATACAAATGACAAAACCTCCTTTCTATATATAGGAGTATAAGGGGTCACAATATAATCAAAGCCGACATAACAATAATAATATAAGGGCACAACAACAACAATAGTGGGCTTCTATGTATAATAATAATAACAATATGGGGACAATAAGGGCAAAAAGTTAAAAATAAGGGTTACAATGACAATAGTAATGGAGGAATCACTAGTATTATAGGGACCTAACATACAAAGTCTATTTATAGATCAAGAATCTCCATGATTAAGAATCTTGTTACATGTTTTTTTAATATATATATTTATATATAACTTGTATATTACTTATTTTTTTGATCAATAATCATTATTATGGTTATTTTAAATAAAGTTATAATTAGCATAATTCTTATGAATTTTATAATTTTAGCAACTTCATATATATGATTAAGTGAGTGTTTTGATATTTATTATAAATGTCTAGCTGCATTTACTAGTCATTTAATATATATGGTTGTGCTAGTATATGAGTTAAACATATAGCCTTGAGGGTTAGCTCACTTGGTCCATTCCTCATTAAAGCACCTCTGTTATTGAGAAGCCATGAGTTGAATTCTCTCTACACTCTCAAGGTTAGGCTCTGTGGTTGAGCGGACAATAAGTGATCCCTTCGGGTGTATTTTCCTAGTGCAAATATTATGTGGACGTAGCGATCACAAATTTTAGTGACCATGAACCACATAGAAAATAATAATAATAATATGAGTTAAACAGAGATACATTTGAAAAAAACATATAAGAAGATTCCTAACCATGGAGGATTTTAACTTGTAGGCTTTGTTACAATACCATAACTTATCAATCCCACATGCCCAAAAAACCATAACTCATTTCATAGTCAAGATATTTTATATAAATTTTTATTTTTATTTTTATATTATGATAGTTTTTTAAATAAAGTAAAAAGAAGAAAGGGAATAACTACTTTTGAGATGGATCTCAACTTTATATCCTTATTATTATTAAAAATACTTTTGGATATTTGGTATAGGTTAAATTCCTACGATCCATTATTAGTCCCTACTAAGGCAGTACTATCAATTTGTCTGTTGACCACTAATTGTTTAACATTGACCATGATAACTAATAGTCCCTACTAAGGAAATACTATCGATTTGTCTGTTGACCACTAATCGTTTAACATTGACCATGACAACTACTAATGTTTAACTTTAGAAATTATTAAATTAATTTTTTAATTAAAAAAAATAATTTGTTGCCATGTGATTGGCTTAAAATTTTGGGGGCTGTATTTAAGTTTTTTTGACATGTGTTCCATGTCACCCATAAAATTTGGTCACCCTGACAATTCACCAATTTTCATGGGGATCATGGTTGACATCTTGTAATAAAAAAAAAAACAAATAAATAATTTAAACCATTTTTTATTAATTAAATATTTGTATTGACTAATTGTAAATACAAACATAACATACATTTATGCTTTACGCCATGTGTGAAATTTCCTCAATTTTTTTTTACCATAATTTTTAGATATAGTTGCAATATATGCAATGATTTTCAAATATTTGTGCAATATTTATGCAATGATTTTTAAAAATTTGTGCAACCATTTTTCATTGTTAAGATTCTTAGGAATACCACCTAAAATTAAAATCCATGAAAATAGGTCATACTAACCTAAATAACATATTTAACATGAGTTTATGTCCACCATAAAGCAAGTATTTCCATTAAAAAATGAATAGGAATAAGATAAACATTGATGTTTTCTTCAATGCTTTAACATGTAGGAGTCAAAGTGTAAATGTGTAAACATAGTAGCAGTTACTATAATTAAAAATAATCTTTTTTAGATTCATTCTCTAATAAATTTAAAGAAATTATTATTTTATAACACTTAAATTGTGCAGAATTTTAATTATGTGATAGTTTTTAGACACATCCAATATATTGATTGAATAATCTACCTTTTATCTAGGATAAATAAATCAATTAAATAATGTTTGTGAAAAACCATAACTAACTAGTACAACAACATTAAAAATATTAATGTGGTTGACATAGCCGAAGGATTCATAAATATAACCAAAAAAACTATTGCAACATGAAGAATGTTTTACTAATGCACACATTTACCTTATTAACCATGTATAAAAAGTTCATGGGTCAACTTTAAATTTAGAAAAAAATGAATTATAAATGAATGTTATAAATAATAATGAGGAACTTATTAAATTTGGAATAATCTCAAATCCCTAGGAAATTTGTGGGTGGGGAGCCACTTGGCACGAATATAATTTTTTAAATTTATTAGAAGTAATGGACCAGTTTGTTAAATAAAATTCGCTTATATATAAATGGATTTTATAAATAATAATGAGGAACCTATCCTGGAGGAACTTATTAGAGTTGGAATAATCTCAAATCTCTAGGAAATTAGTGGGCCAGGAGACAATTTTTTTTAAATTTATTAAAAGTCAATGCAAACTAATAAACTCTTTAATACACTAAAACTGTTGCTAAGCATTAAGACTAAGCATATGTTGAGCATATTTCCTTGATAATCAATCTAGGTCCTCAATTAAAAATAAATAAATAAAAGTCACCTTAAGTTGAAATAAGAAGCCTTCCGCAATAAATAAGGAATGGGAAATAATATTTTTTTTTATAAAGATAATTAAATAAAGAAGAGAAAGTGAATTATGAAATTTCGAAAAAAATAGTTAACACATTATTTATTAGGTTCGTTGATATATTTGCACAACACATAGATTTCTTCCTTGTGATACACAAGATGGTAGAGCCACAAAACACAAAAAACCAAATCAAAATGTAGTTGAATTAAGTCTCTCCAGTCTTATGAAGTCATGAATAAGAATATGAAACAAAGTTTATAAGAAAAACGTCAAACAATTGTATCGATACTAATGAATAAGTGTGAATGGGAAGTGTGATCTATGTAGAAAAATTTGGAAATTAAATTTTAGGAATACTTATAGTCATTGTAGAATTTAACATTATGTTTAATATTTTATATGGTAAGAGTTTGATTTTGTTCATTAGTGAATCTTTCCCTACCCTTGTGCTTTCCCTTTATTGTTTTTACTATATTTTGTAACATAAATTCCATGTTATCATTATGTTATTTCATTAGTCTTTCACTGCGAGGATTCAGTGCTGGTGAGAAGACTTGGCAGAATGTTCGCACATGGAGGTAATCAACCAATTCTTTCCACAATACAAAAATATTGCTCTTGTGTGGAGCATGTGTCATTTTGTATTCTTCTTGACTATTGCAGCCATGCATTCTTTTTCCTTAAAGGTTTTGATTTTCAAGAATATATTCTTAATCTTTACTAGCATTATGTATTTGTAGACATTTTTAAAGAAAATCTGGAAACATTTCAGTGTAAATATTTTTCAAAAGAATTATGCTTGCAACTATATCTTCAAAAATTTTGCAGATGTTCACCTTATATCTTTATTTGCCAATATTATTTTCTAATATGCCTACATTTTAATTTATATTATTCCTTTGTAAACTTTTTCTTAACAAATTAATTTTCTAGTCATGTTTTATTTAATAAATAATTTTAATTCCTTTCTCATCTAATTTTCATTTTTTTAATTCATTTTTTTAAATAAATAATTTTGATCATGGATCTTCTTTATCTAAATTCTATTTATTTTATTTTATAGTTTTATAGTTTTTAATTGTTACAAATAATTTTTTAACATCAGCATGTTTTTTATATATTTTGAGATTTGTTAGCAACTTTTATGTAGGTTCATGATTTGAATGAAGATTTTGTTTTTATTAGTATTTATGAAGTTTCTTGATTTACATGCAAATTTTCTATATATTTTCCTTTTTTTTGTTCTCTTGGATTACTGAAATTAATTTAATTTGTAAGTAATTTTTAATTTTCTTAATATGTAGAAGAATTACTTGTTGATGCGAACAAAAGTTTTCCTCATATGTAAATGAAAATTGTAGAGTATCTCTGATCTTTTAGTGGATTTGTTTCATATATTTTGGGTTTTAACATGTACATAACAATGAGAGAAAAATGCAGTTTGATATACAAAACTACATATTTTGTTCAACCAGTTCAACTTTTCATATTTTTTTGATAATATATCATGCATTTTGGCTTTAGATTTGTGTTTAAGCTTGTAATTATTTATTTATTGCTTCAAAACCTATAATTATATCCACCAAACCTATAAAACAATAAATAGAAAGAAAAACTCATAAGCATAAAATTATAACAAGAGTTAAATTAAGAATTAATTTTGAAAACATAATTTGTTAAAAAACAAAAGTAGCAAACTACATGCCTTTCCATGTATGCTTTCATCATTTTAAAATCTGCTAAACTTAAGAAAGAATAAATATTCTTAATATTCCTCAAAACCATATTAATTATCCATTGAAGTCTAAGGTAAAATGTAATTAATTTGATCCTTCTACATAATGGCACAAGAAGAAGGGAAACCTTTTTAAAACCCATTTTATCTTACCTATACCAAAATTTTGATAATTTTCTAGATATCATTTCATCTATTGTGATAGTTTTCACAATAGTGTTTCATCTATTTGTATTTGTTTTCATGATATTATTTTGTGGGTTTCATGATATTAGTTCATCTTTGTACATGTGGATTTTGGTTTATTAGATGTAGGACTGCAATCTGGATGTCATCATTGAAGTTTGGTCAAAAGGTTTAATGGTGTATTTAGATCATAACATATTTAATAGAATGAATATATATATATATATATATATATATATATATATATATATATATATATATATATATATATAACCAACAATATCATTTAAAGAGGTAAAGCGTGATAGGTAATTGTTTAAAAATGGTGTAATATTAGTAATTTTTTAATATTTGTTCTTAATAAATTTGTAAATTATAGAGAAATATATTAAATTTTATTTGAGATTTATATGCATGCTATGTACTTGTATACAATATGGATAAGTTCAATTAACATAACTATTAGTAAAGAACTATATGGACGATCACAATTTAAATAAACATTAGTAATATCGTTGAAATGTTATATTTAATATTTTGTTTTAATACAAATATATTATCTTTAAAATTTGTTTTTCTTTAATATAAATTTATTATGCTCAAATGATTTTAGGAGTTTATACTTCTCTTTTCCTATATACATGTGATCTAAAGCCCATTCACAAATCCCTATATAAAAAATCACCACAAATTTGAAAATAGAATATTGTCAAAAATGTTTGGTTGCTAGAATAACTTTCCAACATCCAACCCATATTTATAATATAATATTATCCTAACGACCATTCACAAATCTCTATATAAAAAATCACAACAACTTTGAAAATAGAATGTTGTCCAAGATGTTTGGTTGTTAGGCTAGCTTTCCACCATCCAACTCATATTTATAATATAATAGTTTCCTAATTTTTTCTAATATTTATGATAAGATTTTTAATCAAATTTAATAATATTTATTAAATGCTTTTAAATCACATTTAAATTGTAAATTTGGAAATAACTAAAATCAAATATATTTGTTTTTTTTCATCATCTCTAACTTCTCACTCCTCGGATTAAGGCATAACACAAGATTTGAACCCAAGACTTCCCGTTTGGTGAGACTTAGTTTCTACGACCATTGTCAATTGAGCTACTCCAAACAGACCAAATATATTTGTTTTGAAAATTAGTTTTTTATTTTATTTTACATATATTTTTAATTTAATTTTTATTTTCGTTTAAATTTTTTTATATCATTAGCTCTTTTTCCTAAAAAAAATATATATATATTATTTTAGAAAAAAAGAAAATTGATTTAGTGAAAATTTATATTATTTTAAAAAATGAAATTAAAATTTATATATTGTTAATTTATAAAATATAAAGTATGTTTTTTTTAAATGGGGGTTGATAAATAAACAATTCTAAACTAAAAAATATCCTTACAATATAACTAATACACTCAATTACCTAATACACCCGATTATCATTTATTATTTTAAATAAGATAATCTAAAATTTATTTATATTATTGCAAATAAATTTATGAAATTTTAATTTACAAAATATTAACTAATTTTATCTAAATATTATAATTTAAAGTTTTTCAAATCTTACATCAATTTAAATCTATATCTATATGTTGATATTATGTGAAAAACAATCCAAAGAATTTAGAATAGCATACACAAAACTGCTCTACCAAGAAATAATAAAGTTTAATTACATTGCATATATTTATATGATATTTTACATCAATTCCATTAATAATATTAATGGTTTAACTTATTTTATAAAAAAATAAATAATTACAATTTAATATTTAACAACATATTATTTAATTGTCATATTCTAAAATTATATTGTATATTATATATCTATATAAAATTTTAGGCAAATTTATTCTATAATTTATTTTAATATTACTATATATAAATAAATAATTGTATTTTTCATTTATTATGTATAGAATAGAGGACATTCATGCTTATGGTTACCTATTTCTATATCCAAGAGTTTTAATAATAGCAATGATATTACCAAAGAAAACATCACTGTTATATGAAATGATTATATTTTATCAACTATTTTTATGATTTGTTAATAACATAACATCATCCACATAAATTAACAATAAAAAAACAAAACTTCTTATAAGCATACTTTATTTTTTATTATTCAAATTTCTAACTAGTTTATATATAAGTCTATAAGTCAAATAAAGGAGACATTATTATGTCATTTCTATTTTACTCTTGATTTTGACTAATCCTTCTAACTTTTTCATTTAGTAGAATCCTCATTTTTACAATAAACTTTTCATATAATTAGAAAGTAGCTCTTCTCCACTCTACTTGAATTCCTGATTTCTCCATTATTTTTGAAAGTTACTGGACAATGTATGATAATTTTTAGAAAGAAAAAAACAAACAATCATTATTAAATATTGTTTCATCATCTCTTTTTCAAAACATCGACAACTTATGAGATGTCAATGGTTGAATACTTAGGCCAAAAAAAACCCAAGAAAAATATCTCACAATTTTCACATTAGTAGTCCTTGCCTATGCACACAATTTGTAATTCATGTCTATATGAATGCGACATCTATTTAGTTGTATAAGCACATATTGTTCTTTGTAAAACAATTGCATAGAATAATAATTTTTTGTTCGCTTACATATATGAAAATATATATTAATCTTCTCCATATTATACTAATGTTAGTTTAAATATTTCATAGTATTCTTTATATGTATCTTGCAACTTCTATATGCAAATTTTGTAGCAACATAATCCTCAATCTCAATGGCAGGTACCACGTGCCCCCCAACACTTGTTAATTATTGATAATTAAATTAAAATTCTGAAAGCCCTATTCCAAAAAGACATACATATATTCTCTTAAAGCCATTTTATAATCTAAGACTTACAAACAATTAATTTTATAATTCAAAGCCTCTCCTACATTAAATAATATTTTGGATATTGTGAATCATAAGAACCTCATTCTTTCTCCTTCCCTTTTTATAGTTTGGGATGCCTTTATATTAACATGTAATGTTACTCTACAAAAGTTTCATAGTTCACTTATTATGGCATTCTTTCTTAATGTAGGGATGGAAATAATGGTGGTAACTAGGGTTTATCCCTAGCCACTTGTGGTGGTCCTCCTGGCCTACGTTGGTTTCTCTTCAGATCTTGTGTCTTAGGAAACAATGGTGAGTTCCTCTTCTAGAGGGTTTTATTCTTCACTCTCCAATTCTCATTTTGAGGCCTCTCTTGGGTCATATGCTCACTCTATCTAGGATTTTGTTGTCATTCAAGGTGTCTCTTACAACTACTCTTCTCACCTTTATTTTGTGCAGCAATCTTCGGCCTTGTCCATCCGCATTAGTAAGGATGTCATTTCTAGGTATTCTATGTGCCAAAGCTTTGGTGTGATGTTTAAATGGTTTTTGATCTCACCTTGCCAATATTCAAGTCTAGATCTCTAGATATTGGATGCCGAATCTAAAATTGAAGGTTTTTATTCACCCTTATGTAAAGGGATCTTTTGTTGTTGAGTTTGATCTCTCTAAAGAGAGGGATACGATCCTTAGTTCTAGTCTCTAGTTTTGGGGAAGTGCTCGTCTGTGCATGATGCCTATGACTCTGCCTCTAGATCCCTATATTGCTTCTCTTTCTACTCCCCTTGTTTGGGTAAGGGTCCAATGAGGCTTCTTTTGCTTTGGGTCTTCTTTCAAATGACTCAGAGGTGGTAGCAAAGAATATCTAAACATGGAACTGAATTTCGAATAATTTAACTTGAAAATTGAGGATTTAATCCCATCTATTTTGGGGCATGGATCTAAGGACATTCCCTGCTCTTTCCCATCTACAAGTTGGAGAGATGATTCTGCAATTCAAGCTGAAGAGGAGATGGCTAGAATGGAAAAATCCTCATAAAAAGCATAAAAATCATGGACAATGGTAGTAAACAAGGAAAAATCACCTAAAGTTGCACAACCAATAATGAGAGGAAGTCAATCTAATCTAGTCTTTTATAATTTTTTAGCTGGAAATAGTGGTTTTTAGGGTCAAAATGGGACTTTTTAGTCTAAATGGAAAAAATCATTTTTTTTAATAACTCCTCACAGACAGGTCACAAATTGTATCCATAGTTGTACTTCTCCATGTTGAGTTAGTTCATAGTTTTTTTATTATAATAAAACTAGTGTAGCCATATAAATCAAATGACTAGTAAATGTCAATAGGTATCAATCAATAATAAGTATCAAAACACATACTTCATAGTTAAAATTAAAAAAAATTCATTAATTCAATATTTTGACTCTGAAATGAGTTATGGTTTTTTTGGGGTATGTGGTATTGAGAAGGCATGGTATTGACCCATGGTCTTATAACAAAGCCAATTTCCATATCAAGAATATCCATGGTTAAGAATCTTTATATATATATATATATATATATATATATATATATATATATATATATATATATATATATATATATATATATATATATATATATATATATATATTTAATGTATATATGTTTAACTTGTATATTGATTATTTTTATTATTAATAATAACTATTAGTCTTTTAAATAAAGTTATATTTTAGTTAATTTTTATGATTTTTTTAATTTGAGCAACTTGAGATTTATGTTTAAGTAAGTGTCTTGATGTTTATTTTGGATGTATATCCACATTTACCAACAATTTAATTTATATGGTTGTGCTAGTTTGTATATGAGTTAAACATGGATACATACAAATAAATGTACAACAAGATTCTTATACATGGAGATTCAACCCTACTTTACCATGAATATTCTTAACTTGTAAATAGGCTTTGTTAGAATACCATGGGCTAATACCATAACTTATTAATACCAGATGCCCAAAAAACCATAACTCATTTCACAGTCAAAATAATTTATATAAATTTTATTTTATAACAATTGTTAATTAAACTAAAAAGAAAAATGGCACAACTACTTTTGAGATATATTCCAACCCTTTATCGACTATTATTAAAAACATTTTGACTCTGAAATGAGTTATGTTTTTTCTTGGGTATGTGGTATTGATAAGGCATGGTATTGGCCCATATTATTATTAAAAAATGTTAATTAAACTAAAAAGAAAAAATGGCACAACTACTTTTGAGATATATCTCAATCCTCTATCAACTATTCTTAAAAATATTCCATAGATATTAGGTATAGATTGAGTTCCCACAAGCCATTTATTAATTATTGATAATTAAATTGAAATTTTGAAATCCCTATTCCAAAACATTCCTATATTCTCTTAAAATCGTTTTATAGTCCTAGTCTTGTGGACACTTATTATGAATCATAAGCACCTCATTCTTTCTCCTTCATTTTCTATAATTTGTGATTTGTTTATATTAACATGTAATTTTATTCTACAAAAGTTTCATAGCTCACTTGTTATGTCATTATTACTCAATGGAGTCGTGGAAATAGCTGTGGCAGCTAGGGTTTAGCCCTAGCCACTTGTAGTGGTCCTCCTAGCCTTCGTTTGTTTCTCTTCGTGATCCCATGTATTAGTAAACAATGGTAAGTTCCTATTCTATAGGGGTTTATTCTTTGCTCTCCAAATCTCATTTTGAGGCCTCTCTTGGGTCATCTCTTCACCCTCTCTAGGATTTTGTTGGCATTGAAGGTGTTTCTTACCACTCTCCTTCTCACCTTTATCTTGTGTAGTAACCTTCGACCCTATCCATCCCCATTGGTAATGATGCCATTTCTAAGTCTTCTCTGTGCCAAATATTTGGTGTGATGTCTAAATTGTTTTGTATTTCACCTTACCAATATTCATGGCTAGATCTCTAGATATTGGATGCCAAATATGGAATTGGAGGTTTTTTATTCACCCTTATGTAACGAGGCCTTTTATAGTTGATTTTGATCTATCTAAATAGAAGGATAAGATATTTGGTTCTAATCCCTAATTTCAGGGAAGCTCTAGTCTATGCATGATGCTTATGACTCTGAATTTTGAGTGATATTTGGTTCTAATCCCTAGTTTCAAGGAAGCTCTAGTCTATGCATGATGCTTATGACTTTGAATTTTGATCCCTCTATTGCTTCTCTTTCTACTCCCCTTGTTTGGGTAAGCATCCAAGGAGGTTTCTTCTTCTTTGGATCTTCTTCCAAATGACTTAGATGTGGAAACAAGGAATATGGAAATGAATTTAAATAAAAAATAACTCAAAATTAGGGGATTTAATCTCATCTAATTTGGGGCATAAACTTTCCCTCCTCTTTCCCATCCACAAGTTGGGGAGATGACTCTCTAGTTCAAGCTCAAGAGGAAATGGCTAGAGTGGCAAAATCCTCATCAAAAACATAGGAAGCATGGACAGTGGTAGTAAAGAAGTAAAAACCACCTAAAGTTACACAACCTATAATTAGAAGAAGTCAATCTAATCTATACTTTTAGAAGCTTTTAGTGTTTTTATTGGTCAAAATGGGACTTTTTAGCCTACTTGGAAGCTAAATATTTTCTTTAATCTCTCCTCAATGGTAGGTCACAAATTGTATCCATTGTTGTACTTCTCCATGTTGAGTTAGGTCTATCTTTTTTATTATAGTAAAACTAATGCAACCATATAAATTAAATGGTAGGTAAATTCCAATAGGCATCAATCTACAATACACTCACTTCATCCCTAAATTTTAAAAAAATTATAACATTTAACTAAATTATAATAACATTATTATTATTATTATTATTGTACTTCTCCATGTTGAGTTAGGTCTATCTTTTTTACTATAGTAAAACTAACGCAACCATATAAATTAGATGGTAGGTAAATGCCAATAGGCATCAATCTATAATAAGTATCAAAACACTTACTTCGTCCCTAAAATCTAAAAAATTATAAAAATTAACTAAATTATAACTTTACTATTATTATTGTTGTTGTTGTTGTTATTGATAAAAAGAATTAATAGATAACTTAAATATATATACATTTAAAAAAAATGTTTGATAAGATTCTTAATGATGGAGATTCATCTCCACTTTACTATAGAGATTCTTAATTTATAAATATGCTTTGTTACAATTCCATGGGTCAATACTATAACTTATCAATACCACATACCCAAAAAACCATAACTCATTTCATATAATTTGTCCATATGACATTTTTTTAATTAATGAATTTAATTAAAAGGGTAAAGGCATAACTACTTTGGAAATAAATCTCATCTTTTGATTTGTGTATACTACTAAGAATATTCTTGAATATTCTATGGAGGCTAAATCTCTACTGTCCATATAATAATTATTAATGGGTCGAGGTGTTCTATAGGAGTATGAGGGAGATGTTGTCATGTAATTTTACATTTAAAAATAACAAAATAATACTTATATCAACCAATTGAAAAATATTAATAAAAAAATCAATGACCATAAATAAAATATTTCAATTTCCACCTTAATTTTAGATCAAGGGAGATGTATAATTTATTCTATTCTTAAGATAGAATTCATATAAAATATTTAAAAAAAATATTATTCGATAAAAAAAAGTTTAATGTGAGTTATAAATGAAATATTTCAATATGTATGTTGAATAAAAGATTTTGAAAGAGAGAGTTATTTTTCTTATAGAGATTTGTAATTTGTCCAATGTTTAATATGGAGTTGACATGTAACATTAAAAAAAATATTAATAACAAAAATAATTATATAGAGAGAGATATGTAATACCATTAATAATTTCTTTCTCTTTCCAAGTATGATAGTGACTAGTAATTCCTTCCATACATAAATAATTCTATATATTATACACAACAAGTGAAAATTAAAAATCTCTTATACTTAGAACATTTTATTAGTGTGTTGTTCAAAACTGACATATATCTATCTTAACTCCATATCTAGTCCAAGGTGAAAACCTTTCCTAATGTTTTGTATGCAAAAAGAGCTTTACATCCAGATATATTTGATCCTCTAGCTACTTGGTAGATCCAGAATTAAGATGGATCTATGTTGGTTGATAATTAAATTAAAATTTTAGAAGCCTTATTCCAAAATAAAAATACCTATAAACATAATTACCAAATTTTTATTAAAAAAATATTAATATTATATTACATAAAACATAATAATTCAATTAATTTTTTAAATTTAAATTTAAATTTATTTAAACTAATAATAGGAAGTAAATATTAAATGACATTATTTATAAATAATATATTTATTTTTATAATAATAATGATAATAATAATTTTTTTAATTAATTAATTAATTATAAAATTTAAATTACTGAAATTGTAAATATTAATAATTAATAATATAAAATCAAATCAAGTTACATTTAAATTAGTAAATGTGAGAACCTAGCTTTACAACTACAGAATAGCTTTCCGTAGCTATGACATCATAAGGGCGTTCTTTAATGTCTGAGATTCTTGAGGCAGCTGTTTGATGTGCATTCCACATGTTAAGGGACCTAACTCGTGACGCATTTACAGTAGCACACACATCATAAATCGCGTGAAATTTTTTCGTGGCAAATTTTAATCAGTTTAAATTTTTTCGTGGCAAATTATTCAACCATTAAAATGTGACACTATATTAGATATTCTTCATGTTTTCAAAAAGAGTGTTTATCAATAGTATAGAGAAATTTCAGCAATATAACAGTAAATTAAACACATTGTTTTTCTATAATCATAGGACTCAATATATAAACATAAAAACTGTAAACTATTTGTATATTTGTAAGGATCCTGGGAAATTACAATAACATAACACTAAATTAAAAATTAGGTATGGTTTTTTTTAGGTATGGTTTTTTTAAAGTATAGGATTCAATATATAAGCATGAAAATTATAATCTATTTATGATTTTCTAATTCTACATTCTCTAAAACCTTGGTCCATTAAGCAACATTTATTGCCTGCTACCTATCTACATTTATTCCCTATTATTATTCAACATTTGTTCCTTGCCATTACTTAACAATCATTACTTGCTTCTCTATTACAATATTGCAAGATGCCTAAGGCACGTGTCCCAACATTCTCCCACTTGTCATATACATTGTAAAAGTATAAGAAAGAATGCATTAAAGTATGAGCTAATTGTTAGGGGTCATAAGGTCTATACACTCACAACACCACTTGAATCTACATGTGCTAGTCACTGTTGTCAATGCATTGAAAACATTCTACAAAGTGATAATTTTATTTAGTATAACCTTTCCATCATCTACTACCGTGTTTCCAATGAAATGGTATTGAATATCTATATACTTTGTCTTTAGATAACCTACCTAGCTAGACAAATGACATTATTACTATCACATTGAATTGTAATAGATTTCTAACTTACCCTACTTCTACACACAAATTCGTATCCAAATGGACTCCTTCCAAGCATAAGTAGTTACCATATACTTTATCTTTATAGTAGACAAAGTGACAATGGCTTGTTGACTACTGATCTAACTCACTCCTCCACCAAATGATTAAAATACATAACTTCTTGTAGATCTTCTTTTGTCTACATCTCCTACCCAATCAAAATCCACATAACCATATATATCCATTGAATGGTCCCTTGAAACATCACCATGATAGCCAATGCAACATTTAGATGTACTCACAAATATTTGAAGACTTTTTTCACTACATCCCAATGTTTACATCTAGTATTAGCCATGAATCAACTCAAGACTCCCACTACTTAGGCAAAGTTTGGTTTAGTGCAAACCATAACATACATCAAACTACCAACTACACTAGCATAATGAACCAAAGTCATATGATCCATATTTGTGAGTGTTGTAGAACACTACTCAACTAAAAGTTTAGTTTCCATAGAAAGAAAAACACTCAATGGTTTAAAATTTTCCATGCAAAAACACTGTGGCATAGAGTTTGAAAAGTTACTCTAGCACAACCACAACTTTTTATTTTCTCTTTGTTGATCTTCATCACTAAGATATAATTCACAACCCCCAATTACTTCATATCAAATTGCATTGAAAGCTAAGACTTCAAATAACAAATCACATCCTTACCATTACCAAAGAATAACATGCCATATACATATTGAGTGATGACAAGGAATTGACCATCATCTTATACATATTACACATGATATTCTAATTTGGATCTTATAAATATCAATCCCAATAAAAAAAAACAATCTTTTGATACCACATTCTAAGACATTGTTTGAGACCATATAAAAACTTTATAAATTTGAAACCCAATGACTTTATTCTTTTTTTATGCAGTGCTATGGATGTGTCAAGTAGATCTTATCCTTCAAGTAACCATGTAGGAATGTTGTTTTCACATACATATGTTCTATCTCTAAGTCAAAATTTGTTGCCACATATAATATAAATGTAATAGATGCTATCGTAGTAAATGTGGAAAAAATCTCACCAAACTCTATCCAATCAACTTGGGAATATCCTTTTGTACCTTGTACTTTTCAAAATTGCTATCTAAATCAAATTTATTTTTGAAAACCAATCTACATCCAATGGGTTTCATCCATTAAAAAATGGTACCAAGTCCTATGTATCATTATTTATATATGAATCCAATTCATTATCCACAACCAATATGTTGGACTCCTTACCTTCCATCTTTATTTCCTCCTTCATGGTTCTAAACTCATTAGTGTTAGTGAATAAGGAAAATATACATCTAAAATCTAATAAATTATAATCGTACTTGTTTGGTTGTCTTCTTTTATGAGTGATTAAGTTGTATATGAAGTAATTTACCCAAGTCAAGAGCCAAATCAAGATATTATTGCAACAATTGTTGTAGCAAAAGTCAGGTTTATCAATTCTGAACTTTCTTATAACTATGTTCTCAACCTTTACCTTATGTATGTTTACTTAAGCATCCAACTCAGGCCATGCAAGACCAAGTCAAATGGGTAGCCTAGTCCCATGAGCCAATGAGATTTGATTTCTACCTCTACTATTTTCATGATATTCTATCTACAAATACTTATATATGATACCAGTATATCCTTCCTTGGACTAGTGGCGGGATGTCATGATTAAAGAAATGTCTTCTAAGAAGACCCAAAAGTAAATAGGGAAGGTGTAGCCATTTTAATTCACCTCTTTCTCCAACCACTAACTTCATGGGAAAATATAAACTTGGGCATAGCAATACTATGAAGTCAACCTAGGGTCAAGGAGATCAAGTTATGATTCTCACTCATTTTCAAAATAGTGAACACCACTTTCAACCTTCAACTAATTAAGGATGCTTTCCATTATCTTCCCTTGATTTTCACTACCTTAAAAAATATATAGGTCGTCCTTAATGTTTGAGGTGTAATTTTTTCCACCTCTTCCGAACTCTCTAAACCCTCCTCATTATCAAGTCCATCATGAACCTCTTATTCATTTTCTACTTTGAATTTCTTAGTTTTGGGTGGTTAGCGAACCATTGACTTATTACCTTCCTCTTTTGGCTACATCATTATGAGAGAAGGCTTAACTTATTTGAAATTAGCATTCCTTCCATTAAAAAAAATTCCAACCATAGGATCCCAAAGCTTATACCCCTTGACATCAATGCCATATCTAATAGAGATAAATTTTACAACCTTGTTATTCAACTTTCACCTCTTCGTGTTAGACACATCAGCATATGCTTCACAACTTGATATGTAAACTACTATGGATATTACACTAGAACAATTCATCACATTAAATCTTGTTATGTGTTGTTTTTTTACTAGGCAAGTTTTTTCTTTAGATCTTAGATTTAATGAAACTAGATTATTGCTTAAATTTATAAAAATAACTTAAATAAATAAAAACAAGAAAATCAAAAGACCAAAATGTATTATGGGAAACTCAAAATGGAAGAAAACTCACTTAGAAAGTGAGGACTATTCTTTGCACTCTTTTCTTCAATTTACTATGGAGTTATCTCACATTGTTGCCTAAATGGTTGTTACACAATCTTGTTCCTACTCTATTATTTTTTGAAATCCCACTTTTAAATGTTATGCTCAACTAAGGAACAAGTGCAACCATAAAAGAATGAAACATAGTATTTAACATAGCCTAATAGCCATCTAATATTAGGTATTTTGCATACCACAACCCTCAATTATTGTTAAGGTTCTTGACCTTCTAGAAAATTATTGAAAGTTCCACATCACCATCCCCATACATGAATAATGGGGGTTGATGTGGGTTCCACTTAGTACCATGGTGGTCAATAAGGCAGGTAAACTTATGAGAGGCATAACTTCTACATATGAAATTTGATTGTGGAGATTTTTTCCCATTTGATATATCTCAATGTGGAGAACAATGTCAATGTCCTAGTAACTATGAACCCAAAGTTTTAACCACCAAAAGTGTCATTTGGCCTCAAAATGGATTTGAAATTTTCAAACCCCACGTCTCCAAACTAGAACATACTGCTAAAATGTATATGCAATCCAATTCCTCTAATTTTCCACCTATGAATTACCATGATAGATGACAAATTATATAATGATCCATTATATATCATGCATCTCCATCTATGGAACCTTTTGGGCCCCAAAAGCTTCTATTGAATTGGGTGAGGAAATTTCTCATGTACCTTCTCCTTGAAATACCATTTTGACTTTCCTAGAAGTTATCCTTTCAACCTAACCTATCGAAGGCCATGCTTCCCTTGTCTAGTAGTTCTAGACTTCTTTTGCAAAACTATATCTTCTACTAACTCTGCCTAAGAATTTGGTGCTAAGTATTCTATAGGCGGTAGAACATGCTTCTCAATTTCTTAGAACAATAAAGGTGCATAGAGTTTCTAAGTTTCTACATTCATTAATGATTAAATGCGCATATATAAGGGGGTATACTAATTCTATAAGCATTATCGCCCACCTTATCCAATAGCTCAAAAGGACCATAGATAGTCTTAACCATATTATTATGACCTTGTAACCTTTCTTTTTTCATCTGCAACCAAACTCTATCTCCCACCTTAATTTTTTTCTTAGTTATGTGATGATCATTTTAGACTTTGTACCTCTCTTGCGACTTCTTTAATGTTTCCTATAATTGAAAACGAACCTAATTAATATTTTCAACAAATTTCTCTACTTTGAATGCTTCTCTTCTGACATATTCCCTCGCTCCTCCTTACTATCCATATACAAAATATAAGGGTGAAGGTGACAAATACCTAAAGCATATTTCAAAATGTGACTTACTAATAGATATAGGATTTCTCTGTGATAAGAGTGTTAAATATAGATTAGATTTTCATGATATTTTTTTGGATGCTTCTAATTATGAACCCTCAAAATATAAACCAAAGTCTTTTTAACTACTCTAGTTTTCCTATCTGTTTGTAGATGGAAAGTTATATATATCTTCAACTTGGAGTCCATATTTTTATAAAGTGTAGTAAAATAAGGCACTAATAAATATAGCATCATGTCTAAGACGATGCTCCTTGGTATCCCAAAGATCATCGAAACTTATTTAGAAAATAAAATTGTTGCTTCTTGTCCTTTGATGCCCTTTTTATAAGGCATATGAATGCAGATATTGTTGAAACTATCATTAGGGGAAATTTGAGTTATAAAATAGGCCTCATAAGGAAAATAATAAAATAATAGGAAACATAATAAAATAAGGGATATAATTTTTCAATGGAAAGAAAGAAAACTACTTTTTTTCCTTGTATTTTCAGCTTATCTCCTTGTACATTTACTCAAATGTCAAGTGTAGGCGCTCATTGGATGAGGAATTAAATTATGTTTCCAATAAGTATATTCTATGCATGATTTTGATAGACCTTTAGTGAGATACACTAGAAATACATGAGAAAAAAAACGTGTTTCAACAGATACACTAGAAATACATTAAAAAATGTGTTTCTTGCAACACCTTTTTTCATGTATTTCCAATGTATCTCACTATGGGTCTATTGAAAACATGAAACATGGGTACTCATTGGATGTGGAATTTAATTCCTCATTCAATGAACACCTACGCTTGAAATTTTATTAAACCTACAAGGATACAAGCTAAAAATGCAAGAAAAAGAAGTAGTTTTCTTTCTTTCCCTCCAAAATCATTTACCTTGATGGTGGAAACCATCTTAAATCATATTGGTTATTTTAAATTTAATAATGATAATTTTTTGTTTTGAGGTCTATTTTTTACCTCAAAATTCAGCAAATGCAACCATCATGACTAGATAGTCATGTCTCTTCCTGGTTATTTCTAAGCCACCTAAAAAAATTCAATGGAAATGTTTTCCTAGGGTTGAGTGGGTATAGGTAAGGGACATTATGAACCTTGATTGTTATTAATAATATTTTATTACAAAAAACTACGCATCCTCTAATATGTCAAGCTACATCTTCTTGCATTCTAGACCAATATGCATGCCTTTGTGAGTTGGAAATTATCTTCCCAACACCAAAATGTCCTACAACCTTAGTGGTGTGAGTCACTATGATAAACTAAAATATTTCACCTTTAGAGACATAAAGATTATATAAATTATAGATAAACCCATTGCGTATATGATATTCAACCTTATTGTTACCTTTTTATACATGAAATTGGCTATGTAGTTGTTGAAACACCTCTTTAAAGTGCCTGTGTTCTATGTATTTACTTTTGTATGAATCATGGTTGAATGGTATCATGTGCATAAGAGTTCCCAAAGATGTAATCTTGGATTCAGTGACTTTAAAAGCATGTATAGAAACTTATTAGTATTTATCTTCTTATGTTTGATGAGTAGATGAAATTGTTGCAAAAACCCCATCCGCTTGTAATATTTGATTTGTTGAAACTTACTTTAGGCCTACAAATGTTGTAGTGGACGACGATCAAAATGGATAGTGATTTATTTACCCATTAGGTAATGATTCCACTTATTAATAGCTTTAACCAAGGCATATATTTCCTTATCATATCTAGGGAAGTTTAGAATTCACCAATGAAACATTTTAAAATGATAACATATTAGATTACCTCCCTAAATCAAGAATGTTCCCATAACATATCTACTTTCATTAATAAATATTTTCAAAGGATTATAAAAGTTAGGTAATGTAATATTTTATGCTTAGTTGTTGTTTCATTTAACCTAATTGAAAGCTTTCCTCTGATTCTTTCCCCACTAGAAACTCTTACCACTAGTTCATATGGCATGGAGTGGCATAGATACGACCAAAAAGGATGCTATGAACATCCATAGCTACGGAACTACCTCAAAAAATATCCTAACTTCAATGAAAATAGTAGGAAATATCCACTTAAGGATGGCCTCCATCTTTGTAGGATCTATCTTGAGTTATCCTCTATTAGTCACGCTTCCTAAGACACCAATGGATATAGAACAAACTTGCATTTCTTAAGGTTAGCTAGTAGTTGGTGCTTTTTCAAAGTCTCTAACACCAACATGAGTTGTGAGATGTGATCCTCCTAGGTAGATCTATAAACCAATATGTTATCCAGATACACTATTACAAATAAAGCTAAATTGATACAAAATTCATCATTCATAAATGACATAAATGTATCTGACAGATTATATAAATTAAAAGGAATGACCAACCATTGATATGGACTTTGTCTTTTCTTGGAGGTGGTCTTCCAAGTGTCTTCTTCATTAATGCATACTTGGTGGTATCTTGATTTTAGATCCAGCTTGGCAAATTCTTGGCATGCTACAACTAAAGTAACATATCATCAATCCTAGGAAAATGGTATAATTTTTTTAGTGTGATCTTGTTTAGGTCTTTGTAGTCATTACACATTAGCTAAGTCATATTCTTCTTGGGTACTACGATGATAAATGACTCACAATGTGAGGTGATTGTTTGAATTACTCTTTTCTCTAGTGGTTGCTATGATTATTTCTTCACTTCATCTACCTCTAAAATAGATTTCCTATACAACCCAATATTTCAAAATCGGGAGTTAGACAATAACTATATCTCATCCTCCACTCCCCTTATATTAGATGGTAACCTTTTAACATCTTGGAAGAACCCTACATACACCTAAAACAACTCCTCCAATTTGTTTTATATTCTTTGGTACATACCTTTAAGGATTCCTTTACTCTTGTTAATTCATCACTTGGTTGATTCCCTCTTAAGAAAGCAATATATACTTCTCACTAGAAATAATCAACTTTTTGGATTGGTTAGAAATTATGAAAAATATATCTAATTTTCTTTTATGGTACTTTTATGATGAAATCATTTTCTTCCTTGACTAGTAATTAGTGGTTTTCTCTCCTCATGAAGTTCGTGTCCCTCATTTACAAGTAGGGGCTTCCAAACACTACACCACAAACATAAAGGGGTACTATGTCTAACTCCACATCATCGATAAAATGTGCACTTATAGAAAATTTCATCTTACACTATTTCATTACACTGAGGTTTACATCCTTGTTTACCCATCTCATTGGATATGGGTTAGGTTATTCATGAACTTCCAACCCAATCTTGTTAACTAGATTGACTGCTATCAGGTTTGATGGTGAACTGGAATCAAATAGATCGTATGCTTTTATTTTTTTCTCCTGGTTATTAGTGTTGAAGAGTTTGGTCATCTCGTTCTCTTATTTGTGATCAAGGATACCCAAATTCACCTCCTTATGCAACAAGGTGCAAACAATATTCTCATCTACATCCAAGTTTCTCTCTACCAAGTTGCGTGAATCTATGGCTAGCTAATATACCTATGATTTATTAAAACTAGAGTTTTGGGCATGGCCCAACTTGGTCCAAGTTTTGAGTAAAAGACCCCGCAAAAGGAGTCAGTTGCGCAGAGCTGGCAGAGATATATTCATTGCATGAAATTTTAGGGCTTTGGAGATGGGACAAATCCCTTATTTTGTAATAGATATCGGGTAGTAGTCCTTGTTTTATGGATCCATGGTATGTGGACCATGGTTTTGGTATAGATTAATTGTATATAAGGATATGTAATTCTTTGTAAAGAATCATAGTAGAATCTCAATAATAGAAGCATAAGTGAATCTCTATTTTCACGTCCGTAGTCTGTAGTTTTGGAGAAGGCTTCACAACTGAGTGCGTGAAGACCTTGAAGAGTCTGTAGCTGAGTGCACAAACCACCTGTAGCTCAGTGTGCAGGTTAGAGAAGTGAATGTAATTGAAGATCTGTTTAATAAAGAAGAAGTTTTGGCGAAGTGTTGTATCTATGTACATGTTATTTGTATACTGTTATGTATCTGATTATGTATGTTTTTCACTAAATTATGCGAAGAACTGTAAGATATACTATTATTTGTAGATTTTATGAGTTTCTATTAAATTAATCATCTGCGCAAAGTTCTTATGCATGTGAAGTTATAAGATTGATATACATTAGAAGTAAATACACAAAACCACTTCACAAATATCCCTTCGATTGTGGAAACCTGGTTCTACAGCCTCCCATAACTACTTCAAGTGAGGCTATGACTTGCTTGTGGCTCGTTGTCGAAAGGGCCAGTAGTTGAGGGGTTTGTTGAACAGAAAGAACTATAGGAGTGGGTTGAACAAAAAGAAAGAGAATTTACAGAAAAAAGAGAAAAAAAAAAACCTATATTATCGACTGAAGATTAGTTGCAGAGATATATCTTCAAAGATCAATACGATATTTTCTTTGGTTCATTCCACATTAAATTTCTTGAGTGCATATCTAGGTTGGTCAAGTGTAAGAACTATTTCAAAGGCGACAAATATAATGAGTGGAACCTTGATTTGATATAGCAGCTCAAGAGAATCGATAACAATATCTCAAGGGCTATTGATTTATGGATCAATAGAATTTTGGGAGGATTTATCACTAAGTTTGAAATCGACGAGATCCTGTCCTATAGTGAAGCTGAACGAAGATTCTTCAAAGGACCACGAGGCAGGTTCTTAAATTCTCTGAAGCTCTGGATTAAGATGTTATTATGTGAAAATGGGATCTAGTAGATGTGGATAGATTGATATTTGGGCAAAGAAGAACTAAGTTGGAATCATGAGCCCCACGAAGTGGAAATCAATATAGAACAGAGTCGAAGAAATATGTTGAGACTGATTATAGCCCTTTGTTGGGATCTAAGAGCAAAGAAGAAAGAAGTAACCCTACAACCCCATGATAATCCCCCACCCATCCTGAAGGCACGTCGAAGTCAGGAGTTGAGCAGAATCAGGGCGTCTTTGGGATCCCCCATCCATCCACCCCCCTCATACCCCATCGAGAAGAAGAAGAATGGCTGACGACATTAAGCTACCTACATTTAAAGGACTGGGATCAGAGGACCCCGGCCAATTTTGGTTCGTAGCTAATGAGTATGGACAATGAGATTGATTAATAATGATGATGTGAAGAAGGCACAACTCATCACATCGTTGTGGGAGAGGGTGCTAACATGGTATATTAAATACTCCATGAGTAAGTTGAATGCTACATTTGATGAAATTAAGAAAGACTAGGTAGCCGAGTTCAAGAAGCCAAAATCAGAGTCACAATCTATCAAAGAGCTAAAATAAATCAAACAAGAAATGATTGAATTTTTGTGGGAATTGGATCATAGATTCAAGGTGTTGATGGGTCAAGTGAGCTTTGATATGCCCCCACAAAAGCATAAAGAATGGTTTATAACCAAATTATTGCCACATATTAGGTTTCCATTCGCACAATAGAAGATCATGACTTAGGCTGAAGCATTAGAGATTGCAATGAGGTTAGAAGCTTCACCAGTTGGGGATACTCATACAGGAATACAATAGATATAGAGTCAGCTAGCTAATTTGTGTAGAATTCCTGCAGAAACTCCGATAGATCTAGAATTCTAGTTAAATTAAACACAAGTAATTTTCTGATATTCAAGAGAGGAGAGAAAAAATTTGCTCCATAAAATAAATGTATTAAATTAATGAACAATAGTAATACATGAGCAACCAAATCTCTAATCCAAAAGGGAGGTGGTTATATGGAAATTTCCGAATCTAGAAAACTAGGAAAAAACTAGTAAAAAACTAGAAAAGGCTAAGAAAAGCTAAAGGGAGGCCTAAAATAGCAACAATGACTCAAGACAACCTATGCCAACTATCAGCCACGAGGAAAGCATGAGGAGGGGCACATTTCCCAAGGAAGGAAACTTTAAAACATGCTAAAATGGTCCAGGGGACCAAATCCCTTGATTTAAGGGGGAATCTTCATGTGGGGTGCCAATCCTCAAATAACTCAAGTGGATGAGGTGTGGTTAGGTGTGAACATGCACTTAGATGTCAGGATTATATTCCAACACCCCCCCCTTCATCCTAACTCACTTATCTAAACTGAGTCCCGACCAAGATGCCATGTTAGGTACTCAGGTACAATAAATAAAAGATCCTCATAAAATGAAGAAAGAGGGAAAACCTCGTGGGACAAACCCCCCCAAAAGAGGAAAAAGGGCTAAGTGGCCAGAAGGGCCTACTCAGCTATCTCCACCACTCCAAGCATAGCTCTCAGTTCTGAAAATTTCTTTTCAGTGAAAGACTTGGTGAAGATGTCTGCAACCTGCTGCTCAGTGGGGCAGTACTGCAGTGATATGACTCGGTCATGGATCAACTCGTGGATGTAATGCATGTGAATCTCGATGTGCTTGGTCCTCTGCCTCTGAAATGGATCAATTAATATCTGAATGGACCCCTGATTGTCACAAAATATGACAGTCAAAAGTGGATACTGAATACCAAACTCAGAGAGAAGCCCCTACAACCAAACAACCTGTGTAGCTGCATTCACTGCACCTCTATACTTTGCCTCGGCTGTAGATAAAGAAATCATGGATTTCTTCTTGCTAGACCAGCAAAAAGGCCCTGAACCAAAGTTGAAAACATAACCAGAGGTGGACTTGCGATCTCTACCATCGCCAACCCAATCAGAATTTTTGTACCCAATCAGTGAAAGTGGGCAATTTGCAGCATAAAAGATACCAAAACTGGAAGTAACTTTCACATATCAAAGGATTCTCTTTGTAGCTTTCTAGTGAAGCTCATGGGGCTCCTGCATATATTTGGAACAAACTCCTACTACAAAAGATATATCAGGTCAGGTGTGAGTAAGATACAACAAAATTGCAACCAACTGTCGATACAGTGTACTATCCACCAAAGGTGTAGTACTCGCATCCTCAAATCTGATCCCCGAAAGAAAGGGAGATGTTATTGTCTTGCATTCTGTCATCTAAAAGTGGACAAGTAGATCTGATGCATACTTAGACTATGCCATCTTGATCCCTGAAGTATACTGAGAAACTTCAAGACCAAGAAAGTGGTGCAACAGTCCCAAATATGTCATGGAAAATCAATCATGCAATGTTGATTTTGTTGAATCAATAGCTGAGGTAAGGTTCCCTGTCATCAGTAAATCATCTACATAAAGTACTATCAGCAAAAGGGAATCATCATGTTGTAGAAAATAAACATTCGAATAAGATTTGTGCCGAATGAATCCAATGGAAAGCAGGAAAGAATCCATCTTTGCACACCAGGCTCTGGGAGCCTGTTTTAGGCCATACAAAGATTTCTTTAATCTACAAACGAGGGAAGAGTTCTGAATGTATCCCCATGGCTGATCCATATATATCTCCTCCTTGAGATCTCAATTAAGAAATGCACTCTTCACATCCATGTGATGAACTTCCCATTTGCGAGAAGTAGCAATGGTTAAAACTAGTCGAATGGAGTCCATTCTTGCAACAGGTGCAAATGTCTCTGTGTAGTCTATGCCATGTACCTGTGAGCATCCTTTTGCAACAAGTCAAGCTTTGTACTTGCTCATATCACCATATACAGCAATCTTTGTTCTATAGATCCATCGGTATCAAACAAGATTTCTTCCTTTCAAAAGTGGAACTAAGTCCCATGTGTTGTTTTCCATGAGAGCATAGTACTCTTCATCCATGGTAGCCTCCCAAAGCAGGTTTCCAGCAGCCTCAGAGTGTGACTGTGGATATGAACCAAGTTTCATATAGAAATGTATGGGAAGCAATTGTTCGGTGGTAGCCAAGGCTTGAGGAGCCCCAAAAAACTGTGATCTAGTCCTTCTCGCATCCACAGCATCACTAACTAGTTCACCCGTATCTTGCGGGGTTTTCTCCGCCCAAGTTGGCAGCTGAGTTGGAGCAGCCATAACTAGATCCTCATCCTCTGAGTCAGACCCAAGAGGCTTCTCCAATGGCTACTCTGAAGTGCTCGAATAAGTTTCAAACTCCTCCTCATCAGTGGCAACAAGCGGTTCCTCGACAGGGTCTGCTGAAAAATCATGCAATGATTCTTCTTCAAACTTCACACTTCGAGCTACAAGGAAATTTTTAGTGTGAAAGTCCAGTAGTATATATCCTTTGACACTGTCAGGATATCCAACAAAGATATATTCAACACTTTGAGGCTCCAAATCCTTCCTCTTATCTGTCGAAATGTGAGCCCATGCTTGTGAACCAAAAATGCGAAAGTGCGACACTTTCGGTTTCTTACTGGTCCAACATTCAAATGGAGTGGTGCCTTTGAGTGCTTTGTGAGGAATGTGGTTCTGAATGTATGTTGCACAATTAATAGCTTCATCCCATAGCTTAGGAGCTAATGATTTGGACTGTAGCATACAATTGGCCATCTCTTTTAACGACTGGTTTTTCCTCTCCGCGACACCATTATGTTGTGGTGTATATGGCACTGTGTGTTGTAGCTGTATACCTGCATCAATACAAAGTTGTTGCACATATTTGTTGACATACTCCCCCCATTATCAGTACGGAGTATCTTAATCTTACACCCAGACTCATTCTCAGCAAGTGCTTTAAATTCTATAAGGCATTCAAATACTTCTGATTTTAATTTCAGAAAAAATACCCAAGTAAAGTGAGAGAAATCATCTATGAAGGTGAGTACATATCGAGCCTTACTAATTGAAGGCTACAAGAATGGGCCCATGATGTCACTGTGAATCAGCGCAAGAGGTGAAGAAGCTCTCTGTGCCTTCCCTTTTTGCTTGTCTCTTCCACTGCTCTTTGGAGCATCAGTAGCCACAAGTGCTTGGTTCTTTGAACGCTTGATGGCACCCATTTGGACTAACTTAGCTTGCTCTTGAGTCAATGCTGCAATGAAGTCATTCAATGGAGGCATTTTCCATTTTTCCTGAGTCAATTTAGATGCTTGAAAAGACGATACAAATATGGAATATTCAAGGCCTAATTTCAAGAGAATTGAAAGGATGAGTTGATCTTCCTCTTTCTTGACTCCACATGCATCAAGTTCAACGAGGAGGGATTTAAACTTGGTGAAGTATTCTTGCAGGTTGTTGAAATGAGTTGGACTGAGGGATATGAGTTCATTCTCCAGTTGATGCACTCTCATTTCATCCTGCTTGCCGAATAGTCCTTCCAATGTGGTCCAGACCGCATCAGGAGTAGTGGCTCCGCTGACATGAAAGAGGAGTTCTCTGGAAATTGATAGGCATATCAGCCCAATTGCTTCATCTAATTTATTGAAATACTTGATCTTCTCCACTGCAGAAGTCGGTTCAGTCTCCGTTCCCATTGTTACCCTATAAAGCCCTTTGCTTCGAAGGAGTAGAGTGATCTCTGTCTTCCATTTGAAGTAATTGAAAGGATTTAGAACGAGTTTTGTGGGCTAAGAGAGATGATCCATTGCTACTTTCTGCACCTCCTAATGATCTATACCTACAAATAAAACCGTGTACAATCCACTAGATTCGAACTAGCTCTGATACCATGTAGAATTCTTGCAGAAACTCCGATAGATCTAGAATTCTAGTTAAATTAAACACAAGTAATTTGCTGATATTCAAGAGAGGAGAGAAAGAATTTGCTCCATAAAATCAATGTATTAAATTAATGAACAATAGTAATACATGAGCAACCAAACCTCTAATCCCAAAGGGAGGTGGTTATATAGAAATTGCCGAATCTAGAAAACTAGGAAAAAACTAGTAAAAAACTAGTAAAAAACTAGAAAAGGCTAAGAAAAGCTAAAGGGAGGCCTAAAATAACAACAATGACTCAAGACAACCTATGCCAACTATCAGCCATGAGGAAAGCATGAGGAGGGGCGCATTTCCCAAGGAAGGCAACTTTAAAACATGCTAAAATGGTCCGGGGGACCAAATCCCTTGATTTAAGGGGGAATCTTCATGTGGGGCACCAATCCTCAAATAACTCAAGTGGATGAGGTGTGGTTAGGTGTGAACATGCACTTAGATGTCTAAATGGTTTAGGAAAGTGGTTGGACCAATATTTCCATAATATTAAGCCTTTGAAGGAAAAAAAACCAAGGGAAAGTTGGTCCACCGAGCTAGTTTACCAAAACCAAGTGTGAACATGATTTTAGTGCATGTGGCTAAGTCAAGGATACTTAGGCTAAAAAATAAATTTAGATGTTAGGATTATATTTCAACAATCTAAACTTGCAATTGTAGGAACTTAATAAAGGCAAAGATGTCGGATCGGAAGTATGGTGTACAAAATTCAAGGTAGAGGGTCACTGTAAGGACCAATGCCCAGTGTTTAGAGATTATATTGCAAGTGGAGCACATAATCTAGTAAATTAGGGTATGTGGTGTGAGATTTGTAGAATGTGAGGTTAACA
The DNA here is from genome assembly GCA_031772625.1 of Pinus tabuliformis. Taxonomy (NCBI): domain Eukaryota; kingdom Viridiplantae; phylum Streptophyta; class Pinopsida; order Pinales; family Pinaceae; genus Pinus; species Pinus tabuliformis. The sequence goes on along the minus strand of CM062807.1, from coordinate 48,305,060 downwards.
TCACTCTAAAGACTATTACCTGTTGCAGAACTATATACAAACCCCAAAGCAGTTGTTTTGTAACTTCTATAGATTAATAGGCCATGATGATAAAAATAGCCAAAGTTATGACTTAATGATGGAGCGCACTTCTAATAGTTATACACTGGAAACTGAGGGACATACATAGGAAGAGCAAGGCCAACACACTAGTCGAGAAGGATTTCAAGGACGAGGACAAGGAGTTGGTTGAGGACATGGCCAAATTATCTTTTACAATTGTGGCTAGGTTGGACACTTTGCGAGAGACTGTCAGAACCTAACGGAAACCTACAATTATTGTAAGTCTTTTGATCATGTAATATGTTATCACTCTGCCGAATCTCCAAGGCTAAGGAAGAGTCCAACTGAGGTAACCATAGACCAATCTTTTAGCTTGGTAGCTAGCCCTACCAAGACGGAGAGGGCTCTCTCTAAAGGATCATAGCCAAGAGGGCTGGATATATTAGGGTTTTAGGCTATATGTATAGTGTAGAGGGTCATTTGATTTGATTTGGTTGGGTAGTCGCAAGGATGAGTGATTTAGGTCAGAGGGACTAGGTCAAGGCAAACGGGATATGATTGCAGACATTCAAAGCGGCAAGGTAGGTATGAAGCTTAATACTTAAAAGATGATTTTATGAGATGGTTTAAGACTGATGAGGATTTAGGAAGACCATAAGAGATATATTCTTCCTAAAATGAAGAAAAATGAACAAAGTATGATAAATTTCCCAAAACAGAGCATGAGAAAGCATGTATTTTGCCTATCAACTTGAAAATTACCATATAAAAGACATGAAATGGTTTATGAACTGATAAAAGATTCATACAAATGATCACAAAGAAGAAACAATGCTAAGCATTCATACCACATGTATCCCAAAAAAATAGCTGCAACTCATCTATTGAAATTGGCCAAAATCTGATACAATAGTCTTTGATCACTAGTACAACATCCCACTAAATCCAATCTGTAAAATGACTAAGAAAAATACATAATATAGGCCTAAAACCAACTCATCCTAGGCTTAGGGGTTGAATCCATGGGAGGAGGAGCAGTTGCAAGAAAGGCTGAACTGATAGCTAAAGTGTAGGGTGGTCAAAGTGACTCATCCCTCACTTTAGCAAACTAATTCATTACATGCCACATAGGCCATTGAACTGGTGTATCTACCCTAGATAAAAGTAAAAACATAATAATTACATCATCTAGATCAATTACATGAGTTAAAATTGAAATTCCCATAGGTAAAAGTCAACTTGGAGTGAAACAGTGAAAATAGCAGAAGACTGTCAAATGCGTAGCGCCATTGTCAAACGCGCAATGACCTCTTCAAGTTGACTTTTGACTACCTTCCCGATGTCCAAATCTAGCCCATGATAGCCATTTGGAAAGATTATCCTGTCTAGTTTCCCAAACTGCCCTTAGTTTTCAAAATGGGATTGATTTTCCCCTCCAAAATTGCAATCTCCCAAGACAACTCAAACGCATAGCGACCAGGCCAAAAAAAGGCAGAAAGGTGATTTTTTGGTAGTTTTTGACCCTTTTGGCTGGCCAGTTTCTCTCCAAATGCTTAGCAAAAGTACTGGGTGCACGTTCTCATCATTCTAAACCCTAAAATTCTCACCATTTTCTCATTGGATGCTCCAAGAAAGAGCACAATGTCCAAGGTGCTGCGCGTTTGACCATGTTGACCGTGCCAAAATTTCTCCAAAAAGCACAACAAAACATATCTTGCCAAAATTGTTCAACAATGGTCAAAATTGGTGGGCTAATAACTGGATATATGTTTGAGGCATTGAGGGATTCCTGGACAAAGATATCCAACCTCTTTTTCTCGTCTTGCTTGGTCAAGGAATCAATTTTTGCATGAGCTCTTTTGAGCTTGGCTCTTGCAATTTTGTCTCTCATGGCATAGTGCTTTGCCATCCTTCTTTGGATATCATTGTCCTTCTTGGCCTTGTCTAAGAGGCTCTCCAGATGACCATTTACCCTTTCAAGCCAATGTTCTCGGTTTTCATTTACCATCTTGGAAAATTGCTCGTTCAAGGTGAGCTCATTGGCTAGTTCTACCTCCCTTTTCCTTTCTTGTTCCAAAGCTCTCTTTAGGCCTCTAGTCCTTGGCCTTCTTCTTGGAACCTGTTCATCAAGTGGCTCACCATATTGCCCATATGCCTCACCAAGTAAGGCCTTTTCATTTTTAGCCTCTCCCTTTGCCTTTCTGAGCTGAATCTCCATGAGCTCATGTTTGACCTCAAACTGCCTGTTCTCCTGCTTATAGTAGGAAATGATCCATTTGGCCCTTTGCAAGTTGACCCCAAGATCTCCTATGAGTTCATTCTTCTCCTTGATGACAATAGCTATGATTTCATTGTCATCATGCTCATATGATTTAACTAACTGAAAGTCATGCTCTATCTCATGGAGGTCTTCCTCTTGCTGCTGGGTCTCAACCTCTACAAATTTTTCCTTACCCTTTTGTACCTACTTTGTCGATGAAGAAGGCAAGTCCCATCCCAAAATCAATGGGGAAAACACTTTCCTATGCCCTCTCTGATAGGTATGTTCCAAGGTACCTAAACTAGACCTTTTGGGCTTGCTGCTCTTACCATGCTCAATATACTCTTGCCCAGTGCCTTCATCTATGCCAGGTGAATGAATAAGCTCATGAAATGGTGACGATGGAGGTGATGTTGTGGATAACTCATCAGATGAAGATGAATGATATATGGGTTGAGGTGGAGGAATGGAGGTGAATGGATGAGAAGATGAAGGTGCCTCTTGGCCATGCTGAATAGGTGGGACTGTGAAAATCTCATTGGTTATGAAAGTGTCCCATGCAATGCTAAGCTGATCAAGGTGGTGTAGGAATATCATCTTGATAAGAGAATGGTGAAACATGCTATGCATTTGATGATCATGATCTTTCCTTTGGGCAATGTATGATATCTTGCTGATACCCTGATAAAGATAGTAGGACAGATTGAGCATTTTGACTCTTGTAAAATGCATGAGTAACCGAATACGATAGGAATAGAGCCTATAAAACCTGCCCTCACATGTGAAGTACTTCATGATGATTTTCATCATAGGAACATATTTGTCTAGGAGGTAAGAGAATGGAAAATCCTCCTTCTTTCATTCTTGTGGCTGGGTTTTGAGATATGGCTCATAGTATCAATAATCCAATTCTGCCTGTTTAAACCATTTTCCCCAACATTTGGGATTCCAGTAGCAACTGATATGATAACAGAAAATATAGTAAAGGTGACACCAGAAAGGGTTTCTTGGTTGTCATGGAGGTTGATGATGAACTGTTTGGTCAATTCAGAATGATGCTGAGTCCTTTACACCTTCTCACAAAACTCAAAACAGCCCATATGTTTGAAGCTTGTGACAGTGATGGGAGATGCCATGAGCTCTCTAGTGTTGGTTGGTTCATATCTGTTGATTCTACCTCCTTTATGATATCTCCTTCTCTGTTGTTTTTCTTCCTCATTCTGACTTTTGTGTTCTTGCTCTGCCATGATTTATTATTGTCAAAACCCTAGGGAGATGGTATAATGGACTGTGGGTATGGGAAATGTGGAATGATGTGAGGAGAGATGATGAGGAGGAGATGGGGATGTGTGGAATGAGGGAGGCGATAGAGGATAGTTGTTAAGTGACGGGGAATGGTAATGAAAGCTAGGAAATGTGATTTAAGATGGTGGGAATCTATTACTAGGGTTTCATCTTAAGAATAACAACAAACAACTTAAACCCTATGTAGGTGAATAATGGAGGGAAGGAGTGAGTAAATTTGCCACCAACCTGATTTGATGAAGTATATGATGACCAACTTGGAAACTTGGTGGTGATGGAGGGTTTCTAGCACGTTTTGGCTCCTTCCAAGTGAATGTGCAGCAACCCGAGCAAAGGCACAACGACCCAGGAAAACATGCCCTTCAGCTACAGGAGCATCGTCATTGCAAATAACATTGGAATCTCTAGCAAATGCGTAGCAACCTAGTTAAACGAACATCAACCTGGCTAAACGCATAGTGACCTTGCTAAACACGCCCTCTTGCTCTGTTTTTCCTAATTTCGCCTTAAAATTGACAAATTTCTTTTGTTGAGGAGTTTTGAGAGTGCTAGAGTGAAAATGAAGCTTCATGGGTGTGTTTGAGAGCCTTTATACTTGGGTGAAATATAATTTATGAGTTGCACACCCACTTTCTAATGTTTCTTGTCATTTTCAAATTTTCATATTAATGCTTTTTGACTTTTCGACCTTTGCTTGGGATGCTTTTGGAAATGGAGTTGAGAATGCAGCTAAAAATTAACTTATTACATGTAATAGACGTAAAATTACATAAACAAAAATAAAATTATTACATCTGTTTAAAGTTTTAATTGACAAATTTGGAATAAAATCCCTTCTTGAAATCAAATTTATGGCTTTCAGTAACCATGGTTACATGCTTTGGAAAGCTTTATTTAACTGAAAAATATATTATTTGCTTGACTCTCATATTTTGCTAACCTTATGCAGTGAGATGGTGATTTATTGGACCTTGGGAAAATAAAACCTAGGTGACCTAATCGAACCTTAAATGACTAAATTTTAGGTGGATTTGATTGATATAAAATATGATGAAATGAGTTTTGATGGTCAATGAATACCCAGAAAGACACATGAAGGTGGGCTAGCAAATACAAACTTTTGAGAGGGGAAAGTGATTTTGGATTTTAGGCTACCATCAGTGGACAAATTTTTTTCATGATGACCTAAGTGGAATGCAAAAAATTTCAAACGGGACTCTAATATGATATAAAAGAGAGATTTTGATCAATGGTGGTAGTATGCAAATACTAACTCTAACATTGGCCTTATTTGGTGATGGTAGCTCCTTGGAGGTGCCTAGAACATCGTAGACCAAGTAGCCTTACCATGTGGGCCAATACTATCAAAAACTTAACTGAAATGCATGATTAAATGCTAACAACTCAAATCACACAAACTGACTCGAAACTGACTTGAAATTGACTGAAAAAATGACTCAAGATTTACTTAAGTGAAATAAGTAATTACAAAGCTTATTAATGGCAGCAGGCTATCGATATTTGAGGGCTGCAAATCTTGATAACAACCACCTGCCTACTAAAGAAATATCTACAATCATGTGAAGTGAGCCTTCCAATGTAACCAATCCAGTAGATGGCTACTTACTGAAATTCTTCTCTCACTTTCCCCGAGCAGGAAAAATGATGTACATGTAGGCAACTCACAATAACAACTGAAACCAAGGCTTATGCTAACAAACCAGACAACATTCATCTTCTCCAATTCTTGCAAAAGACTGCCGAAGGGATCTTGAAAATGATGAAGCATTACCTTTTGTGAATCAATAAAAGGAGAAGAATAAGCATTATTTCCATATGGATGTAACAAATTAGCAAAGGGATCCTCCATAATATTTTCAATAGCATAAGTGTCTATATCTATAAGATCTCGGACAAAATCCTTTTCATTAACAAAAATTTCATTTTCTGAACCTTGAGGAAGATTTGTATATGAAAGGGGCTCTAAAACAACTTCTTCTTTATCGATGTTCTCCTCTTCATAGTCACTTGGAAACTGGAAACACTATACAATAACATCATCATTCTTAATGGATGGAATATGGATTTGCAAATTAAGAATATGATTTATTTCTTCTTCGGTCAAAGGAGGAAGTACTCTTTGTTTTCTTTGGAAAAAACAACAATTGTCTTCTTTCACTCCTAAAATTTGACAAGGATGTTGAATATATTCATTAATTTCAAGAAAAGGAGTATATAAATTTTCATCAGACTGCTAATTCATTTCATGTGATTCCTTTTGACTATCAAGATGCAAAATTCCTTCATCTACAAGCAAAGAGGAAGCTACTGTATGCTGACTATGATCTTCTGTATCGAACTGACTTCCTTCTTCAAACTATTGTTGAAGGGAAAAATCAGAGAAGGCCTCAATGATTTCTTCATCATCCATACATTTGATATCATCAATAATTTCAAGATATACAATGAAATCTTTGCTATAATCAAAACAACTTTGTAAATAAAGATAAGACTTCACATATTGGTTGGAGAACACATCATGGAAATATTTTAGAGAACATAATCTTCCTTCTGGTAACCCTTCATACCATACCCTAGATTTATCTTCAAGGGTAGCTATAAAAAACTTCATGATACAGTCCTTAGGAAACTCAACTCTTAGTCTACATACATGTACATGAAACCTTACTAAATGCAAAATAGCATCATCTTCTTGTTCATTTTTAAATATAGGGAGATTTGTAAACTAGTCAACATGAGGCATAGGATTTGGAAATCCAAGGATCTAAGATTGATCCATAGGAGAATACCTCAGATTTATTCTTGGAGAAGAACTCATCTTGAAAAAAATGAAGTCACCAAGAAGGTTTTCAAACTACTGGTTCTTGAAAAGTGGAGTTTCCATGAAGTGTTGATTTTCTGGATCTTTCGATCAATGGAGTCGCCAGGTGAATGGTACACTTTCCTATGTGTCCAACTGTTGTTCACCATCAACAATTAGATCTAAATCATTGTCATTCTTTCTCGGGGAAGATAGAGCTTTTGATCCCTAGCAACGACGCCAATATGTTATCACTCCTCCAGATCTCCAAGTCTGAGGAAGAGTCCAGCTGAGGTAACAACAGACCAATCTTTTAACTTGGTAGCTAGCCCTACCCAGCCGGAGAGGGCTCTCTCCAAAGGATCAAAACCAAGAGGGCTGGATAGATTAGGGTTTTAGGCTAGATGTATAGTGCAGAGGGTCGTTTGATTTTAGTTGGTTGGGTAGAAGCAAGGATGAGTGATTTAGGTTAGAGGGACTAGGTCAGGGCAAACGAGATATGATTACAGACATTCAAAGGGGCAAGGTAGGTATGAATTTTAACACTTAAACAAATGATTTGATGAGATGGTTTAAGACCGATGAGGAGTTAATAAGAGAATAAGAGATGTATTCTTCCTAAAATGAAGAAAAATGAACAAAGTATGATAAATTTCCCAAAACAAAGCATGAGCAAGCATGTATTCTACCTATCAACTTGAAAATTACCATATAATAGACATGAAATGGTTTATGACCTAATAAAACCTTCATACAAATGATCACAAAGAATAAGCAATGCTAAACATTTATACCACATGTATCCCAGAAAAATAAATGCAACTCATCTATTGAAACTAGCCAAAATATGATACAATAGTCTCAGATCACTAGTACAACATCCCACTGAATCCAACCTGTAAAATGACTAAGAAAAATAGATAATATAGGCCTAAAACCAACTCATCCTAGGCTCAGTGGTCGAATCCATGAGAGGAGGAGCAGTTGCAAGAAAGGCTAAACTGATCGCTGGAGTGTAGGGTGGTCAAAGTGACTCATCCCTCACTCTAACAAACTGATTCATTACATGCCACATAGGCCATTGAACTGATATATATACCCTAGATAAAAGTAAAAACATAATAATTACATCATTTAGATCAATTAAACGAGTAAAACTTGAAATTCCCATAGGTAAAAGTCAACTTGGAGTGAAAGAGTGAAATTAACATAAGACTGTCAAATACGCAGCGCCAATGTCAAACGCACAGTGACTTCTTCAATCTAACTTTTGACTACCTTCCTGATGTCCAAATCTAGCCTAGGATAGCTCATCAGAAATATTATCCTATCTAGTTTCCAAAACTACCATTGGTTTTCACAATGGTCTTGATTTTCCCCTCCAAAATTGCAATCTACCAAGACTACTCAAATGCGTAGCGACGAGGCCAAAAAAAAGGCAGAAAGGTGATTTTTTGTTAGTTTTTTACCCTTTTGGGTGACCGATTTTGCTCCAAATTCTTAGAAAAACTATAGGGTGCATGTCCTCATCATTATGAATCCAAAAATTCTGACCATTTTCTCATTGGATGCTCCAAAAAAGAGCACAGTGTCCAAGGTGATGCACATTTGACCACACTGATTGTGCCAAAATTTCTCCAAAAAAACACAACAAAACATATCTTGCCAAAATTGTTCAACAATGGTCAAAATTGGTGGGCTGATAGCTAGATATATGTTTGAGGCATGGAGTGATGCCTCGGCAAGGATATCCAACCTTGTTTCCTCCTCTTGCTTGGTCAAGGCTTCAATGTTTGCATGAGCTCTTTTGAGCTTGGCTCTTGCAATTTTGTCTCTCATGGCATAGTGGTTTTTCATCCTTCTTTGGATATCATTGTCCTTATTGGCCTTGTCTAAGAGGCTCTCCAAATGACCATTTACCCTTTCAAGCCAATGTTCTCAGTTTTCATTTACCATCTCGGCAAATTGCTCGTTCAAGGTGAGCTCATTGGCTAGTTATACCTCCCTTTCCCTTTCTTGTTCCAAAAATCTCTTTAGGCCTCTAGTCCTTGGCCTTCTTCTTAACACCTGTTCATCAAGTGGCTCACCATACTTCCCATCTACCTCATCAAGTAATTCCTTTGCCTTTTATGTCTCTCTCTTTGACTTTCTAAGCTGAATCTCCATGAGCTCATGTTTGACCTCAAATTTCCTGTTCTCCTGCTTATAGTAGGAAATGATCCATTTGGCCCTTTGCAAGTTGACATCAAGCTCTCTTATGAGTGCATTCTTCTCCTTAATGAAAATAGTTGTGCTTTCACTGTAATCATGCTCATCTGAGTCAACTAACTGAAAGTCATGTTCTATCTCATGTAGGTCTTCCTCCTGCTACTGGGTCTTGTCCTCTACAAATTTTTCCTTACCCTTGTGTACTTGCTTTGTCGATGAAGAAGGAAAGGCACCTCCCACAATTAGTGGGGAAAACACTTGCCTATGCCCTCTATAATAGGTATCTTCCAAGGTACCTAAACCAACCCTTTTGGGCTTGCTGCTCTCACCATGCTCAATATGCTCTTGCCCAGTGCTTTCATCTCTGCTAGGTGAATGAATAGGCTCATGAAATGGTGATGATGGAGGTGATAGTGTGGCTGACTCATCAGATGAAGATGAATGATGTATGGGTGGAGGTGGAGGAATGGAGGTGAATGGATGAGAAGATGAAGGTGCCTCTTGGCCATGCTGAATAGGTGGGACTGTTAAAATCTCATTGGATATGAAAGTGTCCCATGCAATGTTAAGATGATCAAGGTGGTGTAAGACTATCATCTTGATGAGATAATGGTGAAATATTCTATGCATTTGATGATCATGATCTTTCCTTCGGGCAATGTATGACATCTTGTTGATATCCCAGTAAAGATAGTAGGGAAGATTGAGCATTCCAGCTCTTGTAAAATGCATGAGTAACAGAATATGATAGGAATAGACCCTAGAAAACCTACCCTCACATGTGAATTACTTCATGATGATTTTCATCATAGGAACATATTTTTCTAGGAGGCAAGAGAAAGGAAAAATCCTCCTTTCGTTCTTGTGGTTGGGTTTAAGATATGGCTCACAATAGCATAAATCCAATTCTACCTATTTAAACCATTTTCCCCCAACATTTGGGATCGCAGTAGCAGCTGATATGATAGAAAAAGATATAGTAAAGGTGACACTAGAAAGGGTTTCTTGGTTGTCATGGAGGTTGATGATGAACTGTCTGGTCAATTCAGAATGATGCTGAGTCCTTTCCACCTTCTCACGAAACTCAAAACAACCCATATGTTTGAAGCTTGTGACAGTGATGGGAGATGCCATGAGCTCTCTAGTGTTGGTTGGCTCATATCTGTTGATTCTACCTCCTTTATGATATCTCCTTCTCTGTTGCTTTTCTTCCTCATTCTGACTTCTGTGTTCTTGCTCTGCCATGATTTGTTGCTGTCAAAACCCTAGGAAGCTGGCATAACGGACTATGGGTATGGGAAATGTGGAATGATGTGAGGAGAGATGATGAGGATGAGATGGGGATGTGTGGAATGAGGGAGGTGATAGAGGCTAGTTTTTAAGTGAGGGGGAATGGTAATGAAAGCTAGGAAATGTGATTTGAGATGGTGGGAATGTATTACTAGGGTTTGATCTTAGGAATAACAAAAAACAACTTAACCCTGTGTAGGTGAATAATGGAGGGAAGGAGTGGGTAAATTTTCCACCAACATGATTTGCTGAAATATATGATGACCAACTTGGAAACTTGGTGGCGATGGAGGGTTTCTAGCATGTTTTGGCTCCTTCCAAGAAAACATGCAGCTACCTGGGCAAAGGCGCAACAACCCAGGCAAACGCACCCTTCAACTATAGGAGTGCAGCGCAGTTGTAAATAACACTGGAATCTCTGGAAAATGTGTAGCGACCCAGTTAAATGCGCAACGACCCAGATAAATGCGCAGTGACCCTGCTAAACACGCCCTCTTGCTCTGTTTTGCCCAATTTCACCTTAAAATCGACAAATTTCTTTTGTTGAGGAGTTTTGAGAGTGCTAGAGTGAAAATTAAGCTTCATGGGTGTGTTTGAGAGCCTTTATACTTGGATGAAATATAATTTATGAGTTGCACACCCACTTTCTAATGTTTCTTTTCATTTTCAAATTTTCATATTAATGCTTTTTTACTTTTTGACTTTTTCTTGGGATGCTTTTGGCAATGGACTTGAGTATGTAGCTAAAAAGTAACTTATTACATATAATAGACATAAAATTACATAAACAAAAATAAAATTATTACATTTGTTTGAAGTTTTAATTTACAAACTTGGAATAAAATCCCTTCTTGAAATCAAATTTAGGGCTTTCAGTAACCATGGTTACATGCTTTGGAAAGCTTTATTTAACTAAAAAAGATATTATTTGCTTCACTCTCATATTTTGTTGACCTTATGCAGTGAGATGGTGATTTATTGGACCTTGGGAAAATAAAACCTAGGTGACCTAATGGAACCTCAAATGACTGAATTTCAGGTGGATTTGACTGATATAAAATATGATGAAATGAGTTTTGATGGTCAATGGATACCTAGAAAGACACATGAAGGTGGGCCAGCAAATACAAACTTTTGAGAGGGGAAAGTGATTTTGGATTTTAGGCTACCATCAGTGGACAAATTTTTTCATGATGAGCTAAGTGGAATGAAAAAAATTTCAAACGGGACTCTGATATGATATAAAAGAGAGATTTTGATCAGTGGTGGCAGTATGCAAATACTAACTCTAACATTGACCTTATTTGGGGATAGCAGCTCCTTGGAGGTGCCAAGAACCCGTAGACCAATTAGCCTTACCATATGGGAAAATATGGTCAAAAACTTAACTGTAATGCATGACTAAATGCTGACAACTCAAATGAGACAAAATAACACGAAAATGACTTGAAATTGATTGAAAAAAATGACTCAAGACTTACTTAAGTGAAACAAGTACTTACAAAGCTTATTAATGGAAGCAGATCATCGAGATTTGAGGGCTTCAAATCTTGATGACAACCACCTGCCTACTGAAGAAATATCTACAATCATGTGAAGTGAGCCTTCCAGTGTAACTAATCAAGCAGCTGGCTACTTACTGAAATTTTGCTCTCACTTTGCTCGAGCAGGAAGAATGACGTACGTGTAGGCAACTCACAATAACAATTGAAACCAAGGCTTATGCTAACAAACTAGACAACATTCATCTTCTCCAATGCTTGCAAAACACTGCCAAAGGGATCTTGAAAATTATGAAGCATTACCTTTTGTGAATCAATAAAAGGAGAAGAATAAGAATTATTTCCATATGGCTGTAACAAATTAGCAAAGGGATCCTCCATAATATTTTCAATAGCATAAGTGTCCATATCTATAGGATCTGGGGCAAACTCCTTTTCATCAACAAAACTTTCATTTTCTAAACCTTGAGGAAGATTTGTATATGAAAGGGGCTCTAAAACAACTTCTTATATCAATGTTCTCCTCTTCATAGTCACTTGGAAACTGGGAAAATTGTACAATAACATCATCATTCTTAATGGATGGAATATGGATTTGCAAATTAAGAATATGATTTATTTCTTCTTCAGTCAAAGGAGGAAGTACTCTTTTTTTTCTTTGGACAAAACAACAATTGTCTTCTTTCCCTCCTAAAGTTTGACAAGGATTTTGAATATCTTCATTAATTTCAAGCAAAGGAGTATATAAATTTTCATCAGACTATTGATTCATTTCATGTGATTCTTTTTTACTATCAAGATGCAAAATTCCTTCATCTACAAGAAAAGAGGAAGCTACTGTATGCTAACTATGATCTTGTGTATCAAAGTGACTAGCTTCTTCAGACTGTTGTTGAAGGGAAAAATCAGAGAAGGCTTCAATGATTTCTTCATCATCCATACATTTGATATCATCAATACTTTCAAGATATACAATGAAACCTTCGCTATAATCACAACAACTTTGTAAATAAAGATAAGACTTCACATACTGGTTGGAGAACACATTATGGAAATCTTTTAGTGAACATAAGCTTCCTAATGGTAACCCTTCGTACCATACCCTAGCTTTATCTTCAAGGGTAGCCATAAACAACTTCATGAGATAGTCCTCAGGAAACTCAACTCTTAGTCTACATACATGTACATGAAACCTTACTAAATGAAAAATAACATCATCTTCTTGTTCATTTTTAAATATAAGAAGATTTGTAAACCAATCAACATGAGGCATAGGATTTGGAAATCCAAGGATCTGAGAATGATCCATAGGAGCATACCTGGGATTTCTTCTTGCAGCAAAACTCATCTTAACAAAAATTAAGTCACCAAGAAGGTTTTCAAACTACTGGTTCTTGAAAAATGGAGTCACCATGAAGTGTTGATTTTCTAGATCTTTTAGTCAATGGAGTCGCCAAGTGATTGGTACAACATTCCTATGTGTCCAACTGCTGTTCACCATCAACAATTATATCTAAATCATTGTCATTATTTCCTGGGGAAGATAAAGCTTTCGATCCCCAGGAAAGGTGCCAATATGTTATCACTCCTTCGGATCTCCAAGCTGAGGAAAAGTCTGGCTGAGGTAACCTCAGACCAATCTTTTAGCTTGGTAGCTATCCCTACTAAGCCGAAGAGGGCTCTCTCCAAAGGATCATAACCACAAGGGCTGGATAGATTATGGTTTTAGGCTAGATGTATGGTGAAGAGGGTCTTTTGATTTTATTTGGTTGGGTAGTCGCAAGGATGAGTGATTTAGGTTAGAAGGACTAGGTCAAGGAAAACGAGATATGATTGCAGACATTAAAAGGGGAAAGGTAGGTATGAACATGAACACTTAAAATATTATTTGATGAGATGGTTTAACACTGATGAGGAGTTAGGAAGAGCATAAGAGATGTATTCTTCCTAAGGTAAAGAAAAATGAACAAAGTATGATAAATTTCCGAAAACAGAGCATGAGCAAGCATGTATTCTGCCTATCAACTTGAAGATTACCATATAAAAGACATGAAATGGTTTATGAACTGATAAAACGTTCATACAAATTCTCACAAAGAAGAAACAATGCTAAGCATTCATACCACATGTATCCTAGAAAAATAGCTGCAACTCATCTATTGAAACTGGCCAAAATATGATACAATAGTCTCTAATCACTAGTACAACATCCCACTGAATCCAACCTATAAAATGACTAAGAAAAATACATAATATAGGCCTAAAACCAACTCATCCTAGGCTCAGGGGTCAAATCCATGAGAGGAGGAGTAGTTGCAAGAAAGGCTGAACTGATAGCTAGAGTGTAGGGTGGTCAAAGTGACTCATCCCTCACTCTAGCAAATTGATTCATTACATGCCACATAGGTCATTGAATTGATGTATCTATGCTAGATAAAAGTAAAAAAATAATAATTACATCATCTAGATCAATTACATGAGTAAAACTTGAAATTCCCATAGGTCAAAGTCAACTTGGAGTGAAAATAGTAGAACATTATCAAACACACATCACCAATGTCAAATGCGCAGTGTCCTCTTCAAGCTGACTTTTGACTACCTTCCCAGTGTCCAAATCTAAGCCCGGATATCTCATTGGAAATATTATCCTGTCTAGTTTCCAAAACTTCCCTTGGTTTTCAAAATGGACTTGATGTGCCCCTTCAAAACGGAAATCTCCCAAGACTACTCAAACGCGTAGCGATCAAGCCAAAAAAAAGTCAGAAAGGTGATTGTTTGGTAGTTTTTGACCCTTTTGGCTGATCATTTTTGCTCCAAATGCTTAGCAAAAGTATAGGGTGCATGTCCTCATCATTATGAATTCAAAAGTGCTGATGATTTTCTCATTGGATGCTCCAGAAAAGAGCACAGCGTCCAAGGTGTTGCGCTCTTGACCATGCTGACTGTGCCAAACTTTCTCCAAAAAACACAACAAAACATATCTTGCCAAAATTGTTCAACAATATTCAAAATTGGTGGGCTGAGAGCTGGCTATATGTTTGAGGCATGGAGTGACGCCTTGGCAAGGATATCCAACCTCTTTTCCTCCTCTTTCTTTGTCAAGGCTTCAATTTTTGCGTAAGCTCTTTTGAGCTTGGCTCTTGTAATTTTGTCTCTCATGGCATAGTGCTTTGCCATCCTTCTTTGGATATCATTGTCCTTCATGGACTTGTCTAAGAGGCTCTCCAGATGACCATTTACCCTTTCAATCCAATGTTCTCGGTTTTCATTTACCATTTTGGCAAATTGCTCGTTCAAGGTGAGCTCATTGGCTAGTTCTACCTCCATTTTGCTTTCTTGTTCCAAAGCTCTCTTTAGGCCTCTAGTCCTCGGCCTTCTTCTTGGCACCTGTTCATCAAGTGGCTCATGTTTGACCTCAAACTACCTGTTCTCCTGCTTATAATAGGAAATGATCCATTTGGCCCTTTGCAAGTTGACCTAGATCTCTCCTATGAGTGCATTCTTCTCCTTGATTACAATAGTTGTGCTTTCATTATCATCATGCTCATCTGAGTCAACTAACTTAGAGTCATGTTCTATCTCATGGAGGTCTTCCTCCTGCTGTTGGGTCTTAGCCCTCTGCAACCTTTTCCTTACCCTTTTGTACCTTCTTTGTCAATGAAGAAGGAAAGGCCCCTCCCACAATCAATGGGGCAAACACTTTCCTATGCCCTCTCTGATAGGTATGTGCCAAGGAACCTAAACCAACCCTTTTGAGCTTGCTACTCTCACCATGCTCAATATGCTCTTGCCCAGTGCCTTCATTTATGCCAGGTGAATGAATAGGCTCATGAAATGGTGATGATGGAGGTGATGGTGTGGTTGAATCATTAGATGAAGATGAATGATGTATGGCTTGAGGTGGAGGAATTGAGGTGAATGGATGAGAAGATGAAGGTGCCCCTTGGCCATGCTGAATAGGTGGGACTATGAAAATCTCATTGGATATGAAAGTGTCCCATGCAATGTTAAGCTAATCAAGGCAGTGTAGGACTATCATCTTGATGAGAGAATGGTGAAATATGCTATGCATTTGATGATCATGATCTTTCCTTCGAGCAATGTATGACATCTTGTCGATATCCCGGTAAAGATAGTAGGGCAGATTGAGCATTCCAACTCTTGTAAAATTCATGAGTAACCGAATATAATAGGAATAGAGCCTAGAAAACCTGCCCTCACTTGAAGTACTTCATGATGATTTTCATCATACGAACATATCTGTCTAGGAGGTAAGAGAAAGGAAAAATCCTGCTTCTTTCATTCTTGTGGTTTGGTTTAGGATATGGCTTATAGTAGCAATAATCCAATACTTCCTATTTAAACCATTTTTCCCCAACATTTGGGATCCTAGTAGCAGCTGATATGATAGCAGAAGATATAGAAAGGGTGACACCAACAAGGGTTGCCTGGTTGTCATGGAGGTTAATGATGATTTGTCTGGTCAATTTAGAATGATGCTGAGTCCTTTCCACCTTCTAACAAAACTAAAAACATCCCATATGTTTTAAGCTTGTGACAATGATGGGAGATGCCATGAGCTCTTTAGTGTTGGTTGGCTCATATCTGATGATTCTCCCTCCTTTCTTATATCTCCTTCTCTATTGTTTTTCTTCCTCATTCTAACTTCTGTGTTCTTGCTCTGCCATTATTTGTTGTTGTCAAAACCCTAGGGAGATGGTAGAATGGCTTGTGGGTATGGGAAATGTGGAATGATGTGAGGAGAGATGATGAGGAGGAGATGGGAATGTGTGGAATGAGGGAGGTGATAGAGAATAGTTGTTAAGTGAGGGGAAATGGTAATGAAGCTAGGAAATGTGATTTGAGATGGTGGGAATATATTACTAGGGTTTGATCTTAGGAATAACAACAAACAACTTAAACCCTATGTCGGTGAATAATGAAGGGAAAGAGTGAGTAAATTTGCCACCAACCTAATTTGCTAAAGTATATGATGACCAAATTGGAAACTTGGTGGTGGTGGAGGGTTTCTAGCAAGTTTTGGCTCCTTCCAAGCGAATGTGCAGTGACCTGAGCAAAGGCGCAGCGACCCAAGCAAACACGCCCTTCAGCTATAGCAGTGCAACACCATTGTAAATAACACTGAAATCTCTGGCAAACACACAGTGACCTATTTAAACATGCAACAACTCAGCTAAATGTGTAGCGACCCTGCTAAATGCACCCTCTTGCTTTGTTTTTCCCAATTTTGCCTTAAAATCGACAAATTTCTTTTGCTGAGGAGTTTTGAGAGTGCTAGAGTGGAAATGAAGCTTCATGGGTGTGTTTGAGAGGCTTTATACTTGGATGAAATATAATTTATGAGTTGCACACCCACTTTCTAATGTTTCTTGTCATTTTCAAATTTTCATATTAATGCTTTTTGACTTTTTGACTTTTGCTTGGGATGCTTTTGGCAATGGAGTTGAGTATACAACTAAAATGTAACTTATTACATATAATAGACATAAAATTACATAAACAAAAATAAAATTATTACATCTGTTTGAATTTTTAATTTACAAACTTGGAATAAAATCCCTTCTTGAAATCAAATTTAGGGCTTTCAGTAACAATGGTTACATGCTTTGGAAAGATTTGTTTAACTGAAAAATATAATATTTGCTTGACTCTCATATTTTTCTTACCTTATGCAGTGAGATGGTGATTTATTGGACCTTGGGAAAATAAAACCTAGGTGACCTAATGGAACCTAAAATGACTGAATTTCAGGTGGATTTGACTGATATAAAATATGACGAAATGAGTTTTGATGGTCAATGGATACCCAGAAAGACACATGAATGTGGGCCAACAAACACAAAATTTTGAGAGGGGAAAGTGATTTTGGATTTTAGGCTACCATCAGTGGACAAATGTTTTCACGATGACCTAAGTGGAATGCAAAAAATTTCAAATGAGACTCTAATATGATATAAAAGAGAGATTTTGATCACTGGTGGTAGTATGCAAATACTAACTCTAACATAATAGAAGAATGTCGTATCCTTATTGCGAAGATGAAAAAGAAAAGAAGTTAGCAACCTGCATCAAATTTCCAAATGATGATTGCTGAATTGAGAGAAGATCAACCACACATCAACATGATAAAAAGAAGTGGAACTATGACTAGGAATGATAAGGTCGATGGGAAAAAGGAAGATGAAACCACATGAGTGAGGAAAACTACTAAAAAAGATCCTGAATTTGATATCCTGAAGGAAAATAAAGTATTCATGGATTTGAGGTGAAGTTTTATGGATGATGGGGCCTCGACCTCTACTGCGCAGTAGGCTCAGAAGGATAGTAGTGAGATAATATCGATTGTGACACAGGAGGTGGATCCGAATATCTTGAAGTCTTTTCTACAAACCTGCATGAAGTTGTTGAGGAATCAAAAGGTCGTAGAGGGATTGCAGGAACTGATAGATTCTTGTGCTTCTAAGGAAGTACCATAGAGTGAGATGCACATAGTGAATAATCTGCATAGACACAAGAAGAGAATGGGAAAATAAATGAGCCTTACAGCGTAGATTGGAGAGTATGATATGGACTAGGTAATCTTGGATCTGGGATCTGATGCCAATGTCTTGCTAAGGTAGACTTGGGAATTGATGGGTAAGTTGAAGCTGCAATGGTTTACTATTCAGCTGAAGATGGAAAATCAATAGAAAATCTTACCCCTAGGAAGTTGTTTAGTGTCACAGTGGACATCGACAGAGTGCACACTTCCACTGACTTTGAAGTAATTGAGATTGTCGTTGATAGTAATCCTTACCGCGCACTACTTGGATTAGATTGGGTGTTTGATAATATGGCTATAATTAATCTAAAGAAAAGGAAAATGATATTCGAAAGCAATAATAAGAGGGTTATTGTTCCATTGGATCCATCAAAAGGGGCGAGGTACACAGAGCATGTCAAAGAAGAATATAGTGCAGATGATGTTGATAATATCTATCAAATCACAACGAAGGAAGAAGAGTGGATATATCCTACTACATATGGAAAGTTGACATCGGATCAAGATAGTTCCTACACTTTGGATTCAAAAGAGGAATTGGAAAACTCACAGAACAGATTGCATGAAGTGTTGACTAGGCGATGTAAAAGAATCAACAAGGCAGTGCGTTATATCTTAGTCGAGGTATGTGATTTACCTGTATATCAAGGATTGGGTAATATAAATATTTTCTTTAGATATTATGAGAGATGGGTACCAAAAGATCAGAGTTTTTTAGCTCTAGATCAGGCCTTAAGAGCTACTCCTTCCAGATGGTGAGGTGCTCACAAGAAAAATATCGAAGATTGGAAAAAATGTAGAAGAATGATGTGGATAAGATTTGGTCGAGTAGAGACATAGCTCGTAGATAAGTATGATGGTAAAATTGAACCAAGTGATCATGTATAGCTCTGTGTGGTGGCTTGGGAGGACATTTCATGAGAGGAATGGATGCATGGCTTTATATAGACATTGGAGACAATTCGTCAGAATTGGTATTTGGACATCGAACTTCGACATGGCACTGCTAGCCGGGTGGAAATGGTAGATGGATTTTTGATGATGTTTAGATTTGAAGATGAATGTCCACATATAGATGCAACCCTGAATATAGTTAAGAAGAATATTTTTGAAAATGAAGTTCTGGTTATCTGGCAATCTGATTGGGCCGTGAATATCCGACGTGATAGAATGTTATAACCTCATTGCAAAATAGGACAAAGATCCTCGCAACATTGATATCAAAGAGAAAAAGGACATCGCGAAATCAATGGACCTGACATAGAGATACCTGACATAACAAAACCATTGAAAATGAGGAAGGTTGATATAGGGACAGAATCTGAACCGAAGTATGCAACCATAGGATATTACTGGGATGAAGACATTGTCAGCAAGATAACAGATTTGTTGCATGTATACTAGGAGTTGTTTCCCTCTAAATTTTCAGATATGGCAGACCCCAACATGATGAAAGGACAAATTTCACAAATACTAACTTTAGAAGAAGAAAAATTCATAGTAGGATTCCATCAGCAGCTACAGAAAGCAAGGGAGAAAGCTTGGCATAATATGCATATCAAGAAGAAGATATTTCGGGAAGGGGATCTTGTATTATTATATGACAATAAGTTTGTGAAGTTTCATGGAAATTCAAGACACATTGGGTGGGGCCATATATCATCAAGAACATTACAGATGGTGGTGTTATTTAGCTCGTGACGTTAAATGGTCAGATGATTCCAGGACGAGTGAATGGTAGTAGTTTGAAGATATATAGGGACAATTATGTCCCTGGACCATCGCACTAAAAAATGAAGGGGAGGAAGTCTTAGTGTTTCTTGAAGTTGAAAATGGGCACGAGACTATAAACTACTCTGTAGGAAGGGACTTCGCTGAAGGAAGATTGTTTTACAATAATCAGGAGTATGATGAAGTCTAAGGCAGTTGCGACGAATAAGAGATGACTGTGCCAATGAGGAACTCTAACAAATTTAACTGGAAATATGACCATTGGAAGGGAAAAAGGCACTGTTAAAAATAAATTAGCATTGAAGGGTGCGAGAGAAAATCATTTATGAAGCACAATTGGATGTTTCTAGCCCATCCCTACATTAATGAACCAAATCTAGAACCAATAATGAGTATCGAACTTCAAAATTATTATAAAAACTGCATCCTATGCCACATTTGACACTTTGTTGCCTAAGAGAAATCATAAATTGTGCCTAAGTGAAGAAGAGCTATTGCATGTCTAAGAGGGGCTAGGGAGATTTGGTCCAAATATTTAAGAAGAAAGTGCTAGTTGGTATCATGGAGTCACAAGAAGGAAAGACCACAGGAGAAACTGTACCTATGTCCTCGACACGCTTAAGGTCGCTAAGGAAGGTGCATGTACAGTCGCAGGAACAACCACAAAAGACAAAGGAGAAGAGACTAGCTAAGGTATTTGTAGAAGAATTCAGAATCTTAACATGGAAGAAAACGTAGAAGGAAGTGTAGATGAAGAATGTGGAGGATAAGGGAAAAAATCCCATGGAGAAAGAAAAGAAACCAGTACAATAGGAGGGACCTCAGCAGGTCCATGACAATGAGGAAGAAGTTGAGTTTCACAAGAAGGAGATAGAGGATGTGGAGACTCCCTTTGTGCTCCCAGCATACATGCCGCCGAGAAAACCAAGCGCAAAGCCAGTTAAGGAGCCAAAAGAAGGGAAATTTTCTACTTATACGCCACTGTTGCTATAAGAGGTTCCTTTTGAAGGAGAAGTGTTGGGGAAGATTCCCCAACTCAAAATGGAAGACTGGGATTTCAACGAAAGAAGAAAATATCTGTAGTTTGAGCCTAGTAGGTACCTAAATAAAGTTCACTACCCAGATCCGAAGAATTTCATTGAGGCTGACTATAGCCTTCTGTTGGCATCCGAGAATGAAGAAGAAAGAAGTAACCCTACAACCCTGCAATATTCCCCTACCCATCCTGAAGGCACGTCGAAGTCAAGAGTCAAAAAGAATCAGGGCATCTTTGGGATTTCACATCCATCCACCCCTCTCACACCCCATCCCCCTCCCCATACTTCCTCTACACCTCCACCTTCACCTCAATCTCCACCTAGCCCCTCAAGAAGAAGAATATATGATGACATTAAGCTACCTTCCTTTAGAGGATTAGGAACAAAGGATCCTGACCAATTTTGGTTCGTAGCTGATGCAGTATGGATGGAAAGACAGATTAATAATAATGACGTAAAAAAGGCGTAATTCATCACGTTGTTGAGGGAGAGGGTGTTGACATGGTATATGAAACACTCTGTAAGTAAGTCAAATGCTACATTTGATGAAATTAAGAAAGCCTTGGTAGCAGAGTTCAAGAAGCCAAAATCAAAATCGTAGTGTATCATGGAGCTAAAAGAAATCAAGCAAGCACTGACTGAATCTGTGTAGGAATTGGATCAACGATTCAAGCTGTTGATGGGTCAAGTGAGCTTTGAGATACCCCCACAACAACATAAAGAATGGTTTATTGCTGCATTATTGCCACATATTAGGTTTCCATTGACACAACAGAAGATCACGATGCAAGATGAAGCATTGGAGATTGCAATGAAGCTCGAAGCTTCATCGGTTGGGAATAATCATGCAGGAGTAAAACAAATACAGAATCAACTAGCTATGTTGACCGAATTTGCAGGATTTGAAGAAGGTTAAATAAGTCAGATAAGAAAGATCAGAAGTATGGTGTACAAAATGAAAAGAAGAAGGTCAATATAAGGATCAATGTCCTATATTCAGAGATTATATTGCAAGTGGAGCACCTAATTCAGTAGATCCAGGTTTGTGGTGCAATATTTGTAGGATACGAGGTTAGCATCACTCTGAAAACCACTACTTATTACAGGAATATATATAGACTCCAAAGAAGTTGTTTTGTAACATCTATAGATCAGTAGGCCATGATGATAAAAATTTCCAAAGTTATGACTTAATGATGGAGCGCACTTTTGATAGTTATAGACTGCAAGTCGAGGGATGTACATACGAGGAGTAAGGCCAACATGATGGTCGAGGAGGATTTCAAGGATGAGGATGAGGACAAGGATGAGGAGCTGGTCGAGGACGTAGCTAGATTATATGTTATAACTGTGGAGAGGCAAGACACATCACGAGAGACTGTCAGAACCCGACGACAACCTGCAATTATTGTAAGTCTTTTGATCATGTAATATAAGAATGTCCCGTCCTTATTGAAAATATGTAGGAGAAAAGAAACCATAAGCCTGTAGAAAATTTCCAAATGATGACCACTGAGCCAAGAGAAAATCAACTGTGCATCAGAATTGTAACAAGAAGTGGAACCGTAACTAGGAATGATAAGGCCAATGGGAAAAAGGAATTTGAAGCCACATGGGTGAGGAAAACTACTGAAAAAGCTCTTGAATTTGATATCCTGAAGGAAAAGAAAGTATTCATGGAGGCGAGGCAATTCTTTATGGATGATGGGCATCAACCTCTACTAGGCAGCCAACTCAGAAGGATAGCCGTGAGATAGTACCAATTGCAACACATGAGGTGGATCTAAATGTCTTGAAGTCTTTTCTACAGACCTGCATGAAATTGTTGAGGAATTAGAAGGTTGTGGAGGGATTACAGGAATTGATAGACTCCTGTACTTCTAAGGAGGTACCACAGAGTGAGATGCACACAGTGAATAATATGCATAAACATAAGAGGAGAATGATGAAAGAAATCAAGCTTACAACACAAATTGGAGAGTATGACATGGATCAGGTTATCTTAGATCTGGGATCTGATGCCAATGTCTTTCCAAGGCAGACTTGGGAATTGATGGGTAAGACGAAGCTGCAATGGTATACTATTCAACTGAAGATGGCAAATCATCAGAAAATATTACCCTAGGAAGGTTGTCTAATGTCACATTGGACATCGACAAAGTGTGCACTACAACTAATTTTGAAGTAATTGAGATTGCAGATGATAGTAATCCTTACCTTGCACTACTTGGATTAGTTTGGGAATTTGATAATATGGCTATAATTAATTTGAAGAAAAGGAAAATTATATTTGAAAGAAATAGTATGAGGGTTATTGTTCCATTGGATCCATCAGAAGGGGCAAGATATACAAAGCCTATCAAAGAAGAATATGGTGCGGATGACGTTGATAATATTTATGAGATCACAACGAAGGAAGAAGAGTGGATCAATTCTATTGCAGATGGAATGATGACTTGGGAGAAAGACAGTTCCTATAGTTTAGATTCAAAATAGGAATTGGAGAACTGGCAAAACAAATTACATGAAGTATCGACCAGGCGATGTGCAAGAATCACCAAGGTAGTGCATTGTATGACAGTCAAGGTATGTGATTTACCTGTATATGAAGGATTGGGTGATATAAATATTTTCTTTAGGGATTATGAGAAATGGGTACTAGAATATCAAAGATTGTTAGCTCTGGATCAGGCCTTAAGATCTACTCTTTCTAGATGGTGGGGTGCTCACAAGAAAAATATCGGAGATTGGCAAAAATGTAGAAGAATGATGTGGGTAAGATTTGGTCGAGTAGAGACACAACTCATAGATAAGTATGATGGTAAAAATGATCCAAGGGATCATGTACAACTCTCTACAACAGCGTAGGAGGATCTTCTGTGAGAGGAATGGGTGCATGGCTTTATACACACATTGGAGACAATTCCTCAAAATTGGTATTTGGAAACTGAACTTTGACATGGCACTGCTAGCTGGGCAGAAATGGTGGATGGATTTGTGATGATATTCATATTTGAATATGATTGTCCACATATAGATGCAACCTTAAATATAGTTAAGAATAAGATTTTTGAAAATGATGTTCCGGTTATCTGGCAACCTGATGGGGCCACACATATCTGAAATGTGATAAAATGATATAACCTCACTACAGAAGAGGATGAAGATCCTTGCAACATTGATATTAAAGAGTCGAAAGGAAATCGCGAAGTGAATGGACCTAAAATAGAGATGCTAGATATAATGTAGCTGTTAGGCCCCTATACTACTAGTGTAACCCCTTATTGTTATTAGTACAACCCACTTATTATATTGATGTACCCATGTAGTCCCCATATTGTTACTATTGTGCAACATAGAAGCCCACTATTGTTATTATTGTGCCCTTACATTATTATTGTTATGTCGGCTCTGATTATGTTATGACCCCTTAGACTCCTATATATAGAAAGGAGGTCTTTTCATTTGTATCATCCAAGAATCATTCATTTATGTAATGTAAAGGAGGTTTCCCCCTCGAAGAGGCTGAATTCTAAGGCGTTGATCTATCTTTTCTATCTTTTCTTGAACTGGTTTCATAACATTTAGTATCAGAGCTTTGGATTCTAGGGTTTCGCTGCTCCAAACAGGTCATCGTGGCATTTTCACTATAACTTTTTTTTTTTTTGCAATGTTTCAGAAGTTGCAAAAAATAACCCATTTGAGAAGAAATCGCACTAAACCTCGGGTCCGAATTTTAGAGATTTTTGCGTTATATTTACGGAGATATGATCTGAGGAAGTTGGTCTTTTTGCAGACTCCTGAATTACATTCCAAACAGGTGACCTGGGGAAAATCGTCATAACTTTCTCTCTGAGGATCAGATTGAAATTTCATAAGAAGGTACAGAAAGAGGATGAACTGTAGTTTCTTGTATGCATTTTTCAGATCCAAAGGTTGAAACAGTGACTCGTGGCACGTCGTACAAGTTCGCTCTACTAAAATAGTCTATAATCAAGTCACTGTGGGAGATTTCGCATAACTCTTCCTTGGAGAATCCAATTTCGGTCAGACTTGTGGCATTAGAAAGAGCACACAGAGGGCTACTATAAGTTGCAATTTCAAAACTTAAAAATCCAAAAGTACAGAGTTACAGTCATTTCAAGATCGAGCTCCTAAAATCAAGAAAAAGCAAGATGAGGAAGTTTGATGGCAAGGATCCGGTAAATTGGATACTTCAGATGGAGCAATATTTTGACCTACATGGTGTACCACTGTTACAAAAGGTATGTATTGCATCTTCATATTTAGAACCGGATCAATTTTTATGGTATGAAGGGCTTTTTTCTCGTAAAAAACTTGTTACGTGGTCAATTTTCACGGAGGAAATGATAGCACATTATGAGGATACAAAGAGCAACACCTTCTTTAGAGCAACACCACAACAATTGGAAAGAGTAAAAGGGCTTTGTGACATAGTGGAAAGAAAAATTATGGAAACCAAGAAGCATACCCCTCACAACTATAAAGGTGGAAGTGTTGTTTCTCCTAGCCTTCCACAACCTACAAGGGTTACACCACAACAATTGGAAGAAAAGAGAGAAAAAGGGCTTTGTTACAATTGTGATAGCAAATGCACTAAAGGTCATAAGTGTGCTGAGAGGAAATTATTTTACATAGAATATGAAGAGGAGGAAGAAAAGGATCAAGAAACATCAAAAGAAGAAGATATACGCCAGGACCCCACCCCAAAGAAAGAAGAAATGAATCAGACCATATCTTGTAAGGCATTGGCAAGAATTACCAATCCTCAAACTCTCAAGATAGAAGGACATATCAAGAAGAAAAAGGTGCAAGAAGTGAAAGATCACATTGAGAAAGAAGAAATGAACCCAACCATATCTTGTAATTCATTGGTCGAAATTACCACTCCCTATCAAGATAGAAGGACATATCAAGAAGAAAAAGGTGAAAGAAGTGAAAGATAACATCGAGAAAGAAGAAATGAATCCAACCATATCTTGTAATTCATTGGTCAAAATTACCACTCCTCAAACTATCAAGATAGAAGGACATATCAAGAAGAAAAATGTTCAAGTGAAAGATCACATTGAGCATCAAGAAATGAATTCGACCATATCTTGTTAAGGATTGGAAGAAATTACCACTCCTCAAAATCTTGAGATAGAAGGATATATCAAGAAGAAAAAGGTTCAAGCAGAGAAAGATCACATCGAGCATCAACAACAAGTTCTCCAACCTTTAAGGATAACGCCACTTCAATGCAAAATCAAACGAAACAATAGGTAGATCAACATCGTAGTGAAAAATGTTTTCATGTAGGTGATTGGGTATTTTTACTGCTACATCTCAAGCAAGATATTTATGAGAAGGAAATGTTGGCAATACTACATGCACTTAAAAAATGGCGACCTTATCGAATGGGAAGACTCTTCAAGGATGAGGATGTGGAAGCATTGTTTTGTGCTATTTCTATTATCCAACCAGATTGGATAAACGAAGCAAGGGATGAATGGAAGAAGGACGAAGAAGTATGGCCATTTATTCAAAAGTTGCAAAAGATCCCAATTCAAACAATATTGCCAGAAATTGAAGAAGAAGGAAAAATCATATTGGAACTTGGAGCAGTCATAGAAACAAGAACCCGACAGCTATGAAATTGATCAATTTCAGAGTATGTCATCAAGTGGAAGAACTTACCCACTGAAGATTCCACATGGGAGGACAAGAATTTTATACAGAAGCATCAAGAACTACTCAAGTGTTGAGGACAACGCTTTTTGAAGGAGAGGGGCATGTTAGGCCCCTATACTACTAGTGTAACCCCTTATTGTTATTAGTACAACCCACTTATTATATTGATGTACCCATGTAGTGCCCATATTGTTACTATTGTGCCACATAGAAGCCCACTATTGTTATTATTGTTCCCTTACATTATTATTGTTATGTCGGCTCTGATTATGTTATGACCCCTTAGACTCCTATATAAAGAAAGGAGGTCTTTTCATTTGTATCATCCAAGAATTGTTCATTTATGTAATGTAAAGGAGGTTGCCCCCTCGAAGAGGCTGAATTCTAAGGTGTTGATCTATCTTTTCTTGAGCTGGTTTCATAACAGTAGCCACTAAAAACGAAGAAAGTGAATATAGGGACAAAAGCTGAACCAAAGTATGAGACCATAGGAGATTACTGGGATGAAGACACTATCAATAAGATAACATATTCGTTGCATAAATTGGAGGATTTCTTTCCCTCTAAATTTTTAGATATGAAAGGCATCCTAGGGGATTTGGGAGTTATGAGGATTCCTTTGAAGTCTGATGCAAAGCTTGTTAAGATGGTGAAGGATTTCAGTGCAGAAACCATTGTGAAGTTTAACTTCGAATACATATTGCCCATATTTGTCTATCTGAAGATCTTGATGAGTGATCAGGGGACACACTTTTTGCATAAGACGATTGAAGCACTAACTGAGGCATTTCAGGTTTACCATCAGAAGAGCACTCCCTATCATCCTCAGGAAAATGTGACAGTGGAAGATTTCAATAAAATTATGGAGAATGCATTAACCAAGGTGTGCAATGTAAACATAGATGATTGGGACTTGAGGATTCCAATAATGTTGTGGGCATACAGAATGGAATGCAAGAAATTGACAAGACAAACACCTTCTAGGTTGGTATATGGTCAGGAAGCAATCATGCCTATGGAATACATTGTGCCAAGCCTGAGAATTGCAGGTGTCATAGATATGGTAGATCCCGACATGATGAAGGAACGAATGTCACAGATACTAGCTTTAGCAGAAGATAGTTTCATAGCAAGATTCCGTCAACAAGTGTAGTAAGAAAGGGAGAAAGCTCGATATGACAGGCATATCAAGAAGAAGATATTTTAGGAAGGGGATATTGTATTATTATATGACAGTAAGTTCGCGAAGCTCCCGGGGAAATTCAAGACACATTGGTTGTGGCCATATATCGTCAAGAACATTACAGATGGTGGCGTTGTTTGTCTCGCAAAGTTAAATGGTCAGATGATTCCAGGATGAGTGAATGGTAATAGATTGAAGATATACAGGGATGATTATGTCCTTGGACCATCACACTAAAAAATGAAGGGTAGGAAGTCATAGTGCCACCTGCAGTTGAAAGTGAGCATGGGACTACAAACTACTCTGTAGGAAGGGACTTCATCGGAGGAAGATTTTTGCACGATACTCAATAGTATGATGAAGTTTGAGGGAGCTACGACGAAGAAGGGGTGACTACACCAAAAAGGACCTCTGACAAAGTTAGCCTGAAATGTGACTGTTGGAAGGAAAAAGGGCATCATTAAAAAGAAATTACCATTGAAGGGTGCAGGCGAAAAGAATTTATGAAGCACAGGTAGATGTATCTAGCCCATACGTACATTAATGAACCAAATCTAGAGCCAATCATGAGTTTGGGATGAATGACTGAAGGAATTGAAGAAAAGGGAAGTAGAGCTACTATAGAGGACCGCTAGACCTATTGAAAAATATTTGTTGAAGGAGGCGTAGCAGGAAGAAAATTTGATGCCAGAAACACTTCGGTAGTACAACACAATATACAATGACATTGCATCAAAAATCAAGGGCGTCGAAGCTAAGTGACTCGGGATGAGTCACTGGTGAGTGTTGGGGGCCTGTTGGGCATGGCCAAACTTGGTCCAGGTTTTGGGTAAAATACTTCGCAAAAGAAGGAGAGGACCATGCAAAACTAGTGGAGATATATTCATCGGGCGGACTTTTAAGGCTTTGGGAATGGGACAAATCCCTTATTTTGTAATGGGTATTGGGTAGTAGTCTTTATTTTATGGATTCATGGTATGTGGACCATGGTTTTTGTATAGATGAATTGTATATAAGGATATGTAATTCTTTCTAAAGAATCATAGTAGAATCCCAATAATAGAAGCATACGTAAATCTTTGTTTTCCTGTCTGTAGGCTATAGTTTTGGAGAAGGCTCCACAACTGAGTGCATTGAGACCTTAAGAGTCTACAGCTAAGTGCACAGACTACCTGCAACTGGTGCATTGGTCAGAGAAGTGAATGTAACTGAAGATTTGTTTAATAAAGAAGAAGTTTTGGCAAAGTGTTATATCTTTGTACATGCTATTTGTCTACTGTTATGTATCTGATTATGTATGCTTTTCAATGAATTATGCAAAGAACTGTAAGATATACTATTATTTTTAGAGTTTATGTGTTTTTGTTAAATTAATCATTTAAGCGAAGTTCTTATGCATGCGAAGTTATAAGATTGATATACAATAGAAGTAAATACACGGGGCCACTTTGTGGATATTCCTTCGGTTGTAGAAACCTAGTTCTGCAACCTCCTATAATTGCTTCAGGTGAGACTGCGACTTGCTTGAGGGTCGTTGCCAAAAGGGCTAGTAGTTGAGGGAATTTTTTGTGCACAATACACTCTGAACCCTGGTCAGGCCCCCTCAAAGCAACATAGAGATATAATATAATGACTATTATATAATAAATAGTAATTATTTTGATAATAGTCATAAAATAATTATTATGCAATCTTTAATGTGCAATAATGATAAGTTATGTCATTTTCCAAGGCATGATGCATCATCCACCACGTACATTTATAGATGTCTATTGTATTCCATGAATCGTGACTTGGATATATTTTCTTATATTAGATTGTCAATAGGGGTTATCCTAGGTGGTTGGAAGGAAGGAATGGAATCATCTCGACCTAGGTTCAATTTCTGTGAGTGACATGATGAAGGTTGGTAGCATTGAAAGTATATGTATTAGTAGTTCATCTTTTAAGGGATTCCTAGGAAAATAATCGCTCTCAGAAATAAATTTTCTAGACCCCATCATTAATAAAATAAGAAGAGGATAAGAAGAAGGAGGAGGAGGAGGAGGAGGAGGAATTCCTATGAAAATAATAAGAAATAAATTATCGAGACCCCATATTTAGTCAAATAAGAAGAGGATAAGAAGAAGAATAAAACACACACACACAAAATAAGTTCTACAAATAGTGTTTACATCAGAAACGTAAGAAAAAAAAGGTCCTAGTGAAAAAGTAAAAATAAAATATTCCAAGTATCTTTAAATGTGCACACAAAGAAAGGTTTAAGTAAACCAAATATTCCATGGGTAGCAATCTCAGAAATAAATGTTCTAGACCCCATCTTTAATAAAATAAGAAGAGGATAAGAAGAAGGAGGGGGAGGAGGAGGAGGAAGAGGAGGAGGAGGAATTCCTAGGAAACTAATAAGAAATAAATTATCTAGACCCCATCTTTAGTAAAATAAGAAGAAGAAGAAGAATAAAACACACACACACGAACATAGACAAAATAAATCCTATAAATAATGTTTAGGTGGGAAAAGTTAAAACAAAAAGGTGCATGTGAAAAAGTAAAAAGAAAATATTCCAATTATGTTTAAAGGTGGACATGTATATTTACTTAATATTAAGAATGAATTGTAATAAGATGATTATTTGGGTATCATGAACAATTTTTGATTGTTGGTTTGAGCCAATTGTGACTGTTAGACGTAGGGTTTGTCTGGTTCACTCAGTATTAGGATTTTTTTTGCTTGAGGGTTGCAGGAGACTTAGAGATGAGTGTTAAGGAAGGGGGGAATTCCCTTCCTTCTTAAATGTTCTGACAGGAAAATATATTCATTCAGGAGATAAAAGGGATCCATTGGATGGGTATCTCTAGATCTATGAAGTCACCTCTTCTTTGTGATAAATGACAAGCAAGTTTAATGGGTTAGTGTATCTTGAAGGCTTCAAAAAACCTTAGATTTGTAATACCTTCTAAGTGCCTGGATGATGATCGTAAGCATATGAGAGACCATGATTTCATATGTAAATTTATTGGAGGTTGACCTACTAAAAGAAATCTGGAGAAATGGATTCAACAAACCTGGCAACCCAAGGGGGAAGTTGGCTTAAGATTGGGGCCGACGAGTTTATTTACGGTAATATTTTTGAATATGGAGGATAAAGCCAAAATCTTTGAGGGATGGCCCTATTTCTATAATAATGTTGGGCTCTATATCAGACATTGGGAAGCTTGCATTAATCCAAACAAAGAGGAATTTTTAGTGACATTGGTTTGGGTACGAATTTATGCCCTCCCTGTCAATTTTTGGATTCCAAAAATTATGGAAGAAATTGGGCATGCTTTAGGGAATTATTTTAGAGGTCACTAAACAAAGAAAGAACTTATCTTATGCACATTTATGTGTGTAAATGAATATCTCACAGTCATTGCCATAATCTATAGAGATGGATTACTAGGGATACATATGGAATCAACCACTTGATTATGAACATGTACCTTTTCAGAGCCACCAATGTCAGGATCATGATCACTTGTTTAGATATTTCCTATTGCAAAGGAAGTAGTAAGTTGTTAGGCAAGCACTAGGGATTGAGGGTTTCACTAAATTTATAGCATGACGACGTAACCAGAGGTGCCAAAATTTTCAACCCTTACAACAAATGGATGTTATGCAACAAAGTCACAAAATAGAAGAAAATATAGATCAACAACTTGAGAAATAGCTTCTTCGAGGGGGAAACCTCCATTACATCACATAAATGAACAATGATTGGATGATTCAAATGATGAGACCTCCTTGGTATATATAGGAGTCTAAGGGGTCACAATATAATGAGATCCTACATAACAATAATATTGTAAGGGCATAACAATAATAATGTAAGGGCACAATAATAAAAATAGTGGGCTTCTTTGGGGCACAACAATAACAACATGGGGGATACATGGGCACAACAATAAAAATAGGGTGCTACACTAAAAATGACAATAAGGGGAATATACTTGTATGGTAGGGACATAACATTCCACTCTCCTTCAAAAAAGTGTTTTCCTCAATGCTTGAGTATTTATGGATGTTTTTGTATAAAATTCCCATCCTCTCATGTGGAATCTTCAGTGGGTAAGTTCTTCCACTTAATGAGATACTTTGAAATTAATCAATTTCATAGTTGTTGGGTTCTTATTTATGTGATTGCTCCAGGC
The DNA here is from genome assembly GCA_031772625.1 of Pinus tabuliformis. NCBI lineage: Eukaryota > Viridiplantae > Streptophyta > Pinopsida > Pinales > Pinaceae > Pinus > Pinus tabuliformis. Next base: position 48,273,234 of record CM062807.1, on the reverse strand, counting down.
TCAAATATGATTTTTCCTTCTTCGTCAAGTTTTGGAAACACTGTTTGAACTGGAAGCTTGTCACCAATAAGCTTCTTTAAGCATGAAACATGGAAAAATGGGTGTACTCGAGAAGATGTAGGCAGCTCCAATTTGTATTCCATAGTAGAAATATTTTTCAACACCTTGTAAGGACCCTAGTACTTGGGTGATAATTTATTATCCTTTTTAGCTTGCTTAAGGGACATTTGTTTGTATGGTTGTAGCCATAAAAATACCCAGTCACCTAAATCAAAACGTCTTTCACTGCGATGTTGATATGCCTATTGTTTCATTTGATTCTACACTAGAGTAGGGTTATTCTTTAAGAGTTGGAGAACTTGTTGTTGATGCTCAATGTCATCTTCCACTGCTTGAATCTTATAATTTTCTTTTAAAGATGATGTGATGGATGGTGAATGATATCCATAAAGTGTCATAAATGGTGTCATTTTTGCTGCAATATGGAAGGAAGTGTTATACCACCATTTAGCCAGAGGTAACCACTTGACCCATTGTGTTTGCTTATCATATACAAAGAAACAAAGATATCCTTACAAACATTTGTTCACTATCTCAGTTTACCCGTCATATTGAGGATGCTAAGATGAGTATGACCTAATTGAGTACCAAGATAAGAAAATAATTTTGACCCAACTTTCTAGTGAAAATGGGATCTTTATCACTTACAATAATATTTGTGTTTCCATGTATCTTTTGAATTGTTTCCATAAATGCAGTAGCAACTGTATTGGCTTTAAAAGGATGAGATAATGCACAAAAGTGTGAATACTTGGTAAGTCTATCAACTACCACCATTATGATACTCTTTCCTTCAAGCTTGGGTAAACATGTGATAAAATCCATTATACCTCCTCCCAATTTTGACTTGGAATGAATAAATATTGTAACAGACCTAGGGTCTTAATCGCCTCGGCTTTATTTTGTTGGAAAACCAAACATTTTGCGACAAACTTATGAATATCATATTTAAGGCCATCCCAAAAGAAGTTCATTCTTGACCCTTATGTAATTTTTTAAAAATCCTGAGTGCCCTCCTAAGGGGGAGGTGTGCAATTCCAAAGGAAACTTTTGCCTGAGTTGCGAATTATTACAAAGATATAAGTGATCTTCGTACAATAATGAATCATTTTTCCATCTAATTGTATCAGATGTACTAGGATCTTGTTGTAACTTTTGAATGAGTGTCCACATCTCTTCGTTATTCTTCCATTCATCCCTTGCTTTTGTTATCCAATCAGGTTGGATAAAAGAAATGGCACAAAGAAATGCTTCCACATCCTCATATTTCTTGAGAGTGCATCTACAACAACATTTTTATTCCCTTTTTTGTAGATGATTTCAAATTCATAACCCAACATCTTTGTGATCCATTTTTGTTACTCTTCTGAAGATAATATTTATTCCAAAAAGTATTTAAGGCTATCATGATCTGTTTTTACCTTGAAGTGTTTTCCCATTAAGTAAGGTCTCCATTTATTTAGTGCATCTAGTATTTCCAAAATTTCCTTCACATAAATAGGTTTGTGTAAATACTTTCCTTTGATTGGACAACTTTCAAAATAAGTGGGTCTTCCTTCTTGCATTAAAACAACACCAATTCTATTTCCTAAGGTGTCACATTCCACAATAACGGTTTTTGTGAAGTCAAGTGTAGCTAAGACTGGTGTTTGGCACATTTCTTATTTATGGCCTTAGTTGCTTCTAGAGTCCGGGAAAATGCATATTTCTTCAGTAACGTTGTTAGAGGTGTTGTAATTCTCCCATAATTCCTAACAAACTTGCGATAATACCCCGTCAACCCGAGAAATCCTCGAAGATTCTTTATGATTGTGGGGATTTTCCATTCCTTAATGGATTTAATTTTGTTAGGGTCCATCTTAACATCGTCATGAGATACAATATGACCCAAATATTCCACCTCCTGTACTCCAAAGAAACATTTGGAGGTTTTTGCATATAGTTGTTTCTCCTCCAATAGTTTGAGCACCTTGTCATCATGTTGAACAAGATCCTTCCAAGACTTGTTGTAGATTAGTATATCATCAAAAAATACTAACATAAGTTTTCTAAAGAAGGGTTTGAAAATGGAATTCATCAAACCTTGAAATGTGGAAGGTGAATTACTAAGGCCAAAACGCATGGACAAAAATTCATAATGACCCTCATGAGTTTTGAATGATGTTTTCAGAATGTCTTCAGTATTCATTCTAATTTGATGATATCCTACACAAAGATCCAGCTTGGTGTATTAAATTCCTCCATGTAATTCATCGAACAATTCATTAATGACAGGAATGGGAAATTTATCTTTAATAGTGAGCTTGTTGATCTCCCTATAATTTGAACACATACGCCATGATCCGTCCTTCTTGTGCACCAATACTACTGGAGCAAAGAAAGAACTTTGACAAGGTTGAATTATACTAGACTCTAGCATTTCTACAACCATATGTTTAATTTCACTCTTCTGGGCATAGGGATATCTGTAAGGTCTGATGTTTGGAGGAACTCTTCCTAGAATCAAATGAATAACATGATCATGATCATGAATAGGTGGAAGCATTTGGCAGTCTCAAATACCTTCAAATGATTGTCCAAGAATTTTTGGAGATCTGGAGAAATAGATGATTTCAAAGTTTGAACCTCTAGTAAGCATAATTGTGCAATTACGCCTCATTGTTCTTTCTTCAGAAGAATTGTCATGCCATTAGAGTTGGTTATATTTATAGATTTCCCTACGATACTCCTTATTTCAAATTACTTTACTTTCCAAAAAAATTCAAGAAAATTTCTTGAAAATTAAAAGTTATTGTCCCCAAATATTGTAACCATTGGACTCCTAGTACAACATCAACACCCCCCATTGGAATATTCAATACATATTTCCCCATGGTCATCTTGATATTATGGCACTTTCCAAAGTAATTTATAGTTTCTCCATTTGCAACCATCACTTGACACTCTAGCGATGGATATAGGAAGCAATTCAATTCGTTGGCTATATTATAATGAATAAAATTATGGTTACTACCCAAATTAATCAGCACTATTACTTTTTTCTTCTTGATATATCCTTCTATCTTGAGAATTTTAGGAATGGTAATTCCTTCCAATGCATTAGAAGATATGGTCAGATTCATTTCTTATTTCTATGGGGTTGGTTCATGGTGTATGTCCTCATATTTTGATGTTTCTTGTACATTTTCTTCCTCCTCTTCAAAATCTATGTAGAATAATTTCTTCTTGGCACACTTATGTCCTTTAGTGTATTTTCTATCACAACTGTATCAAATCCTTTTTTCTCTTTTTTCCTCCAATTTCTGTGGTGTCAACCTTGTAGGTTATGGAAGGCTAGGAGTAGAAACACTTCCATATTTATAGTTGTGAGTGGTAGACTTCCTTGTTTCCATGATTTTTCTTTCAACTTTTCTTGTCACCCTGAATTCCTTCTCCAATGAATCAGATTCCAAAAGGAGAACCTAATTTTGGATGTTATCCTTCAAAGACATTGTGATGAGATCAATCCTATGCTCCTTTGGAATATCAATTACCTTGATATTATATTTTTGGAAGTCCTCAATGTGCTCAGCCATTGAACCCTTTTGTTTGATACTTATAAATTGGCTAAAGAAGGTGTTTCTCTTTGTATCCTCATAATGTGTTATCATTTCCTTCGTAACAATGGAAAAGTGGTTTACGAGAAAAAAAAATACATCAATACCATACAAACTGATTGGCCAATTCTAAATTTAAAGATGCAATGTGTACCTTTTGTGTATGTTGCACATCACGTAGATCAAATATTGCTCAATCTTTGGAATGTGGTGGGTCTTCAATCCAATGTTAGAGCCTCTAAAATCATGATTAACATTGATTTTTTTTCTCATCATTAGTTTCATGGAGTACCTTTTCACCATTGGGAAGAATTTCTTGTATCAAATTTGTCACACCTTCCTTCAAACCTTCCATGTCTTATTTTGCACTTGCTAGAGAGAATTGTTTTGCACTTGGTTGCGTAATTTTGATGTATCATGTTGTATTTCTTCCTCTTCTTCATGCATCATGGTAAATATTTTTGGTTGTTTAACAGGTGTGTCCATTTTTGTGTTTCAATGCATTTCGGATTCAAACAATGATATTTATGCTTCACTATGCCCTTTGAATCACTTCAAACTGAATTTTCAAACAAATGTTAAGTGATTTTTTAAAAAATAAACACATTTTTCCTTCTTTTTAGGAGCTCGATATTGAAATTGTTGTACCTCAATAATTTTGGATCTCCAAGGTCTGAAATTTCATCTTGTGGTAGCCCTCTGAGTCTTCTTTCCAACCCCAAAAGTTAAACCAAGATTGAATTTATCAAGAAATAATTATCCCCAATCTCCCACGATGACCTAATTATAGCGTTTTTCAATAGAGAAAACTTGTACAGAGTGCCACGTGTCGCTGTTTTGACTTTCAACCCTGAAAATGATACAAAAAAACTACAATTCATTCACCTTGAGTCATTGTTCATGAAATTCAAATCTGATGCTCGAAGAGAAGTTATGAATATTTTCCCTAGGTCAGCTATTTGAGTTGGAATTCTGGAGCCTGCAAAAACCCTAACTTCCTTGGATCATATCTCCAAAAATATAACGAACCAAGATCTAAAATTTGTACAAGAGGTTCACCAATATTTCAGCTCCTCGTGGCTACAATTTGAATTTATGAAGCCTCGTTGAAAAAAAAGTATAACGAAAATTCCATGATGACTTGTTTGAATAAGCGAAACCCTAGAATCCAAAGCTTTGATACCAAATTTTATGCAACCAACTCATTAAATAGAAGTAAAGATAGATCAATGACTTGAGAAATAGCCTCTTCAAGGGGGAAACCTCCTTTACATCACATAAATGAAAAATTCTTGGATGATTCAAATGATAAGACCTCCTTGGTATATATAGGAGTCTAAGGGGTCATAGTATAATTAGAGCCTACATAACAATAATAATGTAAGGGCACAACAATAACAATAGAGGGCTTCTATGGGACACAACAATAACAACATGGGGGATACATGGGCACAACAATAACAATAGGGGTCTACACTAACAATAACAATAATGGGCATAAAATATTATTATAGGGACCTAAAAATGGAGGAAAACAATTCCTTCTCAGAGTTGGAGGTGATGGAGGAGGTCCCTAACATCCAAGAAGGCACTCCAATTATTGAAAGTTATTCGACATCATCACAAAACAAACAACTCCAAAAGAGAAACCTTATGGAAGAGGTAATTCAAGATGAATACTTTGATTTTTTTTTTTTAATTACTAGTAATTCAGGAAGCAATCCCACTCACAAAGAAAGATCTAAATGATATTTCAAGAGAAGAGCATGCCTTGGTTGGTATTTTGAATGAATGGGTGGAGTATAACTTAATGAAATCATCTAAAGAGAAACAGGAACAGTATGTAGTTTTCTATATAAACTGGAATACGAAACGAAGGTAGTCCTCAGGAGAAGGGCATGGGGCTCGTTCTATTCAAGATTTGAAGGAGAAAAGGAAAGACATCCTAGTAAAATACTTGACAAAATATCTCAAAAATAATGGGCATAAAACAAAGAAGGAATCATTGCAGAGTACAGGGAGGATTTAGTTAACTTTGGTCAAGTAACTATTATTCCAGAGTTCTTTTTTCCCTCTCAAAAACCTTCATCATGAAGATTTTATCATGGAATATTAGGGGTTAAATAGTAAAGGGAAGCAATGATACCTCAGAGATAGGATTAGGGTGGAGAAACCAATGGTTGTAATTTTGTAGGAAACTAAACTTATGGGGGATAAATTTCTCACAATTTCTGATAAATGTTGGAAGGGTTTCCAAACTATGACTCTCGATGTGAGGGGTACCGCAAGTGGCCTAGTGATTTTGCGGAATCCTTTAGAAGTGGTTCTCCAAGATTGGATGGCTAGTCCAATAATTTTGAGAGGGCGGTTTCTTTAACTTGGGGTGAAAGAACTCTTTTCTTTAGCAATTGTGTATAGTCCTATGGCGGGAGACAAGCTTCATTTTTTGGAGAAAATTTTGGCAACTAAAGAGTTGAATAGAGATTCATTCTAGATTGTTGGTAGTGATTTCAATTTAATAAGATCTATGAAGGAGAAAAAATAAGGAATTTGTAAACTAGATCTAGAATCAACCTCCTTTGACAGTTATATAAAGCAACTACAACTAGTTAATATTTTGACTATTAATGGTATTCATACTTGGAATAACTGATGGGGAGGAAGACAACAAATAGCAAGTCGGTTGGATCATTTTCTCCTCTTTGAGGAGGTAAGGATATTTTTGTATAAGCTGCAATTTTACCATGCCTTGGGTCATACCACTAGTCGATTAGGCTAGAGTTGGACTTGAAGGAAGCCCCACAAAATTGACCCTTTCGTTTTGAAAGTTTTTGGTTACAAGTGCCTGGTTTTGTGGAACTCTTAAACAAATGGTGGTTGGAAATTAAAGTGAGAGGTAAGACCAAAATGCACACATTTCAATTAAATCTTAAGGCCTTAAAAGATCAAATAAAAGTGTGGAATAAGAGAGATGTCGGTAACTTTTTTGAAGATAAGGCTATATTATAATACCATATGCAGAGGGTTAAAAAATGAATTATATTAGAGGGTAGATCCCTTGATCTCATTACAGAGGAAGGTATGAATCTCCATAAACTGGAACAATGACAGAAATAGGTAGAAATCCTTTGGAAACAAAAATATATGGTTTAAAAGCTTAAGGAGTGAGAAAGGAATTCCAAATTCTTTCACAACTCTATGCTTCAAAATCATCATAATAAATCGATTTTCTCTATTATTGGAGATGAAGAAAATATGAATATACTCCATTTAGAAATACAATATGCAATTGTGTGGTATTATCAGGGTATTTTGTTTGAGAGGTCTCTTAGGAGGTAGTCTACTATTAATTTGATCCTTCAAAATATCCCTTGAATTATTATTAGGGATCAAATTTTTTCCTTGCTGAGACCAATATCTTTATAGGAAGTAGAGATGGTTGTTATGAATATGCCTAGGAATAAGTAACTAAGTCCTAATGGTTTTACCTCAAACTTTTTTAAAAAATGTTGGGGGTTTCTTGGTACAGAGATATATGAAATGGTGGAAGAATTGGGACAAACTAAATCGATATGCGATGGCATTAATACAATGTTTTTCACCCTTGTTCCAAAAGGTGTCCATTCAAAGGATCCCAATGGTTATCACCCTATTACCTTGTGTAACATAATCTATAAAATTTTCTCTACGATAATAGTGAATCACATGAAGCCTCTACTTATATGTTTAATATCCCTAGAATAAACTGGTTTTGTTGAGGGTATAAAAATTACGAATGGCATTGTTATAGACATATTTGGGCACCTCAACCCCAATCTTATATGTCGATAAAATAGGGCTCATCAACCCCTAAAATAGTTGTTCTATACCCTAAAAGAACATGGTCATCTGATTACATCATTCCCCAAAAGTTCCACCTGAGAAAACACCCAGAAATGGCCTAAACTGAACCATACTGACTGCTCCACTCGCAAGGTGCGATGCATACTGAGTATTACACTAGCCAGGTGTGATGCATATTGTTTGGGCCTTCTATAGGGTGTGATGGGCGAGGATGGACAAATGTCTGAGACAGTTTGCTAGGTGGTTGCTCATGGAATCTTCTAGAAACTTCTCCTATGACACTTGCCTCTCTGAATTCACCCAGGGATGAGTAAGAGATCCAAGAAATCTCCAAGTGGAACCAATTGTAACAAGTGGAATGACACTAATCAAAAACCCAGAGATGACTCACACTCTTGCACACATCTATAAATGGATCCCTCATCTAAGAGATCCGGACATTGGAAGATTGTGAATTGCAAGGAAGTGCTGATAGTTTGTATCTGAAGAAAAGAGCATTGTATTGTTGGTGTGATCTTGCTATTTCATGAGGTGAAGAGGGATTGATGCTGGATCAGACAACTGGGTTGTAATTCTCCCTTATATTTAATAAAGTTCTTCAAGTTTTCTTCCATATAATTGTACAATTGTGAATTTTATCATTTTTGAATGTTATTGTATGTTCATTATATATCTGATTCTATAATTTTTATGATATAATAGATCAAGATGCTTTGATGGTTCTATGCTACTGTGTTTCTACAGGTACTCTCCAAGCGGTATATGTACGAGGAGGAGTTGCAAGCTCTATCAAGGGGGAGAAAGATCAAGCAAGGGATTAAGCGGAAGTTCCAGGTTGGTTCCTTTGTCTTTCTGTTATCTATCATACATAGAAGAAATCATGAATTTCTTTAAACTATTGTTTCTAGAGTAGCTGCCAAACCTAGAGGGCTAGTCGATCGAAAAGACACTAGTTTTACCAGAAACAAATTGGCGACTCCGTTGGGGAGTGAACAGATGTTTGTTTGTTGTTATTGTTTGTTATATGTTCAATTTGATAAGCTATAGATAGATTCTAAAGTCAGCTAGGTAGCCTTCGAACTGCTCTTGCTCTGCAATTGCATAGTAGATGAATGCTGCTTTAGTCAATCTCTGGTTTAGTTTATGAATTAAACATCTAAATTACAAGCACATCTAGATGCCCTTTTGGCAGCTCAGTAACCTCTCAAGACATTCCATCATACTTTGCTCATCATTGTTCATCAAAACCCACCTTAACTCATTGAAAAAAGCTCCACATTTGAGCCAAAACCCATTTCAATTGCACTCCCTGGACCATCGCACTGTCTTCCACAATGACTCAGTATGCATAGCACCTCCTGAGTGCAGTAAGTGTGATGCATCTCAATTTCTATGAAGCCTAGGTGCAATGATTGACTGAACTCTTTTTCCATCTAGAAATTGAGGGTTTCTGACCTTGTTTTCAGTTTTGTTTGGTTGTTTTGCTGCATATGAACAATGCCTCTTTACTGAAACTTACTTGCATCACTTAGATCAACCTCAATTACATTAGGAGTAGTGAATGTTTTTGTGTGTTTTTTCATCATTTACAATCCTTTGTCGAAAATTTGTTTAAATTGTTTTGTCGCTTTGATACAAAAAGTGTGGTAATTGTTGTTTTGTGTCAAAAAGAGAAGTGTCATAAATTCTTCCATCCCTTGATAATTGATTAAACTTTTATTCATGCATTTGGTTTGATTTGTTTATATTCGAAGTGTCGAAATCATTTTTATTCAAAATTGAAAAGTGTCGTTTAGAGTCTTCCTTTCTCTTTTGAAGAAGAAATTGTCGAAAATGTCATTTTGAGTGAAATATTTCAAATCTTTGCTGCATTTAGTTTTCCTTTTGGCATTTTTCACATTAAGGAGAACGAAAACAGATACATGCATTTGCATTTAGCATTTTTTTATTTGTGTGCGAAAAGAAGATTTAGGGAAATGCACTAGTGTGCGCTCTTTGCTCTTTACTTAAAAGCACTGTTATTTTCTTTCCCTAGTAGCTAGGATTTTCATTGCTCAAATAAACAAAGATTGTTTATCATTGTATATTGCATCTTAGGAATTTCAAATAATCATCACACGGTGAACCATTGAAAGGCAAACTCTAAACAAGATCAACTTTAAATGAATTTCAATGAACCTGACAATGCTTTGGAACTTAACGCAATATATCTAGAGGTCTAGGCTAGAGACTTGTTCCGACGTCATTAAAACTAGTGGCTATCATTTTCATCGAAGGTTGGGTGATTCCTCCTCCTTGATATGACAAGTGCTAACACAGACTTGTGCTCCTCGTACCATCACGTATATATTGGGAGACCACAATAGGCTTATATCCTTTATCCATAGGAAGCCAAGTCTGCCACCCTATCGATTGCAATGCACTGAACACAACATTCGGGAAGATTGACTGCCATACATAAGTCCTTGGTAATTTCTCTTTAATTTATCACCAAGGTGTATATTGCAGTTTTGCGATTGGTTTGGTAATCCCTCTGTCTAGATTTTCCAGAGTAGTCACTTTCGTTCCTTTTTGACTCTTTAAAAGAAAAGGTCCATCTAAGAACTTGTCACTTCAGGCTCATTAAAAATCGAAGGGGACTAGAGTCATATTTAGCTTTTTCTCGACTCTTAAAACTAAAAAAGAAAAGTCGTGTCAAAGTGTCTTTAAAATTAATTGAATTCAGAATAACATCCCTGTTCCTTAGTTGATCTTAGGTTGAGATATATGGAGACAAATCTGGAGTCCACTGATCAAGGAATCCCTTTTAAAGGAAATCCTAGTCCTTTTCCTTCTTTTGGAAATATTGGTGTTCCTTATATGGCTACATTGTCCCTTCCAGGATTTACCATTGGCCTACCAGTATGGCTGTTTTCAACCTCCTTGGTTCAAAATGTCGAGACTTCTCTGAAATCAAGTACACCTCCAACTGGACAAAATCAACCTCCAGTTGATCCTAAAGTTGACCCTTTGCCTTCTTCCTCGTTTTTTTCTCCCTCCCCCTCTTCCTCTTCGCTTGGTGAAAGTATTGGTACTAGTAACCAGGTGGCTAAGAAGAAGAAGAAAGGGAAGAAGAAGAAGAAGAAGCCAATTCAGCAAGGGGACAACCAAGCAACCATTGCTTTGAATGCAACATCTGATGAAAATCCATCCATTAAGCCTCACAAAGCCAAATATCCATGCATAATTTGTGCGGAAGACCATCTTCATCGAAATTGTCCTTACTTTCCTCAGATCTTGGAAAAATGGTCTTCCTGTTCACACCATCCCGTGTCATCAACCTCTAGAGATCATATTGGTAACACACCATCAACTAGTGATAGTAAAGTTCATGGACAGAAGGGAAAAGTCAAGCTTCCATGTAAGTTATGTGAAGGTGTACACCCCTTTCACCTTTGTCCCTATTTGGATGAAGCCAAAAGAGTGTTAGATAACCATCCTGCTTCACTGCAACGACTTCCATCTGGTTACGGGAAACTCTACCTGAATCCTTCACTAGCTGATGAACCGACTGACATAAATCAACTGTCGGTTGAAACCACTCTCTCTGAAAGTGAATCCTATGAGTCTATACTCGACCAAAATCAACAGGTCGAGGTAACAGTTGACCCGATTTCGCCTTCAGCTAATCGTACCTTTCCCGAAGAGAGTGAAAATGATACCACTCAAGTTCACTTTTTTTCCACATATTCAAGTGAGCATGGGGGCAATCCACCTGTTCCATCAAGACAGGAGGAAAATCCTCCAGTTCTCATAACTCAAGGGGTTAATTCTCTCGTTTCTTCAATACCCCCTCCAAGTAGTCTAGTCACTTCCTTTGATTGGAGTCGACTAGCAGGATCCGACCTTCCTTCTTATATGCCTTTCCAAATCATAGTACAAGTTTGTAAAAATATTGTATCTAGCACTATTATAGATGAAGGTGCATCAGTGAGTATCCTTTCCTCAACTGCTAGGCAAGTGCTCGGTTCGCCACCGCTTGTGCCTGTTACACAGAATTTGTTGGGCTCTAATAGAGGAACCAGTGAATCGTTAGGGATCCTTCCTCATTTACCTGTCACTTTGGGAGGAAAAACCATTTATTTGAGTGTGATGGTCATCCGAGGACCTTTAGATTACAATTTACTTCTTGGGCGTGACTATGTTTAACACATGGGAGCTATTGTTTCAACATTCTTTCGAGTGATTTGTTTCCCGCATAAAGGCAGGATTGTCACTATTGACCATCTTTCATTTCCCGGTCCAAATATAGCTCCTAGTCAACCATCATCCCTAAATGGTCCATTTATACCAATGGTATCATCCCCGCCACGGGTTAATTATGTGGCAACATGTTCCATACCTACATTGACTGAAGACCAATTCAGTGATGTTGTACATTATGTACTGGGGGCATTGGAACTAGATCTCTCCTTCATGACCTCTGAGGAGTATGAGGAGTCCGAGGATAGTTCATTGTCTTGTGTCAACCTCGTTAAAAAATGAAACCAAGGGTCTCGGAGGATAGTTTGTTGTCTTGTGTCAACCTCATTAAAAAATGAAACCAACAATGTGAGCATGATTCCTTGTCTTGTGTCAAGCTCATTTAAAAATGAAACAAGGTACCTTCCAAGTCGAGTCTTTGATTAGATCTCGTAAAATCCCAGTAGAGTCTTTCACTTGATCTTGTAAAAGAACCTTCGTTCCACCCATTTGATAGCCAAGAGTAGTCTACTTAGGTGAAAGATTGTCGAGCACCGGCCTTTCCAGCTCGTTAAAGTGATTGGAAATGTCATCCCTCCTATATATTTTAATCTTTTTTCGGACCTGAGGGATTATCTCACGAAAAAGTTCGAGTGCTTGTCTTTTTCGGCTCATTAAAGTGATCGGAAAAGTCATCCCTTTTGTATTATTTTATCCTTTTTCGGACTTAAGGGATTATTCTACGAAAAAGAACTCCTAGAGTTTTCTTTTCGTCCCTTTTCAAACTCTCTAAACATGAAAAGGACCGAGTTATCCTTGTCGTTAAACTCGTTAAAACAATAGCGACAAACTTGTCCACTCTAGACAAGACCGAATTTCACTGTCGCTAGACTCGTTAAAACATAGCGACAGGTTTGCCCAAAGGGAACAAGCATATGTTATCCTCCTCAAGCTTGACAAAAATAAGGAGGTACTGGTCAGCAATGACTGGGGAAAAAGGGAACAAAACTTGAAAACTTTATGGTAGCAGGTCATTCTTAAACATGACACTTTCACTCCATCACCATTATTGAGTCGGGTTGGGTTATTCCGTTCACCGGTCATCTCACCATTGGTCTTTCATGCATGCCATCATCCATATTTTGGGGTTAACGCTACCAATCCATCTCAGTGTCACCGACATGTTCAAAAGAAGTCATTCAGTGGAGAAACCACAATCTAGTTAATGCCTCATCCACTGCAATACCTTCAACCTTCATTTTCCATGACCGCCATTCCTGTACCTTGTGTCATCAGATCATTTTCACCTCTAGAAATCATTTGCTTCATTTCGTGTCATAGATGTGGGATACATTAGGGCCCTCCTACGACAAGTCACTTCTTGTTGACATCATCTCATTATCCAATAAGTTGACTTAGAAACACCCCTTTTAGTGTAACACTGAGTATTACACTGGCCAAGTGCAATGCATACTGTTTGGGCCTTCTATAGGGTGCGATGGGCAAGGATGGACAAATGTCCGAGACAGTTTGCTAGGTGGTTGCTCATGGAATCTTCCAGAAACTTCTACTATGACACTTGCCTCTCTGAATTCGCCCAGGGATGAGTAAGAGATCCAAGAAATCTCCAAGTGGAACCAATTGTAATAAGTGGAATGACACTAATCAAAAACCCAAAGATGACTCACACCCTTGCACACATCTATAAATGGATCCCTCATCTAAGAGATATGAAGGCTAGAATATTGTGAATTGCAAGGAAGTGTTGATAGTTTGTATTTGAAGAAAAGAGCATTGTATTGTTGGTGTGATCTTGCTATTTCATGAGGTGAAGAGGGATTGATGCTGGGAGGATGATGCTGGATCAGACAACTGGGTTGTAATTCTCCCTTCTATTTAATAAAGTTCTTCAAGTTTTCTTCCATATAATTGTGCAATTGTGAATGTTATCATTTGTGAATGCTATTGTATGTTCATTATATATCTGATTCTGTAATGTTTATGATATAATAGATCAAGATTCTTTGATGGTTCTTTGCTACTGTGTTTCTATAGGTACTCTCCAAGCGGGATAAGTATGGGGAGGAGTTGCAAGCTCTGTCAAGGGGGAGAAAGATCAAGCAAGGGATTAAGCGGAAGTTCCAGGTTGGTTCCTTTGTCTTTCTCTTATCTATCATACATAGAAGAAATCATAAATTGCTTTAAACTGTTGTTTCTAGGGTAGCTGCCAAACCTAGAGGGCTAGTCAATCGAAAAGACACTAGTTTTCCCAAAAATAGGCATAATTGTGGCTTAGGAAATAACTCACTCCTTACAGGTTTCAAAACAACCAAGAATGATGATCAAACTAGATTTTTCTAAGGCCCGTGATTGGATGAGTTGGGATTATTTGTTACAGGTTTTAGCATCTTTTGGATTCTCGGGACAATTGATTTCATGGGTAGAATATCTGATTTCATCTAACTTCTTATCTGTATTGATTAATGGATCACCTTAGTCTACCTTCAATTCCTTAAGAGGTCTGAGGCAAGGTGATCCTCTCTCTCTATTTCTTTTCATTTTGGCTAGGGAAGGGGCTGGGATAGCGTATAAGAAATATTGTTCATTGGGTTATATCCCTGGATTATGTTTGTTTGGTGAAGGTCTATCTGTTACTTCTCAACAATTTGTTGATGACACGGTTCTCTTTGGGCCGCCCACTTTAAAGGAAGTGAAGGGTATATGGAAAATTCTGTAGAATTTTATGTTGGCCTTAGGAACATTAGTAAATAATGATAAAACCAATATATTCCTTTTTAACTTCCAAGAAGCTATTCAAGGTTATTTGACTCGAATATTGGGATTTCATCATGCTCAATTTTCTTATAAATATTCGGGAGTGTTTAGTCTTATATTACAATCAGGTAGTAAGTTTGGAAGACCTCTTAGATAGAGTTCGATTGAAGGTCAGTAATTGGACATTTCGGGCCCTTTACTTTGTAGGAAAATTGGTGCTCACTAAATCAATTTTTCTAACATTGCTAAATTATAAAATGTCAGTTATGCCAATTCCAGAAACAATTTGTGATGGACTATGATCTTTATGGTGTGACTTCCTTTGGAGAGGCTCAACTAAAGCACAACGTTGGTCTCTTATAGGATGGGATAAACTTGTCAAACCAAAATTAGAAAGTGGATTGGGGTTATGTGATCCAAAATTGATTAGTATAGCTTATGGTATGAAACTATGGTGGCTTTCAATTAAGGGAGGTTGTTGGGAGTGGGATCCCCCAAGGGAAGTTTTGGGGCTAAAATCCCATATTAAGTCAATTTTTCTAATATAATTGGAAAGACTCTACATTTTTGGGCGCGGAGAATGAAGGTGTTATGTGTCAAAAAGGGTAGTCCACCCTTAGTTTTGTAAAGTAAAGTTGACTGTAAGATACCTACCCATGGTCTGTAGACCATGGGATTGTATAAAAAGAGCTAAGCTATAAGTAGATAAGAAAAAGAAGGAATAGAATGATAGATCATGTAATAGAGTCATAGCTCTGAAGAAGAAGTCTAAGTCTTGGGTCGTAGCATAGGTAGAGGCTCTGCAGCTGAGTGCACAGAGGCGTAGGGTAGAAGTCCGCAGCTGTGTGTGGACCCCTGCAGCGGTGTGCACAGGGTGGACAGAATCTATAAACACTTGGAGGATATTAATAAAAGGAGTTATTCTATAATTTCTTTGTCTTTGTTCTGTTGATGCATTCGGATATTTTATGTATGAATTTCCTTTATTATGTTTATATGATGTGTGAATGAATGAAATTACATTGAATAATTGAATGCAATTGCGAATATATACTTACACGGTGTTAACTTTAAGTATTCGATGAGATAAGCGAATCACTTAGGATAATTGGGGAATCGACACGACATGCTGCCATAGAAGGAAAAAAGTACCTCAGCCACAAGTTAGGGCTGCGCAAAAGTTTATCGTATACTTTCGTGAAGGTATTGAAGGTCGGAATAGAGAATTTGTCTTTCAAGTCCTAGAGCGAAGCCACCTAAGCGAAGGCAGGGATAGAGGGAATCAAACGACATCACAACCATCTCAGGGTGCAGAAATTTGGTTCCAACATCCGCCCATACCACTTCAGGTGAGACTTTAGTCCACGCTCCGCGGGCTGACACTGAAAGGGCCAGTAGTGTAGGGATTTGTTTGGCTAATTAACGCTAAATCTGGGTCAAGCCCCCTGAAGCCAACAAATGGTTCTGTTGCCGGTACTGGAATTTGCTTAAGAGATGTGTGATGTCATATCACTGGAATCTAACTAAGAAGGAGTTCAGAGATTGGTTGGATAGAAGGATCCACAAATTCGCCGTAGAGGAGAACAAAAGCCCACAACTGACAAAGGAACAGTGGTTGGACAAGTACCTGTATATAGAGATCCACAAGATATTTTTTTGCTCCTTCCCTATTAAGCTATACGAGTGGATCACGAAGCTATCAGATAGCCAAGGAAGATGGAAACTTGATGATCCTATAGTGTAGACCCTAGAGCTAGTATGAAGGTTGGAAGCATCGGAGGATAAGATCGCCCGCATTGTGGATCATTGGCTAGATCACATCATAGGACGATTTGTGACTGAATTTGCAGTCGACACCTCAGTGAGCTATAGCGAAGCAGAGTGATGCTTTTTCAAAGGACCGTGAGGTAAGTACGTAAAATATTTGAATACCTGGATGTTAGGTGTAGGATCCCCCAAGGATAGTTTTGGGGCTAAAAGCCCATATTTTGAGCAAATTTTGTAATCCAAGTGTAAATACTCCGCATTTTGTGGTCGCGGAGCACGTAGATGTTAACGAGTCATAGGGTTGTTTTCCCTTATTTTGAAATGTAATGTCGGCTCTAAAAGAATCACCCATGGTCTGTGGACCATGGGAATTGTATAAATAAAGTGAATCTCTAAGTAGTTTAAAGGGGAGACATGGAACATGTAAGAAAGTTATAGCTTAGGGTAGGAAGTCTAAGTCTTGGGTCGTAACATAGGTAGAGGCTCTGCAACTAAGTGCATAGAGGCCTAAAGTAGAAGTCCGCAACTGATTGTGTCGACCCCTGCAGCTGAGTGCACACGGAAGGTCAAGTCTATAATTGCCCAGAATTATAAATAAAAAGAAGTATTATACAAGTCCTATGTCTTTACTTCTTATTTATGTATCTTGTTATATTGGGTATGAAAATCACTTATAATGCTTATATGATGCACGAATATATGTAAATGTGTTGGTTAAGTAAACGCAAGTGACAACAACTATTTACACAAAGCTAACTAAGATAGCTTAATAAAATAAGTGAAACACTTAAGATAATTAAGGAATTTGCGTGACTCGCTGCCATAGCAGCATGAAAGTACCTAAGCCCCAGATTAGGGTTGTGCAAAGGTTGATTGTATACTTTTGTGAAGGTATTGAAGGCCGAAACAGAGGGTTTGTACTACAAGCCCTAGAGAAATATCACCTACATGAAGGCAGGGATAGAAGAGATCAATGACATCACAACCATCTCAAGGGTGCGGAAACTTGGTTCTAGCATCCCCCCATACTGCTTCGAGTAAGACTTCAGTCTGCACTCCATGGGCTAATGCTAAAAGGGCCAGTAGTGTAGGGGTTTGTTTGGCTAATTAACGCTGAACCTGGGTTAGGCCCCCTCAAGCCAACAAATGGTTCCGTTGCTGGGAACCAAATCTACATAGGATATGTGTGATGTCATATCACTAGAATCCAACTAAGAAAGAAATCGAAGGCTGATTGGACAGAAGGATCCACAAGTTCACGGCATAAGAAAAAAGGAATCCATGACCAACAAAAGAATAGTGGCTAGATAGGTACTTGTATAGAGAGATCCATGAAATCTTTTTCGTATCCTTTCTAGTTGAGTTATATGAGTGGATCGTGAAGCTAGCAAATAGCCAAGGGAGGTGGAAACCTTATAGTCCTATTGTGTGGACCCCAAATCTAGTGCGAAGGTTGGAAGCATAAGACGATAAGATTGTGCGCGCTATCGATCATTGGCTCGATCGTGTCATAGGAGGATTTCTTACTAAATTAGCGGTCAACACCTCAGTTAGCTATAGCAAGGCAAAGCGACACTTTTTCAAAGGACTGTGAGGTAAGTACGTAAAATGTTTGAATACTTGGATTAAAATGTTGTTGTGTGAAAAAAGGGTTATGTAGCTACCTTGATGTTTGAGACTATGTGAAGCAGAAAAATTTATAGAAACAGTGGAAATAAGGGTCCAGATTATAGCCCCTTGATTTCACCTCTGCGAAGGGATGAAGAAGCGATAGCAAAGGTCTCTCCATGAAGCGCTATTCAATTAATAAGACAATATTCCTACGAATACCACCTCCACCCACTCCACCTCCAACTTCACCGGTACCACCTCCACCTCCACCATAGTTCAGTATGGAAAATACAGTGAAGTTTCATTTGTTCAAAGGCTTGGGAAATGAGGACCTGGACCAATTTTGGTTCATTATGAGGGCTATATGGGAATCTCAAAGTGCTACAGATGACCACATAAGGAAGGCGATACTAGTTAGTGCTCTACAACATCGCATGCTAACCTAGTATATTAAGTACTCTAACGATAACCCAAATCTTGGAGTATCAGACATCTAGACAACACTAAATAAGGAATTTAGCAGGCCTAAATCTAAGGCACAGTCAATCATGGGATTCAAAGAGATCACGATATGACCAGGTGAGACACCTTAGGTATTGGATCAAATATTGAAGTGTCAAATCCGTGAATTCAATATGAATTTGATAGATGGACAGCATCACGAGTGGTTTGTGGCTTCACTACTACCCCACTTAAGGAACGCGTTGTCACAACAGAAGATAACAACTCAGGCAGAGGCCTTAGAGATTGCCATGACACTACATGACACTCCGATGCAAGATCCTAATCTAGGAGTTCATCAGATCTGTTGTACCTTAAGAAAACAATTTCCTAGCTGTGTAGAAATTGTGCTTAAGACATTAATAATTATAATGATTGTCACTTATTTGTCACTTAATTGTATGTTGTGTTCTCAAATGAAGGATCTGGGAGACTTGGTTTTTAACCCTCAATACTTAGGTGACATGAAAACATCAGAATGCCATTTGATTGCTGAATATAATTGATAAATGAGGAAATATTGAAGAAGTCAGAGACAATATGGTGTTTTACACAGAATCTACTATCTATGACACTTGGAGAAGTTAAAGATAATATACACAGAAACTACTATTTGTAACTTAGAAAAATTGCAGAGGTAAGAACTTCAAGTATAGGAGCGCTCTTTTAAGGGATTTTAACTTCATTTACATAAGAAAATAAAGACCTGTAGCTTCATTACCATACTTAAAGGAAGAAAACATATGATGACACATAACAGAGAAGACACAAAATCATACCCAACAATGTGTGGAAAACTTCTGATTCTTTCATTAATCAACAATTGTATCAAGAATACAGTGGCCTAGTATCCAGGTTCTCCAAAGTTCGAACCCCTTCTCTATAAATTTTTCTCTTTTTATACATTATAAGATAATTGGTAGTCATCAAAACTGTCAAACTACTTAACTATTTCCCTAATTGTCTAAAGTAAAAATTATTACAGAATATTGCACAGAGGGTAAAGGACACCTCATTCTAAAGAACATAAAATAATAGGTAGTAATGAAAGTTTGAAGATGATGGCCATTCTCTATTCGAATCTGTATCTTTGAGTCTTAACAAACTAGTGGATGAAGGGCAAAAAGATTTGGAAGCACTGCGGGGGGGAAAGACTCTATGGGAGCCTCAACGAGGTTGAACCCCCGTAGTGATTTTTGGCCACACATTTATTTCAACCATGCTAACGTCACGATAAACTGCGAGGGTCAAGCTTTGACTAACCTTCATGCTCATTTCTTCCCCGCAGCGCACCTTAAAGTACTTATCAAACTATTGCTTGATCACGCTTCTTGAACCTACATGGCATTTAAACGATGGGTCGGGTCCACGAAACTTAAAAGAATTAACACTCTGATTCATAAAACCTGTCACGTCCACCTTTTCAACACACATTTGACTCCCTTACGAACCCAATAGGAAATAAAAACTTCCAGTTAATGATCTACCGAGTCTGATTTTAATGATAAAACTTGATTACTTTTCCACCCGATATCCATCGGATCCCGTCTCTTTCGATGGACGGCTGAGATTAGCCTAGACTTCAACGAATTAAACTATATTTCATATGCCATCA
Source organism: Pinus tabuliformis (assembly GCA_031772625.1). Classification (NCBI taxonomy): domain Eukaryota; kingdom Viridiplantae; phylum Streptophyta; class Pinopsida; order Pinales; family Pinaceae; genus Pinus; species Pinus tabuliformis. The sequence goes on along the minus strand of CM062807.1, from coordinate 48,253,245 downwards.
CATTCGATTTCTGAATTAAAATTCATTTTAGTTACCCACCCGATTGTCGTTAGATTTGTGGCCTATTGATTAGATGACCCAAATCTCCTCGCAGGTTTCTTACATTCAAAAGCCATCAAAAATATAAAATCAACCATTTCTTTCATATTTTTGATTTTATAAAACTGAAAATAAAACTTAAATAACAATGGACAATGGATGTTGTTGGCTTATTGGGGCCTGACCTAGGTTCAGAGGTGATTTAGGCAAACAAATCCTGGTACTACTAGCCCTTTCGGCAACAGTCCACAGAGCACGGACTGAGGTCTCACCGAAGTAATATGGGAGGGTGCTAGAACCAAGTTTCCACACCCTGGAGATGTATGATGAGTTCAAGTGGTCCGTAGTTTGACCCTGCACGCATGTCGCTATGCGCACTTACCCGTACCTCGCAGCCTGAGATGATGCCTTCGCGCAACCCTACTTGGGGGAAAAACGCTATTATTACCCAAGTCCTTACTAGTATTCTATTGTTAGTTGATTAACTTAGCTTATTTGAATGAGTAAAGTATACTTAGCAATATAAATCATTTATACAAGTGCGCGCAGTAAATAAACAGTATAATTGTAATTCACATCAAACAAGTAATAACCCAAGAACAGATACACGGAATTAAGATAAAACTTTTCTCTATTATTATCTTCCTTTGGTTACAGACTCGACTCCACCCTATGCACTCAGCTACAGGGGTCTGCGCACTCAGCTTCAGACTACTAGGTCTCTACGCACTCAACTGCAGAGCCTTCTCCTACTCTACGATCCAAGACACACTTAAACACTTAGACTCTTGTTCTACGCTTATACTTCCTTCGTTCTCCTCTTTTACACTTAAAGCCTTGCTCTATTTATATAATTCCATGTTCCGTGGACCATGGGTAGGCCAAAATTACATCACAAACTAGGGCAGACAACCCTATGACTCCAACATACTTCCACGCCCGCGATTCGCAAAGCATTACAACATCATTCGGTAAAAACATGGGCTTTGCCCCAAAACATTCCTCGGGGAGATTCCATGCCCAACAGGCCCCCAACACAAACATCCTGACTCACCCTCGAGTCACTCGGTCGGCGCGATGATCTTGGTGTGGAGTTCCTCCAACTATCCTCGAACTATGCTGATGTCAGCAGCGCACTAAGCTATTGCTTGCTGAGTCTGTTGCATCCTTTGTTCTGAGACCTCCGTGTCTGGGGTGCTTCTCTGCATTAATGTGTGCATCCCCTATATGTGCGCGAGCTTTCCTTTGATGTTTGTCATAATAGTGAAAGCCTTGTCAATCCACAGTTGGACGCGCACTTTAAGGAATGCCTCCTTATGTCGCACCACATCCACCTGTTCCTTCAATGCCTTAGCTTGCTGCATCCTCGCAAGCCACTGAGTGAGGACTATTGTCTATGCAGTTCCTCAGACACTATCGTATTGCTGCTGGAGTTCTCATGCCTCTGTCTCCAAGCATTGGATGTTGGGGTCCTCCTGCAGAGTTGTGAGGACCTCAAGTGCTTGCTCCAACAAAGTGGTACAGTCTTGCACTGCACCTCCAATTTATTCCAATCCCACTATGATAGTGCTAGCGCGTTGTTCTCGGACCTCTGGGGGAGTGGAAGGTTGTGCCTTTAATGGTAGCTCAGCGGTCTGAAGATTCAGCTCCAGCTGAACCTTGGTCATTTTTTCTCTAGCCTTGCAAACTCCGATTGACAACCTGTGGATCCACACCTCTACTGGTAGATCTGCTGGGATGGCCAGCTCCAAGATGTGTCAGCAAGTGTCGTCTACCACCTACACCAACTGTTGATTCTGCGATACCAATTTGTCGCACTGCAAACTTAGTTGTTCCATGTTTATCTTTTTCTTGCTGAGAACTTGGATCGCGTAGCTCTCCCTAGTGCGTAGCTCTGTTGTTATCCCATCCTGTAGCAGATACAGTGTCTCACACAGAAGGGCAGTGAAATTAAGGACAAGGCCTTTCATCATGTTAACCGAAAATATATCGTTCGCATTCACTACTACTAAGGCCCCTTCCGGCAACACTATTGTGTTTTCCATTCCTACGTGAAACATCTATTCTTCTACCGAGGATCCTGCTGCTAAGTGGGTGGAAAGGGTACCCACCTCAGGGGGATGCACTTGTAAGTCCTGTAGCTATGCCTTGAGGGCCCCCAACATAGTCTGGTGATCCTGCATAAATTCCTGAAGAGCCTCATTCGTGACATCGCGAACTGTCTCGTTAATGTCATGGAGGTCACCTTCAGTTAAGGTGATCGGGTCAATGGCCAACTTCGAGGCCTTGACCTTCTTCCTCAATAAGCTCTCTCTGCCCTTTGTGGGTGCTTCAACTGTGTGGGTGTGGTCCCTGGGTCCGTGCTCCCTTCTGACGTTTCTGCTTCCTCTGTCTCCTGACCCTATGAGGACATTGCTTGGTCCTTGTCCGCCTTCGCAGTTGTTACCTCTGCTGCCTGTGCTGTTGCTACTACTTCTGTGACCTTCTTCTGCTTGATGGCTTTCTATGTCACTTTGTGCATAGCCCTTTCCTCAGCTGCTATTGTTTCCTTCCGCCTTTCCTTGGCCAATTTTATGACACACAGCTTGGCATCACCCTTCTTCTTCTGCGCTACCACCTTCTCAATTTTTGCAAGATCTGAGGCACACCATTTCGGAGGCCTTATCTCCAAGATAGTAAAAATGGCATCCTCAGTGGCCACAAAAGGTAACTTCATCCACTGCTTCGCTGGATCCTTACGCACCCTAATAAAAATGTTGTGCATATCAGCTTTAAAGTCTGTAAAACTCTACAGACTGTTATACACCGTGGGCGACAGGTGCAGCTTCCGGTTGATCCACATCTAGATGTTCATCTCCATGAGCACCCAGAAGATTTTGGTGTCGCGTATTCTTTTCGCATCCTTCATGGCCTAGAGTGAAGCATACTTCACAGCCTTTGGTAAATCTCTATCAATTGGGGGGAATTGACTATCCTCCGGCAGTTCCCTTTCTATGAGCATGATGGATAGAAACAACCACACCTAGTGGAAGGTTTTACCCTGCTCCTAGGCTTTGTGACAGTTCTCCAAGAATTCCGTGCAGAGGAATTCAACCCAGTTAAACTAGAATCCTTCTGCGTACTGCTCGGCCAGTGCGATCACCGATGCAAGTACCTTGTCTGCATTGCACTTTCACATGATTTTTCCAGCCAAGATTTGGGTAGCTATGTGTACTTTTTTATCCTTGATGCTAGAGATAGCATAGCCCCTCTTCTTCTTCTCCAGCTTGTATTTTGTCTTCATGGCCTCCGCGAGGGCCAAATCACTACCTTTCCCTTCTGATATGGTCACAGGGTCCTTTCCTTTGTAGGGGAGCTGAGAAATGTGGTGAATTAGGTCTGCCGTAATGGGGATAGGCTCCTCCAGCCATAGATACCCATCATGCACCAGGAAAAGCAACTTCTTGATAATGAAAATGGTTATGGGCACGCAGTGGAAATGTGGTACCCATAATAGTTTTAGCAGCCCGACCTTTTCCACTCTGCACAACCACTTCCGCAGCTCTAATGTTGTCACCACCCCCGCGTTGTTCTGCTTCATGAGATTCCTAGTCTCCAGGTGAGGGAATTTCTCACTGTCAGTGAGGTCCCAATCTTTGAACTTCATGGTTGGCATGCAGCCCAGGTGTGGGCCCTCAAACACAAGGTCGTCTGGGAGGAGCAGGGTCTGGAGCGAACTCTTGGTTTTATCCAGGTCCTTAGGCACTTTGGCCTTCCCTTTTTGCAGGGGGATATATGTGAACAGTTTTGTCATAGAATGTGTAGGTTGAATATCCTCCTCCATGCCTTCATCTTCCTCTTCTTTGATGATAAGGGCTTGCAAATCTTCTTCTTCCTCATCTATGTCTATTGTGACAACTTTCCCCCTCTCTTCCCTTGATAGTTTTTTGCACAGTGGGTTCCTCGAGGACACGCATATGGGAGCCATTGCTTACTTATCCTTCTTGTGTCGTGGTGTACGCGGTGATTTGGGGATCTTTGCCACAACCCAAACATCTTCTGGAACATCCTCCACAATTGGGGTTTGCGCGACTTCGTTGGTGGTTACCTCTTCAATTCCCAAACCATCCTTAGTTGCGGTCATCATATCTAGGCTGTATTCAGTCACTCGAGAATTCAGGGGCTTAATTATCATTTGGCACTCAATGCTCAGTGCTCTGCTCAATCGCTCAATTGTCAAATGACTAAGTGTTTTTTGTTGGGAAACCCTTTGTGTTTTATAGTGCTTTTTGAATTCAAGTTTGACCATTCCCCCTAATTCCTATCCACTAATTATTTCTTGGCGTTGGATTTTCCCAAATCTTGCCCACAAATCACATCTTAAATGCCCGCCACCCGCTCCATTCAACCTTGAGTCGCACATCCCATCATGAATAGTGACCTCAATAGTCACTTTCTAGCCAATCCACACGGCAGTGTAGCCCTCCATGCGTGGACACGGACCCTGTGACGCTCTGCTTCTGTGTGCATCCCCAATATCGTGTAGTTCTTGGGCATAATAGTTTATAGTCCTACGCTTCCTTTCAACTTCCTAGAGCACTAAGACTGTCTTTCCCGTGACTAGTCAGGTGGTCACACCAACCGTGTAGGACTCCTTTCCATCCTCTACCATGGTTTGAGGAGAATCCCCACCTTCCATTGTTGTGGTCGGAATCATGTATTTTACGACTTGCAACGCGCTACCCTGGTCACTTCATTTGGCGATATGTGGACCAAGCCAAGGCAACAGACTAACCGGTTCATGACGATAGTGCTCAAACTTGTCAGTATGATCATATGCACCTTCCCTTACCATCCTAGGTTCTTTGACGAAAAACGCTTCCTTTATCTCGTCTTCCAGCTTCTTGACCTCTGCGTCCATCATAGTGCTTTTCTTCCTTAATCGTATCCTTTCTTTTTCAAGTTCGTGGAGTCTAAATTTTCCCCATCGGATTTCTTCCTCAAGTCCTATGTGTTTTGTTTCTCGTAGCTGTGTGATTCCTTCGTTTCAGGCTTCGCGGACTGTCGTATCTACGGGTGCTTCTATGCGCAGACTAGGCTTCGCATGCTCCATAGGGATTATAGCCCTTGCTTGAGGCTTCAACTTCAAAAGTGCTTATGCGATCAGGGTTTTGCACATGGTCCTATAAGCCCATAGAACCGATGGTACGCGCAGGTCCTAGTTAGTGCATTTTACATGGTGGACCATGTTTAGCACCTTGCACACCTTGTCAAAGGCATCCCCACGGATAATCTTTGGTGCACTTGGACTTATCACACTTCATCATTCGCACCCTCATCTTGCTCGCTTTGACTTGTCGGTCCTGTTTCCTATCATGAGGATGGTGTGCGTTTGTGGAGGTTGCATACCATACACTTGTACCCATCTGGAGAGTTGGGCACGCAGGCTGTTGTGTCCATCATCCCTGGCTTTTATCCACATCTAAGGCTTTCCAAACCGCATGAGAATCATCCTTCTACATCCCTGCCAGTCCTCAAAATTTTGCTGGTGCATACCCCACAACCTTGCAGGCATAGCACGCAGTACCCATTTCAAAGCATTGAACCACTATTGTTCTGGCACCTCTCTTTAAAATTTGTTCAGAAAATCATCCACCAGTATCAAGCCATCATACATAAGTATATCCCTTACTTCTGTGGTCATGCAACACAGTGATCTCACCATCATGTTGCAATTGAGCGTGGTTACCTCGTGTAATCAGTTATGCCATCGTTCTATTTCCTCGTCCAAATTATATGTGCAGGAGCTTTTGTGCTCCCATGAAATCCTGCCATCAGTGTAGGATTCGCCCAATCCTATTCCTGAGCAGTGATCTTGTAGATATAGTCTAGATCATCATCGTTCTCGTCATCGCACACTGGCTCTGTGTAGCGCGATCCTTCTACAGGGTCTAAAGGTACCACTATGTGTAGTGACCTTTTCTCAAAAATCATTTTGCGCTTCTTTAGATTTGTCACTCCATTCCTATCAGTGGCCCAATCTATTCCCAGTAGCATGGGATAGGGATTGCTGTCATCCATAATTTCTATCACTTCAAAATCTGCAAGCGTGTTCGGACCTTTGATATCTATTGTTATTCCCTGCAATCTTCCCATCGGTAGGATCTTTTGCTAGTTCGCCATTCGCAATTGAATAGGAGACCATTGCAATGCGGGCCTACCCATGTGCTCCCATGTCTACTTTGGTAGGATGTTTGTGTTCGATCCTAGATTCAAAATCACTTGATCCATTTCATATTCTCCGATTTGCGCAGTCAATCTCATATCCCTTCTTGTTCGCGTTGTGTGTTTCCCGAGATTCCGAACTACACGCGGTTCCCCTAATCCAGCACATCTAGTGATGAGTTCTTGCAACCCTTTCACTGCTTTGCTATCACGCAACAGCTTCATGCATGTCTCCATAAAGTTAGTGAGCATTGATGGGTCCATTTCTGGTTCTAGTTTTTCTTTCTTACCTAAAGTGAAGGCCTCCGTGAAGCTCTTCTTAGATTCCATGAATGTCTCCTTCGCGCACTCCAAATCGAACTCTGGTTCCTTTGTTGGAGCCTTTCAAACCTAGGCACTTTCTTCGGGTTGCTTGTCCTTGTCATCTCCTATCATGATACTACATTGGAGTAGGATGTTTACATTTGGGTCCTCCTCGTGCGGCTCAAACCTCATCATTTGTAGGTTCTGAGTCGGGGGAGGCTAGAGTGTTCCTTTATCACACAAACTAGCTATCAATGTGGGGTAGTCCTCCATCTCATGATCAAATTGGGTACAATATAAACATGATGCTCTCATTGGATTCATACAATCACGGGCATAATGCCCTGGTCCTCCACAATTGTAACAAATCAGCTGTTTGTGACCTCTTCTTGGTCCCATTCCACCTCAACCTCGTTTGCACCCCTGAAATCCAATGCACGCCATCCCTGCATTTTGATCGAGGACTCGTGTTTTAGTCTGAACTCTGTAGGTAGGAATCTGATCCATCATCAATTCGTAACTTCTACAAGTGCGCTCATCATGGCCTACTGACTTGCAGAAATTACAGAATAATTGTTGGGACATCTGCGTATACTTTTGTAATAGGTGGCAGTTATCTGTATCATTGTTCCCAACTATCTGAAAAATCCCACACCATAATGCAGGCACCACGCTTGGTCCTACTTGTGCCTCTGGTCTCAATGGCATCGGCCCTCCTCCCGCTAGGTAGTTCGCGAAGACTGGGCAATGGTCCTTGTCATGTCCTTGGCCTTTGCACTTCATGTACCATACCTCCTCACGTGCCTCTAGGTGAGTTGTCTTGTCCTGTTTCAAACTCTGCATCTCCAGACACAGGTTTTTCAACTACATGTGGATCTATTAGACTCCCAGGCTAGGATCTTGTATTGGGGTTTCATGCAGTCTCATTAAAATCTCCAAAGCTTCGACCTAAATGGATAGCTTCTGTTGTGACAGCGTAGTCCTTAGATGCGGCATTAGTGACACTACAAACCATGCGTAGTGCTTCCCATATGTTAAGGTCATATTGGCTTCACAAATCATACCCTTCAGTCTCTGATCTAGCTCCTGGGGGGTCTCACCTAGAAGCATCGTGATTTCCTTAAACCTAGTAATCGACTGTGTCTCTAATTTTGGTATGCTAAATTCCCTGTTTAGCATAGCTTGGATATCCACGATCCCTGCATTTGGATGGTCATTGGAATGTTTGATGTACCATGTCAGTGCATGATCCTACAAGGTGCTAACTAGTGTTGCCTTCTTGATATTATCATCCGTGACTCCTTGCACTTCCCATACAGCCTTTACCATGAACAAAAATTGGTCCAGATCTCCATTCCCTACTCCTTTGAATACCGACAACTTTATTGTGCTCGCCATATTGAACTGTGGTGGTGGTGAAGGTGGTGTGGGTGGAGATGGGGATGAAGATGGTGAAACAGGTGGTGGTGGGGGTGGTATGCGCGGAATTCACTGCCTTATCAGACTAATCACACTTCTTGGTGAAACTTTCGCGAGCTCTTCCTCACTTTCTCATCGGCGTGAAATCAAGGGGCTCATTTCTATCTCTGCGCTACCTTTGTTTCTATATATCCTCCCACTTCGCATAGCCCCAAACATTAATTGATTCGCATAACCCACTTTTCACACAGTAGCATCTTAATCCAAGTGTTCAAAGATTTAACGTACTTACCTCGCGGTCCTTTGAGGAAGCGTCATTCCGCCTCACTATAGCTGACTGAAGTGTCTACCACGAACTTAGTGATAAACCCTCCTATAATTTGGTTGAGCCAATGGTCCACAACATGCGTGATCTTATCTTCTGATGCTTCTAGTCTGTGCACCAACTCTGGAGTCCACACAATAGGTTTGTCAAGCCTACACCTTCCTTGACTGTCTGCTAACTTCGCGATCCACTCGTACAACTCAGAGGGGAAGGACGCAAAGAAAATTTCATGGATTTCCATATATAAGTAGCGATCTAACCACTCTTCCTTCGATACTCATAGATTCCTGTTTTCCTGTGCTGTGAACTTGTGAATTTTTCTATCCAGCCACTCTTCAATTTCTCTCTTTGTCGAATTCCAGTGACACAACATCAAACATCTCTTATGCAGATCCTGGTCCTGGCAACGGAACCATTTGTTGGCTTGTTGGGGCTTGACCCAGGTTTAGAGGTGATTTAGCCAAATAAATCCTAGTACTACTGGCCCTTTCGGTAACAGTCTGCAGAGCGCAGACTGAGGTCTCACCCGAAGTAGTATGGGAGGGTGCTAGAACTAGGTTTCCACACCCTAGAGATGTCTGACGAGTTCAAGTGGTTCGCGGTTCAACCCTGCGCGCACGTCACTATGCACACTTACCCGTACCTCATAGCCTGAGATGCTTCCTTCATGCAGCCCTACTCGGGGGCCGAATGTTATTATTACCCAAGCCCTTACTAGTATTCTACTGTTAGTTGATTAACTAAGCTTATTTGCATGAGTAAAGTATACTTAGCAATATAAATCATTCATACAAGTGCACGCAGTAAATAAATAGTATAATTGTAATTCACATCAAACAGGTAATAGCCCAAGAATAGATACACGGAATTAAGATAAAACATTTCTCTATTATTATCTTCCTTCGGTTATAGACTCAACTCTGCCCTGTGCACTCAGTTGCAGGGGTCCGTGAGCTATGGACTACTAGGCCTCTACGCACTCAACTACAGAGCCTTCTCCTACGCTATGACCCAAGACACACTTAGACACTTAGACTCTTGTTCTAAGCTTCTACTTCCTTTGTTCTCCTCTTTTACACTTAGAGCCTCACTCTATTTATACAATCCCATGGTCCAAGGACCATGGGTAGGTCGAAATTACATTACAAACTATGGTGGACAACCCTATGACTCCAACATACTTCCACGCCTACAATTCGCGAGGCTTTACAACATCATTCAGTCAAAACATGGGCTTTTAGCCCCAAAACATTCCTTGGGGGGATTCCATGCCCAACAAATGCTACAACATCTGGCTCCACCTGGGGATAGTGCTTTTGCCACAGAAGCACTAAGAATTGCAGATCAGTGCCTTCACCTCGGGCATGGAATCATATTACTTAAGCAATTTAAATTATATGGCATTTGTAGACTGATTTCACTCCGGTATCTATAATAATTGGATGCTTGTGCTTTGATAGCAAGGTGTTGAGAATCGTAGATCAGTAGCCTTAGTTGGGCATGGAGTCTGAAATTCTGAAAACCCTGAGATTTGAAAGACTAAAACCTGACATTCTTGAAATCTAAAACCTTTGTAAACCAACTTCAAACTAGGATACTCACTCTTATTTATCATCTAAAATGAAACTAAAGAACTGCAACTAGAAACCAAATACTCAACACCTGAGCTTATTTATGTACATGTTCCTACCTATGTGCATGACTGATCTCAATCAGGTGAAGTCAATCTTCCAATGGTACCAGGTTAGCATTTGAGTGCCTGATCTAGAACCATTCTGCCAGTGAATTTTGAAAATACAATTCATCCTGAATGGAAAATAAACTATGCATAAGGGAAGCTCACAACAAAAATTAGGAATATATCCACAAAATGGTATGTGTAGGCTGCTAATAAATTTCTCCATGTAATTTGCCACAGGATCTTCAAAAGTATAAGAAAAAATATGGTCTTGATCAGCTCCAAAAAAGAAAGTCTCTATGTATGAAGGTTCTTGCTCGAATAAACCTTCTATTGGGATAATATGCTCAATAGAACAATCAACAACATCTTTAAGAAAATGATCTATGTCACTTTTATGTCTCCACTTTTCATCTCTGAGCTTTGATTGAAAATAATTTGTAATTATGACCTCAGGAAGAAAAATAAAATTTTTCACATCACTATATGACATATGGCCAACTTCAAATAGATTGTTTACCTCTGATCCATGGGCATCATTGTGTTCTTCAATGCAATGATATACAATCTCTTTATCAACTTTATTTTTACATAAGATAACCTCTTTTGCTATAATAAATGACTCAACATATTGTTATCCAACATTTCTCACTTGCTGGTTTTCTTCTTTATGTCCAATACCCAACTGATGAACTCGAAGACCTTCATCCTATTCCTCATCTGAACCATTTTTGTTATAAATAGGAGGACCATCAAATTTAACAAAATAGGATCTCTGGGGATTTATTTGCAACTTAATTATTTCTCCCTCTTCTCGACTGCTGGGTAGAAATTCTTGATGCATGTTTGAACTTTTCTCCATTTGAATGCTCTCTTGATTTGCTTGGAATAGGGTCAACCAATTCTCTACTTGTGAGATTATTGAAGAAAAGTTTTTCTTAAACTTTTCCGCATCATTTTGAGAAAATGATAGTTCTTTTCTTTCAAAGATTTGCCCATAATTAATTTGGCTATAACCTCTCTGAATGCCTGATATGTTATCAACACGATCATTAGTTTCTTCAGTAGGATTATCATGAGCTTTTAAAATTTCTTTAGAATCATAATATTCAGAACAACCTTGAAAAGGAAACTTGTGTGAATAAGAAGTTCTACAAAAAGAATTGAACACTGAATGGAAATATTTCAAAGATGAAATGCTTGAATGAGGCATTGAACTGTACCAAAACCTGGCTTCTTAGTCCAAAGAAAACATAAACAACTTCATCTTCACATCTTCATGAATGATACTCTACTACTTCATGCATTCATGAAAATCTTGAAGGTGCTAAACCAGATCTTCATATCCATTTCCACTGAATCTTAGAAGATACTCATTCCACTCATGAAATATAGGCATATGATGAGGATAGCCAGTGATCCCAGTAAAATCTAGTGGGCTAAATTTATTGGCTAAGAATGCAGGGATTGCCATTAAATCATAGAAAAGAAAACTCCAAAGTGAAGATCATAGGTGTGAATGTACAACCAACTGCTAAAACTTGTCACCCTCAAGAATCAGCTTCAAACTTAATTAACCCAGGGAAAAGTGTTCTTATTCAATTGTTTTGTAGGTTGTGGTTCTTGTTCTTGTGGAGTCACCTTTTGGAGCCAGAGTTATTGCTTTTGTTCAAAATAGCCAAATATTTCCTCCTCACAGAAAAACCAAAGGAAAATATTGAAAACCTAGGAAAAAGTGTTCTTGTCTTCTCTCCACGGAAATGGCGCCAATTAATGTTGTACCTTAATAAACAAATTTCCTAGTTGTGTAGAAATTGTGCTTAAGACATTAATGATTATAATGATTGTCACTTGTTTGTCACTTAATTGTATGTTGTGTTCTCAAATGAAGGACCTGGGAGACTTGGTTTTTAACCCTCAATACTTAGGTGACATGAAAATATCAGAATGCCATTTGATTTCTGAATATAAATGATAAATTAAGAAAGCTTAAAGAAGTCAGAGACAATATGTTGTTTTACACAGAATCTACCATCTATGACACTTGGAGAAGTTAAAGATAATATGCTGTCTTACATAGAAACTACTATCTATAACTTAGAAGAATTGTAGAGGTAAGAACTTCAAGTATTGGAGTGCTCTTTTAAGGGATTTTAACTTCATTTACATAAGAAAATAAATACCTACAGCTTCATTACCATACTTAAAAGAAGAAAACATATGATGACACATAATAGAGAAGACACAAAATCATACCCAACAATGTGTGGAAAACTTCAGATTCTTTCATTAATCAACATTTATATCAGGAATACAGTGGCCTAGTATCCAAGTTCTCCAAAGTTCAAACCCCTTCTTTGTAAATTTTTCTCTTTTTATACATTATAAGACAGTTGGTAGTCATCAAAACTGTCAAACTACTTAACTATTTCCCTCACTGTCTAAAGTAAAAATTATTACAGAATATTACACAGAGGGTAAAGGACACCTCATTCTAAAGAACATAAAATAACAGGTAGTAACAGAAGTTAGAAGATGATGGCCATTCTCTATTCGAATCTATATCTTTGAGCCTTAACGGAGCAGTGGATGAAGGGCGAAAGGCTTTGGAAGCACTGTGGGGGGTAAAGACTATATGGGAGCCTCAACGAGGTTGAACCCCCACAGTGATTTTTGGCCACACATTTCATTCCACCGTGCTAATGTCATGGTCAACTATGGGGGTCGAGCTTTGACTAACTCTCGTTCTCATTGCTTCCCTAGAGCACACCTTAAAGTACTTATCAAACTATCACTTGATCATGCTTCTTGAACCTGCATGACATTTAAATGATGGGTCAGGTCTAGGGAACTTAAAATAATTAACACTCTGATTCATAAAACCTGTTGCATCTACCTTTTCAATGCACCTTCGACTCCCTTATAGACCCAATAGGAAATAAAAATTGCCAATTAATGATCTATCGAGTCTGATTTTAACGATAAAACTTGATTACCTTTCCACCTGATATCCATCGGATCCCGTCTCTTTCGATGGACGACGGAGATTGGCCCGAACTTCAAAAAATTAAACTGTATTTCATATTCCATCGCATCTGATTTCTGAATTAAACTTCATTTTAGTTACCCACCCGATTGTCATCAGATTTATGGCCTGTTGATCAGAAGACCCAGATCTTCTCACGGGTTTCTTACATTCAAAAGCCATCGAAAATATAAAATCAACCATTTCTTTCATATTTTTGATTTTATAAAACTGAAAATGAAACTTAAATAACAATGGATAATGGATGCTACAACAAGATCCACGTGTAGCTGTAGAATCTGTGCCTTGAGATGCACAGTCTGAAGCAGGACAGAATAGTTCAACTAGAGGTACGTGACGAAATATGGTGCTTGAAATGCAAGAGTCAGGGTCATGACAAAGACTATTTCCCGGTCTTTGCAAATTATTTTGCAAGGGGAGGACCGATGCCTTTAAGGCTGGAACCTCAAGCAGGACCTTGGGTGGGGCCTGCATTATGGTGTGATATCTTTCAAGTAGTCGAAGAACATGCCATGGATAACTGTCACTTGCTACAGAAGTATGTGCAAGCACCGCAACAGTTGTTTTGAAACTTTTGTAGGTCAATAGGACATGATGAGTGTACTTGTAGGAGATATGAATTGATGATGGATAGAACTCCTGCCTGCAAGGTTCAGGCCGAAACACGGCCCCTTGACCGGAATGCAGGAATGGCACAAACAAGATTTCATGGGCATGGACGAGGCCGAGGTGGAGGAGGACCTGGTAGAGGTTGCGAACAGTTGATTTTCTACAATTGTGGAGGACCAAGACACTATGCCCGCAATTGCACTAATCCAACATGTCTATCGTGCAAGTATTGCACATTGTTTGATCATGAAACAAAAGAATGTCCTACACTGATAGCTAGGGTACGTGAAAAAGGAGCTCTACCGCCTCCCCCGACTCAGAACCTGTAGATGATGAGGTCTGAGCCACGCAAGAAAGATCTGAACATAAATATAGTGCTCCAGAGTAGAATCGTGACGGGAGATGACAAGGGGAAACAACCAGACTATAGTACCTGGGTTCGAAAATCTCCGAAAAAAGAGGCTGAGTTTGATTTGGATCGTGCTTGTGAAGCATTTATGGAATCTAAGAAGAGCTTCGCTGAGGCCTCCACTTAAAGAAGCAAGGATAAGCCTAAGCCAGAGATGGACCCTTCTATGCTCACAACTTTCCTGGAAACTTGTATGAAGTTACCGCGTGATAGTAAGGCTATAAAAGGGTTACCAGAACTCATCAATAGATGTGTTGGGTCTGATCTAGGTAAACCGCACATAGTCCGAAATATCGGTAAACATAAGACAAGGACGAGGCATGAAATGAGACTCACTGCGCAGATCAGAGAATAGGAAATGGATAGAGTCATTCTGGATTTAGGGTCAAATGCGAATGTCCTACCAAAACAAACATGGGAGTGAATGGGGAGACCTAGCTGCAATGGTCCTCAATCCAGCTAAGGATGGCGAATCAATAGAAAATCATCCGCATGGGGCAGCTGCAGGGGGTAACCGTGGACATTGAGGGAGCAAGCACGCTGGCAGATTTTGAAGTACTAGAGAGAGTGGATGATAGCAATCCCTACCTTGTGCTCCGGGGAATTGACTAGGCTACTAATATGAATGGGGTAATCAATCCGAAGAAGCGCAAGATGATCTTTGAGAAGAAATTACTGCACATAATAATACCCCTAGATCTTGCTGAAGGATCACGCTATACGGAACCAGTCCGCGACTATGAGAGTGATGATGATCTAGACTACATCTATAAGATAACAACGCGAGACCAAGACTAGGTAAATCCCACGATGGATGGATGGATTACATGGGATCGCAAGAGTTCCTACACCTCAGACTCCGATGAAGAAATAAAATGCTAGCATAATCGGTTACACGAAGTAACCACACTGAATTGCAACATGATGACCCGGTCGTTGCATTGTGTGTCGTCAAAAGTAAGAACTATGCCTACTTATGATGGATTGAATGAGGCAGATATCTTTTTGGATGCATTTGAAAGAGAGGTACTAGAAAAGCAACACTTCCAGGCCTTGGACTGGGCACTGCATGCTACGCTCGCAATATGGTGGGGTATACACAAAGGAAGCTTTGATGATTGGCTCAAGTGTAGGACAATGATGAGAACATGATTTGGGAAGCCTAAGATGCGACTGATAGACAAGTACGATGGGTAGAATGATCTGCGCGTGCATCTGGCCAAATGGATGGAGGCTTATGGAGAAAAGCCCCAACCTGAGTGGGTGCACCTATTCTGTGATACCCTGGATGTTGTCCTAATGAATTGGTATATAGAAATAGAGCTCCACCATGGGAAAGGTGATTGGGATATCCTATGCGAAGGATTCATGATGACATTAAGTTTTGACGACGGGTATGACAGCATTAATGAGGCGCTACAAGAGGTGAAAGCAGCCATCTTTATGATACCAAAAGATCCTTTAGACCTAGTCCACCCTAAATTGTTTACTCAGCTACATCATGCATTAGAATGTTATAATGTAACTGCTGAAGATGAGGATGAGATCTACGGAAGATTAAAATTCTGGAAACAAAAGGCCACTACGAGGTTTAAGGACTGCATATTGAGAACCCTAATATAATCACGTCGTGAAAACAAGACAAGTGAACATTGTTACGGAGGCAGAACCCAAATTCGTGAAGATTGGAGACTACTGGGATGACATGACGGTGGATAAGGTCACTAAATTACTCAGCAAATATTAGGACTTATTCCCTACCAAGTTTACAGATTTGAAAGGAATAATCAGAGATCCAGGAGTGATGAAGATCACGTTAAAGCCCAACACGAAGCTAGTTAAGCAAAGACCTTACCGCCTAAATCTGAAATACAAGGAGAAGGTCCGCTTAGAGCTAGACAAAATGCTAGCAGTAGGCATCATTGAGCTTCTGGAGGAATCCAATTGGGTAATCCCAATGGTGGTGCAAGAGAAGAAGTAGAAGGATGAGATAAGGATATGTGTGGATCTCAGAAAACTGAATGACGCTTGTGTGCATGATCATTTCCTGACTCCATTCATGGATGAAGTGTTGGACAATGTTGGTGGCCACGAAGCATATTCCTTCACTGATGGATTTTCTAGGTACCACCGAATCAAAATCACGCTGGAGGATAGGAGCAAGACAACCTTCACGAGTGAGTGGGGTTTTTTTCAATACACTATAATGTCGTTCGGGTTGAAGAATGCACCTGCTATCTTTTCACACATGTTTTTTGTGAAATTCAAGGAATTTATTCATAAGTTCCTGGAGGTCTACTTTGATGAATGGATTGTACTGGGGTTGCTTAAGTGCCATGTAGTGAGTTTGCACTTGATGCTGGATAACTGTCGAAGATACCAGATCGTGCTCAACCTCAAGAAGTGGTTGTTTTGCATTCCTTTTGGGAACCTATTGGGGCATGTGGTTACAGACAAGGATTGATGGTATACCCCGCGAAGATCATGGTGATACTGACCTTGGAAGCACCGAGGAGTGTGAAACAGATGTCTGCTACTCTGGGACATATGGGATATTATAGAAATTTTATCAAAGGCTACACCCAGATCACCACGTTGATGGAAAAACTGTTGAAAAGGGATGTCACGTTCTACTGGAACGATGACTGTAAGAAAAGCCTGGATATATTGAAAGAAAAGATGGTTACCGTGCTGATTCTAGTCTTTTCGAATTGGAAGAAAGAGTTTCATGTACATGTTGACACGTCATGTATAGCGCTGGCGATAGTACTAACATAGGATGGCGGAGAAGGCTTGGACCACCCTATCACATTCGTAAGCCATAGATTATCCAAAGCGGAGAACTATTCCACCACTAATCGCGAGGGGCTAGCTATGGTGTATGCACTCCAGAAGTATAGAAACTACTTGCTAGGAGGCCACTTTAAGATGTATACAGATCATTCGACGTTGAAGTACCTGGTCAATAAGCCTGTATTGGGGGGGAAATCTGCAGATGGCTCTTATTGTTCTAAGAGTATGATTTTGAAGTTGTTGTGAAGCCTAGACGATTGAATGTGGGACCAAACCATGTATCTTGCATCGAAATAGGGGAGGAACCTACTAACTTGGAAGAAGGATTACCTGACATGTAGCTCTTTGCTGTGCATGTCACAGATGGGAATTTTGAGGACATCATACACTTCCTAACAATAGGAACTGCACCAGCAGGATACTTTATCTAGCAAAAGGAGGAATTAGTGGGGCGTGTGGTAGATTTCTCTATCATTGCTGGGCATCTATACAATATGGGAATCAATGAGATATTGTGACGGTATGTAATTGAGTTCAAACAAAGCAGCATCCTCACGGACACTCATGGGGGTGCCATGGGAGGACATTATGCGGGGAGAGCAACCCCACAGAAGATTCTACGCGCAGGGTTGTGGTGGCCAACCCTTCATCAGGATTCAAAATAATATTGCAAGGCGTGTGATGTATGTTAGAGAATAGGTTGGCCATCATAGAGGGATGAAATGTCTTTGAATCCACAAATGACATTGCAACCTTTCAAGAAGTGGGAAATAGATTTTGTAGGACCCATTTAGCCACAAGGGAAGACAGGAGCGAGGTATATCATCACCCCAACAAAGTATTTGATATGATGGGCAGAGGCATAGATTGTGAAGGATTGCACAGGTGCAATGGCTGCAAAATTCCTATTTGAGCATGTATTGACATGATTTGGATGTCCAAAGATTTCGATGAGTTATCGGGGTACACACTTTATGAACGAAACGATTAGCGCACTGACGAAAGAATTTTAGGTATATCACCAAAAGAGTACTCCCTATCACCCACAGGCTAACACGACAGTGGAGGCATTCAACAAAGTGCTTGAAAACGTGCTAACCAAGGTTTGCAATGCTCAAGGAAGTGATTGTGACCTACGCATACCTGCAATGCTATGGGCTTATCGGACGATGTGCAAGAAGTTAACAAGACAAACGCCCTTTAGGTTGGTATACAGTGTTGAAGCGGTGATGCCCATGGAGTACAATGTGCCTAGTCTGCGCATAGTGGTGCTCACAGGTATGACAGATCACAGAGCCCTAGAAGAGAGGCTTGCGTAGTTGGATGAACTTGACGAAGAGAGATTTTTGGCTGGATTTCATCAACAAGTCCAAAAGCAGCATGAAAAAGCATGGCATGACCGACATATTAGGCTCTGCACCTTTAAGGTGAATGACTTGGTGTTGTTGTATGACAGTAATTTTGATAAATTTCCAAGGAAATTTCGAATACATTGGCTGGCGCCCTGTGTTATTAAGAAGATGACCAACGGTGGCGTGGTCTAGTTGGTTAAGTTAAATGGAGATCCCTTCATGGGAAAGGTGAATGGCAGTCGATTGAAGCCATACAAAGGTGGCCCAACCATCTGACTAAAGGAAAGTAGCACAGTCTTAGAGCTCCAGGCAAGTAAAAGGAGGCATGGGACTATAAACTACACTACCCGGGTTGGGGAGCTATGCGATTCCAGGACTACGCAAAGTAGGGAAGTGTCACAGGGTCCGTGATAGCACGAAGGCAGCTGTGCTACTCATGGAGATAGTGTGCAGGTCCACCGGAAAGTGACCGTTAAAGTCACTGTTCATGATTTGATGGTTGGATTGAGGCCAATGGAGTGAGCGACAGGAATTTAAGGAAAAATTTATGGATTAGATTCTTGAAAATCTACGAACAGTTAGATTTGAATTCAAAAGGCCCTATAAATTACAAGTGGTTGTCCAGTGAAAAACACTTGGCTTTTTGAAAATTCAATTGTCGCACTATCAGGTGTGTATGGACCTTGCAAATTTTGAGGTTTTGAGAGCAAGTTCATTTTTTGAGAGATTGTTGAAGGAGACGCAGGACCTCCTAACTAGAATGATGTCAACACTCGAGGATGTTGCGTAGGAAATTGCAGTAGTAGAAGCCCCAAAGAGTGCCAAAGCTGTAGTTGAAGTCCCTAAATCACCCAGGACACCGATACCAAAGAATGATAAATAGACTATGATCCCAGTGCATGTCTCACCAAGAAACCCACAGAGGACTGAGCTCACTTTGCAGGAAAAGGGGAAGGCCATTAATCTAGAGGCCGATGAGGAAGAATTTGAAGAAATCCTAGTGGATGAGGAGGACGTGGAAATGGAAGTCAAAACCTAGGGTGCAGACCCTATTACCAGGTTACTAGAATATGTTCCACTGCACAAGGGCAAAGCCAAGGTGCCCAAGGACATAGACAAGAGCAAGAAGTCCCTACAAACTTCATTACTCCCAGATGACATTGTTTTTTAGGGGCCGTGCTTCGAGCGAGTTCTTGTACTAAAATTCGAATATAGGGAACTCATAGATCACGAGAAGTTCCTACATTTAGCAACTGAGCAGTTAATGTGCCAAAGATTTGATATGACTGCTAGAATGATTGAATTAGAGCCATGGAGATGGCTCAAGGGTGTAGAGAAAGCTGGGCTACTCAACCTTCTCTGGGTACCACATTACCACCGTGCCCTAGTGACCGTCTTCATCATCAGGCAGTTGCTCTTCTTGGTGCATGATGAGTGTTTGTGGCTGGAGGAGCCCATTCCCATCACATAACATTTGATTCATCGTATCACACGACTACCTTACTAAGGGGAGAATCCAGCCAATATATCATAAGGAAAAGGTAGTGAATTGGCCCTCATGGAGGCTATGAAGGCAAAATTCAAGTTGGAGAAGAAGAAGTGGGGATATTCCATCTCCAACATTAACAACCCTGTAGTCAAGGTAGCGACACAAATATTAGCAGGTGTTATCACTTAGAACTAAAAAATTGATACATGTAATTTTCTATCCTAGCCCGATGACAAAGGTCTGTGTTAGTTTAATTTCAAATTTTCATTTTTAATTTTATTCCCGTAGGATTTGGAGTTTTTAAAAGAGTTTTTAACTCAAATTGTTCTCAACTCCCATTGGTTCCCCTCTACCCATCATTGTTCTATAGTCACCTCTTGTCTTATACGAGTCACCGTGCCTTTTCGTGATTTCGTAGCGCAATCATAACTAGGCAGTTTCGCAGCGCTTCATGATTAGGCAGTTTCGCAGCGCATCATCAAAATTTAAACTGACCGCGCTACGAAATCATGGATTCGTACTTTTCACAGCGAATCTTTCCCGAAATATCAAATCCGTTAGGTGAGTCATAGGCCATGTCCTCTCATGTCAGCTCATGTACCTCTCTTTACCACTCATTGCCACTATCACCACCACTAGATCTGTTGATATGCACAAGTTATTATTCCCAAGAAATTTTACCGTGCATAAACCATAATGATGGCCGTAAGTCCTGCATGAATGACAAAATCTGCAAGATTATATCTTGAAAGGTTTTAAACGGAAGAGTTTAAAATTCAAGCGAGGCTGATAATTCAAGCGAGGCTGATAATCAAGCGAGGCTGAATTCAGAGAGAAGCTGAAATACAATTCCAACCAGAGCTGGTAGTTATTGCTTGCGAGGATTTGGAAGAATCAATGGAGAAAAAGGAGCACAGATCCGTCAAACCTCTAAGGACTGAGCCTGAAGGCCTGGATATAACGCTGAGAAATGAAGAGGTGAAGAAAGCGTTTAAAAAGGCTGGGTGCTGGAACTTTTGCAAAAAGTTACAAGGAGGACATGCACAGGTAACTAAGGAATTTGCACTTAACTTCACGGGTTTGAATTCAAAGGTAGCTATGTTAGAAGTGCAGGTTTCTCCAGAAGTGATATCTGCTGTGACAGAGATCCCAAGAGGACAAGAGGAATGGTTCAAAAATTTCAAATTTGACATGAATCCTTGCAAGGAGTTTTTGAAGGATGATTATGTAAATGAAGATTTAAGTAGGGGAGTGCCCAGGAATTATGTCAAAGAACATTATGCTCTCTTACTCACCTGCATATAGAAATATTTGACTTGTGAAGGAAGGTATAACAAGGTTTATTCTTACCATTTCAAACTACTTTTGCATTTCACCGGGAAGGTCTCCATAGACTTACCGTTTTATCTTTTCCGAAGTTTGAGTAAGATGTGTGATAAGGTACAGCTGAGGAAAGAGGATTCTGAAACCTCTTTGTTTCATCATGGTTTGATCAAATTACTGGTTTTAGATGGGCTTCAAAAGATAGACAGGGATTGGAATTCATTCATTTTTATGGCTGGTTTCAAAAGCCAGACTGGCCTCACTCCCCAACCTGCCAGGGATTTTACAATAGCTGAGCTTCAAACAGAAGAAAGAGCTAAAAGAGTTACAAAGTCACAAGTAAGATCACAAGTAAGAAAACCAGTGAAGCCACTGAAGCCACTCATCATCCAAGATCAAGCTCAGCAATCAACTAAGGAAAAGGCTCAGGGTAAAAAGACTGTACCTAAAACAAGCACATCTGAAACAGTCTCAAGGGTAAGAACAAGAAGTCAAATAATGAAGGAAAAAGGTAAAGCTATAGCAGTTGAAGAAAGTCCAGTGTCCAAGGCAAGTTTAAATGATTTATTACAGGCTATTGAATTTGAGCAATCTATACCAGTTCAAGTTGAATTGATGCAGTCAGAACAAGAAAGCACTAAGAAATCCAAGGCCTCAAAAAGGCTTAGATTTGATGAGCCAGCTGAAGAGTTCGTTTTTAAACCAAGAAGACCTATGACAAGGAGATTCCAGCAGGTACAGGAAGCACTACCAAGAACAGGGGAAACAGGGGAAGAGATACAAAAAGACACGGGCAAAACAGTCATTGCATCTCAAGAAGATAATATAGCAGCCATACAGAGACAATTGGAATCAGCTAAGTATGAAATTGCTAAATTGAGGAAAGCCGCTAGAAAACATGCAGCCATACATGCAAAATATTATAAAACCCTATGGGAAGGGAATGAAGCTGTAGAAGCTCAGCTGAATTCAGTGGTTGATGGCCATTCACAATTTCACACATGGACAGTACCAGCAATCAAAGAAGCCAAATACATAAGAAGGATCAATATGCAATTGAGAGCTGGGAATAAGGCTATGAGGAAACAAATTGAAGACCTGAAGGCACAGCTAAGCCAGCTACCTGCTAAATAAAGCTTTCATTTTAAGTAAGGTTTTGTTTCCAAAATTTTGACAAATTTGCTTAATCTTATCTTTCTGAGGAAATATAAATTCCTGTTCGGCATGTGGAAAGTTTAGAGGAGTTTTTGGCAATAAAATACTCGGCTAATAAAGGTCTCGGGTCAAAAGCAAGCTGTTTAAAAAAAAAAAACTCAGCAGTTTCGTAGCGCGCTACGAAACTGCTGTAGGTGATGATTTTTACGCAATTCAAGCAGTTTGAATCATAAGCGGGAATTTTGAAAGGAAAACGTCTAAAGGGTATGCAAGACATCATCTGGAGCTGTCAACAGTCAATCAGGTCAAGACAGGTGGGTGCTTAAAAAGGTTGAAGAGTCAAATCCAATTTTAAATTTTTGGTGTAAAGCCCCTTTATCACTGTTCAAGATATATCAAACGAGTTGCCTGCAAGAAACTTTGGTTTTCACACATGTTCATGGAAAAAGCTTACCACGCATCAAGAACGTGGCAGTCTTCCACATTTTGGGTAATTAAAGGCTAAAGGACATGCTTCTGTGCATTCGAATATAATGGGGAAAACTGAAGCCGAGAAGCAAGGGTAGTCTCCTAATATTTCTGAGCAGTTAAAAATATTCAGTATTCAAGGTCAACATGGAGCATTAAACATCCAGCTCAGCCAA
Source organism: Pinus tabuliformis (assembly GCA_031772625.1). Classification (NCBI taxonomy): domain Eukaryota; kingdom Viridiplantae; phylum Streptophyta; class Pinopsida; order Pinales; family Pinaceae; genus Pinus; species Pinus tabuliformis. The sequence continues at coordinate 48,230,457 of CM062807.1, read as the reverse complement.
ACTGAAAAAGGACCAGGTGTCAAAGAACGAGGAGAAGCCATCATGCATGTAATATGGAATTAGAGTCATAGTGGATTTAGAACTCTAAAAAAACTCCAGTCAGCACTTTGTTGTATTTATTAGTTAGTTAAATGGTTGATAGGTGTCATTAGAAGTAGTTTTCGAATTCCCCTCATGCTGGAGGAGGAATCTCGATCAGTTAGAATAAAAACTCTATATATAGCTGAAACAGCAATGTAATCAAGGTTGGAAAATTTTATGACACAACTTATATTTGGCTTATGAAAAGACTCACTTTCAGTAATATAATTTTGATTTTACTTCTCAGGATTCATGAAGGATTTCTTATATTCAGAATGTGTGATGTTTTCCTTTTCTTAGTTTTGTTTACAGTGGTGTGGATGTATAATCACTCAGAATTCACTGAATGTGCTCTGATTTCCTGTATGCATCTGTAAACTGTGTGGTTCCATATGAGTGTATGTTCTAAATATTCAAATGCTGAATGCCCTGACTTCCATGTAAGGTCAAGATCTTTGTTATATTGAGGTGTTGTTGACTCCATAGGCCCAATGGATACCTGTTTAATGTATTTCCAGCATTCATATTTGTCACAGTTTTTCTACAAGAGTTAGCCATCTTATTTTAATCAAAATCATTATTATACCCAGAGAGAGCCCTCTTAGGTTGAGGAGGCTAAGCCTCAGCCTAAAGTAGGTTTGAAATAGTTACTTAGAGTCAACCTGACCAGCAGCCTATCAGGGTCTGATTTTGAGATAACAGCAGGGAAGGTGATTCAAAAGTGCCGCGTGGAAGAGGTGCCCACGCCTGTGATTGCATTAGCAGCCTAATGCGCTGAGGGAGTCCAGTTCAACTAGGCGAATTATCTGTGCGACGAGTTCCTTGTGAACTGTCGCGAGGCATAGGAGCAAGGCAAGACGTTCCAATGTGCATGGCTCTTGCTCTCGATTGTACTGGTGGCATGGGGGCTGCTAGAAGACAACCAATTCCCTTCAGTTGCACTGGACCTTCCAGAGGCAGTGAATTACGATTCACTGTGGGTGACCAAGGATGCGCAACACATAAAAGAAAGCAAGATCTTTTGGATCTTGATGGAGATGAGTATCCGGATGGGGATCAATCGTAAGCCATGGTTGTTGCCCACAATATATGCCAATTTATAGAGATTTTTAGAATTCAAAGCGGATTCAACCATTTCTTTATTAGGGCATGGAAGGACCCTACCAAGACATGGCATAACTTACCATATCTCACAACTGACGATGTTATCTTCGCAGTCCTCGAGTCTTCGCCACCGGAGTGGCGCACTGCAACAGGCTCTGCGGTGGAAACAGACAAGTCCACCATGTAGCACAAGAAAGAAGAAACAAAATTCTGAATGGTACAGCTGGCTAAGAAGTGCAGAAAAGAGGAAGCGAAGGCTAAGACCTAGGTAGTGCACAACGCTGCGAAACTAGCAGAACAACAGAAAGCAGGAGGAGAAGAGCACGAAGGACAGAAGTCACCTTCGCTCGAAACTAAAGCAGAAACAACGGAGCCAATAGAACAAGGTGGCATGGACCCGTAGATGACATCCACCCAACTCAAGCATCAACACTCGCAAGAAAAGATAGTGCCGCAGAAGAAAACCAAGGCTTTAAAGACATCCTTTGACCCAATCACCCTCACTGAGGGGGATTTGCACGACATTGGAGAAATGGTGAGGGATGTCACCGTGGAGGCCTTCCAAAAGTTTGAAGAGCAAAAACAACTAGTCTTAGGGGCTCTCTAGACAGAGCTCCAAGAGTTGCAGGCTCGCACTCCACAGGTTGGCACAGTTTCCACCAGCCTTGCGATTGGCACTTTAGCTGCCACGGAAATGTTGCACACAAAGGTGACCAACATGATAGTGCTAGCAGATAGGGCACTTACTACAGAGAATGAGGTTGATAGGCCCATGGTCAGCAGTCTGAAAGGGGTGGGATTGAATATGGCCATGCTCCCTCGAGAGACACTCCACCTCTTGCAGGATGGAGTCACTGCAGAACTTGGGGCCTGGGAGAGTCGTACTCTACAGGTGATGAGCGAGCAGTGCATCAATATCGAGCAATCGGGCTTGTAGCACAATGAGATGGTGGAGCAGAACAATCAAATCATGTAGGTGGTGTAGGAAGCCTGCCAAATGGTCCCGGATTTGGACATTTAGGTAGAAGAACTGGTTGAGGCACGCGTCTGCAAATTAGCCACAGGGGTACGCGACACTTGAGAAGAGATGGCCAGGATTCAGCTCGATTTGAACCTCTAGATCACAAAATTGCAGTTGAGGGCTCAACCTTCAAATCTGCCAAAAGTCAGGGACCAACATGCCACCGTTGTTGCAACAACAATAGCTGTGGTTGATAGTGCAGTAGCAGACTGCACGTAGCTTTTCAAATAGTCATTCAAGGTCTTGACCACCCTGCAGGAGGATTCGAATGTGAAGCACCTGGAGACAGAGGCGCGCGAGCTACAAAAAAAGTATTATGAGTTCAAAGGGACCACATAGATGGTTTCCCTTACATAGAGGTTCGTATGGATGTAGGAGGCAAAGGCGCTTAAGAAACAAGTGGATGCCGCTTGGCACAAAGAAGAGGTCTTAAAAGCATGCCTACAGCCATTGATAGACGAGGCATATATGATCACAACCTCCATTGAAGGAAACCTCGTGACACTACAGGAAATGTCGTAGAAGATTCAGGGTGGTAGTTCAATAGCAGTCACTGATCAAAGAGTCGAAGAAGTCCAACAGGCAGCCACTCAGTGCGCTGCTAGGTTGTGGCCATCCAAACTGTTATGAAACCAGCTCAAGAAAAGATAGAAAAGATAGATCAACGCCTTAGAATTCAGCCTCTTCGAGGGGGCAACCTCCTTTACATTACATAAATGAACCATTCTTAGATGATTCAAATGACAAAACCTCCTTTCTATATATAGGAGTCTAAGGAGTCACAATATAATCCAGCCGACCTAACAATAATAATATAAAGCCACAAAAATAACAATAGAGGGATTCTATGGGGCACAGTAATAACAATATGGGGGCAATAGGGGCACAACAATATTAATAAGGGGTATAACTACAATAGTAATGGGGTAATCACTAGTATTATAGGGACCCAACATGCCCCTCTCCTTCAAAAAAGTGTTGTCCTCAACGCTTGAGTAGTTCTGGATACTTCTGCATAAAATTCTCATCCTCCCATGTGGAATCTTCAGCGGATAAGTTCTTCCACTTGATAAGATACTCTGAAATTGATCGATTTCGTAGCTGTCGAGTTCTTGTTTCTGTGACTGCTTCCGGTTCCAATATAATTTTTCCTTCCTCATCAAGTTTTGGCAATATTGTTTGAACTGGGAGCTTGTCGCCTATAACCTTCTTTAAACATGAAACATGGAAAACTGGTGCAATCGAGAAGCTGCAGGAAGCTCCAATTTGTATGCCATAGTACCAATCTTTTGCAACACCTTGTACGGACCATAATACTTTGGTGATAATTTATTATCCTTCTTAGCTTGCTTGAGGGACATTTGCTTATATGGTTGTAGCCGTAGGAATACCCAATCACCTACATCAAAACTTCTTTCACTGCGATGTTGATCTGCCTGTTGTTTCATTCTATTCTGTGCCAACACGAGGTTATCCTTTAAGAGTTGGAGGACTTGTTGTTGATGTTCGATGTGATGTTCCACTGCCTGAACCTTAGAATTTTCTCTTAAATATGATGTGATGGATGGTGGTTGATACCCATAAAGTGCCATAAATGGGGTCATTTTTGTTGCTGTATGGAAGGAAGTGTTATACCACCATTCAGCCAGAGGCAACCATTTGACCCATTGTGTCTGTTTATCAGATACAAAGCAACGAAGATATCCTTCCAAACATTTGTTTACTATCTCAGTTTGCCCATCAGATTGAGGATGATAAGATGAGCTATGAGCTAACTGAGTACCAAGACAAGAAAATAATTTGTCCAAAAATTTCCAGTGAAAATGGGATCTCTGTCACTTACAATAATCTTTGGGTTTCCATGTAGCTTTTGAATTGTTTCCATAAATGCAGTAGAAACTGTACTGGCTTTAAATGGATGTGATAATGCACAAAAGTGTGCATACTTGGTAAGTCTGTCAACTACCACCATGATGACACTCTTTCCCTCAGACTTGGGTAAACCTGTGATAAAATCCATTGAAACCTCCTCCCAACGTTGGCTTGGAATGGATAAAGGTTGTAATAGACCCGGTGTCTTAATTGTTTCAACTTTATTTTTTGGCAAACCAAACATTCCGCCACAAACTTTTGAATATCTGATTTAAGGCCATCCCAAAAAAATTCCTTCTTAACCCTGTGGTAAGTTTTTAAAATATTGAGTGCCCTCCTAAGGGAGAAGTGTGCAATTCCATAAGAATCTTTTGTTTTAGCTGGGAATTCTTACAGAGGTATAAGTGGAATTCTTACAGAGGTATAAGCGATCTTTGTACCATAACAAATCATTTTACCAGCTAAATGTATCAGACGTACTGGAATCTTGTTGTAACTTTCGAATAAGTGCCCACACTTCTTTCATTCTTCCATTCCTCCCTTGCTTCATTTATCCAATCTGGTTGGATAATAGAAATGGCGCACAACAATGCTTCCACATCCTCATCCTTTCTTGAGAGTGCATCTGCCACCACATTTTGCTTCCCTTTTTTGTAGATGATTTCAAAGTCATAACCCAACATCTTTGTGACCCACTTTTGTTGCTCTTCAGAGGATAATCTTTGTTCTAAAAAGTATTTAAGGCTATCATGATCCGTTTTTACCTTGAAGTGTCTTCCCATTAGGTAGGGTCGCCATTTCTTAAGTGCATGGAGTATTGCCAACATTTCCTTCTCATAAATAGCTTTGCTTAAAAACTTTCCCTTGATTGGACGACTTTCAAAAGCAATGGGTCTTTCATCTTGCATTAGAACAGCACCAATTCCATTTCCTGAAGCATCACATTCCACAATAAAGGTTTTTGTGAAGTCCGGTGTAGCTAAGACCGGTGCTTGGCACATTGCCTCTTTAAGATGTTCAAAGGCCTTTGTTGCTTCCGGAGTCCATGAAAATGCATCTTTCTTCAATAATGTTGTTAGAGGTGCTGCTATTCTCCCATAATTCTTAACAAACTTGCGATAATACCCTGTCAACCCAAGAAATCCTCGCAGATGCTTTATGGATGTGGGGATTTTCCATTCCTTAATGGCTTTAATTTTGCTAGGGTCTACCTTAACTCCTTCATGAGATACAATATGACCCAAATATTCCACCTCCTGGACTCCAAAGAAACATTTGGATCTTTTTGCATATAATTGTTTCTCCTCCAATAGTTGTAGCACCCTGTCAACATGTTCAACATGATCCTTCCAAGACTTGCTGTAGATTAGTATATCATCAAAAAATACTAACACAAATTTTCTAAGGAATGGTTTGAAAATTGAATTCATCAAACCTTGAAATGTTGAAGGTGCATTGGTAAGGCCAAAAGGCATGACCAAAAATTCATAATGACCCTCATGAGTTCTAAATGCTATTTTCGGAATGTCTTCAATCTTCATTCTGATTTGATGATATCCTGAACGAAGATCCAACTTGGTGAAGTAAATTGATCCATGCAATTCATCCAGTAATTCATCAATGACAGGAATGGGGAACTTATCTTTAATAGTGAGCTTGTTGAGCTCCCTATAATCCGGACACATGCGCCATGATCCATCCTTCTTGTGCACCAATACTACTGGAGCAGAGAAAGAACTTTGACTCGGTTGAATTATACCAGCCTCTAGCATTTCTGCAACCATACGTTCAATTTCACTCTTTTGGACATAGGGATATCTGTACGGCCTGATGTTTGGAGGAACACTTCCTGGAATCAGATGAATAGCATGATCATGATCACGCATAGGTGGGAGACCTTTGGGAGTCTCAAATACCTTGGAATGATTGTCCAAGACTTTTTGGAGATCTGGAGAAATAGATGATTCCAATGTGGAAACATCTAGCGAACATAATTGTGCAATTACACCTCTTTGCTCCTTTTTTAGAAGCTTTGTCATACCATTAGAGCTGATTATCTTTCCTGGTTTCCCTGCAATACCCCTTAATTCAACTTCCTTTCCTTCCGTAGAAAATTTGATGAAAAGTTCTTGAAAATTAAAAGCTATTGTACCCAAGGATTGTAGCCATTGGACTCCTAGTACAACATCAGCACCTCCCATTGGAATGGAAAGCATTGGGCTAGTCAATACATATTCTCCCATGGATAGCTTGATATTATGGCACTTTCCAGAGCAATTTATTGTTCCTCCATTTGCAATCATCACTTGACACTCTGGTGCTGGATATAGGAAGCAATTCAATTCTTTTGCTACCTTACAATGAATAAAATTGTGGGTGCTTCCTGAATCAATCAACACTATTACCTTTTTCTTCTTGATTTGTCCTTCTATCTTGATGGTTTGAGGAGTGGTAATTCCCGCCAATGCATTACAAGATATGGTCGGATTTATTTGTTCTTCATCTAGGCTTTGTTCCTGGAGTATATCCTCTTCTTTTGACCTTTCTTGCTCCTTTTCTTCTTCCTCTTCACAATCTATGTAGAATAATTTCTTCTCAGCACACTTATGACCTTTAGTGTATTTGCTATCACAACTGTAACAAAGCCCTTTTGCTCTTTTTTCTTCCAATTGTTGTGGTGTCAACCTTATAGGTTGTGGAAGACTAGGGGCAACAACACTTCCGTCTTTATAGTTGTGAGTGGTATGCTTCCTGGTTGCCATAATTTTGCTTTCCATTTTTCTTGCTAACCTGAATGCCTTCTCTAATGAATCAGGTTCCCAATCATTTAAAGACCCTATGAACACATCAATCCTATGCTCCTCTGGAATATCTTTTACCTTATGTTCAATTTTTGGAACTCCTCAATGTGCTCCATTATTGAACCCTTTTGTTTGAGACTTATCAATTGGCTAAAAAAAGTGTTGCTTTTTGTATCCTCATAATGTGCTATCAATTCTTCCGTAAAAATTGCCCAAGTGATAAATTGTTTACGAGAGCAAAGCCATTGATACCATACAAACTGATTTGGTTCCAAATATAAAGTTGCCATACGTACCTTTTGTGTGTTTTGCACATTATTGAGATCGAAGAATTGCTCCATCTGTAATATCCATGTGGCGGGATCCTTGCCATCAAACTTCCTCATATCGATTTTTGGAATATGGTGGGTATTTGATCCAACATTAGAGTCTATGGAATCATGATTAACATTTCTTTTGTTCACATCATGAGTTTCCTTTACAACCTTTTCACCATTAGTAAGTATTTCTTGTAGAAAATTTGTCAAATCTGTCTTCAAATCTGCCATGTCTATCTTCAAATCTGTCTTCAAATCTGCCATGTCTCTCTTCAAATCTATCTTCGAATCATCCATCTTAGCTTCCATGCCCTTTATCTTAGATTCCATGCCATTTATCTTAGCTTCTGTTAGCTTTTGTGAGCGTGACATTTGTTGCACTTGTTCTTGTAATTTTGATATATCATGTAGCATTTCTTCCTCTTCTTCATGAGTCATGCTAGAGCTTTCAGGTTCCTTACTAGGTGTTTGCATTTTCTTTCCTCGGGGCATCAGTTACCGATAATAATGCTTTACTATGCCCTTTGAATTCCTTCAAACCAAGCTTACGCAAAAATAAAAAATAAAAAAACTACACACCTTTTTACACTTTGTAGAAGCCTGATATTGAATCTGATGTATCTCTGTAAATTCAGAACCTCCAGTTCTGAAATTGCGACCTATAGTAGCCTTCTGTGTCCTCTTTCCAATGCCACAAATCTGACCCAAATTGGATTCTCCAAGGAAGAGTTATGCGAAATCTCCCACAGTGACTTGATTATAGACTAGTTCAGTAGAGTGAACTTGTACGACGTGCCACGAGTCACTGTTTTGACCTTTGGATCTGAAAAATGCATACAAGAAACTATAGTCTGTCCTCTTTCTGTATCTTCTTACAAAATTTCAATCCGATCCCCAAAGAGAAAGTTATGGCAATTTTCCCCAAGTCACCTGTTTGGAATGTAATTCAGGAGTCTGCAAAAAAACCAACTTCATCAGATCATATCTCGGCAAATATAGCGCGAAAAGCTCTGAAATTTAGACCTGAGGTTCAGCCTGATTTCTTCTCAAATGGATTTTTTTTGCAACTTCTGAAACTTCGCAGAAAAAAAGTTATAGCGAAAATGCCACTATGACCTGTTTGGAGCAGCGAAACCCTAGAATCCAAAGTTCTGATACCAAATGTTATGACACCAGCTCAAGAAAAGATAGAAAAGATAGATCAACGCCTTAGAATTCAGCCTCTTCGAGGGGGAAACCTCCTTTCCATTACATAAATGAACCATTCTTAGATGATTCAAATGACAAAACCTCCTTTCTATATAGGAGTCTAAGGAGTCACAATATAATCTAGCCGACATAACAATAATAATATAAAGCCACAAAAATAACAATAGAGGGATTCTATGGGGCACAGTAATAACAATATGGGGGCAATAGGGGCACAACAATATTAATAAGGGGTATAACTACAATAGTAATGGGGTAATCACTAGTATTATAGGGACCCAACACAAACGGAGCTGATAGGTCTTCATGCTAAGATCTCTGTGCCTGTAGAGTGACTCAAGGGCAGGTCACAATGTTTGTGCTGGGGGCTTGTTGGGCGCAAGATACCCCAAGATAGTTTTGGGGCTAAAAACCCATATTTTGAGAAAATTTTGTAATCCAAGTGTGAAGACTCCTCATTTTGTGGTCACAAAGCGCATAGATGTTAAAGAGCCATAGGGTTGTCCACCCTTATTTTGAAATGTAACATCAGTTGTAAAAGATCCACCCATGATCCGCAGACCATGGGAATTGTATAAATAGAGCGAAGCTCTAAATAGTTTAAAGGGGAGACATGGAACATGTAAGAAAGTCATAGCTTAGGGCAGGAAGTCTAAGTCTTGGGTCGTAGCATAGGTAGAGGCTCTATAGTTGAGTGCATAGAGGCCTAGAGTAGAAGTCCACAGTTGAGTGTGCAGACCCCTACAACTGCATGCGTAGGGTGGGTCGAGTCTGTAATTGCCTAGAATTATCAATAAAGAGAAGTATTCTACAATTCCTATGTCTTTACTTCCCATTTATGTATCTTGTTATATTGGGTATTAAATTCACTTGTAATGCTTATATGATGCACGAATATATCTAAATGTGTTGGTTAAGTAAACACAAGTAAGAACATCTATTTACGTGAAGCTAACTAAGATAGGTTAATAAGGTAAGTGAAACACTTAGGATAATTAAGGAATCTGCACGACTCGCTGCCATAGCAGCGCGAAAGTACCTAAGCCCCAGATTAGGGTTGCGCGAAGGTTGATCATATACTTTTGTGAAGATATTGAAGGCTAGAATAGAGGGTTTGTCCGATAAGACCTAGAGCGAGATCACCTACGTGAAGGTAGGGATAGAAGAACTCAACGACATCACTTCCATCTCAAGGGTGTGGAAACTTGGTTCCAGCATCCCCCCATACTACTTCAGGTGAGACTTGGGCTGATGCCAAAAGGGCTAGTAGTGTAGGGATTTGTTTGGCTAATTAACACTGAACCTGGGTCAGGCCCCCTCAAGCCAACATTGGATTAAAATGCTATTGTGCGAAAAATGGGTTATGCAACTACCTTAATGTTTGGGACTACGCGAAGCAGAAAAACTTACAAGAACGATGAAAAAAAGGGTTCGGAGTATAGTCCCTTGATTTCACCTCCGTGAGGTGACGAAGAAGGGATAACAAAGGTTTCTCCATGAAGTTCTATTTAATTAACAAGACAAGGATTCCCACGAATACCACCTCCGCCCACACCACCTCCAACTTCACCACCATCACCTCCAACTTCACCCATACCACTGTGAATATGAAATTGTGTAGTATTATTAGGGTATTTTGTCTGAGAGGTCTCTTAGGAGGTAGTCTACTATTAATTTGATCCTTCAAAATATCCTTCAACTTATTATTAGGGATCAAAATTTTTCCTTGATGAGACCAATATCTTTATAGGAAGTAGAGATGGTTGTTATGAATATGCCTAGGAATAAGTCACTAAGTCCTAATGGTTTTACCTCAGACTTTTTAAAAAAATGTTGGGGGTTTCTTGGTACAAAGATATATGAAATGGTGGAAGAATTGAGACAAACTGAATTGATATGCGATGGTATTGTTGAGGGTCAAAAAATTATGGATGGCATAATTGTGGCTCAGGAAATAACTCACTCCTTACAGGTTTCGAAACAACCAAGAATGATGATCAAACTAGATTTTTCTAAGGCCTATGATTGGATAAGTTGGGATTATTTGTTACAGGTTTTAGCATCTTTTGGATTCTCGGGACAATTGATTTCATGGGTAGGATCTCTAATTTCATATGAATTCTTCTCTATATTGATTAATGGATCACCTTAGTCAAACTTCAATTCCTTAAGAGGTCCGAGGTAAGGTGATCCTCTCTCTCTATTTCTTTTCATTTTGGCCAAGGAAGGGGTTGGGATAGCGTATAAGAAATATTGTTCATTGGGTCATATCCCTGGATTATGTTTGTTTGGTGAAGGTCTATTTGTTACTCGACAACAATTTGTTGATGACATGGTTCTCTTTGGGTTGCCCACTTTAAAGGAAGTGAAGGGTATATGGAACATTCTACAGAGTTTTATGGAGGCCTTAGGAACATTATTAAATAATGATAAAACCAATATATTCCTTTTTAACTACCAAGAAGCTATTCAAGGTTACTTGACTCAAATATTTGGATTTCATCATGCTCAATTTTCTTATAAATATCTGGGAGTGCTTAGTCTTATATTACAATCAGGTAGTAAGTTTGGAAGACCTCTTAGATAGAGTTTGATTGAAGGTCAGTAATTGGACATTTCGGGCCCTTAACTTTGCAGGGAAACTGGTGCTCACTAAATCAATTTTACTAGCATTGCTAAACTATAAAATGTCAGTTATGCCAATTTCAAAAACAATTGTGGATGGACTTTGATCTTTATGGTGTGACTTCCTTTGGAGAGGCTCAACTAAAGCACAACGTTGGTCTCTTGTAGGATGGGATAAAGTTATCAAACCAAAATTAGAAAGTGGATTGGGGTTATGTGATCTAAAAGTGATTAGTATAGATTATGGTATGAAACTCTTGTGGCTTTCGATTAAGGGAGGTCGTTGGGAGTGGGATCCCCGAAGGGAAGTTTTGGGGCTAAGAGCCCATATTAAGTCAATTTTTGTAATATAATTGTAAATACTCTACATTTTGTGGTCGTGGAGCACGAAGGTGTTATGTGTCAAAAAGGGTAGTCCGGCCCTAATTTTGTAAAGTGAAGTCAGCTGTAAGAGACCTACCTAGGGTCCGTGGACCATCGGATTATATCAAAAGAGCTAAGCTCTAAGTAGTTAAAAAAAAGAAGGAATAGAATGACAGATCATGTAATAGAGCGGTAGCTCTAAAGAAGAAGTCTAAGTCTTGGGTCGTAGCGTAGGTAGAGGCTCTACGGCTGAGTGCACAGAGGCCTAGGGTAGAAGTCCACAACTGAGTGCGTGGACCCCTGCAGCCGTGTGCATAGGGTGGACAGAGTTTGTAAACACTGGGAGGATATTAATAAAAGGAGTTATTCTACAATTTCTTTGTCCTTTTTCTGTTGATTCGTTTGGATAGTTTATGTATGAATTTCCTTTATTATGCTTATATGATGCATGAATGAATGCAATTACATTGAATAATTGAACGCAATTACGAATATCTACTTATGTGGTGTTAACTTTAAGTGTTTGACAAGATAAGTGAATCACTTAGGATAATTGGGGAATCGACATGGCACGCTACCATAGCAGCACAAAAGTACCTAAGCCATAGGTTAGGGCTGCGTGAAAGTCAATCGTATACTTTTGTGAAGGTATTGAAGGCCGTAATAGAGAATTTGTTTTACAAGTCCTAGAGTGAAGCCACCTGCGCGAAGGCAAGGATAGAGGGAATCAAATGACATCACAACCATCTCACGGTGCGGAAAATTGGTTCCAACATCCCCCCATACTGCTTTGGGTGAGATTTCAGTCTGCACTCTGTGGGTTGACACCAAAAGGGCCAGTAGTGTAGGGATTTGTTTGGCTAATTAATGCTCAACCTGGGTCAGGGCCCCTCAAGCCAACAAATGGTTCCGTTGTCGCGACTGGAATTTGCATAAGAGATGTGTGATGTCGTATCACTGGAATCCAACTAAGAAGGAGATCAAAGACTAGTTGGATAGAAAGATCCATGAATTTGCGACACATGAGAACATGAACCTGTGAATAACAAAGGAACAATGGTTGGATAGATACCTGTATACAGGTATCCACGAGATCTTTTTCTGCTCCTTCCCTATTGAGCTATACAAGTGGATCGCAAAGCTATCAGATAGTCAAGGAAGATAGAAACTTGACGGTGCTATAGTGTGGACCCCAGAGTTAGTACGAAGGTTGGAAGCATTGGAGGATAAGATCGCCCACGCTGTCGATCATTGGCTCGATCGCATCATAGGAGGATTTGTGACTGAATTTGTGGTCGACACCTCAGTTAGCGATAGTGAGGCGGAGTGACGCTTTTTCAAAGGACTGCGAGGTAAGTACGTAAAATCTTTGAATACCTGGATGTTGGGTGCGGGATCCCCCAAGGATAGTTTTGGGGCTAAATGCCCATAATTTGAGAAAATTTTGTAATCCAAGTGTAAATACCCCGCATTTTGTGGTCGCAGTGCACGTAGATGTTAATGAGTCATAGGGTTTTATACCCTTATTTTGAAACATAATGTCAGCTGTAAAAGATCCACCCATGGTCCGCGGACCATGGGAATTGTATAAATAGAGCGAAGCTCTAAGTAGTTTAAAGGGGAGACGTGGAACATGTAAGAAAGTCATAGCTTAGGGTAGGAAGTCTAAGTCTTGGGTTGTAGCGTAGGTAGAGACTCTGCAGCTGAGTGTGTAGAGGCCTAGAGTAGAAGTCTACAGCTGAGTGCGTGGACCCCTGTAGCTGAGTGCACAGGGCAGGTCGAGTTTGTAATTGCCGAAAATTATCAATAAAGAGAAGTATTCTACAATTCCTGTGTCTTTACTTCCCGTTTATGCATCTTGTTATATTGGGTATGAAATTCACTTATAATGCTTATATGATGCGTGAATATATGTAAATGTGTTGGTTAAGTAAACGCAAGTAAGAACAGTTGTTTATGCAAAGCTAACTAAGATAGGTTAATAAGATAAGTGAAAAACATAGGATAATTAAGGAATCTGCGCGACTCGCTGCCATAGCAGTGCGAAAGTACCTAAGCCCCGGATTAGGGTTGCGCGAAGGTTGATCATATACTTTTGGTGAAGATATTGAAGGTCAGAACAAAGGGTTTGTCCAACAAGCCCTAGAGTGAGATCACCTTTGTGAAGGCAGGGATAGAAGAGATCAACGACATCACAACCATCTCAAGGGTGTGGAAACTTGGTTCTAGCATCCCCCGATACTGCTTCGAGTGAGACTTCAATCCGCACTTCATCGGCTGATGCTGAAAGGGCCAGTAGTGTAGGGATTAGTTTGGCTAATTAACACTAAACCTGGGTCAAGCCCCCTCAAGCCAACAAATGGTTCTGTTCTCGAGACCAGAATCTGCATAAGAGATGTCTGATGTCATATCACTGAAATATGAAATTGTGTGGCATTATCAGGGTATTTTTTCTGAGAGGTCTCTTAGGAGGTAGTCTACTATTAATTTGATACTTCAAAATATCCCTCAAGTTCAGTCTACGATCCTCAAGCCAGCACTGGATTAAAATGCTGTTGCGCGAAAAATGGGTTATGCAACTACCTTGATGTTCAGGACTATGCGAAGCGGAAAAACTTACAGGAACAATGGAAGAAAGGGTCTGGAGTATAGTCCTTTGATTTCACCTCTAAAAGGTGATGAAGAAGGGATAGCAAAGGTTTCTCCACAAAGTTCTATTCAGTTAATAAGACAAGGATTCCCGCGAATACCACCTCCACCCACACCACCTCCAACTTCACCACCATCACCTCCAACTTCACCCATACCACCTCCACCTCCACTGTAGTTTAGTATGGAAAATACACTGAAGCTGCCTTTGTTCAAAGGCTTAGGAAATGAAGACCCGAACTAGTTCTAGTTCATTGTGAGGGTTGTATGGGAAGCTCAAGGTGTTATAGATGATCATATAAAGAAGGCAATGCTGGTTAGTGCTCTGCAATATCGTGCACTAACCTAGTATATTAAGTACTCCAATGATAACCTGAATGCTAGAGTGGCAAACATCCAAGCAACACTGAATAGAGAATTTAGTAGGCCTAAATCTGAGGCTCAGTCGATTGTGGGATTCAATGAAATCGTGATGCAAATAGGTGAGATGCCAAGGGAACTAGATCAGAGGTTGAAGTGTATAGTACACGAAGCCAACATGAATTTGAGAGATGGACAACATTGCGAATGGTTTGTAGCTTCACTACTACCACACTTAAGGGGTGCATTGTTGTAGCGGAAGATAACAACTCAGGTAGAGGCCTTGGAGATTGCCATGAGGCTACATGAAACCTCATTGGAAGATCCAAATCTTGGAGTTTAGCAAAGCCATGCATAGCTAAAGAACCTATGCCTTGAGATAAAAGTTTGAAGCAGGACAGGACGGTTCGACCAGAGGTATGGTGCTTGAAATGCAAGAGTCAAGGTCATGACAAAGACCATTGCCCAATCTTTACAAACTACATTGCAGGAGGAGGATCGATGCCTCTAAGTCTAGAAGCTCAAGAAGGACTTACCATGGGGCCTACATTATGGTGCGTTATCTATCAGGTGGCCAAAAAACATGCCACAGATAATTGTCACTTGCTACCGAAGTTTGTACAAGGCACCGCAACAGCTGTTCTGCAAGTTTTGTAGGTCGGTAGGACATGATGAGTGTACTTGCAGGAGCTATGAATTGATGATGGATAGAACTCTTACCTATATGGTTCAAGCTAAAACATGGCCCCTTGAACAGAGTGTGGGGATGGCATAGACAAGATTTTAGGGGCACGGACAAGGCCAAGGCCGAGGAGGACTTGGCAGAGGTCGAGGATAGTTGATTTGCTACAATTGCGGGGGACCAAGACACTATGACCGCGATTGCACTAATCCAACACATCTGGCGTGCAAGTATTGCATCCTATTTAATCATGAAATGGAAGAGTGTCCTATGATGATAGCTAGAATAGGTGACAAAGGGGAGTTACCACCTCCTCCAACTCAGAACCTACAAATGATGAGGTCTGAGCCACGTGAGGAAGATCCAAACATAAATGTAGTGCTCAAAAGTGGAATCACGATAGGAGATGACAAGGGGAAATAGTTAGAAGATAGTACATGGGTTCACAAAGCTTCAGCAAAGGAGGCTGCGTTCAATTTAGAGCACGCATGCAAAACCTTCATGGAAGCTAAAAAGAACATCCCTAAGGCCTCCACCTTAGGAAGCAAGGATAAGCCTGAGTAGGAGATGGACCCCTCTATGCTCACAACTTTCTTGGAGACCGGTATGAAGTTACTGTGCGATAGTAAGGCTATGAAAGGGTTACAATAACTCATCAATAGATGCGTTGGAACCGCACCAGGAGAGCCATGCATAATATGAAAGATTGGCAAGAATAAAACAAGGATGGGATGGGAGATGAGACTGACTGCACAGATAGGAGAGTATGAAATGGATCAGGTCATGTTGGACCTAGGATCAGATTCGAATGTCCTACCAAAGAAGACTTGGGAGTGAACGGGGAGACCTGTGCTGCAATGGTCTCCGATTCAGCTAAGGATGGCGAATCAGCAGAAGATCATCCCCATGGGGCAGCTACAGGGGATGACCATGGATATTGAGGGAGCGAGCACGCTAGATGATTTTGAAGTAATAGAGATAGTGGATGACAACAATCCCTATCCTACACTCCTGGGAATTGATTGGGCTACTGATATGAACTGGGTAATCAATCTAAAGAAGTGAAAGATGATCTTTGAGAAGAAATTGCTGCACATAATAGTACCCCTCGATCCTGCTGAAGGAAAGCACTATACTGAACCTATCCGCGATTATGAGAGTGATGATGACCTAGACTGTATCTATAAGGTAACAGTGTGAGACCATGTCAGGCGGAAAGAGTTGATAGTGAGGACACAACCAACCTCCCTAGAAGCTTAAGGCTTTCTAGTGACAAACAAGACAATTAAGAGCAATCCTTCTCTAAATATGCATTTATCATACAAGAAATCAAGTGTTTAGATCTTACCTGTAACCCAACGCTGTTGTAGTAGTCCAGCCTCGTTGATCCGGATGAGCTCCTCCTTTTCTTCGAAACCTGCATTCACTAACAATCAAATGATTAAATAGCACCTGAATATCTCATAAAACAAAACATATTTAACATACAGACCAAGGAGTATATGAAACAATTCATAAATAACAAATTGTTGAGAAGAATGGACTTATTTGTATTAATAGGAAACAAAAGAAACCATTACAACCTGAGCCTTGGTGTTGTGCAGGTCCCTCCCAGGGTCCAGCAAGAGTTTTCCTCTACTTTGATAAGCTCACCCACTTCCAAATGAAACAAGAAAGGATGGGAATCTCTCCTCACAAGCTTCTACAAGGAAGTCCTAATTCCAGCAGCATCTACCCTTAGGAATGTTCAGCTTTCAACCTCCCCTCCTTCTGTCCGAATGCCTGTATTTATAGTGCTCTAGAGGAAGTTATTCAGGTCCACCATCAATGGGATAAGCCCCTCTTTGGATGGGATAGCTCCCCTCTTGATGGGATAAGTTCCTCTTTGGTAGGGATACATGAACCATCTGGAGGCACTTCATACACGTCAAACAAGCTTCTAGAATGCTCTAGAAATGACCACAAGTAACTTTTTTGGAGTGAAACTTGCGCCTTTTGACCTTTACAGGAGTATGCACCCATTGCTTTACAGATAGAGCGTACAAGTACGCAGGTATTGTGAACTTGGGGTGCGTACACGCAGGTAAGGCTAAGAGAAACTGCGTACCCAGAGATATATAGATTTTTAATGACTTTGTCTCTTTTTTGGAGTTTGACATGGAGAGCAGAGGTATGAGGCTTGCCAAGGAGGATAGTATGACAGTTGATGGAGCCATACTAACTGCAAATAGTCATGGTGACATTTTTTAGTGTAACAGATTTCCCCCTAAAGTGCGAAGCGTGTAGTAGATTAGGGTTTTATATCATCTAGGAAGGGTGAAGTACTTTATCATTTCAAGGATTATCTTGTGGAGAGCCCAGTCGGAACCTGCAAGTATTCAACACAAAATACATATATAAGATCATATCATCGCTGAGGTAGGCATTCCCATACTCAGATTGAAAACTTTAACTAATTGACTATCTACTGCTCTGATACAGGAATGATTTTGCAGTACATCATAATCATAGACTTTTGTAGACATAGTATGGACGCAGCCATCTGTTTATGATTAGTCTACTGTATAATGAATACAAAACTCCTCGCAGCCTGGATGGTGGAAACTAGATCCAGGGTCTTCATTTCTACTTCCCGAATTGGTACGATTCTATCCATGCGAATAAATGAGTTGATGTCGAACATGGTAGAAACCACTTGATTACCAGTCAATGATGTAAACTGTTAACAAGCGTGAGAGAGACCACCAGTGATGTCAATGGTTCTCAAAGTACCCAATACAATCCATGAGATGCGAATGAATGGGTTGATGTCGAACATGTCACGGAATCCTTCGATCGAAAGTCAATGATGTAAACTGTCGTCAAAGGCGAGAAACCTGCCATTGATGCATGCAGACTTCAAGGTACTGATGATTTCTAAGTCATCTTTCTAGATAATGTGCTGATGTCGATAGAAAGCGACCCGTTGCAAGCAAGCCCACAACACGAAATCATAGTTCAAGTTGAAGAAATGTTGCTGTAAGGACTGACTCAGGGATGGTCAAAATGGATGACAAGTATTTTGCATATGAATGGTTTATTTGCAGAGACCTCTTGAACACATAACGACACGACAGATGGCTTGGCGACGATTGACCCAAGGTTAATACCCAGAAACGGTTGAAGACTTTCAAAGCGGTTTAATCAACTTTAAGACAAAGGATTTCCCAACCCAGGTGAATGAAAAGTGTCGTGTTCAAGAGTGGTAATAAGATTTTTTCTGTGACAAAGGATAACAAATAGGCTCATTCTTCCCTCTTTTCCCCCACCATTTTTGGCAAGTACCTCTTTATTTTTTACAAGCTTGAGGAGGATAACATATGCTTGATTATAAGCTCATCCTTCGGATGAGTCCAACTTAGTTTTGATTCGAACCCTAAGAAGGAGTGGTCCGTTCCTGTTTGTAATCGAACAGGTCCTTTACTGTGAAATTTTAACGAGTCCAGTATAGGAGAAACTCGGCGTTTTTCAATTTTAGAGAGTCTGAAAAACTAAAGAAGACTCCAAGCTGAACTTTTTCATAAATTTGTGTCTCCCAAGCCCGAAAAAGTATAAAATAATACTTGAGAGAACCGCTTGATCTTGCGACCAAGGAGTAATTTCATGATTAGTGCCTTTGACCTGAAAAGTAAAAAGCGATCAAGGACATGTCGTTTTATTTCCAGTATCGAGTTTGAAACGACAAAAACCTGGCGATCTTTTCCTGTTTTTTACGGTCAGAAAAGGGCTATAAGGGGACCGTCTTTTAATTTCGTTTTAACGAGTGTAAAAGAAACACTCGGCAATCTTTTCATGTTTTAGGAGTCAGAAAAGGGCTTAAAAGATGACTCTGATGTTTTGGTTCGTGAAAAATGATAATTTACCCTAAAGTCCTTTTTGTCTTGCACAAAAAAAACACATTACTCATACATGTTTAAGATAGGCAAAATACATTGAAAAAATATCCTTTCACAGTGAAAAATAAACAAACTTAGCATTCATTTATCCAAAAAACCTATAAAAAGACTTTTTACCATGTCATTTTTACCATTTTACTGTTGAGGGAGAGAAAAGGGCTTTTGACAAGAAACTTCCCGTGGACTTTGCGGAGAATCCGACCGTCGGAATCGAGCGCCGTCTCTTTCAGGTATTTCACAACATCCTCCTCTTTGTTTTCATCCGTTTAGAATTTCATTTTAAGCCCTAGTTTGATTTTTTGGGGGCTTTGGGGTTTCAAGATGCGCTTTTCGGGGTACGCAGGTGCCCCATGGGTGACCTGCGTACCCCGACATTTTCTCCATTGGGAAAATGGTCGGGGTACGCAGCCCACCTTCAGAACAGCTGTGTACCCACGCTCTGTTTTCTGAACGCAGGGTGCGTACTCCGCGCAAAGCAATTTTCAAAACCCCAAACTCAAAACCTAACCATCAATTCTTGATTTAATGAATTCTAATGAATGTTTTTTGGTGTGTAGATTGCCCACCATGCTTGATTGGCGTGAAAGAGAACACGAAGATGTTGATTTGGCTGCAATAGATCATCCACCTTCCATTGATGCTTTGAAGGCATGCGGTCTCTACAAATACTAGGCCATACCTGGCATGAGGGCCTAGGTGCGATTCTTAGAATGGCTGGTTGAAAGGTGGACCGTTCAGGATCAATGTTTTTACATCAGAGGGCACCAGCTCGAGATAGAGCCCTCAGACATATATTTTCTCACTGGTTTGCCTAATAGGGGCGAGCAACTGACTCTGTCCGGGACTAGGCCGGGTGGGCAATCCCTTGCTAGTCTCCGGCTAGAGTGGTGCAATAATCAGCACCAGGAGAAAGGGATAGAAATCAAATACATATCCCTGCCTGAACTTATGGTAATTGCCTTTACAGTTACCAGACTCTGCGGCGCAGCCGCTTTGCATATTGCCACCGGGTCCCAAATGCGGATGGCGATTGATTGCTACCGAGGCACCATTTTCAACTGGTACGACGCTGTGTTGGCCAATATGAAGGGCCAACTGACTAGGGCAAAGAATGGGCAACTAAAGACCTTTGGGTATGGGCCTCTAGTTGTAAGCTTTGCCCTAGAGAGGGTTCTGATGCTGATCCCACAGCATCTCACTGTTGCAGTTGGGCCTCCTCGGGAGCCAAAGTTGATGCGATGAGTTGCGGTGATGGCCCATCATCCTGATGAGGGAGCGGGAGTTGTCCGATTTCCTGCAGGTTACTTTCACTGGTTGGAGGACCAGGTCTTTGCGATTCAGGATTTTCCTTATGCCGGAGTGGATTTTCGCGGTGATCCAGACATGGTTCTTCCACAGGGAGAACAATGGGACGACAGAGGTACTTCATTTTTCACAAGTTTTTAAATTATCTATATTTTTTTGTTTCTTATATCGTCTCAAAACTGACAGTGACAATTTTCAAAATGCAGATGTAGGTCCACAGCGTCCGGCCAATCTCCGGCCATTCGAGAGAAGAGTACCAGTTGCACCAGCACCAGCCCCACAGGATGCGGCCGCAGAGACCTTAGCCGAGTTGGAACAGGACCTAGAGCGTCTTACGGCGGACATACCAGAGACGACTATAGACGATATTCCTATCCGACTTCAGCGCTATGTGGTCGCAGTCCCAGGACCTTTCAGGAGGTTCCTGTGTAGGGTAGCGTGGGCAGTGGTCTCGTATAGAGAGCACCACCAATGATTGGCTAGTCACTTTTTGTAGACACATGTGACATTTTGGTTTTTTGTACTTATCATTTTTGCCGATCATAAGGTGTTTTTCAACCTATGATCGAAGACGATGTATATTTTGACACACTCCTATCTATATATATCATTATTACCGGCTTAGATTGTTAAACATGTATGATGAAATGTTTTTAAATTTACATGTATGATTATCGCAAATGTCTGTCTAACATTCGAGAAGCAATTGCATCTGCTAATGTATTTAATGACCTTGGAATATGTTGATATTCAATGTAATCAAATTCACGTTCTAAGAAACGCACCCTCAAAAACAATCTTAATAACATTGGATTTCTAATGGCATATACTCTATTAAGCTGTAATACAATGAGTTCAGAATCTAACCTCACTATCAAACTCCGAATCCCAAATGAAATAGATTCAGATAATAACTCAATCACTGCACTGTATTCTGCAATGTTGTTTGTTGTTTAACCAAGGCTCACCCCATGCATAGAAACTAACTCGTCAGAGGGCGAATAGATAACCCAAGCTGCGGAAGAGATATTCCGTGTACTACGACAAGCACCATCAGCGAATCCAATGTACGTTTGGAGAGGCGTCGACATCTGCAATATCAAAAGTAAAACCAAGATAAGCCAGAATAACGACGAAAACACACTTTCTAAGCTAAGCACACTGTCTAAACTAACAAACACACCAGCTAGAAAGAAAAATTAACCTAACTAACCTAACTAAAATCTCCACACCCATCATTTAAGCATAATACCTCTTTAGGTAAAGTCCATTTCTGGGTTTACCCAAAGAGTCCCCATCAAAATCTACCAGCTCATAGGCCCCTTTTGCTAGCTTTCGCTTGACAATGTAGGGCCCATGCCACATAGGAACGAATTTTCCAGCACCTAATTTATCGTTAGCTTGATCATATAATAGCACTAGGTCTCCTTCTGAAAAATTACGAGGGGTCACGTTGCGATCATACTGAGCTTTCATTCTTTTTGCGTGAGTCTCGATTGCCAAAGCAGCGTCACGTCGAGTCTCATCTAATTGAGCTAAGTATAACAAATGCTTCTCCTCTTCGGAAGTAGCTGGAAGTAATTTGACAGCCATTTGAAGTGATGGGATTTCGCATTCAATAGGTAGCACAGCTTCCAAACCATAAACTAGTTGGAAAGGAGTGAACCCTGTTGATGTTTTTATTGAGGTTCGGTATGCCCAAAGCGCTGAAAATAACATGTTGTGCCAATTCGACCGATGAATACCAATGATTCGTCGGATCATGATAACTAGAACTTTGTTGATGGACTCAACCAAACCGTTTGCTTGGGCATAATAAGGAGTAGAACTATCATGACGTAAACCAAGCTGGCCTGTAAGTTCTGTCATCATAATGTTTCGAAAATGGCGCCCATGGTCAGTGATTATCGCTTGCGGGACACCAAACCTAGCAATAATGTGATTGAATACGAAAATTGCTGCTGTCTTGCCGTCTTCCTCGAATGTAGGCATCGCCTCGGCCCACTTAGTAAAATAATCAACCGCAAAGATGATATACGCATGCCCCCCAGCCGAGTGAGGGTTACATGTAATAAAGTCGATACCCCATTTGGCAAAAGGACCAACGACAATTATAGGGTGGAGAGGAGCAGGTGGTGCACGCATCTTGCGATCAAACACTTGATAGTTGTGGCATTTTCGGACCGCAATGATACAATCTTTAAACATGGACGGCCAAAAGTAGCCAGCACGCAACACCTTCTGAGCTGTGGCATACCCAGACATATGACCGCCACACGCTCCAGAATGACAGTCATTCATAACCCTTTCTGCCTCTTCGTGAGTTAAGCAACGACGAAAAACAAAGTCCGCCCCACGACGATAAAGAGTATCTCCAATAATTTTGTACTGTTAGGACTGAAATCGAATTTTCCGACGTTCCGACTTGGAAGCTTCAGGCCGAAAGGATTGGGTTTGGAGATAGATGATTATATCCCCATACCACGGATCTAAAGTGTTGATGAGAAACAAATATTCGTCCGCAATGGGTTCCTCTGCCACAGTTTCTGTGTCAGCACGCGGGAAGTCACACATCAACTCTGCAAAAACTAAAGATTTAGTAGACTTAGATTTTTCAAACTCTAAGTTGAACTCTTGCAGGATAACGATCCATTTAGAGTACTTGCCCCCTAGAAATTGTTTAGTCAAAATGTAGATCATAGGGTTGCAATCTGAAATGACTGTAGTTTTACGGAGAAGAATGTAATGACGAAAACGTTGGACAGCCTGAACGGCTGCCAGGGCCAATTTCTCCACATGCGAATATTTTAGCTCAGTGGGATTTAACGTCCTACTAAGATAATATATCACATGTTCCGTTCCGATTTCGTCTTCCTGAACTAACACCATTCCAATAGTGGAATGAGAGGCGGCGAGGTACAAAAAGTAATCTCGGTTGTAGTTGGGAGGATGCAACAACGGTGCATGGGTCAACGTGTGTTTAAGTGCATCGAAAGATTGCTGAGCTATCTCATCCCAAGAGAATTGAGCGTTTTGTTTCAACAACCGCGTAAAACCTTTTGTGACCTCGGCGTAGTTAGGAATGAATTGGCGTAAAAAGTTTGCTTTCCCCTGCAAACTTTGGAGTTGGCGAAGACTCGAAGGAGGAGGCAATTTGATGATAGCTTCTACCTTCGAGGGATCAACGCGAATGCCAGCTTTTGAAACTACAAATCCCAGCAATCGTCCCACTTCTATACAGAAGACACATTTGTGTGGGTTCAAACGTATACGATAATGCCTACACCTCATGAAGATTGCTCGTAAATGGACAAGGTGATCAGCTCGATGTAAAGAATGAGCAGGCAAATCATCGAGATACGGTTGCACAATGTGTTTGATGTCATGAAATGCATAAGACATTGCCCTTTGAAAAGTGGCTCCGGCATTCTTAAGTCCAAAAGGTAGTTTACAATAAGCAAATGTCCCCCATGGACAAATGAAAGCCGTTTTTGGTTGATCGGCAGGTAGAATATTGATTTGATTGTAACCGGAAAAACCGTCCATAAAGGAAAATATTTCACTGCCGGCACAATCATCAATTATTTGATCGATATAGGGCGTGGGATAGTTGTCTTTTGGACAAGCACGATTAATATCCCTATAGTCGATGCATATTCTTATTGTTCCTTGTTTCTTATTAACCGGAACAATATTCGATACCCAATCCATTAACGGGATCAGATAAATGAAACCTGCTTTCAACAGCTTCTCAACTTCTGCTTTAATCGCAGCCGCTTTCCGAGGGTGTATCTGACGCAGACGTTGCCGAACGGGTTTAGCGTCCGGGTAAGTCTTGATCTCATGAACAACAATGGAGGGATCAATTCCTGGCATTTCCTCATAGGACCAGGCAAACACGTCATGGAATTCTTGAAATAGGGCCTTGTATATTTGAATTTCGTCATCTGTACATGAGGCGCCTATATGAATGTTCTCAACAATTCCAGCTTTGACTGAAATGTCAATGGAAATAGTTTGGGAAATGTTTCCCAAATTCAACTCTGAATCAGGATGTTTCATGGGATTCTGAGTGTCCTTGACATATTCAGCCGTAACGATTGATGAAAAATCATTTTCAAAGCCATCATCCTCAGGTAAAAATGAAGATCTATGATGGAGATCTTCCCATGGTAGATCGTCTACACTTAGGATTTCGCGAAGTTGCTCGTCAGATGACACGACTTCGGGAAACGCTATCTGTTCTGAGGTTGATGTGAAAAGTGATTCCTCACCGACCACATTCATTTGGTCAATTTGGGTTGAACACGGGTCGGTAAAAGACTGCACGGCTTCATAAGCAATTTCATATGGACTCAAAGGCATAGCATCACCGAATGAGTCTATCTCAGATTCAAATGGGACAATCCAAGGATCATCGTAAATAATAGTATCTGACGTAATCATATGAATGAATGCGAATGAAGGGTCTGCGTTGATTGGAGGAAAAGGAAAAGTTCCCAGTAAACCGGAATCTTTAACTAATCCTACGCCAACATCCTTATAAGGGATAGTCGTTTTACCAACATGCTGGATACTCTCTGAAGAGGCTGGGTCGGATGAAAAGAAAGCCAGCTGGTCTATTGTCACGATCTTGCCATTATGTGGAAACTTTATAACTCTGAAGACCGATGAGACGACCGCTGTCATAGCGTAAGACCAGCTTCGACCCAAGAGAAGGTTGTAGTCTAGAGGGGCATCAACCACCTCCACATCCAGACTAACGGTTTTTCCTTCAACCCCTATAGGCAAATCCTTTAAAATGCCAAATGGATGGAACCCATGGCCATCAAAGGCCTTAAGAATTGTCAGGGATTGGTTCAGCGAAGGAGAACCAAGCGATCTCTAACACTGAATCGACATAATACACGTGGAAGCTCCCTCATCAATTACAGTCCGATGAATAGGCCTGTTTTTTACTATCACTGGAATCTGGAAAGCCATCTGATGAGGTAAACGCGGTGTACTATTTTCTAGATCAAATATTATTAGGTTCGGGTCCTGAACATCAACAGCTCCTATAGCCGACAAAAGTAATTTTCGTTGTGCTGGGCATGATTGCAGCACTTCTAAAGCCGACATTGCTGAGGGTGAAACAGCTAAATCCTCAACAATGTTGTAATTCTGGGCTGCTCTCGCATGTGGATTGAAAGCAGACCTTCGAAGTACAACCTTGGTGGGCGGTTTGATTACTAAGTCAGGGTTAGGTTTCTCGATCTCTAGTGGATCGGAACCGGGAGCTGAGGTTGATGGATTTGATTGAGAAGATTTTGCTTCTTTCGATCCATCAACAGGACTTTTACTACCATAATCGTGTGATCGAGTCGCAATCCGTACATGAGACATCATCAATATGGGTTCTTCACTGGCACTCGAGGAAGAACCTATCATCTTACTCTCCTGCTTTGGAAATGGATCTTTCAAAACAACAGGAGTTGGGGAACCCTTGACGATTTTCACAACCTCGGCCCGATGAGGGCAATCTCTTGTAAAATGATCCTCTTCACAAATAAGACAAGGATATCGAGGTTTGCGCTTTTCGTCATTGGTTTCCGACTTTTATTTTTTCTCCTTTGGAGCCTTGTCTGCTTTATCCTTCTTCTTGCCTTTCTTTTTCCCACCGTTTTTTGATTTAGCCGTAGATGACTCTACAGCGTGAATATCAGCGGAAATTTCAGGAGAAGATTCTCCTGTCGGGGAGTCTGGTAAGGTTATAATGGGCGAAGAATTCTTTGAAGACTTCTTCTTGCTTTTAGTATTTACCGTACCAATCATGCCATCAGCAGCATGAGACCCCGAAGGAGCAGCAACAATTTGATTTGACTTTGGAAGATCTGGGATCTTTTCGTGTAACGTACCCGACTGAGTATAAACTAAGTCAAGGTACTGCGCTTGAGCAATTACTTGCTCTTCAGTAACTACTCCGGCCTTAGCTACGTCTTCTGTAATCTTCGGTAATAATGATTTAACAAACTATTCAACTAAGATTTGGTCCGGGATAAAAACTTTCACTAATCGCCTTCGACGTCTCCATTCATGAATATGATCGGAAATATAAGTGGACGTCGACTGTTTTAATGAAGTTAATAACTCGGTGCCATTATCATACCTGACCGGCAACTGAAAATGTGTTAAGAACGAGGTAGCTAACTGACTAAAATTATAAAAAGAGGTCCGTGGTAACTCAATGTACCACTTGGCCGCGAGACCAATGAGTGTACGCTGAAAAAGACGTAAACGGATCGAATCATCCGAGATAGAATTTGAAGCACACCAGAGGTGGTAAGTCATCACGTGATTTCATGGATCCTCTCCAGACTTACCTTCGAACTTGGGTATGTCGCTGGGCAACTTATTTGGCATTGGCGGCCAGAACAGAAGATAATTTATTGGATCGTTCGTTAGGCGCGTCAAGTCTGGTAAATCCAAAGTTGCGATAAATGGCAATTGCCGATTAGGATCCCTAAAACTCCGGGTCACAAGACCAGTCCCAGGAGGAGGATATCCAGGATAACTTGGAACAGGAATCGCATTCGGGATATTGTATCCTCCCGGAAAACCAGGATTAACCAGACCGTATTGGGGTTGCTGTGGTTGTTGATAAGTGTACCCAGGATACGGTTGATACTGGTAAACCGGTTGTTGGATAGCAGGCCCGTATTGGTACTGTCCCTGGTATGGTTGATAAACAAATTGTGGTTGACTAGTGACAACCGTACTTAAACCAGGCTGCCCCACAGGCATCTGAACCGTAGTTTGAATCGTGGATCCAGACAATGGTAAAGATGTCTGCGGAGTAGTGGCAGAGACAGTAGAAACCGAAGCTGTCGATACTCCAGAAGTAAGTGCCGTGGAAGAAACAGATGTTGCGGTAGTTGCAGCAGTCGTTTGAGATGGAGTAGTAGGTGCAATTGGTGACTGAGTAACTACCGAAGGTACAGAAGTTTGAACATTAGACTGGACTGGTTGCTGGGGTGAACCAGAAACCACAAGTTGTCCAGTTTGAGATGACAACTGTATGCTTAGCTGCAACACTTGTTGAACTTGCGATGGATCCCACACTATGTTCATTCCAGGGTATTGACCCATGACAGGTTGAGGATATTGAGATCCATAACCGGATTGAGGGTAGGATTGATAACTGAAAGGTACATTTCCTGTACCTTGAACATAAGATTGACCTTGGGGTGGTTGATAACCTTGACTCGAGTATTGACCTTGAGGTTGATACCCTTGAGGTAAATACTGATACTGGGGTTGACCTTGACCTTGAGGTTGATACCCTTGAGGTAAATATTGATACTGAGGTTGACCCTGGGGTACATATTGAGGCTGGGGTTGACCTTGAGGAATGTATTGTACTATGGGTACATACTGTCCTTGAGGCTGCCCCCTAGATGCAAGTTGTGTACCTTGAGGTTGCGCCCCAGGCGTTAATTGAGGATGTCCCCCAGGCGGTAATTGGCCACCTTGAGGTTGAGAACCGGGAACTGAACCTGAAATCATATAAATGTCTCCTACACCCAACGGTCTATTACCATTGTTTCCAGCTAATAACCCATGTTCAATGGGCTGAGGAGATGCTCCCGCAAAAGTACCAGAAAGTGACTGATACCCAGAGGGAACAGAAGGACCGCCATACAAGAAAGATTCAGGAGATTGAGTGAACACGGACGACTGACCAGACATATTTACAGGAGTATAAATACCTCCAGGTGGAAAAGGAGTACGAGGTGGAGAAAAACTTATCCCTGAGTTGTCTAAATAATTGGTTAACGAAAGGTACCAAGTAGTACTTCTAGGACGACTGTAAAAGATGGATTCACGCTCCCTTAGATCAATAGTAGGTTGATCTTCAAGGGTAGAAACGCCAAATTCTTCCTCTGGAGCAAGTTCTTCAATAGCTATCAAACCAGCAGGAAGATTTTTGGTGAAACTCTTTCTACCCTAGGTGAATCAGGTGCACTAGAAGTTGGAGTAATAGGTTCAGATACTTCAGGTTCTTCGCCTATATCACTAGTAGATGAAAAACAACCAGCAAGCTCGGAAACTGCAACTGCTTCGGGATTATAACCTGTTTCTAGACCTTGGTAATCTGGATGGACTACCAACGACGATTCTCCTTCTTCAGGTGAACCTACTTTACTGCCACTAGGAGGAGTTACAAGGACTTTCAAACCTTCATAATGACTCGGGACGTCTTCAGGAGGTTCGCCCCGCAATCTACGGGACTTCCTCAACAAATCGGCTGCGGTAACAATCTCAGGAGACTTGCCCCGAAGTCTACGGTACTGTCTCGGTAATTCCGCCACAGTTAAAACTTTTAACTACTGCACACGCAAACAAAGTAAAATCTCAAAGAAAACCACCTAAAGTCTCTAAAGAACCAAACAAATTTGAATCATACGCCTAAAGAATCTAGGGCGTCAAACCATACACAAACAGTAGCCTTCCGGACCGAAAACACTAGCTGGTGATGAAGCCCAACATCGCCGAATTCAGTACAGAAGTGGAGGGTGGAACAGTTACCCCGGCAACCTGCTTAATGAATAGACCAGCACAAGTTCCTCCACTTTAACCGTCTCGAGTGAAGTGAACCCCCCGGAAAATCCAAGTGAGTCTAGCCGACGTCTGCTCCAGGTACAGTGGGATCTTCCCTCCACCGTCACCTTGGGCAGAATCCTAAAGATAATGGTCACTAAGGTTACCAACAGCAACAAATACACCTGGGGGAACAGTCTACACTCCGACAACACGCAAGGGCAGAGTATCAAGCTCAATTCCCTTGCCGGCTCCTTGACAATAATCCAAGGTTTACCGACAAGTGACCCCTGGCTCCTCGACAATGGTTAATTCGAGGTTTACTGTTTGTAATACGTGCGTGTCTGGCATCGTTCCCAACGAGGGAGGATTGATCCCCTCACTGGTTCGGACACGAGCTCGTGCTTCTCCTTTAAGAGGAGATTTCCCAGAGTATAAATGCAACAGTTGGATTTATCCTACCACAAGATAAGCTACTTGTTTGGTTTTGCTGTCTTGGAGAGTTAATTACTCTCCTACTCCAAGACACTAGCCTGATCTATCTTGGTGTTTCAGAGCCCTAGTAAATAAAAGTTACTACGTTGATTTTACTTTAAGCGTTAATTTTTATGGCTTTTCTTTAAGACAAAGGTAGCGGAGATGAAACTGATGGTGTGTAGACTTGACTCAAATCCTCTAAAAAGATGCACTTAGGATGACTTATACTAATTTGTCTTTTTCAATGAATTCCCTAGCTAAGAGAGTTGGAGAATGCAAAATTTATAAAAGACAACTTTCTCGGCAAAGACAATCAAAGAAACAATCTCTTTATCTTTTCCAAAACGTACAACACATGACCACTAATTATTCTACGAAAATTCCTTTTCCTTTCAAAGACTCAAATGCTACCAAAGCAAACTTTCCTTCAAAATATATTTTTGTATTTTTTCCTAATTAATAAAGCATGTAAAACTTATTGTAACAAAAATCAAAGTTAAGAAAAACTATGGGAATCAAATCAACTCAATTTCACTCAAAAGCAAATCTAGAGAGATGCACCTAAAAACTAAATCAAACGAGGCAAAAGCCTACTAAAGATGATTCCTGGATGTTTTACTCAGTCAAAATGCAACTAAGGACTAGTTAATGCAGAACCAAAAACTAGTCAAAAACAAAAATCAAAATCTTTTGTTCTTTTTCTCAAGAATAAAATTCAAAGTTCAATCAACAAACTTTTCGAGATTTGCAAAGAGAAGACACAAAGGTAGGTCTCTCACAAGGATGAATTCTATAACAGGCCCGACTTCTAAGAGAGTTGAACAAAACCAGGGAGATTCAAAGTTTGACAACCTCTAATGCCAAAGTCACTACAGGACCAGTTTAAAAATCAAACCCTAAGGCAAAATCTCTATGAATTTCACTAAAACTCTCGACACTGACGAAACAAGCTTAGGTGAAGATTTATGGCAGAAAACCAGTGGATCTGGGCAGAAAAAACAAATTAAAAACAAAATCTAAAAGGCAAAAAGAAGAAAATTGAAATTTTCTTAATTTTGACAGGGTACGCAGGTGACCTGTTTGCACAGGTGCGGGTACGCTCTGTGCACAAAGCTAAAGTGCGTACAGGTACGCACTTTGCTCAACTCAGAGGCTGCGTACTTCTATCAAAATAAAGAAAAACTAAAATCTAATTTAACCCTAAGCTAGCCCACCCAAAAACACAGTCAGACAGCCAAAAACCAGAAAACAAACGACTTTTCTCAGATCAAAGTTTCATACAAAGGAAAAATCATTCACATCAATGGAGTTCCCCAGTGGAGTCGCCATTTTGTCAGGCAGAAAGAGTCGATAGTGCGGACACAACCAACCTCCCTAGAAGCTTAAGGCTTTCTAGTGACAAACAAGACAATTAAGAGCAATCCTTCTCTAAATATGCATTTATCATACAAGAAATCAAGTGTTTAGATCTTACCTGTAACCCAACGCTGTTGTAGTAGTCCAGCCTCGTCGATCCGGATGAGCTCCTCCTTTTCTTCGAAACCTGCATTCACTAACAATCAAACGATTAAATAGCACCTGAATATCTCATAAAACAAAACATATTTAACATACAGACCAAGGAGTATATGAAACAATTCATAAATAACAAATTGTTGAGAAGAATGGACTTATTTGTATTAATAGGAAACAAAAGAAACCATTACAACCTGAGCCTTGGTGTTGTGCAGGTCCCTCCCAGGGTCCAGCAAGAGTTTTCCTCTAATTTGATAAGCTCACCCACTTCCAAATGAAACAAGAAAGGATGGGAATCTCTCCTCACAAGCTTCTACAAGGAAGTCCTAATTCCAGCAGCATCTACCCTTAGGAATGTTCAGCTTTCAACCTCCCCTCCTTCTGTCCCAATGCCTGTATTTATAGTGCTCTAGAGGAAGTTATTCAGGTCCACCATCAATGGGATAAGCCCCTCTTTGGATGGGATAGCTCCCCTCTTGATGGGATAAGTTCCTCTTTGGTAGGGATACATGAACCATCTGGAGGCACTTCATACACGTCAAACAAGCTTCTAGAATGCTCTAGAAATGACCACAAGTAACTTTTTTGGAGTGAAACTTGCGCCTTTTGACCTTTACAGGAGTACGCACCCATTGCTTTACAGACAGAGTGTACAAGTATGCAGGTATTGTGAACTTGGGGTGCGTACACGCAGGTAAGGCTAAGAGAAACTGCGTACCCAGAGATATATAGATTTTTAATGACTTTCTCTCTTTTTTGGAGTTTGACATGAAGAGCAGAGGTATGAGGCTTGCCAAGGAGGATAGTATGATAGTTGATGGAGCCATACTAACTGCAAATAGTCATGGTGACATTTTTTAGTGTAACAGACCAAGATTGGGTGAATCCCACTGTAGATGGATGGATTACATGGGATCGCAAGAGTTCTTGCACTTTGGACTCCGATGAAGAAATAGAACGCTAGCAAAATCGGTTACATGAAGTAACTACAATGAATTGCAACATGATGACCCAGTTGCTGCATTGTGTGTCATCAGAGGTAAGAAATGTTCCTACTTATGATGGATTGAATGAGGTAGACATCTTTTGGATGCATTTGAAAGGGAGATACTAGAAAAGCAATGCTTCTAGGCGTTGGACTAGGCACTGCGCGCTACACCCGCAAGATGGTGGGGTACGCATAAAGGAAGCTTTGATGATTGGCGCGAATGTAGGAGGATGATGAGAACATGATTTGGGAAGCCTAAGATGTGGCTGACAGACAATTATGATGGGCAAAATGATCTGCACACACATCTTGCCAAATGGACCCAGGCTTACGGAGAAAAGCCCCAGCCTAAGTGGGTGCACTTGTTCTATCATACCCTGGATGTTGTCCCAATGAATTGGTATATAGAGACTGAGCTTCGTCATGGGACAAGTGAATGGGATATCCTATGTGAAGGATTCATGATGACATTTAGTTTTGAGGATGGGTTTGATAGTATTGATGAAGCGCTACAAGAGGTGAAAGCAGCAATCTTTAGGATACTACATGATCCTTTGGACCTGATTCAGCATGAATGGGCTACTCAGCTGAGTCGCGCTCTAAAATTTTATAATTTAACTGCCGAAGAAGAGGACGAGGATCCGCATAAGATTAACATTCTGGAAACAGAAGGTCACCGTGAGGTTCAGGGACCACAGATTGAGAACCCTAATATAACCGCGTCATTGAAAATGAAACAAGTGAACATTGGTATGGAGGAAGAACCCAAATTTGTGAAGATTGGATACTACTGGGATGATGTGATGGTGGTTAAGGTCATTGAATTGCTCCACAAATACCAGGACTTATTCCCTATCAAGTTTATGGATCTAAAAGGAATAATCGGGGACCTAGGAATGATGAAGATCACGTTAAAGCCCAACACGAAGCCAGTTAAGCAAAGGCCTTATCATCTCAATCCGAAATATAAGGAGAAGGTCTGCTTAGAGCTAGATAAGATGCTTGTGGCAGGCATCATTGAGCCTATGGAAGAATCTGATTAGGTAAGCCCAATGGTGGTGCAGGAGAAGAAGCAGAAGGATGAGATAAGGATATGCGTAGATCTCAAAGAATTGAATGACGCTTGTGTGCATGATCCTTTCCCGACTCCATTCACTGATGAAGTGTTGGACAATGTAGGTGGCCAGGAAGCATATTCCTTCACTGATGGGTTCTCTAGGTACCACCAAATCAAAATCGCGTCGGAGGATAGGAGAAAGACAACCTTCGCAACTGAGTGGGGTTGTTTTCAGTACATTGTAATGCCGTTTGGATTGAAGAATTCGTCTGCAATCTTCTCGTGCGTAGTTGTTGCGAAATTCAAGGAATTTATTCATAAGTTCTTGGAGGTATATTTTGATGACTGGACTATATTTGGGCTCGTTAAGTGCCATGTAGCAAGCTTGCGCCTAATTCTCGATACCTGACAAAGATACCAGATCATGCTCAATCTTAAGAAGTGTCTCTTTTGAGTTTCTTTTGGAAACTTGTTGGGGCATGTGGTTTGTAGAAAGGGACTGATGGTAGACCCCACGAATATTGCGGTGATACTGAACTTGGAAGCACCGAGGAGTGTGAAATAGCTGCGCACTACTCTAGGACATACGGGATATTACATAAATTTTATCAAAGGCTACACCCAAATCACCACACCTATGGATTAATTGTTGAATAAGGATGTCACATTCTGCTAGAATGATGACTGTAAGAAGAGCTTGGATATATTGAAAGAAAAGATGGTTATTGTGCCAATTTTAGTCTTTTCGGATTGGAAGAAACAGTTTCATGTACATGTCGACACGTCATGTATATCGCTGGGAGTAGTACTAACACAAGCTAGCAGAGAAGGTTTAGACCATACTATCACTTTTGCAAGCCAAAGATTATCCAAAGCAGAGAAGAACTATTCCACCACTGAGTGCGAGGGGCTAGCTATGGTGTATGCGCTCCATAAGTATAGGCACTAATTACTGTGAAGCCATTTTAAGATGTATAGAAATCACTCCGCGCTGAAGTACCTGGTCAATAAGCCTGTGTTGGGGGGGAGAACCTACAAGTGGCTCTTATTGTTCTAGGAGTATGATTTTGAAGTAGTTGTGAAGCCTGGACGATTGAACGTGGGACCAGACCATCTATTGCGCATTGAAAGAAGGGAGGAACCTACTAACTTGGAAGAAGGATTGCCTGATGCGCAACTATTTGTAGTGCATGTCACGGATGATCATTTTGAGGATATAATACACTTCCTAGCAACAGGAAATGCACTGGAAGGATACACTGTCTAAGAAAAGAAGGAATTAGTGGTGCGCGTGGAAGATTACTTTGTCATTGTTGGGCATCTGTACAAGATGGGGACTGATGAGATATTGTGACGGTATGTACCTAAGTTCAAAAGAAGAAGCATCATCGCAGATGCTCGTGGGCACACCATGGGAGGACATTATGCAGGGAGAGCAACCACGCAGAAGATTCTACATGCAAGGTTGTGGTGGCCAACTCTTCATTAGGATTCAAAAGCATATTGCAAGGTGTACGATGTATGTCAAAGAATGGGCAAGCCATTGCGGAGGGATGAAATGATTTTGAATCCACAAATGACATTGCAACCCTTCGAGAAGTGGGCGATAGATTTTGTAGGACCCATTCAGCCATAAGGAAAGACAGGAGTAAGGTACATTATCACTGTGATGAAGTATTTGACTCGTTGGGCAAAAGCACAACCGGTGAAGGATTGCATCGACACGACTGCTACAAAGTTCCTATTTGAGAATGTACTGATGCGATTTGGCTATCCAAATATCTTGATGAGTGATCATGGTACGCACTTCCTGAATGAGACAATTAGCACACTAACGAAGGAATTTTAGGTATACCACCAGAAGAGAACACCTTATCACCCACAGGATAACAAGATAGTGGAGGCATTCAACAAAGTGCTTGAAAAGGTGTTGACCAAGGTTTGTAATGCTCAGGGAAGTGATTGGGACCTACGCATACCTATAGTGTTGTGGGCTTATCGAACGACATGCAAGAAGTTGACTGGACAAACCCCTTTAAGACTTGTCTATGGTCTAGAAGAGGTAATGCCTATGGAATACATCATGTCTAGTCTGTGCATAGCAGCGCTCATAGGTATGATTGATCCAGATTTAAGCAGGAACGCAATAGATTACAGAGATAACCATAAATACAGAGATGCGATAACCATAAAAATAGAGATGCAGCGGAAATAATACTTCATTTCACTAATGGAGAATACTGAAATATGCTTACAAATAGAAATGACCCAGCTAGGGCGATGGTAGCTTATCTCTGAGAAGAGATGTGTCGGCTACATGCCTCTGAGCTGTTCCGAACTGTCTTTACAATGAGGCTCGAAGGCCTATTTATTATTGAGAAACAATGGAAAACCCTTAACATTCCAAAACCTAACCCTAGAAGATGAAAACGCCAAACTATGGGCCCCGTTTGGGTAAATTGGTACATCAACTTCCCGGGGTCGTAACTTTGGCATACGATCTCCGTTTTACGCGCATGATAGCCCGTTGAAAAGATCTTTCTGAGGACTATAACACAAACAACGATTTTTTAACTAAAAAATCGCAGCAGCAGGATTTCCCAAAAAACATCGTTTAGGGCCTCAAAACAGCTCCGGAAGTTTAGGACCCGAAAACTGCTAAAAATAGTAAATTGTGCTATAATTAAGGAAACTGAAAATGTCAAGAGGGACAATGGTGGGGGTCTAGGTGGACTTGGCAGGTGGCCACCAATATCCACCTGGATCATTCCTCCCCCCTTAGGAAGCAATGGTCCCCATTGCGTTGAGTTCCTCCATGAGATGGGGAAACTTTTGCTGAACTTGGTCCCTGGTGAGCCACTTGCCATTGTGAAGGAGTTGGCCTGCTTTGACAACTCGATACAGTTGAATATTCTGTCGGCGAGTATTCTTGATCTGTGTGTCCATGATTCGATCAGTTGCAGCTTGTTCCATGCAATCTGGATTTAATTCTGTGGGGGTGAGCTGTTCTGCAATGTCGGATGTATCTAGCAATGGTGGAAAGTATGGCCGAAGGCGGTCCACATTGAACACTGGGTGCAGGCTAAGGAATGGGGGAATGCTGAGTTCAAATGCATTGTCTCCCACAGCCTTAGTAATGGTGTAGGGACCATATCGGAGTGGTCTCAGTTTCCGATAGGCTCCAGTAAGGCGTTCCTTTTGTAAATGCAACCAGACTTTGTCACCCACCTGGAACTTGTGTGGCACTCGATGTTGATCATGTCGCTGCTTGAACTTGGCATTTGATTTCTCCAGAATGTCATGGACCTGCTGGCGAATATGTTGGATGTGCTCAATGAAGCTGGTCGCCTTGTTTGTTTCAGACTGGACATGAGCAGAATCTGCGTGAGTAGCTGCAAATGGCATGGCCACATCAATGGGGCATAATGGCTGGAATCCCAAGCCCACCTAAAAAGGGCTATGGCCAGTGGAGCTGTGAAGAGCTCGGTTGTAGCTGTGCTAAACATAGGGGAGGCTCTCGTCCCATGTGCGTGGATGCTTTGAGTTGTACATGCGCAGAATGTGTACAATCATCCTATTGACAACCTCTGTCTGGCCATCAGTTTGAGGATGGAAGGCAGTGGACTTAGTGAGTTTGGTGTCCAGCATTGACCAGAGACTGGACCAAAATGTACTGAGGAACCGACTGTCCCGATCTGAGATGATATACTGTGGAATCCCAAAGTGCACCCAAACTCGTTCAAAGAAGAGTTTAGCAGTGGCTTCTGCTGTGATGTTCTTCTTGCAGGCCGCCATGATGGCCATCTTCGAGAACCTGTTGACGACTACAAAAACACAGTCATTTCCATGCTTAGTGGAAGGAAGGCCAGACATGTAATCCATGGAGATGGATTCCCAAGGTTGGCTAGGGGTAGGCAGTGGGGTATAGAGGCCTTGCTTCTTGATGGTCGGTTTGGCAATGGCACAGGCAGTACATGATCTGATGTACTTCCCAACATCCTGTCGAAGATTCGGCCAATAGAAATACTTTTGCAGCACTGCCACTGTTTTCTCGACCCCGAAATGACCAGCAACTCGACTATAGTGTGCTTCCCAAATCATCTTGGCACGCTCGCTTGAAGGAACACAAAGGTGACCCAAGTGGCATAACAGGTCGTCCTGGAGGTGAAAATCTGGAACATGCTGACCCTCCAAGAGGTTCTGGTATGTGTGGCCGAATTCCGGGTGGCTTTTGTAGAGCAGTGGCCAATCAGAAGTCTCATGCCCACAAGAGTTGAGGACGGTGGTTAACGCCATGATCGGTGGTCGGCTGAGGCAATCTGCAACATTATTAGTGCTGCCCTTCTTATACTTGATATTCAAATGGAACTATTGCAGGTATGTGGACCACTTCTGATGGCGATCATTCTGCAATTTCCCTT
Source organism: Pinus tabuliformis (assembly GCA_031772625.1). Lineage (NCBI taxonomy): Eukaryota > Viridiplantae > Streptophyta > Pinopsida > Pinales > Pinaceae > Pinus > Pinus tabuliformis. Next base: position 48,193,095 of record CM062807.1, on the reverse strand, counting down.
GCGTCTGTATGAACTGTAAGGGTCGGTGGTCTGTGTGGATGACCGTTTCCTTCCCCAAAATGTAGTGCTTCCATTGCCGACAAGCCTGTACAATGGAATACATCTCTTTATCATAAGTGGGATACTTCCGGACCGTGTCTGAAAGTGTTTCACTGTGATATGCCACAGGATGCCCGTGTTGAGTAAGGACTGCCCCAATAGCATAGTCAGAGGCATCTGTCTCGACCTCAAATGGTTGTTGTAAATCTGGTAAAGCGAGCACTGGTGCTGTGCAGAGGCGATCTTTCAACTCTATGAATGCCTTCTGTTGAGATTCAGACCAAAAGAATTTTGCCTTCGCGCCGCCCTTGGTGACTTGACTCAAAGGCCAAGTGATATGAGAAAAACCCAACACGAACCTGCGGTAGAAGTTGGCAAGACCTAGAAAGCTGCGGAGCTCTGTCAAAGTGGTCGGAGGTGGCCAATCCCGAATGACTTTGATCTTGGCTGGATCCACATGCACCCCCTGTTCATCAATAATGTATCCCAGATACTGAACCTGGGTCATGCCAAAAGTGCATTTCTCCAAATTGGCACATAGCTTGTGTTGCCGCAGTGTTTGGAGAACCTGTTGGATGTGGTGGAGGTGCTCTTCCCAACTCTGGCTGAAGATCAGAATGTCATCCAAGTATACCACTACAAATGAGTTGGTGAATGGCCGCAAGATGTCATCCATTAGCCTCATGAAGGTTGCAGGAGCATTTGTCAACCCGAAAGGCATAACCAACCATTCGAAAAGGCCCTCTTTGGCTTTGAAGGCAGTCTTCCACACATCAGAGGGTTCGATTGGTACCTGGTGATATCCTGACTTCAGATCAATCTTGCTGAAATATTTTGCCCCCTTTAGTTGGTCTAGGAGGTCATCAATCCGCGGGATCGGGTACCTATTACAGACAGTGATCTTGTTCAGCGCTCGATAGTCAATACAGAGTCTCCAAGTCCCATCCTTCTTCTGTACCAACACAATTGGGCTCCCGCAAGGCGATGAACTCGGACGGATGTGGCCTTTTTGTAGAAGCTCCTGAATCTGCCTCTTGATTTCATCGTTCTCCAGAACGGAGCGCCGATAAATTGGTCCATTGGGTAAGGGTGCACCTGGGGTCAGATCGATGGAGTGCTTGACCTGACAGTGCAGAGGAACCCCTACGGGGGAGGTGAAGATGTCCTCGTACTCCTCCACGACCTTGTCCATCTGTAGTTGTCGTGCAGAGGGGCCCTGTCTGGAGGTTGTGGCCACCGTCTTCTTCTTTCCTTGAGGGCGTATCATCAGGAAAACAAATTTTCCAGTTTTGGAAATGAGCTTACTGCATTGTTTTGCAGTAATCAAAGAGATGGCAGTAGGCGGTGCTACCTCTGGTATCCTGTACAACTGATTTCCCAAACTAATAATAACAGCACGGGGCCTTGATTCATACACAGCATGTCGCTTCCACAAGTATGGTTGTCCTAATAATACATCACAAACTTCAAGCGGAGCAATGTCACACAATACCTCATCTGTGAAGGGCTTGATGTTGTATGGAAGGCGACACTGTTGGCTCACGCGAAGATCCCGTCCTTGGTGTAGCCACCCGATAGTGTACGGTTGTGGATGTGCTATGGTCGGTAAGCCCAACCGCTTCACGACCTCTGCCGAAATGAGGTTCTTTTGGCTCCCGCTATCGACAATGAACTGTAGTGGGGAGCCCCTTACCCACATCTGGGAGTGGAAGAGACGCTCCTCCTCCTCTGGATCTTCGGGTTCATTTTTCTGGATCTTGGCAGTAGCAACAGTGGCGTTGGGATCCGCATCAATGATCTGCTTCCCTTTGTCATTCCCCTTGTCTGTTTCTGACTCAGAGTCGGAACATGCATCTGATTCTGAAACCTTTAGTTCGGCCATCAGTGACTGCTTGGCCCGACACTCACTTGTGTTGTGAGTGGAGCTCTTATGGAACTCACACCATTTTCCCGTGTCCTTTTTCGGCTTTGCGGCACTGTTCTTTGCTTGTAGCTTTTGCGGGTTGTCTTGGGCTGCCCCGCCTTGGCTTTGTCCCTTGTTCTGTGGTTTAGGAGCACCTTTCCCTTGCTTTGGATTTGTAGATCCAAAGTCTCGCTTCTTTTGTTTAAACTTCTGCTCGATCTTGACGGCATATTGGTATGCTATGCCGAGCGATGAGATGTTCAGGAATTCCATTTCTTCCTGGATGTACTTGTGCAGGCAACCGCGGTATTTGAGTATCAGATGCTGCTCTGAATCCTTGATACCCAACTTCGTGCAAAGGGTATGGAAAAGATTGGTGAACTCTGGCACATCTTGATCCCTTCCCTGCCGCAGCATGGTCCACTTTATGTATTCATCCTCATAGCTTCCAACAGGGTAGTATTGCTCCTTGATGGCATCTCGGAATGAATTCCAGGTGGGTGCGGCTGAGAATAGCGAGCCTGTAGTTTCATCCTTCTGCTCGCAGTAGGTCTCCCACCAGTCCTTGACGTGGGGGGCTGCTTTGAGAAGAGCGAAAACAATCTTTTCCCGACTTGAAAATTCATGAACAGAAAAATACCCATCTAGCAGATTTAACCATTTATCTACGGCATCTGCGTCTATTTGACCCTCGAAGATGGGGATTTCAAAATTAACTTGTACCTTAAACGGTGTGGCGTTTCCAGAGTAGCTGCTGGAAGCTGATGCGTCACCTTTGGGTAGCCGCTGAAGGATTTGGGCAAAGTTGTCCATCATCGCGTTCCGTTGTCGCTCGAGGGCTTCTTCGAGCAAGATTTTGATGGGATCTCCTGCTCCCTCGTCTTTCTTCTTATCCGCCATGGGAGGCCGTCGAGATTTGCGAGGCTGGTCTTGCAAGGGTTCAACCAGCTCAAGCCCTAACTCCTTATATCCCGACCTCGTCGGGGACATGCAAAGAAAAACAGAGAAAAAGCAGACCGCTCTGATACCACTGATTCGGATTTAAGCAGGAACGCAATAGATTACAGAGATAACCATAAATACAGAGATGCGATAACCATAAAAATAGAGATGCAGCGGAAATAATACTTCATTTCACTAATGGAGAATACTGAAATATGCTTACAAATAGAAATGACCCAGCTAGGGCGATGGTAGCTTATCTCTGAGAAGAGATGTGTCGGCTACATGCCTCTGAACTGTTCCGAACTGTCTTTACAATGAGGTTCGAAGGCCTATTTATTATTGAGAAACAATGGAAAACCCTTAACATTCCAAAACCTAACCCTAGAAGATGAAAACGCCAAACTATGGGCCCCGTTTGGGTAAATTGGTACATCAACTTCCCGGGGTCGTAACTTTGGCATACGATCTCCGTTTTACGCGCATGATAGCCCGTTGAAAAGATCTTTCTGAGGACTATAATGCAAACAACGATTTTTTAATTAAAAAATCGCAGGGGCAGGATTTCCCAAAAAACGTCGTTTAGGGCCTCAAAACGGCTCCGGAAGTTTAGGACCCGAAAACTGCTAAAAATAGTAAATTGTGCTATAATTAAGGAAACTGAAAATGTCAAGAGGGACAATGGTGGGGGTCTAGGTGGACTTGGCAGGTGGCCACCAATATCCACCTGGATCAATGATGGACTGCGGAGCCCTGGAGGAGAGGCTCACATAGCTAGATGAGCTCGAAGAAGAAATATTTTTGGATGGATTTCACCAGTTAGTCCAAAAGCAGTGTGAAAATGCATGGCATGATCGACACATCAAGCTGCACACATTTAAGGTAAATGACCTAATTTTGTTATATGATAGTAAGTTTGACAAATTTCCAGGGAAATTCAAGATGCATTGGTTAGGGCCTTATGTTATTAAGGAGATTACCAATGGAGGAGTGGTACGACTAGTCAAATTGAATGGAGAACCCTTCCCAGGAAAGGTGAATGGGAGTCGCTTGAAGCCATACACCAGCAGTCTGGCCATATGACTAAATGTAAGTAACATAGTCTTAGCACTCTAGGCAACTGAAAGGAGGTGTGGGACTATAAAATACACTACTCAGGTTGGGGAGCTGCATGATTGGAAGGTGGTGTGAAGCAAGGATGTGTTGCTGGGTCCACGGCGATGTGAAGGAAGCTGTGCTACCCAAGGAGAAATCACATAGGTGGGCCAGAAAGTGATCGTTAAAGTCATTGTTCATGAAAAGACGGCAGAAGTGAGGCCAAATGGAGTGGGCGGCTGGCATTTAAGACAAAATTTATGGCTTAGATCCTTGAAAATCTGCTGCCAATCTGACATTAATGAACCAATTTTGGGGGGAACAGTCAGATTTGAATTCAAAATGCCCTATAAATTACAAGTGGCTGTCCAGCGAAAAACACTTGGCATTTTGAGAATTGAGTTGTTGCACTCTAAAATGCACATGAACTATGAATTCTTTCAAGATCTAGTAGAGAGTCCGATGTTTGAACAATTATCAAAGGAGACACAGGAACTAGTGAATAGCATCATGTCGACACGCACAGAAGCTATGGACATCGAAGGAGTGGCATCTAAGGAGAATTTGTAGGAAATTGATTGGGGGGCCGATGTAGCTACCCCAGAAGTGGCTGAAGTATTGGTGGAGGTCCCTAAATCCCTGAGAACATCGAGACTGAAGCCAACCCCAACCAAGGATACCATGAAGGACAAGAAGGGAACACAACCTACCATACCGGTGTGTGCATCACTAAGACAAAACCCACCAAAGCGCACTGCCTCAGAGAAAGGCAAGGCGATAAACCTAGAAGCAGAGGAGGAGGATATCGAAGACATCCTGATGGATGATGAGGATGTGGGAGTGGAAATAGAGGAGGTTGAAGCCCAAGGTGCGGACCCTATTACACAGTTTCCAAAGTATGTCCCTCCGCGCAAGCCTAAGTCCAAGGTCCCAAAGTACATTGATGAAAGTAAGACTCCCCTGCAAACCCCTCTGCTACCGACTGAAATTTATTTTGATGGTCCACATTTGGCATGGGTGCTGATATTGAAGCTTGAAGATTGGGACTTAGCAGACCACGAGAAGATCCCGCACCTGGTGACTGAACGGCTGATGCACCGCATCAAAGACACGAATATGGGGATGACATCATTGGAGCCATGCAGGTGGCTCAAGGGGGTAGAGAAGGCAGGATTGCTGAACCTGCTCTATGTGCCACACTATAACTGGACCCCCGTGACAGTGTTGGCCATCAAGAAGCTGCTGTGCTTAGTGCATGATGGGTGTCTGAGGCTGGAGGAGCCGATACCCATCACCGATATGTTGATTCACAGAATAATGCACCTGTCGTATATAGGCAAGAATCCAGTAATGATCCTTGGCGACAAGGGTGGCGAGTAGGCACTCGCAGAATCATTGAAGGATAAGTTCAAACTGGTGAAGAAGCTGCATGGGTACATTATCTCTAACATCTATGACCCCGCTGCGAAGGTGGCCATGCAGATCCTTGCTGGGAAGGTGGTGTGAACATGTCGCACCGATGAGGTGCCGGTGCCTGTCATGGCACTCACACAACAGTGTGTGGAAGGAGTCCAATTTAACTGGTTAGACTACCTTCACGGAATGTTCCTTGTGAACTGCCGAGAAGCACAAGAGAAAAGCAAGACCTTCCACTACGCATGACTCTTGTTGTCAATCGTGCTGGTAGCGTGGGAGCTACTAGAGGATAGCCAGTTCCCCTCGGTCGTGCCAGACCTTCCTGAAGCAACGAAGTATGCTTCGTTGTGGGCGACCAATGATGTGAAGTGAGTTTGGGATAGAAATATCTTCTGGATCTTGATGGAAATGAATATTAGGATGGCCATCAATCGCAAGCCATGATTGTCGCCCATAGTATACGCTAACTTGCAGAGTTATGCTAAGTTTAAAGCTGATTTCCATCGAATATCAATTAGGGCGTGGAAGGACCCTACGCAGAAGTGGTACGATTTGCTGCAACTGATCGTAGATGATGCCATCAATGTGGTGCTTGATAAATGACCGGCAGAGTGGTGCACTACCACGGACTTGGCGGTTGGTGGAAACAAGTCCACCGCATAGAAGAAGAAGGAAGAGGCCAAGCTAAAGATGGCATAGCTGGTCAAAAAGAGGAAAAAGGAGGCTACTGAGAAGGCCCAGGAAGAATAGGCAGGAAAGGAGGCAGGAAAATAGGTAAGTGGCACAGAGCAGGGCTTTGACAAAGGCACGTGGCCGCCTTCACCTGAGACCGAAGAGGAGGACATAGAGCAACATGGTGAGGACCCTCAAGAGACGTCCGCCCGCATTAAGCACCCAAGAGAGCTGGAGAAGGGAGGGTCCAGAAAGAAATCCAAGGCAACCAAGACCTCGCTAGACCCTATCACATTGATGGAGGGCGACTTATATGACATTGGTGACACAGTCAGAGATGTCACCATGGAGGCCCTGCAACAATTTGAAAAGTAGCAGCAGATCATCCTAGGGGCCATCTAGACCAGGCTGTAGGAGTTGCAGACTCACGCGTCGCAAGATGGTACATTGTCTACTAGTTTGGCTATCAGTATGTTAGAGTCCATCGATATGATATGCATGAAGGCTTCCAGTGTGATAGTGTTGCCAGATGGAGCATTGACCGTGGAAAATGAGGCTGACAAGCCCATTGTTAGTGCCTTGAAGGGAGTTGGACTGAATATGCCAGTGCTTCTGTGTGAAGCACTCCACCTTTTGCAAGATGGAGTAATTACAGAGCTGAGGGCCCGTGAGTACCATGCCCTCCAGGTGATTAGCGAACAAAGGATAAATAATAAATAGATGGCCCTACAGAGAAATTCTTCCATGCCACTGAGGCTAAGGTGACCATCCAAAGCAATAATATCATTCAGGTAATGGAGGAGGCATGCAGAATGGTCCTAGAGTTCGCCATTTTAGAGGAGGAGCCAGTCAAGGTCCACATCTGCAAATTGGCCACAGGAGTGCATGACACTCAGACAAAGATGGCTTAGGTTCAGTTGGAGCTGAACCTATAGATTACAGAGCTCCAATTGAGGGCCCAACCTTCAACACCACCAGAGGTAAAGGAACAATGGGCTACCATTGTCATAGAAGTAGTTGAGGCGGTGGAGAGTGTAGTAGAAGACTACACACAGCTATTCAAGCAATAGTTTGAGGTCTTGACCAGCTTGGAGGAGGACCCAAACATCTAGAGGCTAGAGATGAAAGCGTGCAAACTACAATAGCACTATGATGAAGTTAAGGGCACAGCGTGAACCGTCACTTTGACACAGAGGTTAGCCAAGCTATAGGAAGCCAAGTAGCTAAAGGAATAGGTGGATGCAGCGCTGCACAAGGAAGTAGTGTTGATGGTGTGACTAAAGCCCTAGATGGAGGAAGATTATGCAATCACAAGAAACATTGAAGGCAAGCTTACAACTTTGCAAGCAATGCAACAACAACTTCAGGCTGACAACGTAGGAGCAATAACCTAGAAGATAGTTGAGGATGCGAAGTAGGCAACATCTAAGTGCACAACCGAAGTTACTGTCATTTGGGTCGAGCTGGACAGGATTCACGCAAAGATCTCTTTGCCTATCAAGAGACTCGAGGGCAAGTCACAATGTTTGTGTTGGGGGCCTCCTATTGGGAGCAAGATCCCCCAAGGGCAGTTTTGGGGCTAAAAGCTCATATTAAGTCAATTTTTGTAATATAATTGTAAAGACTCCACATTTTGTGGTCACAGAGCACGAAGGTGTTATGTGTCAAAAAGGGTAGTCTGCCCTTAGTTCTGTAAAGTAAATTCAGCTGTAAGAGACCTAACCATGGTCCGCGGACCATGGGATTGTATAAAAGGAGCTAAGCTCTAAGTGGTTAAAAAAAATAAGGAATAAAATGGCAGATCATGTAATAGAGTGATAGCTCTGAAGAAGAAGTCTAAGTCTTGGGTCATAGCATAAGTAGAGGCCTTGCAGCTGAGTGAACAGAGGCCTAGGGTAGAAATCTATAGCTGAGTGTGCAGAGGCCTACGGTAGAAATCTACAGCTGAGTCCACGGACCTATGAAGTTGTGTGCATAGGGTGGACAGAGTCTGTAAACACTTGGAGGATATTAATAAAAGGAGTTATTCTGCAATTTCTGTGTCTTTGTTCTGTTGATGTGTTTGGATACTTTATGTATGAATTTCCTTTATTATCTTATGTGATGCGTGAATGAATGCAATTACATTGAATTATTGAACGCAATTACGAATATCTACTTACGTAGTGCTAACTTTAAGTATTTGACGAGATAAGCGAATCACTTAAGATAATTGGGGAATTGGCACGACACGCTGCCATAGCAGTGCAAAAGTACCTGAGCCATAGGTTACGACTGTGTGAAAGTCGATCATATTCTTTCATGAAGGTATTGAAGGCCGAAATAGAGGGTTTGTCTTGCAAGTCCTAGAGTGAAGCCACCTGCGCGAAGGCAGGGATAGAGGGAATCAAACAACATCACAACCATCTCAGGGTGCAGAAACTTGGTTCTAGCATCCCCCAATACTGCTTCGGGTGAGACTTCGGTCCGCACTCCGTGGGCTGATGCCAAAAGGGCTAGTAGTGTAGGGATTTGTTTGGCTAATTAATACTCAACCTAGGTTAGGCCCCCTCCAGCAAACAAAGTTATTTAACTAATTGAGCACATTTGGCTCAGGAAATAGTTCCCTTGATAATATAGGAGGAGCGGTTGCACTTTGAAGGTTAGATTCAAGGATCGAGTATTTGGAACTCTATGCATAATTGTAAAGAGATAGTGAATAAGTATGCTTTCTGAAATGTAAAAGGAGGGAAGTCAAATTCTTTTTGGGAGGATACGTAGTAGCAATTACCATGTTTGGTAGAGAAATAGAGTTTATGACCTATTAAATTTTTAAATAAAGCTTTGAGTGTAGAAAAGGTTGTTGACTATTCAAAACCTCTGGATGATCATCATCTATGCGGTGACGATGGAAAGATAAAAGTGACTAGACTCCTACTGAAGCAACCTATCCCTAGGAGGAGTTTCAAAAATAACTAGCAAGATAAATAGATTAGGAGTTCCCAGAAGGATAATGTTTTACAATGGGGAAAAAAATCATTGGCTCTTTCTCTCCTAAAGACTCTTATTCCTTGATTGTGGATTTTTCGTCCATAGAGATGAGAATTTTGTAGACTTGGATATTGGTGGGCACGTGGTTGCCAAAAAATTCAACTTTATTATGGTTAATTGTTTGGGGTTGCCTTCTAACTTGGGATCATATTCGTAGAATGGGATATGAGGGACTGTCTTTATGTCACCTTTGTTCTTAGGCGAAAGAGTCAGTAGAGGATATTTTTCTTTCCTTCTCCTTTGTAGTTTGGATTTAGTACCTTATTCCCCATATTTTTGGCTTCAGTTGACCATTCTTGGGAGATTTGAAGGCACTATTGGATAAATGGTATCATCAAAAATTCAAAAAACCTATCATTTCTCATACTAGACATTTGGCATTAGGTTTTTTCCTTTGGAATATACGGAAAGAATGAAATTTTTTATTTTTTGGTACAAATAATAGATCAGTCTCAATCCTAAAAGAGGTGATTCTTTTCTATATTTGGGAAAATATCCTTGCATCTCCTTGGATTCCTGATAATTGGCAGGTGGAGGAGTCTTAAAGGGCTATTCTGAAGAACCTTAATTTGGATCCTTCTATGACCACTTCCTCTTCATCTCTGGCACAAGTTTCACATAATTCTATTGCAAACTCATATTCTTCACCCCCGAGCTGTTTTCTTAAGTTGATTTTTGATGGGGCTTCCAAAGGAAACCTTTAATTCGCTAGATGTGAAGGAATTTTCTGAGATGAAAATTCCATTCCATTACGAATCTACGTGATTTCATGTGGGGTGGAAAGCAATAAAATAGCAGATTTTCTAGAAGTTGAGAGAGGTCTACATATTGCAATTAGGGAAAATTTTCAGTTACTATAGGTTCATGGAGACTCAGAGGTCGTCATTCATTGTATCCAAAAGTTTTTAAATGAGAAACCTGTTCACAAAATGGTACACAATTGGCACCTATAAGATGTCATTTTTAATATTAATGCCCAGTTACCCAAGCTTGATTATATTATTATTTAGCATAACCATTGTGAATGAAATAGAGTGGCATATGTATTAGCTAATTCAGGGTGCAAATGTCAGAACCTTATTTGGGATGAAGCATGGTCGGTTTCTTATATGAATGATGACGTTCTTTGTATAAGACAATGGGTGGAGTTTGACATATCCTCCCGGGATGGAGGTATCTCTGAATGGGGTGTCATTAATGGATCATGTAATGACATATTTTAATCCATTAACATGCTAAGGGTGTGAGTGGATAACAAGTTGATAGTCTTCGAAATGTGTGCCAAACCCTACACCCATTTACTCCTCATCGTCACATGTCATAAACAATGCTCCCAACGTTGAGGTCACCAACTCAAGTTCCCTCATGTTAAATGTTTGGAGGTAGTTGGGATTGGGAGGAGGTACGATATAATTTTTCACATTGTGGATTATCATTCTGCATTTGAGATGAACCATGTTTCACAAGGAAGATTGGCTCTTGTCTTGGGAGAACCTGACATATGGTTTTGTGAGATCATTGATGAGTGCATGATCTATGGGAGGAATATGTGTTTTAAAATGTGTTTTGGGCCTTACATGTGTCCATTCGTGGACCTGGCATATTATGGTAAATGCTTTCAAGAGTTCTGTCATAAAACATCATTGTCCCATTATAAATACATGGGTTTTTTACCAGGGTGGTGACAGTGTAATGTTATTTGGGGTGGAGGAGAGGGGAACTCTTCACCGGGATATTCTTGGTCCTTACTTGTGGTATTATTTAGACGTAGAGGATGTTTGTTTCTCTCTTTGGTCAATTTCCCATTAGATCATGTTCTAGTGTCAAAACGACACACATTCCATCATTTTCATTTAGTTTTGGGAGCATCAACATGGGTCAATATTTTTTATATTTATTTACATAACATAGAGACTAACCAAAACTTTGAATCGGTGGTAGTTATACACACCTCGATGCTCCAAGGTATTGACTTTGCAGGTATTTAATTTAACTCCCCGTCTCCGTTTGTGGTGTCTGATACCTAGGAATTTTCTCTATGTGGTTTTAAAGGTGGTAATTTCCCTTCTATTTTTGTAAGGTGTTATAGGTTTTAGGTTTCCTTTTCCACTTGTATATTTCAAGGTTGGATTTTTTCTGTGTTTGGAATTGGGGGTGTATTAGGGTTTTGGGGTCATTCCTTATATCATATCCCTCGAAATTTTCTAGGTTTTGTGTCTGTGGTTTGCTTGACCTTCAGTTAGGTGTTCCATTATTTAAAGCATCTATATCAGTCTATATAAAAGGGAGCCTATTTGTAGATAGTCGGGTCAGTCTTCAATGTTTGACTCAATTTCTTCAAGTGTATAGCTTCGAATATGACGTTATTTTGGTTGACACTCAATTTGTTGAGTTGCGTTTCATATCCCTGTTTTTCCTCTTGGGTTTTGTGATAATCTGTTTTATATGTTTTACTCATTCCTGTATGTAACTATGGCTCCTTGACAGAGAATGAAAAGTTGTAGAGGGGGTGCAAGTGACTCATCATATCATCATTGTTGATTTTTTAGGTGAGAGTCTGTGGAAACTTATTTTTATTTTATTCCTCACGAAGTCAGGAGGGAAATTTTGCACCTGGAGTCAAAGGAGTTTCGAGACTAGAGATAGTTCTCTGATTCAGTGTTAGGAGGAGAGGGCATCAAATGGATCCTTAACCCAAGGAAATTTATAAAGAAAATACTATACTTTCTTCATTAACTTGCAATGCACCAATAGATGGATACCCTCCTCTGCATGATCTTGAGAGATATGTAGGTGGATAATTATAATTTTTTTGTAGGGAAATAAGATATAAAAAGAATTATCTGGAATATTAATTTATGATTGGATGATATTGTGTCAATATTAACTAGGGTGGAGAAGGATCTATTTTCTGACTCGAAGTTTAATATGGAGGAGCTCAATGACTCCCCACAGTAAAAAATTCTCCTCCTTCTATTGTAACTCCTCCCATCATTGCCTCCCCACACACAAATTCCTCACCTATTTCTCTAGTAACTATATCAGATTGATGTGGGTTCTACTAGTTAGGTTTTCTCTTTTCTAGGTGGTCACACACATTAGAACTCTTGGAGGCACTTTCGACATCCTCTCTGTCATCTCGGTGATCAACATTATGGTGTCTTATTTTTGTATGATTTTGGTTTTGTCTACATAGGGATGGCTTATCATGGTTTCTCTGTCTCTGTAACTTTCCAAAGTATTCAGTGTCTTCCAATTCTAGATGTGTTTATTCTATGTTTGCTTATGGAACTTCTCATGGTTCTGCTCTTATCATCCTCATTTTAATCTTGTAATGTACACTAGTGGTGTTCATGGATATATCTGCTTGTTATGGTTCGATCTTCCTTTTGTCTTTTGTCTCAATAGCACCTTAGTCTTCAAGTATGATTAGGTAGAAATGGTGCTCTTCTTGTTTCACCTAGTAGAAGGCATGCTCTCCCAGGTCAGTCTTTTTATAGTATCGAAGGTTATATGTACTCACTACAATACCTCCTTTTATTAATAGAAATATTTTGTAGAAACTTACAAATAATAATAATAATAATGAAGAAGAAAGGTTTAAGTAAACCAAATATTCCATGGGTAGCATAAGTCAAATTTAATTCCCACCTACATGGTAAAAAATAAAGGTAATTAAAACAAGAAGTTTTCTAAGTGATTTTACATTGCAAGTGAAGAATCATCAACAATATGATTCTCTTTGTTTGTGAGGGATAGGTTTTATAAGTATTCATGTAAAAGTGAATAAGATGAAAATGAAGAAGGTAAAAGTTTTAAAGTTTTAAAGTGTGAAATCATTTACATTCTTTGGAGGATCAAATAAAATTTAACAAACATATTTTTATTTTCCAAAATTAAATTAAAAGGTTGTAAAATTATTCCTTTATTTCCAATTAAGAGGAAAGTGAAAAGTTTAATTGAATCCCTTTTTAATTTATTTAGAATTTATCGGCCTTTTACTCATGTACTAAAATTAATTCTTGAAGAGGAAGATATATATTTCAATAAGAGGTCCTCTAATGTCACAAATGTCATAGGAAACACTTCATTTAATACCATCATTACATCACCTACCAAAGAATCAAATATATAAATGAATTAAAATATTCAATAGGAGAAATTTCCAACAAGTTTTGGCACTTAGATATAAAGAGATTAAAAGATTTGGTGGATAACATATCCAACAAGTTGAGCACTCCTGATATAAATATTTTAAATATAACTTCTCAAAAAGTCAATAAATTGTTTTTGTAGTGGATTTATGCACAAAAGATTCATCATTAGATTATATAAACCATATAAAAAATGCTACATTCCAATATAATGACAAATCACAACTACAAGTTTATGGTGATTTAGAAGGGAAAAAATGAGACTTGTAATAAAACCTTATCAACTAAGACAAAGAAGTGTCCACACTCAAAGAGAATTGGAGAAGAAAGATACATAAAATTGAAAATTACAACAAAAACAAAAAGAGCCACAACAACAAATTAACAAGATAAAAAAATCCTCATGAAAGAGAGGTTGAAGATATAAATCAAAATCTATCAATCAAAGATGATGAAATTTATTGTCTAATAAATCGTAATAAAACTCTACTAATGAAAATGAAGAAGTTGAAGAAAGAGAAGAAGGCATAGAAAAAATACCAATACAAGGATAACAGTACTCACACCAACACAATCAATGTAGAAATACCTAATTTTGTTCTCAATGAAGTTATATTAGTGGAAGAGCCTCTAAGACTTGAAATTGAAGGTAAAGTGACTTCAATGGAAGGGATCAAAATTAAAAATAAAAGTATCATTCCAAAGGGAATCATGGCCTTTGCTAATCATTATAATAATATCCATACAATCATTATTATGTAATCTTTCATGTGTTATATAATGATAAATTGTGTCATTTTCCAAAGCGCTTACCTATCACTCGGTACATGTATTTATAAACATTTATTGTACTTAGTGAATCATGACTTGGATATATATTCTCATCATGAATAATTATTTTTTAGTGTGTATTATTTCGTGTATTCATGATTTTCTCATGAAGTGAACTATCAAATTCACTTCAATTGGTATCATAGTGATTGTTGTCTTTCTGAGTCATCAAAAGTTATTTTTCTGACACCAATATCATACTAGCAATAAACAATCAAAACCTCGTTAAAAAGAAGAATAAGAAGAAGGAAGAGAAAGATCATGCAGATAATTTCCATGGTGGTAGAATATATATATATATATATATAGATATATAACCAGATCAAAAAAGAGATAGATCAATGACTTCAAATTAGAATCTTCGAGGGGGAAACCTCCTTTATATTGCATAAATGAAAAATTCTTGAATGATACAAATGACAAGACCTCCTTTCTATATATAGGAGTCTAAGGGGTCACAATATAATCAGATCCTACATAACAATAATAATATAAGGGCTCAACAATAAAAATAGTGGGCTTTTATGGGGCACAATAATGAGAATATGGGGACTGCATGGGCACAACAATAATAATAAGGGGGATACACTAGTATTATAGGGACCTAACATTCCCCTCTCCTTCAAAAAAGTGTTGTCCTCAACGCTTCAGTAGTTCTAAATGCTTATGTATAAAATTCTCATCTTCCCATGTGGAGGCTTCAGTGGGTAAGTTCTTCCACTTGATGAGATACTCTATAATTGATCGATTTTGTAGCTGTCAGTTTCTTGTTTCCATGACTACTTCAGGTTCCAATATGATTTTTCCCTCCTCGTGAAGTTCTGGAAATATTGTTTGAACTAGGAGCTTGTGACCTATAACCTTCTTTAAGCATGAAACATGGAAAATTGGATGAACTCGGGAAGATGCAAGAAGCTCCAATTTATATGCCATAATACCAATCTTTCACAACACCTTGTAAGGACCATATTACTTTGGTGATAATTTATTAGTGTTATTAGCTTTCTTGAGGGACATTTGTGTGTATTACTGTAGCCATAAAAATACCCAGTCACCTACATCAAAACTTATTTCACTCCAATGTTGATCTGATTGTTGTTTCATTCGATTATGCGCCAAAGTGAGGTGATCCTTTAATAATTATAGAACTTTCTATTGATACTCAATGTGATATTCCACTGCTTGAACCTTAGAATTTTCTCTTAAATATGATGTGATGGATGGTGGATGATATCCATAAAGTGCCATAAATGGGGTCATTTTTGCTGCAGTATAGAAGGAATTCTTATACCACCTTTCAACCAAAGGTAACCACTTGACCCATTGTGTTTGTTTATGAGATACAAAGCAACGAAGATATCCTTCCAAACATTTGTTCACTATCTCAGTTTTCCCACCAGATTGAGGATGATAAGATGAGCTATGAGCTAATTGAGTACCCAGACAAGAAAATAATTTCGTCCAAAAATTTCTAGTGAAAATGGGATCTTTGTCACTTACAATAATCTTTGGGTTTCCATGTAGTTTTTGAATTGTTTCCATAGATGCATTAGCAACTGTACTGGCTTTAAATGAATGAGATAATGCACATAAATGTGCATACTTGATAATTCTATCAACTACCACCATGATGACACTCTTTCCCTCGGAATTGCATAACCTGTGATAAAATCCATTGAAACCTCCTCCCAACATTGATTTGGAATGGATAAAGGTTGTAACAAACCCAAGGTCTTAATTGTCTCAACTTTATTTTGTTGGCAAACCAAAAATTTTGCCACAAACTTTTGAATACTAGATTTAAGGCCCTCCCAAAAAAATTCCTTCTTGACTCTGTGGTAAGTTTTTAAAAATCATGAGTGCCCTCCTAAGGGAGAGTTGTGCAATTCCAAAAGAATATTTTGTTTGATTTGGTAATTCTTACAAATATATAAGTGATCTTTGTACCATGATGAATCTTTTTTCTAGCTAAATGTATCAGATATACTGGGATCTTTCTACAACTTTTGAATGAGCATCCACACTTTTTCATCATTCTTACATGCATCCCTTTCTTTGGTTATCCAATATGGTTGGATAATAAAAATGGCACAAAGCAATCCTTCCACATCCTCATTATTTCTTAAGAGTGCATCTACAACAACATTTTGCTTCCCTTTTTTGTAGATGATTTCAAAGTCATAACCCAACATCTTTGTGACCCATTTTTTCTGCTCTTATGAAGATAATATTTGTTCCAGAAAGTATTTAAGACTATCATGTTCTATTTTTACCTTGAAGTGTCTTTCCATTAGGTAAGGTTTTCATTCCTTTAGTGCATGTAGTATTTCCAACAATTCCTTCTCATAAATAGGTTTGTCTAAATACTTTCCTTTGATTGGATGACTTTCAAAATAAATGGGTCTTCCTTCTTACATTAAAACA
Source organism: Pinus tabuliformis (assembly GCA_031772625.1). NCBI lineage: Eukaryota > Viridiplantae > Streptophyta > Pinopsida > Pinales > Pinaceae > Pinus > Pinus tabuliformis. The sequence goes on along the minus strand of CM062807.1, from coordinate 48,176,589 downwards.
ACACCAGTTCCATTTCCTGAGGCATCACATTCCACAATAAAGTTTTTTGTGAAGTCTGGCATAGCTAAGTTTGGTGCTAAGCACATTTCCTCTTTAAGGTGTTCAAAGGCCTTAGTTTCTTTTGGAGTCCAAGAAAATGCATCTTTATTTAGTAATGTTGTTAGAGGTGCTGCTATTCTCCCATAATTCTTAAAAAACTTATGATAATACCCTGCCAACCCAAGAAATCCTCGAAGATGCTTTATGGTTGTGGGGATTTTCCATTCCTTAAAGGATTTAATTTTATTAGGGTCTACTTTAACACCATCATGAGATACAATATGACCTAGATATTCCACTTCCTATACTCCAAAGAAACATTTGGAGGTTTTTGCATAAAAAAATTTCTCCTCCAATACTTTGAGCACCATGTCAATAAGGTGAACATGATCATTCTAAGACTTTTTGTAGATTAGTATATCATCGAAAAATACTAAAACAAATTTTCTAAGGAAGGGTTTGAAAATGGAATTAATCAAACCTTGAAATGTAGAAGGTGCATTGGTAAGGCCAAAAGGAATGATAAAAACTCGTAATGACCCTCATGAGCTCTAAATGCTATTTTCAAAATGTCTGTAGTCCTCATTCTAATTTGATGATATCCTAAATGAAGATCCAACTTGGTGAAATAAATTGCTCCATGTAATTCTTCCAACAATTCATCAATGAAAGGAATGAGAAATTTTTCTTTAATAGTGACCTTGTTGAGCTCCATATAATCTGGACACATGCACCATGATCCATCCTTCTTATCCTCCAATACTATTGGAGCAGAGAAAGAACTTTGACTAGGTTGAATTATACCGACCTCTAGCGTTTCTGCAACCATACGTTCAATTTCACTCTTTTGGGCATAGAGATATATGTAAGGCCTGATGTTTGGAGGAACACTTCTTGGAATTGAATGAATATAATAATCATGATTGAGAATAGGTTGGAGGCCTTTAGGAGTCTCAAATACCTTGGAATGATTGTCAAAGACTTTTTGGAGATTTGGAGAAACAAATGATTTCAATGTGTGAATCTCTAGTGAGAATAATTATGCAATTACACCTCGTTGTTATTTATTTAGAAGATTTGTCATGAAAATAGAGTTTATTATCTTTCTTGGTTTCACTAGGATACCTTGTAATTCAGCTTCCTTTCCTTCCCAAAAAAATCAAGAAACATTCTTAAAAATTGAAAGCTATCGTACCCAAAGATTGTAATCACTGGACTCCTAATACAACATTACCACCACCAGATCAATTTATAGTTCCTCCATTTGTAACCATCACTTAACACTCTAGTGATATATATAGAAAGCAATTCAATTCCTTGGTTATCTTACAATGAATAAAATTATGGGTTCTACATGAATCAATCAACACTATTACCATTTTTTTCTTGATATGTCCTTCTATCTTGAGAATTTTAGGAGTGGTAATTCCTTCCAATGCATTACCAAATATGTTCATATTCATTTATTCTTTCTCTAGGGTTTGTTCTTGGTGTAAATCCTCTTCTTTTTATGTTTCTTGTTCATTTTCTTCCTTCTCTTCACAATCTATGTAAAATAATTTCTTCTCGGCACACTTATGACGTTTAGTGTATTTTCTATCACAAGTGTAATAAAACCCTTTTGCTCTTTTTTCTTCCAAGTGTTGTGGTGTTAACCTTGTAGGGTGTGGAAGACTAGGAGAAACAACACTTCTATCTTTATTGTTGTGAGTGGTAGACTTCCTTGTTTCCATAATTTTGCTTTCAATTTTTCTTGCTACCCTGAATGCCTTCTCCAATGAATCAGGTTCCCATATGTGAACCTCATGTTGAATGTTATCCTTTAAAATCCCTATGAATACATCAATCCTATGTTCGTCTGGAATATCATTTACCCTTATATTCAATTTTTGGAAGTCCTCAATGTGCTCCGTCATTGAACCCTTTTGTTTGAGATTTATCAGTTGGCTAAAGAAGGTGTTTCTCTTGTATCCTCATAATGTGCTATCATTTCCTTCATAAAAATTGACCAAGTGACAAGTGGTTTATGAGAATAGAGTCAACGATACCATACAAATTGATTGGGTTATAAATATAAAGTTGCAATGCGCACCTTTTGCGTGTGTTTCACATTATGGAGATCAAAATATTGCTCCATCTGTAGTATCCATGTTAACGAATCCTTGCCATCAAACTTCCTCATTTCGATCTTTGGAATATGGTGGGTCTTCGATCCAATGCTATATTCTATGAAATCACGACTAAATTTTTTTTTTTTTCTCATCACGAGTTTCATCTAATATATTTTTGCCATTAGGAATCATTTCTTGTAGCAACTTTGTCAAACCTTCCATGTCTGATTTTAAACCATTCTTAAAACCATCCATCTTAGCTTTCATTTCTTTTTTGGTTACTCTTTGCGAGAGCGAAATTTGTTGCACTTGGTCTCATAATTTTGATATATCATGTTGCATTTCTTCCTCTTCTTCATGCATCCTAGTAGAGATTTATGGTTTATTACTAAGTGTTTCCATTTTCTTGCTTTGATTCATTCTGGAATCAAACAATTATATTTATGCTTCACTATTCCCCTCAAATCACATCAAACTGATTTTTCAAACAAAACTTATGCAAAATTTAAAAAAATATATCATTTTTTCTTTCTTTGTAGGAGCTCGATATTGAATATATTTTATCTCTATGAATTCAAATCTCCAAGTTCTGAAATTAGGTCCTGTCGTATCCCTCTGCGTCTTCTTTCTAATGCCACAAGTCAAACCAAATTTGGGTTCTTCAAGATGAACTTATGTCCAATCTCCCATGATGACCTGATTATGTACTAGTTCAGTAGAGCGAACTTGTACGGAGTGCCATGTGTCAATTTTTAGACCTTAGGCTATGAAAACAATACATAGGATACTACAATCCATGCAATTTTGGAAACCTTTTATGAAATTCAAATTCGATGCTCGAAGAGGAAGATATTAAAATGAAAATTTTAAGAGCTAATATTCGCAAGTGGGCTAATTTTCATGGCTTTTCCAAAAAAAAAGATTCGCCAATTTCCATTTTTTTCTATAGTGATTTGCCCAAATTTTATAGTATAAAATTTTATTAGCCTAAAAATAGTCAAAATTTTATAGAGACTATATAAAATCATTAGAAATTTGGATATATTTAAACATTTATCACCAAACTTTTTACATTATTCATATTAGGGACTCATAAGATTCGCCAAAGTTTCTAAACTTTAAGATAAATTTTCATCCTTAAAATTTTCCCTGGAAGATATGACGATTTTCACAAGCTCACCTATTTGAGATGAAATTTTGGAGCATGCAAAAGCCATAACTATATTGGATCATATCTTTGAAAATATACCAAACCATGATCTGAAAGTTTTACACAATGTTCATCAGGGTTTCGGCTCCTTAGGGTAAAAATTTCAGCTTATGAGCCTTTGCAGAAAAATATCTATAGTGAAAATTCCACGATGACCTGTTTGCAATATCAAAACCCTAGAATCCAAAGTTCTGATACCAAATGTTATGTAACCAGATAAAAAAAAAATATAGATCAACGACTTCAAAATTAGCCTCTTCGAGGGGGTAACCTCCTTTACATCACATCAATGAACAATTCTTGAATGATACAAATGACAAGAACTCCTTTCTATATATAGGAGTCTAAGGGGCCACAATATAATCAGAGCCTACATAACAATAATAATGTAAGGGCACAACAATAACAATAGTGGGCTTCTATGGGGCACAATAATAACAATATGGGGACTACATGGGCACAACAATAATAATAATGGGGCAATACTAGTAGTATAGGGACCTAACATATATATTCGAAATATTAAAAAAAAAAATGCATGTGAACATTAGAGAAATTTTGAGGTCTAAATTGGGCTTCCTAATGAAAATTATAAAATAATAGTGGAAATAATAAAATAAGATTAGATTACCTCATCACATTTTGGAGTGAAAAAAGAAAAAATACTTTTTCTTTTTAACTTGTATTTTCAACTTATTCTCCTATGATTTTACTCAAATTTCGAGTAGGAGCATTTATTGGATGTGAAATTTAATTTCACATCCAAGAAGTACCCATGTTGAATACTTTCGATGGATCGTGCTACACAGAAAATGAAAAATACATAATAAAAAATGTGATTGTAATCACACTATTCATGTATTTTTTATTTTTCGTATAGTGGGCTCCTTTGAAAGTATTGAACATGGGTATTCCTTGGATGCAAAATTAAATTATGCATCCAACAAGTTCTCCTTCTCAAAATTTGAGTACAACCATAGGGAGACAAGTTCAAAACGTAGCTTTTTCATTTTTTTTTTTTTTTTTTTTATCATTTTACCTTTTTACTCAAAAATTGATGAATCATCCCCCATGGTTGACATCATCATATTCAATTCTATTGGTTTTTATAAAAAAAAAAATTGGCTGTACATTTTTGTTTTGAGGCTCAGTTTTGACCTCAAAATTTCTCTAATGAAAAGTAAAAAAGAAAAGTATCTTTAAAAGTACATGTAAAGAAACGTATCAAGTCAATCGAAAAATCGATAGTTGGCATAAGTAAAATTGGACACCAACGAAGTTTAATTAAAAAAGGTAATTAATTAGTGAAGTATTCCAAGTGAAAAAGTATCCACATTTATGATAAAAGCATTTATTTTTTCATGGAGGAATAAAAAAAGCTAGAGAAATAATATAGTGATTACTATGTAGTAAATAATGTCCACTGTACTAATAGTCATAAAATCATTATTATGCAATCTTAATGTGTAATAATGATAAGTTGTTTCCTTTTCCAAAGAGGTGGCATATCACACACCACATGTATTTCAATAGGTTTATTTTACTCATTGAATCATGGCTTAGATATATATCTTTATAATTAATAATAATATTTAATAGGGATTACTTTATGTATTCATGATGTTCTCATGAAGTGAACTATCACGTTCACTTCATCCTTCTTACAGTTCTTTGGATTTGGCCCTGTAGGTAAATTTCAACACTTCTTTTCATTATCACCATCGATATTACAATGGATGCAAGGATTGTTTATACCCTTGCACTAATGTGTAGTAGATTTCGCTTTATTTATTTTTTCTTTCCACTTCTTCTTCCCTTTCTTGGAAGAACCTTGGTGTTATTTCTATCTAGAAACACATACATGTCCTTTCTAATGGTACATGATCTTCAAATATTATCCTTGCACACAAGCCTCATCAAGGGTCCATCGCTTGTTTTTTCAAATGATCACTATATAGACCTCCTAGATACTTGAGGAATATGTATAGGTTCTTGGGCGAGATACCCAACATGATCACCATTTTCCTAAACTTGATGGTGTACTCTTCCACACTCTTCCCTTAACACTTCCTAAAGTGATGTTGACAAATCCATTGGTCCTCTACATACCCAATAAGGTGGAACTAGGACATAATGATCATTTTGAAAACCTCCCACTTAGTTTCTAGTGGATGACCCTTCAATCTAAGTGTCTATGTGTGGTTTTCCTACATTCCTACCAATTTAATGCATGGTCCTCTAGTTTTAGCCAAGAAAATGGATCGATGTGAGAGTACAACCACATTTACAAAATCAATGTTGTCTTTTTTTACTAGGTTGAAATTTTCTAATCTTCATTTATATTATGGACACCAAAATATAATTATAACTATTGTATTTAGTCATTCAACTTAAAAATATAGATCTCACCTTGGTAGGTCTTGATCTTAACTTTCACTTCCATTTTAAATAGAGATTGTGAAGAAGTGATGGTGTTTGAACTTGCCTTATATTTCTTGTGATTTTTTTTTACTCCTTTTCTAGGTATTCACTATCTCCGAACATTCTAGGTTGTACAAGGAATGGAATGAAACATATAAAAGGAAATTAAATGATGAAAATCCAAATTCTATTAATAAGTGAAATAGTACAATATTGTAGAACAAAAACTAGCTAGAATGGTGGTAGTTATCTCTTGATAGAGAGAGATTGTGGTTATGGGCATTTGCAAAATATATTACCAGAGGAAAAAATAATGGCCTTTTAACATAAAGAAATAAACCTAGAGATTAAAAACCCTAACCCTAGAAGATGAAATTCCAAAAGGTTTGTGGGCATTGAGGTGGGTATTTGGTTCATTAATTCCCTGAGGAGAAATTTTTGCATGCAATATCCATTTAGGGCACACAATAGATCATTGAAAAGAACTATACAAGGACTAGAAATTTTAATTATTGCATAGGATTCCATGGAAACACTTGAACCTCAATATCATTATAAAACATCATTTATGGCCTTAAAATTACCCCAAAAGTTTGTGACTCAAAAATCATAGAAAAAACTATCAAGAAGATAAAGAACCATTGAGACAATGGAAGGAGTGGGTGGCCACCACTATCCACTTGGATCAATCCTCCCCCATTAGGAAGAAAGGGTCCCCAATATGTGAAGTTCCCTCATCAGATGAGGAAACTTTTGCTAAATTTAACTCTTGGTGAGCCACTTTCCTTCGTGAAGAAGTTGCCATGCTTTGACAACCCAGTAGAGTTGTATGTGATGTTGGAAAGTATCCTTTGTCTTGATGTCCATGATATAATACATTGTAGCCTATTCAATGTAGTCATGATTAATATTGGGTGTCCAATAGAGGTGGAAATTATGGTCAATGTAGCTCCACATGAAATATTGGGTGCAAATGAAGCAAAGGTGGATTAATCAATTCAAAATAATTTTCACCCACAATCCTTATGATTATGCAAGGCCCATATTAATTTGGGTTGATATTATTATGGGGGCCTATGAGGTGCTCTTTCTATAAATGTAACCACACCTTATCACCAACCTGAAACTTGTTTCAAACCTTATTCTGGTGATGTCATTGCTTATTATTGGAATTGGATTTCTACAGGATATCAAAAACTTGTTGTTGGAGGTGTTGGATCTATTTAAAAAATTTGGTTGCTCTATCTACCTCAACCTGACCATGGGAGGACTCTTCTAGTGAAGATGAAATGGGCATAACTACATAAAATGGGGCCAATGATTGGAGCATGAAACACACCTAAAAAGGACTGTGTCCATTAGAGTTGTGGAGGGATATGTTATAACTATGTTGAACATATGGAAGGATTTCATTTGATGCATGTGCATGCTTATAGTTGTACATGCACAAGATATGCACAATTATCATATTGACCACTTATGTTTTTCCATTTGATTGGGGAAGAAAGGAAGTTGATCTGGTCAACTTGGTATCCATTGGAGACCATACTCTATACCAAAAGGTTTTGACGAACTTGCTATCCCAATCTAAAATAAGGGTGCAAGGTAACCTAAAATGAACCCAAACATGCTCAAAGAATAGTTTAGTAGTGGATTCAACTATGATACTCTTGCATGGTTTCAAAATGGCCATCTTAGATAACCAATCGATAACCAAAAACACAAAATCATTAACATGCTTGGTGGATGGAAAACCTAACCTGCAATCCATGGAGACTAACTCCCAGGGATTTTTTGGGGCAGGTAGAGAAGTGTACAACCCCTTCTTCTCAATCACTAGTTTAGCAATGACATGGGAAGTGCACAATCTAATAAATCATTGGACATATCGTCAAATTTTTGGCTAATAGAAATAATTTTGAAATATTTTTACTTTCTTCTCCACACCAAAGTTCCCTACCACCCAACTGTAATGTTCCTTCTAGATTAGTGTGGCACATTCTCTTGAAGGAACACAAAGGTGGAAAAAGGTAGGAAAAGAGCCCATCTTATAGGTGGTTTTCGTACTATCAATGTTTAGTATGTGGCAATGAATTCCAATTTATTATTGTATAATTATGGCCACCTGAAGGACTCATGCCCACAAGAGTTAAGAGTTGATGTTAGATCCATAACTAGGGGTTGACTAATGCAGTTTGCAAAATAATTGGTGCTACCCTTCCTATATTTTATTTTGAAGTGGAATTCTGTTAGGTATGTGGATTGTTCCAATGAAATTTACATGCAAGGATCTATTTATTTGTTATCTTGTGCTCGAATAATATCACCAGACAACAAGAGAAAAATGGCTAATAGATAGATAGATCAATCCCCAACCCAATTCTCACACATGCAACATACAAGCAATTTTATATGCTATAAATAAAAGAGGGTGCACATGGCTTCCTTGCAGATCGATGAAGGGTTTTGAGTACGTTGCAATTCCCAAACACTCCACTCGAATGATATACTTCGTCTACACTCAATCTCACCTCTTGCACACAACCACAAACACTCAAGGATGACAAGTGATCTTCCTCGGAATATCATTTTCTCAAAACATCATAGAAATAATATACATAACTATTGCAAACATGTAAATACAGGGAAGGAACATGTATCTTTTAATCCAAAATGAAAGTACAACAAATGTATACCTTCTAGCAAAGGAGATACTCTCCTCAAGATTGTATTATGGTTTCCTCTCCCAATACAACAGATCTCTCATGCTATAGTGTGGATACTTGATCTAACCCCCTTTCCTCTTGGTGAGATTATATAGGCTTATTCTATCCTTCGGGAGAATGTATCTAGACACCTAGGGGCTTGAGAAGTAAGGAAACTTCTACAATAATTAACCCTGAGCCAAATCATACACAAGTGGGTCAAGTTGATCTCCCTCGGAATGGAAAACTATAGAAAACTTTATCAAAATTATGAGATTTTTCTCAATTATCTCAATTATGAAATATTTATTATCTCATAATTATAATATTTTGACAAATTAATTATGAGAAATAACTCAATCATGTAATTCGATGCCTTTTATCATGGGATAAATCTCACATAATTAAAAGAAAGCATGAAAAGGGATGCATTTTAGCCAAACAACTGAGGTAATTTTATATTGGGTTTCTCTCGCTATAATGGAGTGGAAAATAGGGTTATATCATGGACTATTTTTTATGGTGGACATTCTATAGATTTACTCTTATCTACATGAATTACAGAGGCTTCCGATTAGTGTCTTCCCTAGAATATAATGCTTCCATTGTTGGAATTAACACAATGAATACATCTCCTTGTTATAGGTGGGGAATCTTCAAATACTATCAAATACTATTCCATTGTGATACACCACTATATGTCCTTATTGCATGAGGACTACACCGATATCATAGTTAAGGCATCTATATCAATCTCAAAAGGTTGTTGTAGGTTTAGCAAGGCGAGGATTGAGAAAGAGAAAAGCAGTGCTTCATATCCTAGAATGCTTTCTATGAGATTTAGAATTTTTTTGTTTTCTTTTTCTCCACTCTTGGTCACTTGACTTAAGGGCCAATCGATATGAGAGAACCCCAACACAAAACTTTGGAAGAAGTTAACAAGGTCCAAGAATCTACAAAGTTTGGTTAGAGTCATCAGCATTGGCCAATCTCAAATAAATTGGATCTTGGTTGGGTCCACATGCACCCCATGTTTATCCACAATATATACCAAATATTGAATTCTCTACATGAAAAATGAGCATTTATCTAGATTGCCATACAACTGTTTCTATAGGGTGCTCAAGACTTGTTGAATGTGATACAAATGTTCTACCTAGGTTTTGTTGAAGATGAGGATGTCATCCAAATATAAAACCACAAAAGAGTTTGTGAATGGCCACAATATATCATCCATCATCCTCATGAATGTTGTTGGATCATTATTCAAGCCAAAGGGCATGACCAACCACTCAAAAAGGCCTTCGTTATATTTGAAAGTTGTCTTCCATAAATCAATTTTTTTAATTGGAACCCAATGGTAGCCTAACTTCAAATCAATATTATTGAATAACTTGACACCCTTAATCTAGTTAGGAATATCACCAATCCTAGGGATTGGGTATCTATTCTTAAAAAAATATTTTTTTGAGGGCCCTATAATTAATACAGGGTATCCATGTCCCATCCTTCTTCTGCACCAACATAACTAGACTCCCGCAAGGTGAGGAGAACAGTTGAATGTAGCCCTTTCAGATGAGCTAATGAACTTAATGTGTTATTTCATCATTTTCCAAGAGATGTCATCTATATATTGGGCCATTAGGTAAAGGAGCACCTTGTATCAATTCAATTGATTTTTCAACCTGGTAGTGTAGAGGTGCCCCATAGGTGGAGCGAAGATATATTTGTATCTATCCACAATATTGTCGACATGCTTATGTTGTGTAGAGAGGCCCCATGATGAGGTTGTGGTTGTTGCAGAAATCTTCATTTCACATTTTTACTAACCATGAAGACAACAAATTTTGTAGTCTAAAATATAACCTTTTGGAATTATTTTTCTAAGATAAATGAAATTGTATTAGTTGGAACTACCTCTAGTACCCAGTAAAGTTTACCTCTTAGAGTAACAATTACACTATGGGGATGTCACTCATAAATAACATGATTTTTCCACATACAAGGTTGTCCTAAAATAACACCAAAAACATCAAGTGGGAAAACATCTTGAATTACCTCATCTTTGAAGGGATTTGTTGGTCAAAATATATGTATTAAATTTCCAACATTTAATTATCGAACCAAGCGTGCATGAACTTAGAGGTTCTAGTAGAGTATATGCAGGATTAGAGATCTAATCTAATACAATCTATTTTAGAACACACAAAAAAACTTTGAAAGATAAAATGAAAAGAAAAATGTATGAACATTAGGCTTGTTTATCTATCATTTACCCCTATACATCATGGCTTGGATATGGAGTATTATCTTTTGCTACTCCCAAGGAAAGCATTCAAGTACTCAATGCAAGTTAGATCTCAATGATAGATTCCTAGTTCTAGTCCTAAAATCGTTAGTAATCAAATACTGGAATGAAAAGAAAAAACATGTAAATAAAGTATGGAAAGGAAAATCTCATGTAATTTGATCTATGATAACCAAGTTCTAATTGATGGGCCTCCAAATTAGATACAATTTAAGGCCCCTCTGACCATCCGTCAACACATTTAACCTCTCTATTTTCATTTGATGACATGTTTTTAAGCTATAATGTGTTCATTAGGAAGGTTTAGAGATAATTTCATATTATGCGCCTAATATTATTTAGTTTTGCTAAATATTAAAAGAATATTGAGTAAATTCGAAATGAGATAATATAGGGACTTTCTCCCTGAACCAATGTTGGATAATAAATGAAATAGATATCATGAAATAATTGAAATATTCTGGAGCAACATTGATTGAGAAAATCTAAGAATGTGTTCCCTGTCATTAAATCAAGATTCCTACTATTGGGAACCAGATCCACTTTTTGAGGGATTTTGGAGGGGAAAGCTACCTCCTTTCAAGTAGTAATTTTATGCTAATTTTTAGCACATGTTAGCAAGTGATTCCACTTGGATTGGAGTCCTAGGACATCCTACTTAATAGAAAAAACTACCCCATCTCATTTTCATTCGATTTGTTTGGGCATTTGGCAAGTTACAAACAACAATCCTGTAGAATTTTTTTGTTGAGATCTTCCTTTCCCGTATTCACTCCAAATTCATGGTAGAAGTATATTTATAAACTATGAATTCTCTTAGACCACTTTGGTTGAGCTGAGGCTTGGTTAGGTCGCCATTTAGCTCTTACATATCTTTCTTTAATGTTGATTTATGCAATTAGCCTAGATTTACTTTCCAGCAAAAGTAGAATAGTTTTGATTATTGTTATTTACCTTTTGAAACTTAGGATTGGTGGCTTACCTATATATTTTTTCAATTCAAGTTGTGTGATTGCCTTCTTTCAGTTGCGTCAAAGGGACTCAAACTAGGAAGAGGAAGGTGTCTGTTGCACATACATTACAGACCCCGCTTAAGTTTGTACAAACCTCGGGTTGATAATTTAAGTTAGTAGGCTTGGGAGTTGCAACATTCTTGTTGCAATACTAGGGCTCATCACTAATTACTAGTTCATTGTTGACTAAGTATTGATTTTCTAGCTACTAGATTGCTAGATGTTCGAGAAAGAAACTAGCCTAAATCTAAAACAATGTTTTCAATCCAAGACTTGCATAAACTTTACATATATGCAACCATATATGATTCACACTAGAGATATCAATACTTCAAGAAAATCAATGCATATCCACAATGTTGTACACACATATTAGCCCTCACTATGCATTCATAACATTCTATTACACTAGATCAATATAAGTTCATTCAACAAATCACTATGTGTTCATATCAAAGCTCATAAATCATAGAGTAGTCTTTTCAATAAGTAATGCATGCCTATGCTATCATACAATGATCCATGCGAAATATATCAAAGCTTTGTTCAAGAGGCAAAGAATTTGTATGAATAAAAATTAAGCACACAATATTGTATATTTATAAGCTTTGTTATGAATCAAGGTCTGTTAACACACAAGTATGTATTTCCAAGTTCAAATAATGGTTTCAATATTGGTCTCGGTACATTTTCAACAAGAGGTAATGATATTCACATTTGGATCTTGAGAAAATTGTATTAGACTCAAAAAATAGTCACATAATATGAGAAGATACTTTGTCTCGAAGACTACTCTGTGTCAAAACTAAAGTTAACGTATTTCAACTGATCACAAATTGAAGGTCGACATTTGAAAACAATGATGGGGTTTCATTACAACAACCAAATTGAATCATACATCAAACCATAATATATATCTTAGAGTTATTGCATATAAACACAAACAAATATGTGTATAACAAATATCATATTATTAAGATCTTTGTTCAAAATACAACTGTAAATGATCACATATCCAATACAATCTCACAAGTAATATAACCAAATAATGAGGCTCATGCCTATATAAAAATGACCCTTCACATAGGGTTACTCTACATGGACTATAAATATTTCACAAAGTACTTATGCTTGATAATGGACAGGTAAACCTTAGTCTCACAATGGAATGGGTTGCTATCTGAACCAAAGATCAGACTCAAGCATATAAAGTCATTAACATATTGGTCTACCTCATTTAATTGACATATTGATCTTCGAGGATGAATTATAAGCTAAGTGTGGAAATCAAGTTTAAGACATCATATTTCCAAATCAAAGCATCTCCATATAACTCAATACATTTTCATTGATCTTATAGCATTGGCACACTAGAAATAATTCTCTAAGATGAATGAAAATGTTTTGATCTTCAAATGGCTTCCCCTAGTAAGAATAAATGAGAATAACAAAGGTTTATTTGATTATGTGTCACCCTTTATTCCCATTGTGTACACTTGGTTACATGGATAACACTTTCCCTAAGTCCCCAAGTTCCTTAGGGACACATTGAAATTTACTCCCAATACCAGGGTGGGTGACTGGTATCTCTTCAAGAAATACATTGTCATAAGAATATATGGATTTGAAGGGAAACTGTATCATCTACCAACCTATCTAACTCATTGCGAATACATAAGGTAGAGGTTATGTAGTGGAAATATACATTTTTCTTCCCAAAAGGGAGTTGTGACCTTCCATTTTTCTCATGAAGTGGGTCCATTTGTGGTGAGAACAAGAAGTTTCTTGAGTACAGTGTAAAACATTCTTAGAATCATTGATTTCCCACAAGCGGGTTCATGGCAATATGATCCTCATAATTGTATATATGAGAAAATAAAGGAAGAAAAGAGAGAAGAACATAAGCATGATCCTAAGCCCGTGATAGAAGACGTGCTAACAAATCTACATGGGAAGAGGTCAAGTCCCTCTTACACTCTATGGAATCAAGCACCTCTTTCCTATCAAGAAGAAAAAGAAGTGCTTCAAAAAACATGGACATATATTAGGGGGATGAACATAACCTTAATAGGTTCAAGGAGAAGCAAGAAGAGGAAGAGGATGAATATGATGAGGATGATGAAGAAGAGGACACAAAGTCCCTAGATCTGGTGTTATATAATAGACATATGAAAGACCAAGCTAAGCCAACTTTCACTGTTCAATATATAGATTATACCATGTCATCACCTGCAGAAACAGAGTCAGGTGAGACCTTGAAACCTAAACAAGTGTCCATTATGTAGAAATATCAAGAAATGAAAAAATAATCATCCAAGGAAAGAAGAAGAGACATAAGGGTAGCTAAGAAGCAACCACTCCTTTGGCTACAAGTGAAGTGTGCCTTGTGTTATCACTCTGTTATTTCCAAGGTTGCAAAAGAAAATCACAGAGGTAACTACCAACCACTTTGGAAGTTGGGATCTATCCCTACCAGCTTCAGAGAGGGCTCTCTTTGTCAAATTTAACTTTGTTTTGATTAAGGATTTTAGGCTAGTTATTAAGGTGCTTACTTGGTTGTTTTAAATGAGGGTTTGGTTGATAAATTGGTCAGATCACCATTGGGCTATGGAGTCATCTGTTTAATCATGGATCTAAAACAGATTTTTAAGGGAAGTGTTCATAGGGCAAGGTAGCCCACCTATTGGATTCTTTAATCTGAATGAGATGGAAAGAAGAAAAGAAAAGATTCAATCAAGTAAAAGAGCAGTGAAGAATTCCTTTACTTAATATCAGCTGAGAAACATTAAGAATTGTTAACACTGAGTACAGAGTGCTAAGAAACAAATTTTGTACTTATACTTTTTGTTTAACAATTAAGAATAAGAAAACATAAGCATGAAAGATAGAGAAAATGAACAATGGACAGTAGATGCACTTCACCAAACAACTGAACACAAGAATCCTGTGAATAACTTCCTTTATTACTAAAAAGGTCCACTAATATTCCAGAAACTACAATAGCTTTTCGTTTGAGTACAAAACAATAATAATCCACAATTACCAACCCATTCTCATTCGAAATGAGGGGTATTTATAAAAATATTTACAAAAAATCCTATCATAACTGAGCAGGATATATTTAAAGAGTTCCTAAACAAAATCTATCTAACTATTACAATAATTTTAGAAATTGAAACTACTTGAAGTGTTGGCACTCTCTTTGTGGAAATTCTAAACATTTGGCCCTTCAAATCCTATTGTGTTGTTGATGCTGAGTTGTACTATGAAGCACCTTGTTACCCTAGTAACTCGAATAACCCATCCCATCTTTCTTCACCTGGGATAGAAACCTCTAACATTTTCCTGTAAACCTCATCTACCTCAGCATACTTGGCAAAGGTAGGTTTAGTGAGGAAAATGTGTTTCACCTCATGCTGAATCTCCAGGTCATGTCTTAATACCTCCAAAATGCTTTACCTATAAGAGTTCCCTGTATGGATGCAAATTTCGCAGTGTCTTTAGCCTTCTCTGATAATTTCTGGTTATAATCTAATAGAGTTATCAATTTTTCATTTAAAACCAACAATCTTGGCATTCCTTTGTACTGTAGTGTTTTAAATATGTTGAGGAACCTGTGAACACCAATCTGTAGTACCTGGCACTTCTCTTCAAGTTGCTGCATTAGATTCTTTTTTACCAAAACTTTCTTAACTTCTAAAATTGTCTCTGTTCTGTCTTCAATCTGCAATTCTTCCAACTCATATTTATTCTTTGAATTGAGGAATTTTATAATCTTATTTGCTTCTTTTGGTCTATCATCTAATTCCTCCTTTGTCTGTGCAATGGCTGCAATTTCCTTATGAATTAGTTCTTGTTGTTAAAAAATGATCTAGATGCTGGGCCACATTTCATTAATTGATTGTTGAATATCCTTCCATATTTTGTCTTTGGCTTCACCCAAAGTCTTGCCAATCTGATTCTGCTACTCTAATCTTTGTAACTGGGTAGTCAACCTATTTGAATTCTGCACTTCTGCTATGAGATAATCATATGATTTTCTTTGTTGTTCTTGTATAATTTTTACGTGTGCTCTCAAACTTTCAATCTCCTTGTCTCTTATTGTCATGTCTTCCATATCTCTAACCATATTTTCTTATGCGTTTGTTGTTTCGATTGTAGGGAGAGTTGATGAAGATGTTGTAGCTAGCACTGAGACTGTGAGGGGTATAGCCTCCAAAGGTCATGCTACCCCAGCTGCATTCTACTCCTTTTCCTTGATAAGTTTATCCATCTTTGTCTCCATCTCTTTAATCTGTGCACTCTTTTCCACCAGTAGCTTCAACATTTCCTCTTTTTGTATCTTTGTTTCTTCTCATTATTTTTCCTGAGGATCTTCAGTGGCAAGAGGCTTCAACTTCTTCCTCAGGGATGCTATATCATTTTTCTTCTTCTTAATGATCTCTTCAATAGCCTTTGAATTACTTGGATCATAACCTGCTTTAATCACCATCTCCTCTAAATATTTGATTATGTTATCTTTGACCAGAGAGGATTTTTTTTCTAATTGTTAGGATATTCTGACACACAGGAAATAGTTAAGTATAATTTGGTCTAGTGTAGAGTTAGGTAAAGTGTGTTTCTTTACCATGTACTTTTGTAACTTACAATTTGATGGTCACAATATGTTCTATACATGAAGTGATCTAACGGTTCATTCTCTCCTCGGTGTTACCAACACTTGACCGTGGCTTAACACCCGATTGGTCCATGATCTCTATTTAAAGAGCATGGAGGTTCATTTGCAAGGTGATCGTTCATGAGAGAAGCTTAGGTAAATTTTCTTTCTTTTATTAATAAATTGTCTTAAGTGGTCGCGTTGGCTTGGGCCATGGACCGTTTCCCTCTTTGAGGGTTTTAACCATGTCAAGAATATTGGTGTATTGATCTGTTATCTTTTTGTGAGTGGTGTCATTTGGTGTTCTATCTAAGGAACTTACCCTTCAAATTCCTACATGGCATCAGAGCTATTCCAGGGCCGCATCCATTCATGATCTAAATCCGAAGCTGATACAACTGCATCTGACCATCGTTTCCTAGATCTATTATTTCTAATAGCTTTTGGGCCAAGCGGACTGCTCTAATGCATTAAGAGCATCTATTCCAGTGAGGAACCCATTTTGTTTCACATGAAAAGGTTTCTGGTATTCCTAGCTATGTCATTTTTAAGATCTGGGGGTATATAGTATTTATTAGCAGTTTTTGTTATTTATCTCTCTGTTTTTTATTAGCACATCTATACCTTTCATTTTTGTGTATTCTCTTTGCCCTACGACTCTCTGCGATTTGGGAAAATCCAAAACAGAAAGGAATGAATTTTCTCATGTGTATGCTCTTTTCCGTCGTGCCTTAGTGTGATCTCAGAAAATCAGAAACATTGAGGAAAATATTTAGGTTCCAGCGAAATCTAACTTCAAGCTGTAAGGTTTGGTTTTTTTTTGCATGTCCATTTTGGGTTGTGTGGTTTTTTTTTTTTTAGGAAAAAATGTTTTTCTCAAGTAAGCACACACTCCAAAGCTTCGGTGAAAAAAAAAACCTTCCTCTTTATGAGAATAGAGGTCTTGGGTTCAAGTCTTTCTTTTTGTTGAGTTACCTTTTCAAAAAGCACATGTAATTTATGTTTTAAAATTACTTTATGTAAAAGTGTTCTCACCCATTATAAAAAGTGAGTCACTTATAATTCTAAAGTCTCTTTATGTTTTATTTAAGTTACAATTTAGTGGGTAGCTCATAAAGTACTATTGTAAAAGTGACTTTCACTTATTTATGAAAATGGGTCACATAATTTTTTTTAAAAGTGAGCTAATTAGATTAAGTTTGGAATGGGGGGTGGGAGGATTTTTTTTTTAAATATAACATTATCATTCACTTCCGCACATTCATGTACTTCATTGGCATCTTCAACAACTTTTCTTTAAAAACTCATAACTTCTTCATCTAGAAGCCATTTTCATAGCTGTTTTTTTTAATCAGCCTAATTTTTCAAGATATTTCCATTGGAACACTTAGTTTCAGCATATATAGCTTCATTTTATGTTAAAATGGAAAGTCCATGCCAAGTTATTCTTGACAGCACCAACTACTTCCAATGTGTGTCCTACATGGAGGATTTACTTAGAAGTAAAGGTCTTTATAGAATAGCCTCAGGCCAAGAGTCTAAACCTAAGGATGAAGATAAGGCAGTCAAATGGGAAAATAAGCAATATCAAGAACGTGTATTGATAGGGATGTCTATTTCTCCAGACCTTAGATTCCATATTGCAAAACTTGATACCCCTGATGAAGCAATGAAACAACTCAATAAAGTTTTTGGAATTAAAAATGAAATTAGAGCCCATCAACTCGAAAATGACTTGCTTACGTTGGACTCCAATAATTTTTCTTTCATTAAAGATTTTTGTCCAAGTTCAATACCCTTAGAATTCTCTTGGAAGGTGTTAAAGTTAAGAAAGAAGATGGTAGCCTTATCTATTCCATTCTTACTAAGTTAGGACCAACCTACTATGTGTTTGTTTCCACCTTCCATTCTATTAGAAAAGCTTTTATTTCTCAAGGACAAGCCTACAAGTCCCCCTCTTTTGATGCCTTTTGTGATTCTTGAATAAGAGAACAAGAAAAACTCTTACATCTTGGTCTTCTTAATCTTGGAAACTCTTCTAAGAAAGCCTTATCCACCCAACAACAACCAAGTTCAAAGAATCCTAAGAAGTAGCATCCTAAAAAGAATGGTCCTAAACCAAGGTTCCTAAGCACTTTTAGTCTCAAAATGAAAAATCGATTCAACAAAATGATAAGGAAAATAAAAACAAAGGGAAGAACACTGATAGACATTGCAACTTTTGTAATTGATATGGCCACTTAGATTCCAAATGCTTTAAGAAGATGGAAGCCTTGGAAGCAACAACAAAGAAGCATAACATCCATTTGAAGCACTCTTCAACTTCAACTTCATCTTCAAGAATAACACTTTCTGCATGTGGTTGTCAAGCATCTCGGTCTAGTTATGCACTAAATGTGTCTTCTTCTTCTCATTCTCATGAGTGGCTCATTGGTTCTGGAGCTTCTTATCACATGGCCAAAAACAAAGCCATGTTTTCTTCTTTAAATGATTGTAACACCAAAAATATATATGTTGGTGATGACATATCTCTTATTGTTGTAGGGACTGGAACTCTTCATCTAAACAATGGTCAATTTATTGATGTATTATGTGTTCCAACCTTATCCTACAACCTTCTATCTATATATCAGATAACTCATTCAGGTGAAGGTAAAACTGTTGAATTTTCACCTCACAATGTTGTAATTAAGGACCTAAGAGATCCTAGACAGATTTTAGCTACTAGAATTGTTGATGATTCTACAAGGTTATATAAGTTTAACAACTTTGGCTCAACAACTCGTCCCTCGATATTTTTTTCTCGTAATGATGAAGTGAGCAAACTTTGGCATGAGCAAAATATGGTGACAGGTCTTCCTATGGTATCTTGCAGAGATGGTGTTTGTTTCGGATGTGTACTCAAAAAACATCATCGGGATAGTTTTGAAAAATGTGCCTCTTGGCACGCCTCAGCCCCTTTACAGCTTGTGTAGAGAGATTTATGTGGCCCACTTCCAGTTGTTTCATTCTCTGGCTACAAGTATTTTTTAAATTTCATTGATGATTTCTCGAGACACACTTGGGTATACTTCTTAAAACTCAAGAGTGAAGTATTTAACATGTTCTTGGCCTTTAAGGCCTTTGTTGAGAAACAATCTGGACATCAAATTCTTAAGCTAAGATCTAATAATGGTGGAGAATATGTTAACAACAAATTCATCAACTTTTGTACTGAGCATGGAATTCAAGTGCAACATACTATTCCATATACTCCACAACAAAATGGTGTAGCTAAAAGGAAGAATCGCACCTTAAAGGAAATGGCTAATTGTATGCTTCAATCTAAACGACTTAGTCTTAATTTTTGGGCTCAAGCAATTAACTGTGCAAATTACATAGTAAATCACACTCCTACTAAGGTTTTAAAGAATATCACTCCAGAAGAAGCATGGAGCTCAATTAAACTAGTTGTAAGTCACTTTCGTATTTTTGGAAGTGAAGCATGGGCCCATATTCCATATGAGAAACATAAAGCCTTATAACCAAAGAGTGAAAAAATTATTTTTGTTGGATATTCTGAATATGTCAAAGGATATAGACTTCTTTCACCTAAATCCAAAAATGTTATCATTAGAAGAGATGTAAATTTTGTTGAAAATATATCAGCCTACGAGCCTAGTTTGGCAGATGTGCCACCTCCCTCTATCCCTTCTACTTCTGAAAATATTTCTTCTTCAGATGATGACAGCGAGGAGGAAAATCCTCCCCCACCTTCTTAGGATCCTCCTTTAGCTCCCCAGCTTCCAAAATGGGCTTGTGCTACTCGGGATGCAGCAGGTTCTCTCGCAAGTGATCATACAAATCAACAACATACATGTTCTCAATTCGATAGAGCCTCTTCTTTACTAGCTCAAGCTTTAGCAAATTATGATCCTGACACCTTTGCAGAAGATTCAGGCCATCTAGATTGGGATGTAGCTATGAATGAAGAATATTGTTCAGTATTGGCAAAAGATACATGGGATCTTGTTCCTCTTCCAAAGGGAAGAAAACTTGTTAGATGTAAATGGGTTTACAGAACAAAGTTTGAACCAAATGGGAAATTTGATAAACATAAAGCTCGTCTTGTTGCTAAGGTATTTTCACAATTTCAAGGCATTGACTATATTGAAATCTTCTCCCCTATTACCAAAATGAACTCTATCTACCTTGTTCTTTCCCTTGCTGCCTCTTTAAAATGGGAAGTCCATCAGATGGATGTTAAATATGCCTTCTTGCATGGGGACTTACATGAATAAATCTATGTGGAACAACCTCCTATCTTTATACAAACAGACTCTAGCCCTATATGTCAGCTTAATAAATCCCTTTATGGTCTCAAGAAAGCCCCTCCAGCTTGGTATTCCAAAATGGATAGCTTTCTTTTAGATACTAGCTTTTCTAGGTGTCATTATGACAATACCGTCTACACCAAGAAAGTGGGTAAGTCTCTTATCATTCTTGTTCTTTATGTTGATGATCTTATCCTTATTGGTAGTGATTCCAACCTTATAGACCATGTGAAGTCCAGTCTTAAAAAGCAGTTTGAAATGATAGACTTAGGACACTTGCATTATTTTCTTGGTCTTCAAGTCTTGCAATCCAAGGAAGGTATTTCCCTTTCCCAGTCCAAGTATGCATGTGATCTTCTACGCCACTTTCAAATGGAAGACTGTAAGACAACTGCTTCTCCCTTTCAGTTTGGAGCCAAACTTTCAATCACTTGTACTTCCCTTGAAGTTGATGCTACCTTATACTGTCAGCTTGTAGGAAAACTTTTGTATCTGACCCATACTTGTCCTAACCTTTCCTTTATTGTTGGCCTTATTTCTCAGTTTATGAAAAATCCACATGAAATTCATTGGAAAGCAACTAAAATAATACTTCGTAATGTTCAAGGTACAGTTCAGTTGTAGATTCATTATAGTTCAAAAGAATCTCCTCTATTAGTTGGTTTCACTTATTCAAATTGGGCTGGTGACCTTGATGATCGGAAGTCTACTGCAAGTTATGTGTTCACTCTTGGTTCTAGACCTATTACATGGGCTTCCAATAAACAAAGTGCCATTTCTCTTTCTCCAGTAGAAGTAGAGTATCATGGCGCCGTAGAAGCTAGTAAGGAAGCCCTATGGCTTTGTCAGATGCTATTGGAGTTTGGCTTTCAGAAGTAACATCTGACTACTCTTTGGTGTGATAATCAAAGTGTCATTCAACTATGCAAAGATCCAATCCAACATCACCGTAGAAAACACATTGAACTACACATGCACTTCATCAAAAAGCTCATTCATGACCATGTTCTTGAAGTGAAATATTGTTCAATCGATGATCAAGTTGCTGACATATTTACAAAGGCTCTCACAGAGGCAAAGTTTACTAAACTTTGATTTATGGTTGGAGTTCAGGAAGTTTTCACTAAAGGGGGATAGGCTCTAATGCCTCCTTCCTTCTCCTATTATGTCATATTTGTACATCCTTCAACCCTATCCCAAGTTGTTCTTAAGGGGGGATGTTAGGATATTCCAACACATAGGAAATAGTTAAGCATAAGTTGGTCTAGTGTAGAGTTAGGTAAAGTGTCTTTCTTTACTATGTACTTTTGTAACTTACAATCTAACGATCATGATATGTTATAGACATGAAGTGATCCAACAGTTCATTCTCTCCTCGGTATTATCGACGCTTGATTCGTGGCTTAACACCTGATTGGTCCATGATCTCTATTTAAAGAGCATGGAGGGTCATTTGTAAGGTGACCATTCATGAGAGAAGCGTATGTAAATTTTCTTTCTTTTATTAATAAATTTCCTGAAGTGGTCGCGCTGGCTCAGGCAATGGACTATTTCCCTCTTTGAGTGTTTTAATCACGTTGAGAATACTGGAGTATTGATCTTTGATCTATTTGTGAGCAGTGTCCTTTGGTGTTCTATCTGAGTAAATTACCCTGTAAATTCCTACACTAATTTGAGATGTGATTGAACATTTCTAAAAGATACCTGCATCTTAGAAGTAGTACTGGCAGTCTGTGTGAAAGTTGAATACACCATCTCTCATGTTTGCCCATGAATGTCTATTTGGTCCAAAGGATGGACATCTTTTACCTCAAATTCAAAGATGGTCTGCTTGAAATCAACTTTTGATTTAGGTTGAGGTGCTTGAGCTTGCAAGAATTCCATATGCATTCTCCCTTTCTCTGTATCATAGTCTGAAATGACCTTGTGTTGAATTGAGGAATACTATTTCCTGAATTGAGTATAAGTGTTGTCATGGAGGGCTTCATTCCTCTATTTAATTTCTCTGTAACTTTGAAATATGTCTAGATGCCTGTGCTCTACAAATGACCCTGTTGTATGAGGTGTTGCAGCTGGATTCTCTTTAGTGGTTGAGGATGATGGAGAATCAATAGTATTTCTACCAAACTATAAAGTATGAAGGCCAGTGAGTACAATACTACCCTGTCTTTCCTCCTTTGTTGTGAAATATACTTGGAGCTTGTCTTTGATTTCTTCGTGTAAATCTTGAATTCCTTTGCTAAGAATTCTGTTACTAGAGAAGAATCATCTTCTCTTTTCCTTTTATTAGTTTTCTTTCTAGGGAAAGGTGTCTCTGAAGTGGTTCTAGACAACACCTACTCCTCAACCTCCTAGAATGTGTCCTCTTCCCAATCCTGTTGATTCATATATTTCTCAATTTATGGTCTCTGGGTATGTATATAAGGGGTTGTCTTCTGCTCCACCCTTAGCTTAGAAATTACCCCAAAGGGGTCATGAGACCATGTGAAGCTAAGGGGAAAATTCATATGTTTTAGAAGGAGGTCTGCTTCATCTCCTGCTGCTCTACTGTTATAGATAAATGTCCTTATCTGTGTTTTGATTCTAAACTATGACTTCTTCTTGGTTGACAAAAATTGATTGTTATCTGATTGGATTATTTTCCTGATGTATTCTAAGGAAAATATCCTCATAGGAAGGTATTTTGGTATTTTATAGGGTGGTAACTCAGATCCATAAACTCTGATGTCTGTATAGTTTTGGTATAAATACCAATCACCCATTTTCACTTGTTCATTGAGATGCAACACCTTTTGAATGCCTTCACTAATCCTGGGAATTTGTTCATTGCTCAGCAAACAAGTTGTTGGATATATGAACTGGTCAATAAAGTATTTAAAATTGTACTCCTCTGAATGCTTTCTAATGATTGAAGTCCAAAATATTATGGACTGAGGTTCACACTGCTGACTAAGTTTCTAGACTACAAAAGGAAACCTACCTGTCTGGAAGAAAATAAACATATGCATGAGAATAGAAGATATCTAAACATTCCTTCAGTTAAAAACTGAAGGAATTATTCATGAATGATATTAGCAAGAAAGAGACCATAGTAAAATATGACTGAATGTCCTTCTTCTGTGGAAAGGATGGATAGAAATCCTAAAATAGGCTCATCTACCCATTCATCCGAGAAATATCCAAGTAGACAAGACAAGACAAAGATAATCTGTCTAGTCCTTTGGGGGGAAATAGAAGAGGGATAAGGGGGGTTTTTCTTGGGAAATTGAGAATCTTCTGGGAGGAAGATTTCAAAAATCTTAGCTCTCTGGGGAAAAGTAAGCTTTAGGTAGATATTTTTAAGAGCTTCAATGGAGAAGGGAGTCAAGGATTCACTGTGTGGGATTTGCAACATCTAATTTATACTCTTAGGGGTAATGGTGAAAAGGATTTCACCATTAGGGGATATGACTACTCTCTTACTTGGGAGGTAAGAGGCTTAGCATTTGAGGAAAAAATCTAGGAAATAATAGGATTGAGGAAAAATGAATAGGAGTAATCTGGATTACCAAAGCCCAATTTCATCTCACTAGTCTAGATGGTTGTCTTTACCAAATCCGAATTTCATCTCACTAGTCTAGATGGTTGTCTCAAAACCAACAGTGTAATTCAAACATGCCGAATTCACACCGTGTTTCAGCAATTTTATAGTCTCTATCTACTAAGGGGATATGGTCTAAATCCATGGAGGGAGAAAGCATATGATTTACCACAGCGGCATAAGTTTTGGTTTTGGGGGCCATTGTGATAACATGGTAAAATTATAGAGGAAGACAATGCTAACTTTTTGGGAAAAATAACTTGCAAGTAATTTCTTTGTCGATGGTGAATTGTGGATGAAGGAGAAAATGATCGAATGGATACCACTGCGAGAGTATGAGAATTTGGAAGGAATGTGATCAGGGTTAAGTGTGGGGGTTTATAATTTGTAGAGGAATGGGACCGTTAGCTAAAATAGTCATTTAAGGGAGTAATTTTTCTGCAACAAGATAGTAGTAATAGTTAGTCGACGTGGCGACGAGTAATTGGCGGAGAAGGGCACAGGCATGGGACTGTTGACGAGAGAGGGTGTGAGGATGAGTGTTTTTCGGAGGGGGATGTGAGTGGTAATTGGAAAGTGAGGGGGGTGTGAAATAGTGTGAGAGGGACACGTAGCAGTAGGGCTCGGTGGGGAAACCATTTTTTCGGACCCCCCCTCTCGCCGATAAAGGGAGACATGGTGGGGGGGGGTGAAAAGGCGCGGGAGCCATCTAATGAATAAGACAATGTGATCGAGAGTGGGGTTATATGCACCATTTAAGCATTAACAACAAAATGTCTCATCAACCATATAATTTTACAATAAAGTCTAGACCTTGGAAAAATGATACCACATATTGGCATTTTTTATAATAAGTTCAATTTTCCCTCTAAGCTAACCTAACTAAAAACAATTAGGGTGCCTTTAGGAGTGAAAACCCTTATTTATTTTTGCAATTTAAAGGACTAAAACACCTATTCAAAATGTAAAACTAATCTAACAATTGTATTAATCCATATTACACTGTTGGATTAATTTCTTCATCTAACTTACCCAACCTAATCTTAGCCAAGATTGCACTGTTTAGCTAAGTTATTTATTCTAACCTAATTGACATAAATTGAAATTTTCTTGAACATGATTAAGCAATATGTTTCAAACAAGAGGAAGTATTGTGGCATTTTCAACAAAATGCACACAATTTCATGAATTTCTTTTTCAAAAATTATTATACTATTAGTGGCACTTCAACTAGCATCACTTTCACATTTTTTTATTCTGTGTGGGGTTCTTTTATCATTTTTTGTTATTCTATTTTTTTGCCTTTATTTTTATTTTTTTATGTTTTTTTTATAAACCCTCTTTTCATTATATATATATATATATATATATATATATATATTGGAAATCCTTTGCAAATGAAATATTATTTGCATACTTAAATAAAGAGGAAAATATTGAATCACCTAGTGATCCTATAAATTATAGGACCCTAACACCTTGGACCATGAGAAAGGAATATTTAGAATGGAATTTTTATGATCTGAAGCTCAAATAGTTAGATCTATCACATACTATAAGGTTCATCAGTTGTCCTTGCTAGTTGACTAGGTTCCATCAATAGATCTCATGGAGTTAGATATGCAAGCAACCCATATGATGCATAGGCATATGTAGAGGATGAATGCCATTTCCAAGAAACTACAAGAAATGTAAAACAAGGAAAATAACCAGTTGAAGTACGAGGGGCTGGTGTGCAAGTCAAGGAAAGTCAAAATAAATAATATAGAAGACAAGATCGCTCACCTAAGGAAAAACCCTTGGGACTTTAAGCAATATAAAACCACATTGGAGGACAAGGACAGAGAAATATTTGCGATGAGAAAGAAATTGAAGATCCTAGATGCACATTCTATGCAGACTGATGAACTAGTAGTAGCAAAGAAGGAAAATCATGAGTTGAAGGAGAATTTGCATGATATGAGAAAAAAGAGCAATGAGAATAAGTATCAAATTGTGCTACTAGACGCACAAATTTAGGGGATGAAAGAGAAAGAATTGGAGACATATTAGTCTCACCAAACACCTGACACTCTAGTTTGGCGGGTCAAATCGATGGTAATGTTAGAGGATTCTAAGAAGTTACATGTTTTTCTCTTTACCTAGGAGCAAGAATTGAAGAAAACCGAAGATGAATTAGAACATAAAAAGATGGATTTATATCTTAAGAAGGAAGAGTATCAGCAAATTGAAGAAGAATTGGAGGTACTAAAGAGAAAACACCCAAGGAAATCTTCATTTAACGCTGTTAGAACAATAATACGGGACAAAATAATTAAAAAGGTGGAAATAAATCAAGAAAATATGGAGTTGTTGCTAGAAAAGATAGATGTTTTCAAAAGGGATCACAAGGAGATGAACATCATAAAGAGAATTATAGGAGACTTACCTAGCAAGGCTAAAGCAATAGTAAATTTTCTCAATCATATGTCTAAGGAGGATATTACAAAGGTGGAACTAGATAGATCTAGTTAGTTGAAAGAGCTAACCAAATGAGGAGGAAGTAAAATTTTGTAACATTAGTGGATAAGAAGGAAGGGATACTCTTAAAATAGGTCCAAAGCTTCAAATACATATGTGGAATTCTACACAAGAATAAATTTCCACCACTCTTCGATGGAAATGGAGATATATATCCCAAGGAGTCCCTAATGAAAATTTTGATAGAAATGAGGAATGATCAAAAAGGATCTAGAAACAAGACCTCCCCCTTTAATGAAACGATATTGTGAATCTATATGAAAACTATTTTGAAATCTTTTTTATTTTGAAGCCCATTTTCAAAGAACAGGATCCAATTGATTATGATGTAGTCACAAATTTAGATGGGGCCATTCTAGATGCACAAACATGTAACATTTCGTTTGGAAAAGAATGGATGGAGATGATGGACCTCTACATATTTTCCACTCAAATACCCCCTTCTCATTCCTAAGATGGAGAAGCTATGCCACAGGTATCCCCAGTGGAGGTAGGTTCCAATTCTAGGCCACTAACATAGAACAAAAGACATGAACTCATCCATCGACATCAACATAGATAAGGCTAACCCCAGCAATTCCCTATTCAAACCAATTTTCACCCCTTCATCTAGTGCATAAGGAAAAGAGAGAAGGATAATCCCACTACATCCAAGGAAGATGTGACCCACCCTATAATTGGCACATTTCTAGAAACTTCTAGAGAAAGTTAGTTACAGAATAACCGAAAGTTTTGTAAAGATTCCTAGTGGTTACTAAATAATACTAATGGTTTAGGGTTAGTGTGATGAGTCTTGACAACCTTAGGCCTCATTTTGATGTAATAAAGGAGAGAAAATTTTGATGAAAGAAAACTCTATCAATTTGTTTTTTGAATTGTTGGGATACTTCGAAGCTCTTGTAAAGGCGAGAATTATGAAGTATGTCTTGGGTTGTCAACGCTTCTTTTCATGTAATTATAAAAAACCATATTGTAATTTGAATTCTCTCAATATTAATACAATTACAAAATATTTCATGATAGTTCATGTTGTAAACTTGGTTTTGTATGGAATGTGAATGTAAATGTGTGAATTAGAGAGAATTTTAAATTTGTAAGATTGTCTTCTTTAATTTGTGTGGAATTTATCAAGATTTGATGGAGTGTCTTTGTTGTTTTGATAGACTTTCACATAGGTTAAAATTAAATGGCATAAATTCAAATTATTGTGCTTCTCATAGATGAATTCTTAATTGCTCTGTTGTTCCTTTGATATCAACAAGCTAAGAATGAATTCTAAATTGTTCATCTTAGTTTGTTGAAATTTGTTCTTCACATTATCTAATTTCTCATCAAATCGCTCATTGTTCTTATGTCAAACCTAGGGTATATGAATGTTCTAACCTAATAGCATGTGTTATGCCCAACAACATTTTATAATTTGTTGATATTTTCATTCATCATTTTCCATCAAAAACAAATTCTTAAAAAAAAAAAATCCCGATTTAACTTACTTAAATTTGTTCTTTATATATTTATTTTCTCTTATTAAAACTCTACAACAAAACCAAAGTGCATGAATGCTAAAACTTGAAAATATGCAGAAATGTACTTGGCATAATTGAATAAATCTTTGGTTCCTTCACACACAAGTTTTCTAGCATAAAATAAAACCAAAACAACAAATAAAAATCATATTTAGATGTTCCCAGGCTTTGTACTATAGCATGGCTCAGTGTGACTCTGGGGCCCCAACATCTCATGGCGTCATTGTCTGGGATGATTTGAAAACATTCCCTCGGTAAAATGGCAACTTTCTCGTATTTTGTAGGTGGATAGAATTTGAACTTCTCAGTTGTGCATTCCACCTGGAAACTCCACTATTCATAACACCTATTGTTTTTCAATTAAATTACCATTGTTATATTCACGATACACTACAAAAATTATTGCGGCCTAAGAGCCTAGTTATCCATTATACATAATTGAAAGTAGTTAGACCATTGTACACATTCATTATGAACTTGTTTTATATTTCCAGCACGTAGTCCTTAACCATTTTAGATTCACAATTTGGATTCTACAAGGAGACATACCCAAAGTAACCCAAATCCTAATCTAACACTCCCAATTTTTAATTCTGAGCAAATTATGTACACTTATAAACAACAAAATAAAATGTTGTAGGAAGGACCCTTAGAGAATCACATATCGGATTGTACATCACAACCTTATCCCATTGTGATTTCACAACTAGGTCATTCAATAATTACTCATATCAACCTACCCTCCTTGCAAATAATACATGAAAAATTTGTGTTAATCATTCCTGCTCATGCATCAGAAACCCCACCCACATCCACACCATATGTATCTATGGAGACAAAAAGGAAAACCATAACTCCATTATAACTAGTTGCTAGAGACATCATCCTACGTCACATTATGGTTAGGTAAGGGAAACCTCACAATCAACAGAATCCACCTAACCAACCTTTGGATTGGGTAGCAGCTTGGTACATGCTCTTAGATTTTCCTCAGGTCGTACATGACATACCTAAGAAATATCTGAAACTTCTACCTAGATTCAATGGTGAAAAGGAAAGAATAGTAGAAGAACATATCAACATTTTTCAAGACCTCATGACTAGAAAATTTATGGAAGAGGAAGAAGACGTGTTCATGAGGATCTTTGTACAAACCCTAGAAGGGGAAGTATGAAAATGGTTTTGTACTCTTCCCACCAAATATCTGCACACATGGGATGACTTGGAGAGAACTTTCCACACACAATAGGGTGAGAAGAATGATTTTCAATACTACCTCACTGAATTTTCAACAGTAAAAAATAAAGCCTCCGAAAATTTAAGACAGTTCACTAATAGGTTCAACAAACTTTATAACAAAATCCCAACCGAAATAAAACCTACACCTACTGCTACTATGGTGAATTTTGTTGCAGCCTTTGAACCTGATGTTTCTATCATCATGAGGGAGAGAAGGCCTATAACTGTGGTAGACATGCATTTTGATCAATTGAAATAGAAGGGAACTTAACTACTACAATAAAACTAAGAAGAATGGAGACTGTAGACGAGAACTATGGTGTTGAGAGAGAGAAGGGAAGCATGAATGATAAAGGAAAAAAGAATTTAAAAGATGAACATGACCACTCCACATATAATAAATACACTTTAGAAGAAAATATTGAGGAAATGACTAGACTGGTAATGATTCTGTGAAATAAGATTGCAAAACTTTAGACGAAAGGATCAAGAAAAAATCAAGATTGAGGAAATGACTAGACTGGTAATTTCATTTCTATATTATTCAATCCTTAACAGATGCACAAAGAAAATAGGCCTAAATATCAACCAACAGAATCCCCTGTCAGAAGGGATTTGAATCTCCAAATGGATGAATTTATAGATGAAATTATCCAGGATGAAGATATAAATTGGGTAGGAAATCAAAACCCCACATTTTACATAAAAAAGGAATGACTACACAATATCATTAGCATTGTGGGAGGCCTATTATTCACATGAAGATTATGAGACTCCTGCATCCCAATATTAACAAATCACAAACACAGTATTGGCAAAAATTAGGAGGAACTATGACTTACATACCAAACTAGGTATACCAATCAAGGCGGGGCATGAGACCAAAAATTTTGTTCCTTTACTTGATTCGTAACCAACCTCTAATGTAAATCAACCACTTCATGATAATTCGAAGAGAACACAATGGGCCTCACATCGAAAGGGGAAGAAAAATAAATATTCCCATATGGACTGAAGCCATAATATGAATAAATTACAGGATCGCGTGCATGTTCAACCACAAATTCAACCAATTGAATAGGTTGAAAGAAGCAGAGACCTATTGTTCAACTTGGAACAAGAACTAAGTAATGTAAAGGTCACAATACCTTTATTAGAATTAGCGTAGAATCCAATATATCAGTCCCACATATAGAAGCTTATAAATCCTATGGAACCAGATTCTCATAACGACATCTTGAATATTTAGAAATACCTTCCTCCTATAGAGTGCAGACCTTATGTTGAAGAACAAGATGATGATAGCCCTCCATTTTATATCACCCTTAACGTCCATACTAATCTTCTTCACAACTACATGCTAGATTTAGGAGCATCCCATAATCTCATTCCTAAGTCAATCATGGTGGAGCTAAGACTAGATATTACCAAACCATATCATGATCTTTATTCATTTGATTCTAGAAGGGTAAAATAATTAGGTTTCATCAAGGACTTTGTAGTCTATCTTACTCAAATACCTAATAGGAGCATGGTTATGGACATAGTTGTAGTCATTATCCCAACTACTTATGGCATGTTACTTTCCAGATCCTGGTCTGGAAAATTGGGTAGAACCTTGTAGATGGATTTATCCTATGTGACCATACCCATCTTTGGGAGTCAAGAGAGGAGACTGTAAAGAGAGGCTAAACTCCTATATCTTGTGATTGATGCTAAGAGATTAAGAATCTTCTTGTATATGGCATAGAGGAATTCATCGGTTGTTACAGCGTATTCATGAACCCTGAAGCCATAACAGAAGCATATAATCCACTTACCAAAATTGAGCAACAACAGGAGAAACATCTAGTTTGGAAGTTGTTCTTTGACACGGCATGTTCCAAAGAAGAAATAGGGGCAAGATTCCTCTTAGTACCTTATGTGGACCCGAACATTCGCCTGTCATTTAAACTTGAGTTTAATGCCAAAAAAAAATTTCTAAATACGAGGCATCAATTCTAGGTTTAGAGACAACGGGGAAGATGGGAATTAAAAACATAGTGGTTTTTGGTGATTTTGAGCTGGTAGTATTCCAAATAAGAAACATATATGTTACTAAACACCCCATAATGAGATCATATCAAAATGCAGTATGGGATATTATTGAAAATTACTTTGATGCATTTAACACTATATTTGTACGAAAGGAAGCCAATAAACAGGGACATGCATTGACAACAACAAAGAGCACATTTAAGTCACCTCCTAAGCCAAAACTAAATTATAAAGTAGGGAAGAAATACATTCCTTCTATCCCAGATAACATCAAGTAGTGGAAATATTTTGAGGATGATTAACAACTAAAGAGATTTTTGGATGAATTTTCGTCCATTATCATAGATCATGAAGATAAAAATCTTGAAATGGATCAGCAAGAGGTGGAATTGCAGGAAGACGTTCCTAATTTCCTCAACCAAATTAGAGGTCATGAAGTGATATAGCTAAAGAACAACTTTATCCTAAAAGGACTAGTCCTACTGGAACAAATATTTGATCACAATGACATTTCTACCAAAACCATTTTTCAACTAGTGGCTGAGAACATGGAGGAATATAATTCAAACACTAATGAGAATCCATAGACAGTAAAGCTTGTCAAATCTTTGGAACACACCTGCAATTCAAAGATGGTTTTGCATGGAGTTATGAATATTTGAGAACATATGATGCTTTTATTAGACAACATAGAATTACCTTGAAGGAGGGATATAAACCTTTTGTGCATAAATTAAGGAGGTTCAATCCCATTCTTCTACATGCCATTGAGAAGGAAATCAGTAAGTTGTTGAACAGGAAAATTATTGTGCCACTGAGTTACTTAGAATGGGTATCAAATATGGTGCTTGCTGGAAATAAGAATGAAGATATAAGGTTATGCACGGATTTCAATAATTTGAACAAATGCTCACTAAAGGAAAATTACCTATTTCCCAATATGGATCATTTATTGTAGAAGGTGATTGGAGCCTTGAGAATATAAATGGTGGATGGTTTCTTAGGATATAATCGAATATATATGCACCTAGTAGATAGGGAAAATACAACATTCACAACACCATGGGGTACATTCATGTACGATAAAATTCCCTTTGGATTGATGAATGTGGGAGCGGCATTTCAAAGGGATATGTGTATTGTTTTTGTGGGATAGAGGGACAAGTTCATAGTTATCTACCTAGATGATATGGCAATGTTCTCCAAATCAAATGAAGAGCACCTAGATCATTTGGGACAAGTGTTCCTGAAGTGTAGGAAGTTTGGCCTTTCCTTAAATCCCAAGAAATCATTCTTTACTTTGCAAGAAGGAAAATTGTTGGGACACATAGTCTCTAAAGATGGTGTCAAGATTGATCTAGAAAGTATATAGGCTATATCGAAGATCATTTTACCATAGAATAAAAAGGAAATTTAGAAAATTTTTGGAAACATAATTTTTTTGCGCAGATTCATTGCAAAATCCACAGATGTCCTCAAATATATAACATGCATGCTCGAGAAGAACAATGACTTGAGGTGGACAACTTAAGCATGCATATTGTTTGATAAAATTAAGAAGGCCACTATGGAACCTTTGGTCTTGGTAAGCCCATATTTTTCAAAAGAATTCCATATCTTTTATTTTGCATTTGAGCACACATTAGCTGCAATCCTAAAGAAGGTTATGAGAAACCCCCATAGCATTTTTTAGCCACGCATTAAGAGATGTGGAACTAAAATATATCATTCTAGATAAATAGGCATATGCTATGGTGAAGGAATTCAAGGCTTTTAGAGAATATGTGTTGCATTCAAAAGTGATATCATATGTGCCATCAACGACAGTAAAGGAGATTCTCATGCAACATGATATTGATGGTAGACGAGGGAAATGAATCACCAAGATATAGGAGTATGATATGGATATAAAACCCACAAAGCTTATGAAATATCAAGGATTGGATAAGATTCTTACTGATTCAAACCATACAACACTTGAAATATGCACCAATGAAGATATTTACAACATCTATGGAGAGGAGAATCCACAAGAACCTCCTTCTTCAGACTAAGACAACCCACAAGAACCTCTTCATCCTTAGAGAGAGAATCCACAAGAACCTCTTGTTCTAGTAGGAAGGAATCCATAAGAACCCTTCCCAATAGAAGGAAGGAATCTAGAAGAACCCTTCTCGAAGGGCCTTTTAAAGTTCCATAATTCCACTTGGTATTTAGACATAATATTCTTCCTACAAAATATAAAATGTGCTCCTGAGCTACCCAATGCAAAATGAAAATACTTAAAATTGAGAGCAATCAAATATTGCATTATATATGAAGGTTTGTATTGGGAAGATCTTACCATCATTCTTTTTTTTTATCAGGTACGAGTAGGACCTTCTATTAATCTAGTTAAAAATACATAATTTACACGCTGCAGCCCCGTGACAGTTCAATAGGCATCTATGCAGTCAGAATAATGAACCACGCATCCAGAACCATGCGAAGTCCTAACAAAACAACCGGGGAGTTACCTCCGTTTACTCTGGACAACAGGCAATCAATAGACCATTTGGTCATGCTGTCTAGGACTGAAAGAATAAGAGCCCTCAAAAGAAGCTTCAAGTGAGGGTCCACCAGACTTCCAACAAAGAAGAACAATTGGAAACTTCATAAAGCTTGTAGAGCCACGCACCCTCCAAATCGACCTGTCAGTGTCCACTGGACCCACACTGAATGCGGGCCCACAACAACCCATACCAAACCATTCTTACGGACCTGACATAAACTTTATTCTAGCCCTCTAAACTTTTTTCGGGTCTAAGACACCAAGCTAACTTGCATGATCAAATAAACATTGTTGATCTCCTGTCGATGATCCAACAGTTTACGGAGATATCGGGTGGACAAGTCACATGAGGGATAACCATCTGATGAGAGCGGTATTCTCTCACCTCTCCCTGCTACGTGTCGCATGAAGAGTGGAATCGGAGCCTTCCTCAAAAAAACCCGATACCACTTAGACCCCGCCCGATAAACCTCTTGTGGTTTTAGAAAACAACTCCTCGCGGAATAACTACCACGCTCTTTTGCCAAGTGGTAGCCATTGATCTCGCGCATCGGACGGTTCTTGTGTTGTCCTCCCAAAATCACTGTTAAACCCAAAACACCATCAACATTTCCACCTAATGTCTTGTTCCATGGACGACCCAACCTGTAGTACTTCCATAGAGGGTCCGAAGGAATACTGAGCTGTGGATTGCAACCCATACCCCAAGAGGGCAGACAATTTAGGGTACCCTGTCCTCCCTCCTATCTTTTGTACCATCTCAGTCCTTCCTTTGAATCCATAGCTCTATATCTTTGTCCACCTGATAGAGACAGTCCTCCAACAGTTTGCCTGGGGGTACTAGATCCCATTCATACCGGGAATCCCTATCCATGTTGGTGACTCCCTCATTCGCCAAGCGATCTGCTAA
This sequence comes from Pinus tabuliformis, assembly GCA_031772625.1. Classification (NCBI taxonomy): domain Eukaryota; kingdom Viridiplantae; phylum Streptophyta; class Pinopsida; order Pinales; family Pinaceae; genus Pinus; species Pinus tabuliformis. The sequence continues at coordinate 48,141,449 of CM062807.1, read as the reverse complement.
CATGTTAGCTTTCCTCTTCACATGGACAAAGCTGACCATTTTTAAGGTTTGCAGGTGGAAGTGGATACGGTGAAAGACTTGCAAAAGCCTCCAGTGCTTTGAAACTTTATCTGGAGAAGTACCATTACATATTTTCTTGGCCGCTCTAATAATCAATTCCGAATCTGCTTCTATGATGACATTGTGCAAATTAGAAACTAACAAAATTTCCAAGCCTTGTTCTAGTGCCATGAGCTCCACCATGTTGTTAGTAGCCTTGCCCAAGTGGCCATGGAAGATTTTCTTTATTTGACCCTTTTCATCTCTTATAACCCCTCCAAAGCCAGCTAACCCTGGATTGCCTTTAGAAGCTCCGTCTATATTAATCTTTAGAAAGCCATGAGGAGGAGGCTGCCAAATATTAATATTTGCATTAATTTGGCTTACTCCCTTGAATAAGCCCTGTGGGTTTATGGATTGGAGACCCAAATGCATAAGAATGCTCACCTCTTAGGGCAGAGGAGGATCCTTAGGAAGATTCCTCAACAGGCTTCTTATTGTGTCTTTGAGCTGCCTCAAAATTTGGGCAATTATGTGTTTGGGCTCTCTTGCTCTGTCTTTGAAGATCTGATTGTTGCGCTCTTTCCAAACATTCCAGATAACAAAGCCTGGTACCAGAATCCAAGCTTTATTAATAATTTCATTCCCTGAGAAATTTACCCACCAGTTCTTCAAAGTATTGGAAATGCTGAGACTATCCCTGTCTATTTGCCTAAAGATTGAGGCCACCCAGTCCCATACGTTTGATGTGAAAGGACAGAGGTTGAGAAGGTGATCCATCGTCTCCTCTTGAGAGCCATAGAGATAGCATTGGGAGGGGCCAATAAAGCCCTTTTTTTCTAGATTCTCCCAGGTTAAGATTTTCCTTTGATACTAACTAGATGAATAACTTTATTTTCATCCAGTGGGGGCTTTGCCATAGTTTCTTCCAGACTAGATCAAGATTCAGATAGTTAAATCTTGTTACTTCCTATTTAGCTTCTTTGAGGTTAAAGTTGCCTTCGGTGTTCTTTCCCCATCTTAATTGGTCAGGTAAGGAGGATACTAGAATCCTTCTATGCTCTAGCTCCTGGGCGAGGATTCTTGCCAGGACCTTCAAAGGACTATCATCACTGTGGCCCAGATCCTTCCAAATCCTCCATTTTTCATTATCCCTATCCTGGTCCCAGAAATCTTTAACCATAATCAGCCCTTTGTTATCTGTGTCTCTCTTGAGAGCTGCTAATTCATCCTTATATAGGTTGGGTTCCTGTTGCCAGTTGTCCTCCCAAAATCTTGCTAGGTTCCCTGCTCGAATTTCCTAGAAGCTATGTTGCTGAACAATACTTTTATTCTCCCAGGCCAGATTCCAAATATGGGAGCCCCTGATTTGCCCTGACATTCTAATGTGATCCTTTTCCTGCCAATACTTGGCATATTTTTGTTTCCACAGCTTAGCCCAGGGAGCTACCGATTCCTTAATCCATCTCCACCAAAGTTTGGCTCCCGAAACTCTACTAAGGGTTTCAGGGTCATGAAGCCCCAAGCCACCATGGTTTTTGGGCTTGCAAATCTTGTCCCAAGCTACTAAAGCCCACTTCTTTTTTTCTTCACCTCTGCCCCACAGAAAATCCCTTTGTATACTCCTAATCTGTTGCATAATGCCTTTAGGAGCAGGAAGAGCTGAGAACATAAAAATGGGAATAGCCTGCAAGACCGCTTGTGTGAGCACCAGGCATCCTGCCAAATTTAGTGACCTGTGTGTCCATTTCCTGACCTTGTCCTAAAGTTTGTTAATTGTTGGCTCCCACACACTCTTGCTCAAAGGTTTATCAGTAAGAGGTATGCCTAGATACTTGGAAGGTAGCTATTCCCTTTGAAACCCAATAATTCTGGTAATATTTCTCTAAATAGCAATATTTGTGTTGGGCCTTAGTTTTGGTCTTATTTTGCTTTAAGAAACTTACCTAACCATCTATTTATCATCCATTTTCACTCCATTCATTCCATTTTAATGAATATTTGATGTCCAATCAGGTATTTAGCTTTAATTTGTCAATTTCTAAAGTTTTTATAAAAGTTTGATTTTAAGTGCAATTTTGGCAATTTCAGAAATTCCCGTAATCACTTCATGGTTGATATGGATGCAGGCCACTTCAGCACGAATGGGATACATGAATGGAAAGCTTGGGAACTAGGACCAAGCCACCTATGCTTGGTTCCAATAGAACGAGCTTTATTATGCCTATTTGGAGCTAGTCAATCATGACTAGTCATCCAGAAATCCCATCTAAATAGGGCAGTTTTCAGATTCCATGATATTGGTCATATTTCTTGGGATGAGGGTAGTGAATTCGACTTGGATAGATGGATTAGAGTAGCTGGGTTTGTTAGAGTTAATGTAGATCAGTTTGTTTCATGAGACTCCTTATTTAAGAGCCACAACTTTGATGGCTCATACATTGACTTAATATACTTTTATGCTGTAATACTTTTGGTTTGAAGACTTAATTTGAAGACTTGTGCTATTCTCATTTTGCTGCTCAATGCTATGGATGTGTGACTGATCTAAGCTTCTGATATCATCTTTCAAAGTGTGCAAGGCAAGGGTGGAGGTCCCCCACTCCAAGCTAAGTACACTTCCATGTTAAACTAGTTTTATTTCATTACAATTTGGTTGATTGTAGCATTAGTTTTTCAAAGACTTATTTCAGATTGCTTTATGGTTTATGCATAGTGATTGATTTCATTTTTTAATAGTTTATTCATCACTTTATTGAGTTAGAAAACAGATGTTCAAGTTGGGCATCCCTTCTACTAAATGATGAATCAAAACTAGTTTCTTTTATTTACATGCAAGCAGTTTTATTTCCATTTAGATTTAGATATTGAGATGAATGAATTATGATGGAATATCTTATGTGTCTCTTAAGTTAAGAGCTTCTTTCATTTATAATTTATGCATCTTAAGCTTTTGGTTTCAATCTCTAATTCATTAAGTAATAATTGAGGTGAAGGTGGACTTCTTGAGGTCAAGAACCCTTTCAATGTTTTTCTCTTTTTGAGCTGATTGAATTAGAGTTATAAGATGTATTTTCTTTAGCTTTTGAATAATTTATCTTTCAAGGTTTGGTTATATCAGATCTTCACAAATATTGAACTTGCCTCAAAGCATAAACAACCCGGATTGATAATAAATAATTGTGTTAGTTTAGGAACATAAATTAGCCCAACATTTTGGCCCCATTGCCAGGGAGGCAAAAATCGGCATAGTCAGTAGAAAGATAAAAAAAAATTCAAAATCACAAAAACATTAGTTACATTCCATTTTAGATATGTTTCTTTATGCCTAGATATAGAGATCCTCAAGGTAGATTTATTAAAAACCCCCCAACAATAGAAATAGGATCATCTCACACTCCTGTTACTGGTAATCCAATAATTGAGGAGTTGATAGAAAAGCAAAGAACTGGCCAAAGATTAACCTTGATTGAAAGGCAAACTTTGTTAGCTTGGGAAGCAAAGCAAAAATTCTCAACTTCCGGAAAACAAAAAGAGAAGGGAAAACAAATTGTTTTTCCATCCATCGATCCTCCTATCTTCCCACAACTTGAAAGTCCACTTGAAATTGAAATAACTCAAACAATGGCAGAAGAGGGACATGGATCCATTCATCTTAATCCTGAACAACAAAGAGCTGAAAATGAAAGACAACAAAGAGAATGGAGAAGGAAGAGAGAGGAAGAGGCAAAACAAGAAAATGATAGGAAGCTCGAAAACGACCGGAAAAGACAAGAAGATGGACTTGACCAAGAATCTACTTTCGGTTTTCCAATAATAGATACAAGTGCAATACTGGGAGAAGAAGTAAAAATGAAAAACATTCCACCTTCTGTGTTGCCAAACTTCTATGGAATGTCTACAGAAGATCCTGATTCATTCATGTTTGAATTTGATATCTTATGTAGAACATATGGCTATACTGATGATGTTCATAAGCTTCATCTTTTTCCTGCAACATTAAAAGCAGCATCTTTAAAATGGTTTATGGGTTTAGGAGAACAAACAATAGCCTCCTGGGATGATATGCGAACCGTCTTCCTTAAGAAATATCAAGCTTATTGTAGATCTAGAGATTCAAGGGAAGATGTGTTTAGAATGACACAACAAGAAGATGAAAATCTAGAAGAATATTTAGAAAGATTCGCATATAATCTTCAGAAGTCTAAACAACATTCTCTAAATCAAGAAACTGTTCGCACAATCTTCCTCAAAGGCATAAGAGATGAATACCTTGACATTTTGAATGTGATGGGTAAAGGAGATATTTCAAACCTTCCATTCGATGAAATTGTCGAGTTATGTCAGAAATATTCTAGAGGAAGATCAAAAACCGGAAGAAGGGAAGTGAGTTCTAAAGCAGCAAAGTCAGCTGCAGGAGGGATAACAAGAGCTGAAATAGGAAGTCTATTGGAAAATTTCAAAACAAATATTTTGAGTACATTAGGGACACAAGTGGATGTGCTAAAGGCAAACAAGAAGAAAGAAGAACAAGAACAAGCCTTAGCAATATTTTGTTCAAAATGTAAAAAGAAACATCCTTTGAGAGATTGTCCTTTGGATAGTATTCAAGTGTGTGGTCTTTGTACAGGCAATCATTCCACAGAGAATTGTGTAACATTGAAAGACTTACAAATGAACTCAATGGAAGAAGTGCCAGGAACAGAAGGTTTCTATTATGTTGCACCACGAAGACCATGGCCACCTAGAATGCCTCAACCAAATCAGCCACAATTCCCTCAGCAAAATTATGCTTATCCACCTTATAATCCTTGGACCCCTCCAATGCCATGGCAAGCTTGGCCTCCACAACAATATCCACAACAACCTGCACAAGGTTGGAGGGGATATGGTTATGGAAACCAACAACCTCAACAATATCAACAACATTACCAGCAACAATATCAACAGCCATTTTCATACCCACCATATCCACCATCCATGCCATTTCTGCAACAAAATTCTGCATATCCATTCCAACAGCAGAATCCACGACCATTGTTGACACAACCACAACAGTTACAATTACCTTCAAATCAACCCAGACCAACGCAATTGCCAGCCCAACCGGTGGCCAATCCAAATAACAAAGTGGACAAATCTGCATACACTGTAGAGGAAGCAGCATGTTATCCTACATATTCAATTCTTCCTCTTGATGATGTCCATCTAAGGTCTGGAAAAGTACTTAAGAAGGATTCTCCTCCAATTATAGAAGAACCAACTGAACAAGGAGAATCATCTGAAACATCACAAACTAAGGTACAAAATCAGAAAGGAACAAATGTTACAACATAAACACCACCTTATCCTGAAAGGTTGGTAGAGCAACAAAATCAAAATCAAATAACCCTTCCTGAATTTGATATCTTAGATGAGTTAAAAAATGCATATGTTAAGATTCCTTTGTTAAAAGCCATTAAAGAAATACCAATATACACAAAAACAATAAAGGAATTGTGCATTCGGAAAGAAAGAAAGAAAAAGGATCCTACAACAATCCAAGTCATTGGTAAATTAGCAAGTCTCATGTCTACTCAAACCATAGTAGAAAAATATATTGATCCTGGTATCCCAATGGTTACCATATCAATAAATAATTTCTCTGTACCAAATACATTAATAGACTTGGGAGCAGCTATAAACGTAATGACAATGGAGACAATGAAAACTTTGCAATTAAACAACATTAGATCAACTTCAACAGTCTTGGAATTAGCAGATAGATCTAAAGTTGTTCCTGAAGGAATGTTAGAAGATATCATAGTCTCCTTGGATTCATGGGAGTATCCTGTTGACTTCTTGATCTTGCAACCAAAGACAAACTTGGGAGGACATCCTCTGATTTTAGGCAGACCATGGTTAGCCACTGCTGATGCCTTCATAGGATGCAGATCTGGAAGTATGATAATTTCACATGGAGATGAAAGGAAACATATCACTCTTTATTCACCTGCACAAGCCACTTCTTTAGAATCAATACTTGAAACTCAGGAAAAGCAACAGACAAAAGCAGTTTTAAGTATCAATCAATTCTTTGATTTTAGAGAAGAAGAAGAGAATGAAGATTTGATGGACCTTTTTATCTCAGAACCAAGTATTTCAGAGCAGCTTAGGAAAGCTCAATATGAAGCTGCAAATGAACTTCTGAATCAATGTTTTCAGGAAACATGTACTGTTCAAACTTTGCAGAATTCTTTGGTAGACATCTTTCCTGTAAACACAGTTATCAACCCAACAATCAAAACAATTGAGGTACATCCTGGAAAACATTTAAATATTGGAAACCAGCTGCAATCAAAACAAGAACAAGAGGTAATTGCATTACTACAGAAATACTCAAAAGCATTTGCCTGGGATTATACTGATATGCAAGGAATCCATCCTAGCACATGTATCCACCACATCTATACAGATGATAAACTTAAACCTATTAGACAACCTCAAAGACGAATGAATCCTATGATGAAAGAAATAGTGAAAGAGGAACTGCAAAAACTGTTAAATGTTGGATTCATCTATCCTATTTCAGATAGTCAATGGGTTTCTCCACTGGTTGTTGTACCAAAGAAAAATGGAAAGTGGAGGGTATGTGTAGACTATCGAGAGTTTAAAAAAGCTACATTAAAAGATCATTTTCCTCTACCATTCATTGACCAGGTGTTAGACTCTTTGGCTAGAAAGAAATACTTCTCTTTCTTGGATGGGTTTAGCGGGTACAACCAGATTAGAATAGCAACAGAAGACCAAGACAAGACTACATTTACTTGCCCATGGGGAACCTATGCATATAATGTTTTGCCATTTGGTTTATGCAATGCACCTGCAACTTTTCAAAGAGCAGTGCTTGCGATATTTGCTGATCTAGTCCATGAGTGTGTAGAGGTTTATATGGATGACTTCACAGTTTATGGAAATACATATGATGATTGTCTCAACAATCTTGAAAAAGTCTTGAAGAGATGTCTCGAAACAAATCTATCATTAAGTAACGAAAAATGCTATATGATGTTGACAGAGGGTATAGTTCTGGGACACCATATTTCCGGTTCCGGAATTAAGGTGGATCCAGCCAAAATCCAAGTCCTAGTTAACTTGATGACACCTACAACACAAAAGGAGGTAAGAAGTTTCTTGGGCTATGCGGGCTATTATAGACGATTCATTGAAAACTTTAGTAAAATAGCTCAACCCCTGTTTAAACTATTAGCACGAGATGTTGAATTTCAATGGACAAATAGCTGTCAAAATGCTTTTCAAATTCTAAAAGACAAGCTCTCAGTGGCACCCATACTTCGAGGGCCAAACTGGTCTTTGCCATTCCATATTTCCACTGACGCATCAGATACTGCGATAGGTGCCTCTCTTGGACAAAAAGAAAACTTGTTCAATTATGCAATATACTTTATAAGTAAGAATCTGACACCTGCAGAAATAAACTACACAGTCACAGAAAAAGAAATGTTAGCCGTCATACATGCAGTAAATAAATTCAGGCATTATATAACAGGATATCAAGTTTTTATTCACACAGATCATTCAGCAATAAAATACTTGATGAATAAACCCATCACCAATGGACGAATTACAAGATGGCTCCTGTTATTGCAAGAATTTAATATCACAATACAAGACCGACCAGGCAAAGAGAATCAAGTGGCTGACTTTCTGTCCCGCATACAATCACCTGACAACCCAAATCCAGTTATAGACAACTTTCCAGATGAACATCTGTTTGCCATAACAGTAAAGACACCTTGGTTTGCAGATACTGCAAATTATTTGTCATCTGGAAAATTTCCAACTCAATTCACTAGCAAGCAAAAAAAGAAAATTGTTAGAGAAAGTTCTAGGTATAGCTGGGTGAATGGTGATTTATTTTATACTAGTTCAGATCTAATGATTAAAAAATGTGTGCGTGAAGATGAAATATTAGACATTCTCAGAGCATGTCATGATGAACCATGTGGTGGTCATTTTACAGACAAACGAACAGCATATAAGGTGCTGCAATTGGGCTATTACTGGCCATCCGTCTTCTGAGATTCTAAGGCATATGTCAAGCAATGTGACAGTTGCCAAAGAATAGGGAGACCAATCATGTCAAATGAGATGCCCCTCAAGCCACAGGTTCTTATTGAGCCATTTGAGCAGTGGGCACTTGACTTTGTTGGACCCATTAATCCACCATCAAATGGAAAAAGGTACATTCTAGTATGCACGGACTATGTAACCAAATGGGCGGAAGCCAAAGCAGTGAGCAGAGCAACAGAAGATACTGTGGTCACCTTCCTTTTTGAAGAAATTTTTGTGAGATATGGAGTACCTAGACAAATTGTAACAGATCAAGGAACACAGTTTACATCAAAGTTAGTACGGGATCTGACAGAGAAATACAAGATAAAACACAGAAAGTCTACACCATATCACCCTCAAGCAAATGGTCAGGTAGAATCCACAAATAAGGTCCTAGAAAATATCATGACTAAGACAGTGCAGCTGAACAGAAAAGATTGGTCTGAAAAGTTAAAGGATGCACTATGGGCCTACAGAATCACATGGAAAAATACAACTGGTTTTAGTCCATACCAGTTGGTCTATGGGAAAGAAGCCTTATTGCCTATCGAATTTCAGATACAAACATATAGACTAGCAGCTGAATTGGGAATGGACCTGACTGAAGCACAACAACAGAGGATCATGGAATTGAATCAATTGGATGAGCATCGTCAAAAAGCTATAGAACATACTACATTGGTGCAACAACAAAGAATGAAGTGGCGCGACAGATACATCAAAACAAAGACATTTCACAAGGGAGACTGGGCCTTACTTTTTGACTCCAAATTCAAAGACTTCAAAGCAAAGTTTACAACACACTGGCTAGGCCCATATGAAATTGAAGAAATCTTTGACAATGGAGCAGTAAAGATCAAGACAATTGACCAGGACCCCACCTCATTTGTTGTAAATGGACATAGGCTGAAAGTTTATCATCAGCCTATCAGTAAAGAAGCATTCATGAAACAACTGGTAGAAGAAACAGGACTGGAAATCATGGCTCAGCCATCTTCCAGTTTGGAAAATGAATAAAAATATAAAAAATAAAAATAAAAAAATAATAAAAAATAAAAAATGTATATAGAAAAAAAAAACAAAACATAAAAAATAATTTGTTTGCTGGTGAAAACCAGGCAACTGGCACCATGCAAACACGAATTCATAGGGGAAAACCAGGGTAACCTGGACTTTATGAATTCTATATTCTTGTTCTACTGTTCTCACACAATTTCAATGCAGGGCCTGTTCTCACACAATTGACTTGAGGACAAGTCAAACCTTCAGCAAGGGAGAGTATTGTAGCAAGCTTTTAGCTGGAACAGCTAAGGTATTGTATTGTCCACACAGGAACCTGAAGCAAACTTGTTGCAGCAGAACCAGATCAAAGGCAACACAACATTCCAGAAGCATTGCAGAGGGACCTGAGATGAGACATTATTACAAAGGGACCTGAACAATTCAAGAAATGGAGCATGGTGAACAAGGAGCAGTAATAAAAGTCTACTTTTCATCCATCTACAACATTTTGATTCCATTCCACCTGTACAAACAACATTCAAGGGAGTATATTCATAGCCATTTTGTGCTTGAAATTCAAATTTTTTTTAGGAACTTTTAGTTTTTGATCTAATTGAAGTTAGTACCTGAGGATATTCATTAACATTCATTCCTTATATATATCCCAAATTCCCTATACATATTCCATTTCATTCATATACATTCCCTATACATCTTCTTATAACCCTAGGTATTTTCTTTAAAAGCAAAAGACCAAGCTAGGACAACTCTTTTCACCTGCACATAAACTCAAAGCATTAGTGGTGGTAATAATGCACATAAACTCAAAGTTATTTGTTATACAACATATACCATAGTTTAAAAACATCAACGCGCCCAAAGTTATGGTATATAAATGCGCTAAAGTTATGGCATATAATATTTAAAGCGCAAAGGCTAAAACTATGGTATAACATCTAATGTGCAAAGGTTGCAAAGTTATGGCATATGAAATAAAGGATAAAGATTCGGGCGCATATCATATGGAATATAAGGTACATCAATGTTTGGCACATTTGCGCAACAAACCATATGATAATAATCAAATAGCATTGCGGTGGCCAGGTAATGAAATAGTATTATGTAAATATCATTGCAATGCAGGCGCACGACGGTGGCCATAATCAACAAATGTTGCAGCAATGAATGAAATGATAAACCATAAGCACCAAACAGGCCAACACGCAGGTACGGGTTTGACACGGTGTCATGGCAGCTTATGGCCATTGGACAATGTAACGGTGGAAGAGTCATGCGTTTGAAACAATAATTCGGCCATCCTCATGACGCAGTTGGGCGATTGGTCAAAGAGGACGGCCAAGTAACCACGCATTGAAACACCAATGGATGGGAGGCGTGGTACAGCCTTGAAACGGTCATAAACCAACCTCCCCTGCGCTGTTTAAACCACAAATCTTCATTGCCATAGCTCAGAGAGATCATGTTTGAAGCCGCAACACAGTAAAAGGAGAGTGGAATGAGTTGAGGCGATTTTAAAGAAGAAATCTGAGTTTAATGTGCAGAGAAAGCCGAGTTTCGGGACCTAGCAAGGTAAGACTGGAGTTTATTTCGCTCGGCGACTGTGGATATGTATGATTGCTTGTCATTAAACTGATAGATTTACTGCCTTGCCATCAGTTTGATTGACCGAAGAAATAGGGATTTGAGGTGCTCGGTTACATTCCACGCGCTCATTGACAGACAGGTAACACTATAAAACCGTGATAACTCCAAGATGACAGCACTTATGGATAGATTAACAGATTTTTATGCGTCAATCATGGTATAGAAACAGTGGTCAAACAGGCAGCATTTAAAGTTTAGATATCGCATGCATAACACGTTAGAAGAATTTGAATTGAATATGGAATATGATGCATTAAACACGGAGAGTTAGTTTGAAACAGGAAAGGCAGGGAGCGCCGAAGGTTGTTTATATGAGCGCTGATTGTTTAACTGTTGTTTCATTTAACATACCCTTTTGCTGCGCGCTATTAGCTGTAAGACATTGGTGGTCTCTGTCATTTGCCTGTGCATGTTAATATATGGTTTGACCAGAACAGGGGAACGCATATTGAATTGTCATATGCGTTATTGGCTGCCAAAAGGAGTCGGATTGTTGAATAAACTGTGTATGTAATATCATGCTGAGGCCGGGAGTTTTGTGAATATTTGGTTGAGGCCGAGAGCCTTTTTGTGCATTTCTGTGTTTTTATGATGAGCCATGTATGCATATTCTCTAAATCAAATGCTACATTCGAATGCCTTCATCATTGGTTTGCTTAGGACGAGAGATTTTGTTGAGAAATTTTGTTTAATAATGAGGCCGCAAGCTATATTCTCAGAATTTTATGATACAGTTGGAAGCCTTAGGCCGCGAACATTTTAAGAATTTTAGTTTTGATGATGAGGCCGAGAGCCAAATTCTTTCAGTTTTTGTTTTAAATACACAGTAAATCATGTTTTTTTGAGATGAGTAAACATGGTTATTGCGGCATGTGTATTTAATTTTCAAAACAAACAAAGATCAGTATATTAACAGAAGAGATATCCAGGTGTTGTTTGCATTAAACAGGGGATTAACACAGTGCTTGTCAAAAAGGAATATAACAGAGGTTAAAGAAGGCAGAGTTGAGTTGAGTCAGAGAAGGAAGGTAAGCCTCGTTGTTTTCAGAATTTCATTTTAAAAAAAAACAATAGTCATAATTTCTATTGTTAAAATGAAGTTAGTAACAACAGAGGCCTACATTGATTGGTTTACAGAAACTATGACAAACCGAGTAGAGCCAAGATTTCAGATAGAAAGCTGGGGAAAAGAGACTATAGAAAAACTTTATCAGTCAGGGATGATAGGATTTTTACAGAAGTTTAATGGCCATTCTGACGAGATAACCAAAGATTTTATAAATAATTTCAGTCAAGACCAGACTCGAGTAGGAGAAATCATTGTCCCGGTAACCCAAGAATACTTGTCCAAAGCCTTAGATTTGCCAATGATAGGGGAGAAGTATTACAAAGGTATACACTTCAAGGAGAAAGCATGGACTTTCTTCTTTGAGAAAAACCGGAAGGGGACATTTGATAGGACAAAAGGGATACCCAGGGAGTGGTTTAATGAACCATGGGGGGAATTGGTCTTGGTCATCCAAAAGTTCTTGACTTGTGATCGCGGATACAGTATTGCCCACTTGTATCATGTTAGATTACTACAGCACATCAAAGGGGAGGATAGGATTAATCTACCATATTTCCTATATAAGAGTCTTGTGAAAATGATTGAAACAGTAAAACAGGAACATAGGCCTAAAGCAGCACAGATATACCATCAAGGGTTAATCAAAATCCTAGTGGAGTACCAGGTGAGATCACAGGGCATAGTGTGGAGAGAATTCATGAATAAAAATCATTTTACTGAACAGATTATTGAGGTACAGGACAAAGTAGAACAGGAAAACAGGAGCTTGATGACTTCTCCCTTATATCCAAGAACAAGAGCTAGAAATATGGCCATGCATGAGACTGAAATATCTGTCATGTCTATTCCTAGGAATAAAAATTCCATTGACTTGGAAAAAGAAGTAGAGGCATATTCTCCCAGAAAACAAGAAGAGCATGATATTGCACAAGAAGTCCTTGAAAGGGATTCCACATATGATGATGATGCAGCAGCATCATTAATGAAAACAACACAAGACTTTGAAAAGGAAATCAATTTGGCCAAAATCCAAGACTTAACTGATCAATTGGAAATTAGCAAAATCTTGGAAAAGCAATTAAAAAGAGAGAACAAGGCACATAAAAAGGACAATGCTAAGCTGATCAAAACAAATGAAAAGTTAAAAGAAGAAGTAGGCAGATTGAAACAGAGAAATGAATTATTTTCCAAGCAAGCATTTAAATGGTTAAAGGACAAAAATATGTGGCAGGCCAAATATGAGAAACAAAAGGTTAAAGCAGCATTGTTCAAGGTAAAGCATGAATCAGGATTTGATTGTTTGGGTAGGGAAACAGCTACAGGTACAGCATCCACTACAGAAGGCAGAGGATCCAAGAGGAGCAAGCAAGCATGGGGACATGCTTGATGATAAGCAAGGGAGAGATGTTGGGCCTTAGTTTTGGTCTTATTTTGCTTTAAGAAACTTACCTAACCATCTATTTATCATCCATTTTCACTCCATTCATTCCATTTTAATGAATATTTGATGTCCAATCAGGTATTTAGCTTTAATTTGTCAATTTCTAAAGTTTTTATAAAAGTTTGATTTTAAGTGCAATTTTGGCAATTTCAGAAATTCCCGTAATCACTTCATGGTTGATATGGATGCAGGCCACTTCAGCACGAATGGGATACATGAATGGAAAGCTTGGGAACTAGGACCAAGCCACCTATGCTTGGTTCCAACAGAACGAGCTTTATTATGCCTATTTGGAGCTAGTCAATCATGACTAGTCATCCAAAAATCCCATCTAAATAGGGCAGTTTTGAGATTCCATGATATTGGTCATATTTCTTGGGATGAGGGTAGTGAATTCAACTTGGATAGATGGATTAGAGTAGCTGGGTTTGTTAGAGTGAATGTAGATCAGTTTGTTTCATGAGACTCCTTATTTAAGAGCCACAACTTTGATGGCTCATACATTGACTTAATATACTTTTATGCTGTAATACTTTTGGTTTGAAGACTTAATTTGAAGACTTGTGCTATCCTCATTTTGCTGCTCAATGCTATGGATGTGTGATGAGCCCCAATTTTTGGTACAATTTGGGCTCATTTGGCCTACTTGCTTTGCTCAAACCATTCATCTTTTATTGCTTATGCATTCATTTCTTGGTTTATTCGTGTTGTTTGTAGGAAGAAGGGTAGGCATTCTATCTACGTGACTAAAACATGATGATTTCAAGTTTTTGGCATTAAAAGGGAGAAAAGACCACGAGAAAGGAGACAAGGAGACAGTAAGGTGGCACTGCTGGTTTTTAGGAGAGGATGTCCACAGTCTCGGGGATCTTCCTCGTGATTCTCACCATAGCTCCGAGCTCCAACCAATCTCCCCACCGAGCTTAGAGGCAGCCAACCGTTCTACAGGAATAGCAGTTACAACTGTTCTACAGGATCAGCAATTTAACCTTCAGTTGGACAGCCGAGCTCCACAAATCAAGGAAACCTGTTGGATTATCATTTTGCATAAATACTGAGGCCGTAGCCTTTGATAGGAGCTTTTTGAACTTTTGCATTACTCTTGTAATTTCGAAGTACGAGCTACAGCTCGGTGTTGGTTCTTTTTGTAAGCCAGTTTTGGCATGACATCAGATTTTTGGTTATGAATAAAGGCAGGCAGATTTTGATCTCATTCTAAGTTTCTAAGGGAGCTATAACTCTCAGGTTAGGGCCCAACCTGAGAGCAATAGACCTCCTCTGTGTTGTAATGTTATTTGCCTTTCGTTCCAGCACTTCGTTTCTTTACTTTGACATGCAATTCGAATTTACAGTTTGCTGATTTAGTTTTTATGAGATTGAATAGGATTAGTTTATGGTGAATTTGCTTCCAGTTGCTTAGGTTAGAAGAGGATAGTTATAATTCATTGGAGCTCCAGAAAAAGGTTGTTAGAGATCACTGCCATCTCTGCTTAGGGATTGGGGTGCAGTCCATATCAACCACCAAAATGAAACGCAGTTCTTTTCACGTCCATGCAAGTTGCAACAGTTACTTTAGTCGTAGATCCATCCATGCACTTTGGTCTTGATCATTACTTCTTCATTCCACTTCCATGCACAAGTTTCTTTCACAAATTTCACTGTTGTTCATTGGTTCAAAATAGCACAGTTAACATCGGTTAAAGAGTTCTCGTTTTTGGTGACATTCATAGACAATTTGTTTCATCTACACTGCTCCACACCATTCCATTACCTTCCTCTTCTTGTCAACCACACCTGAAGCCACTCAACCGACCTCTGTTCAGCTCGTTTACCTTCCAGCTCTTCCATTCCTCACGTAGCTCCATTTACTTGACCTTTCGTTGATCCCATCCTTCCAGCCATCAACCCACCGCATGCACTCTTTCTCCATCTGACTTCTCTGCTCCTGAGCCATCACCAGTTCCATCTCCATCTCACCTATCCTCCCACACCACTCCATCACTTCACCATCTCCCAAAACTCCCACGGTCGAACATCCTGTAGAATTTCACAGACTTCCTGTAGAACCCCTGAGTTTCCTGTAGGATCCCCTGCAGACTTCCTGTAGAAGCCTGCAAACTCGGTTGCTGAGCATCTGAACGTGGTAGACTTCTGTGGACTAATGCTAGAGACCCTCTGGGACCTCCCCTAGCCATCCTGACCTTGCCCATGCTTTCCTTCCATTTGAACCGCTCCTGCACAGTCAAACCCTAATCAAAAGCACCATCACAATAAATCCAACCACTTAATGACAAAATACAAAAACATGTCTTTTCAGATGCAAATAGCTTAGATTCATGTATTTCAACTCACTGCAAGTAATGGCATCATTGGTAGAAGTTTCATTCACATTTTTGCATTGTAGGGGTCAAGCTAGTTAAATTAGGGTTTATTAGGGTTTCCATGCTTTGTTGGCTTTCAATTTCCTTTTTGCAAAGTAGGTTAGCTTCCTTCAAGATAGCTTTCGTCCATCACTCATAAAGCTTATTCTGAGAGCATATAGAAGTTGGCTTGAGCCCTAGCGGACTTGTGCCAGCTGACCAAGTGACAGCTGCGACAAGAGCTAGTACTTGTGCATACAGCACCGTCGCTTCCAAGTTTGTACGAACTACCGGGTTGATAAAATTAGAGATAGGAAGCTCCAGGAGTTGTAGCATTATTGCTACAATACTGGAGCCCACCATCTTTTTAGCGCCGTTGCCGGGGAAGTGTCAGAGTATTAGTAATTGTTGCTATTCTTCTATTTTCTACTACAACCTTCTACTAAGTAGTTTATTTCATTTCCATTATGCAATTTCATTTATGAAAAAGTAGATTAGCATTTCCTGCTTTCATAGATTAGCATTTCCTTTCTGCAAGCGTAGACTAGCATTTCCATTCTTGCAATTTCATTTGAGCAAAGTAGATTAGTTCTTTCCTGCTTTCAGTTTAATTCTGCATCTTTCATAGTTAGTTGTAGATCAATCTGTTTCAGTTTTGCAGGTACCAAAGGAAAAAAAGCAAAAACAATCAAAAGAAAAAGAAAATCTTTTCCATTTCATGCCTTGTAGGAACCGAGATAGATCAGGCAAATTCCTACCAAACACCCCTACCACATCACTGAGTCACCCTTCTCTCTTCTTTGGTGACAGTGACCCAGAAGAACCTATAGGTGAACATCCTGAGATATACAAAGATCCTATAGTAGAAGAAGAGTTAGAGACCACTCCATCTGAAGCTATGGCTGACAATAGAAGAGAAGATGAGAGAATAGAAGGTGCCTTCCCCATCCGAGAGACCAATGGAGAGATGAAAATGAAGAACATTAGCCCCTCTGCCTTACCTCACTTCCATGGGCTGACTACTGAAGATCCGGATACCTTCCTGTTTGAGTTTGCTGTCCTTTGTAGAACCTATGACTATACTGAAGATGAGAAAAAGCTGAAACTTTTCCCTTCCACTCTTAAGGATGCAGCATTACGCTGGTTCATGGGCTTACCTGGGAATAGTATCACCACTTGGGCTCAGATGCAGCAAGCTTTCAATACCAAGTACCGGGATTACTGTAGGTCCAAGGAAACAAAGGGGGAAATCTTTCGGATGACCATGGGAGATGATGAGTCCTTAGAGGATTATGAGGAGAGGTTCCAACTAAGCTATAAGCGGGCCAGGTGCACACTTGACCCTGAATCCCTCATGTTGGTCCTGCTCCGAGGAGTCCCTGAAGACCTCTTAGATACCCTTCACATGTTAGCTGGGGGGGACATTTACCAACTACCTTATGAGGACATCAAGACTGTGTTTAGAAACCACTCCAGGGCAGCTCGGAAACGAGGTAGAGGAAACCTCCTCTCAACTAGTGTCCCTTTCTCCAAACATGAGCTTGCAAATCAATTATAAGATCTTAAGAGTGAGGTGAGACAAACCATTGCCATGCAACTTGACACATTCAGGATTCAGCAAAAGAAAGAAGAAGTTGAGAGAGCCTTGGCTGTCTTCTGTCCTAGGTGCACAAGGAGACACCCTAAGAACGAATGTCCATTGCATTCGGTTGAAGTGTGTTTCGTTTGTGAGGAGGACCATCCCACAAATCAATGTCCCACCTTACCTGGGTTTAAAGCCATGTACCAAGGGACAGAAGCTCCCACTGAACCTCTCTATTACCTTAACCAAAGGAGGCCACAAGGATCTAGACCTTATCAGCAGGGGATGCAAGGGGCATCTCAAGCTTATTACAGCCCCAACCAATCGACTCCTATGCCTTCCTGGGGTCCCCCTGCTCATCCTTCATGGTCCATGCCTCCTCCATGGTCTTATCCACCTCAGTACCCCACTCAACCTACTTCTCATTCGTATCACTCACATGCCCAGCCACAGCCTCAATGGAATGCACCTCAGTCGGGGTGGAGACCCCAATACAACACTCCTCCTGCCATCTTGCCTCCACCACCAGTTCAACCTCAGCCATTACCTCCTGCTCCTCCAAGGAAACCTCAAATGCCTGCTCAACAGAACCTGAACCCCAACAATAGACAGGCCCAACAGGTATACACTGGGGAAACCTCATGCCCTACCTATGCTGTGGAGATCCAGGAGATCAATATTCGATCAGGAAAGACTCTACCAGATCGCCAACCTCCTCCCCCAGAGGATGAGGAAGATAAACAGGAAAGTGAACCAAAGGCTATTCCACCCTTTCCTGAGAGACTAACAGCCACCACACAACCCAACCCAGAGGAGGATGAGCTTCTGGGTGAGCTCAAGCAGTTGTGTGTAAAAATACCACTTCTCCAAGCCATCAAGGATGTGCCAATATACAACAAACTGGTTAAGGAGAAGTGTTTCAAACACCCAGGCAGACGGAAGAAAGATGCTTCAACTATCAATGTCATAGGACAACTGTCTGACCTTATATTAGGACAAGTCATCTGCCCAAAGTACCTAGATCGTGGAAGTCCTGTGGTAGATGTCGACATCAATGGCACCATTATACCTCACACCTTGATTGATCTGGGGGTTGCCATTAATGTGATGACCAAGGATACCATGCTTAAACTCAATCTTCAGGGTTCCTCGAGGAAGACCTCGACAGTACTGCAATTAGCAGATCGCTCCACTGTGACTCCCGAAGGGATTGTGGAGGATGTCTTGGTCTCTATTGACTCTTGGGAATACCCTGCAGACTTCCTAGTTCTGCAACCAAAGGCAAAGCTTACTGGATATCCTCTCATTTTGGGAAGGCCTTGGTTAGCTACTGCAGATGCTTACATAAGTTGTCGTGCAGGAAACATGACCATCAAAAATGGTCCCATGTCCAAGCAACTAGTCCTATACCCTCCTGCCCAACCCTCCTTAGAGCATGACTTACCACTCTGGTTGGAAGAAGGAGAGGAAGACGAGGTGTACTCAACACCTCTGTGCACCTTAGATACCACTAGAAGAGACCCCCCAACCGAGGATGACTTGATCGAGACCTTGATCCATAATCCACCTTCCAGTGCACTACCCTTAGAGAAATTGGTGGAGGAGGCCCAAGCTAGCACCTTAGTGGACCTTTGTACAACCAACCTTGTTACTCCCAGAATCAAGAATGTGGAGTTCGGCCCTGAGAAAGCATTGAAGATCAGCTCCTCCCTATCTCCTTCCCAGGAAAAGGAGCTGTGTAGTCTGTTGGCCAACCACCTAGATGTTTTTTCTTGGAGCTATAAGGAAATGAAAGGAGTCCATCCTTCGGTCTGTACCCATCATATATACATCAAAGAGGATTGTAAACCGATAAGGCAACCTCAGAGGAGAATGAATCCAACCCTTAAGGACATTGTCAAGGAAGAATTGCAAAAACTGTTGGATGTCGGGTTCATCTACCCCATCTCAGATAGTGAATGGGTGTGTTACACAGTAATTTATCACTGCCTTCCTGTCAGTCGCCCTGCTGTGTCCAAGAAGTCACAATCACTAAGTGTTTGATCCCTGAACTGGCTTAAAACCCATTTTTCCAAAGTTTTGTGTATCAGCGCGTCTGTTCCTAAAATAACCGCGATGACCAGCGCCCCACAGTGTATTTCGTGCGCTGCCATCGCGGAAGAACATCACTTTTCCGCGATGACTCACAGCGTGGCTTTCGCGTGTCCTTCCGCGCTGACATGACTTGTTCAGTTATTGTTATGTGCTGACAGCGCGGCAGTCTCCATATAATCCGCGCTGATCCAGTTTGGGCGAATTTGTTCAAACAACCAGCCTTCCAGATCTCTCCAGGCTTGGTTGTTAGCTTTGTGAATGTCGACTCCCTTCTATGGCATGTCTGTTCGACCCTTTGCAACTACTCCCCTTGAAGATAAGCTCATCCTTCCCCCTTTTTAGGAGACTCCTTCTCCTATATAAACTTCCACCACTACCATGAGCAGCTAGTTAGAAACTAGCTAGACTTAGCCTGATCGTACAGAGCTTGTAGTGCTCAGATTGCTGCTATAGGTGTGGTGTGTTAGGAGTGGAAGTGATTGATTGCTTTGGGAAGTTTGTTTGTGACATTTGTGTGAGAGAGAGAGAGTTGTTTGTCTTGGGAGAATCATCCTCAAAGGTGAATGCTTGAGATACATGCTGACTGGCCCCTCCTGAGAAGGTTACCGACGTCAGAACATTTGGTTGTACTCTTCTCTATTTTGATTAATAATAGATGACTGTTATTATTGTTCCATTCTCATTTGTACTTGCAATGGTTAAATGTGAATTACATCTTTTCTGACCGATGTATGGTTGCTTTTACTAGATTTCACGCTTGTGTTTGTTTCCTCTTCGTGTGTGCAGGTATCCATTCGCGGGGATCGCGGAGGATTGTGACCAGCCGAAGCGAAGGAGCGGAGGTTACATCTCTTCGTCAAACAACAGCGCTGGAATCCAAGTAGGTGCTCTTTGCCTCTTGTTTAATTGTAATTAGGAACATGCATAGCAGCATTGTTTGATTGTTGCTAGACCCTTGCTGGGCTAGTAGGGATCGCCTCTATCCGTAGAGGGGATTTACCTCTCCAACAATTTGGCGACTCCGCTGGGGATCAGCCTTTTTGTCTCTTGAGTCCATCTTTGTGTTTGAATTTGATTGCTCTCTTTTTGAAATTGGGGATTAATTATCAGTCTTTTGCGTTTCCTGGGTTGATCTGGGAGATGCCCCTGTTTGATTGAAAGATTGGCTGTTTTGATTTGGGAGTTTTGATTTGCCTGTCACTATTTTTGAGCTCCATCGCGGATTTAATTTTAACAGTCGCGCTGACATCGCGCTCACCCTTTTGCAACATCCTGTTCATCGCGTAAATACGCCTAACAGTTGCGACGATCCTGGAAAATCGGATCAGCGCGGAAAAGACGTGTATAGTCGCGATGTCAGCGCCACTTGCTAGCTTAATTCCGCGCTGACCTTGGGTTTCTAGCTTAATTCCGCGATGACTGTGTTTTTCTGAGATCAGCTCGGTTTTTTGGGCAAAAGTCGCGCTGACAGCTCGGGTGGTCTGTGTAAAAGTTGCGCTGACATGGGTTTTTAGTGTAAAACTTGCGCTGACTCCTGAAAAGTTGTTTTTATAACTTTATCTCCTGAATTCATCAATCTTTCTTATCCCCTGTGGTTTCTTGTCCCTCATTAGCTTGTTTTGATTGCTTTTTGGTTAAGGGATGCTCTCTCTTTGATTTCATTCGAGTGACTCTTGTGTTTTTAGACCATGTGACCTAGCCCCTTAGAAGTTTCATCGAGAAACCGTTTGCTTGGGTTACTTGTCTATTCAACATTCGTCCACAACCCTCTTATTGATTTGCTTGAGGCTTTTTCACTGCTTGTTGCTGGTTGATTTTTAGTGTCGATTATTGAACCATCTTTTTTATGTTGATTCGATTTCTTCACTACCAAGCATAGATTACGATTGTTTGGATCGATCAGTTCACATTCGCTTCCTCCTTGCTTCAAATCCTTGCTTGTCTTGCCGAGCTTAGATCACATAGCTCGTGCGGAACTTAGTTTTCCTTTTGATTTGGAAGCCTTCGTTGGATGTTTTGGGAACTTTGTGTGCTTTCATTAAGTGATTTGCTTGGTGTCCCGCTTCCTCCAAATTCATTTAGATGCTTTGTGCCATTGGAAGAAAATCAAACTAGTAGCTTTGCTTTGAGAATTGAAAAGGAAAAGAACATTTCGTTGATTTGCATTTTCAAAAGAAAAAGTTTCCTTTCCTTGCTTTTAGCTGCATTAGATTGTTTGATTGCTTGCGTTCATTTTGTTTGATCAAAAATTCTTTACCTTCTCATAGCTAGAATTCATCGAGCAAAATGATTCTTTTTGACATGTAGTTTGCATCTAGGTAATTGTGAGAGAACATACGATAGGACCTGAAATCAAAACTTAATCTCAAGATCAACTATAAAATGAACCAAATGAATCTAAAAACGCATTGGAACTAAACGCAAATATCTAGAGGTCTAGGTTAGAGACGTGTTCCGGCGTCTTTAAACATAGTCACTGTTGTTTCACATTACGGTTGGGTGATTCCTCCTTCTGTGACTCGACAGTGGTCTAACACGGACTGTGCTCCCACGTACCGTCGCGTATATAGGGAGACCCCACTAGGCTTTTATCCTTGATCCATAGGAAGCCGAGTCTGCCGCCTTACGATTCGCAATGCAGTGAACACAGCATTCACGAAGATTGACCACCCGTACCCTAAAAAGTATTCTGTGGTTTTGCGAAAAGTCTGGCACACCTTTTACCTAGAATCTCCAGAGCAGTCACTTTTGATCCTTTTCGGACTCCCTAAATGAAAAGGTGTAAGTGAGCGTCTTGTCGCTTCGTGCTCATTAAATATTCGAAGGAGACTGGAGTCATCTTTTCGTCCTTTTCTCGACTCTTGAAACATGAAAAGGTCAAGTCTAATTCCAATGTCTTAAAAAAAAATTTCGGCCTCGATAACATTTCCTGGTTAGATCTTGTGTGCGCTAGCTTGAGTAGGTTTCGCTTTCTTTCTCAATGGAAACTTTTCCGGGGTTCACCAACCCAAGTTCCCCTCCTGATGGGAATCCTGGTCATTTCCCTCCTCTCGGGAATGTTGGTGCTCCTTATATGGCAACATTATCCCTTCCAGGGTTAACTGTTGGGTTGCCTGTTTGGTTGTTTTCGACCTCTTTGGTCCCCACCATGTCGGCTGTTAGTCCATCAGTCCCTCCACCTGAACAACATCATGTTGATCCTAAGGTGGATCTCTCCCCTTCGACGCCTACTTCTACGTCATCCTCTTGTACTTCGCCTGGTGAAATTCTTGATGTGAGTAACCAGGTGGCTAAGAAGAAGAAGAGGAAGACCAAGAAGAAGAAGTCCCCTAAGGGAGGGCCTACACACACAGTCCCCCTCTCAAGTCCAGCTATCCACTCCAGTACACCTGAAGTTGGGTCACCTTCTGCTCCTCCGCGGAAGGTCAAGTTTCCTTGTCGATTATGCAAGGAGGACCATCTGCTTCGTGATTGTCCTGGAATTCCCCGGGTATTAGAAGTTTGGTCTCACGATCCGGCCCACCCTACATCGTCCACTGATGATCATGGCGGTGCTACCTCATCAGTTAGGAATGGTAAGGAGGAAGGGAAGTTTCGAATCCCCTGTCGACTTTGTGAAGGAAAACATCCCCTTCACCTTTGTCCACTCATGGATAAAGCCTCCAGTGTCTTGGAAAGTCTTGCTGCTCCTACGCATCCATTTCCCGCTGGTTATCAACGTCTTTCTGCGACTGCAGATCGCGCCCCTGTTGACAAAGAGATTGCTTCATATTCCTCTCTTGTCCAGGCTCCTCTTCCCGAACCTGGCTGTCCCCAGCCTGTTCCAGACCCGCCGTTGGTCGGAAAGGGTGTTGATTCGAGTTCACCTCCTCTCAACCACTCTGTTTCGGAAGAGCAAAATTCTCATGTTCTTCTCGTCTCCTCAGATTCTCCTAAGCTTGATAACGGTTCTCCTGAAACCTCTCCGGAGAATTTAGATTCGGTTCTTTCCGAGCAGGGGGGCAACCATATGGTTCCCCCACCAAGTAGTTCGGTCATTTCTTTTGATTGGAGTCGTTTGACTACCCCTCCCCTTCCATCCCACGTGCCTTTCTGGGTCACCGCCTATGCTTGCAATAAGGCGCTGCCCGGCACTGTGTTAGACGAAGGAGCATCGGTTAGTCTCATGCCCGTTACTACTTGGCGAGCTTTGGGTTCCCCATCACTTGTACCTGTTGCGCCGCATCTCACCGCGTTTGATGGCGGAACGAGTCAGCCATTAGGGATCCTTCCACAGTTTCCTATCACTTTGGGAGGCAAGACTGTCTATATTGACGTCTCGGTTACCCAAGGTTCTTTAGACTTCAGTCTTCTCCTTGGTCGTGACTTTGTGTATGCCATGGGAGCCCTTGTTTCTTCACTTTTCCGTGTGGTTTGCTTTCCACACGATGGAAGAATTGTGACGTTCGATCAATTATCGTTCGTTCGTCCACAACCCCCTCCGGCGCACTCATCCTTCCCTCCTGGCCTTCATCCACAAGTTGCATCTGCCTCGCCGCAAATCAACTATGTGGCCACCTACCCCGTGCCCGTACCCAGTGATGACACCATCGTGCATAGTGTCCTGGGGGCATTAGGTCCTGATTTCCAAGATGTCGGCCTTCCCTCCGGAGCCACTTTCTTGGGGGCCTCCACTTCCCGTTCATTATGATGAAGTCTGGATGGAGCATAGTTCCTTTCCGGTGTCAAGCTCCTTAAAAAATGAAACCAGGTCTGGTGGAGCATAGTTCACTTTCCTATGTCAAGCTCCTTAAAAAATGAAACTAGGTTGGTCGGAGCACGGTTCTTTGTCTTGTGTCAAGCTCCCTAAAAAATGAAACAAGACGTTCCGAGGATAGTTTTGATCTGGTGGCGACCTCGTTAAAAAACGAAACAAGGTGGTCGAGCATAGTTCCTGATCTTGTGTCAAGCTTGTTAAAAAATGAAACAAGGGTTATGAGGATAGTTCTTTTATTGTGTCAACCTCATTAAAAAATGAAACAACTCCCTTTCCAAATCGAGTCTCTTGATTAAGATCTCGTAAAATACAAGTCGAGTCTTTCCAAGATCTCAAAAGTGAACCTTCATTCCATCCACTTTGTTGAATGCAATGACGCTTGGGGGGCATGTACCTCGATTCGCATTATTATGCTGGGGGCATGCGAACTTATAACAAGCATAGTTTTTCATTTCAAGCTTGTGTAAACATGAAACCGAATCCAAGCAGAGTTCTCCATGGTTCAAGCTTGTGTAAAAATGAACCCATACCCTGATTTACATCTCGTGATTGCCATGTTTACCCGCTGAATTCCGCTAGATGAGCCTTGGTTGTTTTCATTCCATCGCCACCATCTCTTTGGCCGATCATATGCTTTCACTTGGTTGTTTTACCTTTCCTGAGGGACCGCAGTTATGAGTGGTTTTGATAGCCAGCCTCTTGACCATTACATGTTTTGAGCAGTTCCACCTTTGCCGGAACCAGTTGCTACCCTTTATACCACTCGTTCCTCTAGGACGAGTCTCCTTTAAGCTCTTTTCTGACTCGTAAAATATGAAAAGATTGCCGAGTATTTTCCCCTTTTTTGACTCGTTAAAGAGAATAAAAATGGAGGTCTGCTTTCAGCTCTTTTCTGACCGTTTAAAGATGAAAAGATTGCCGAGTCCCCCTCTCGACTCGTTAACGGAACGAGAGGCGGTCACTTTTAAAGCTCTTTTTTCGACCGTTTAAACTAAAAAGATTGCCGGGTGTTTGTCGTTTCGCACTCGTTATTGGCTCCAAAACGATGTACTTATGACCGCTTTTCTACTTTTTCGGGTCGAAGTCACTATTTACGAAAAGTACTCCTCGATCATTTTGGTCGGGCGGTTCTTTCGGGTATTGTTTTATACTTTTTCGGGCCCGAGGGACACAACTGTACGAAAAAGGACCCCCCTGGAGTCTCCTTTTCCGCATTCTTTTCAGACTCTCGAAACAAGAAAAGAAGCCGAGTTTTTCCTTTGTCAGGCTCGTTAAACACTCAATGACATCGGATATTGTCAACATGACACACACCAAGCATATGTTATCCCCGTCAAGCTTGTCATCCAAAAATAATCGGGGTACCTGCCTGCAAAGGTGGGGAAAATGGAACTTTGATTACAGTCGTCTCGGCAATACGTCACTCTTGAACATGGCACTCCGCTGTTTCGTGTCTGGGTGGGGTCATCTCATCTCGTTTTTACTAGCCTCCATGGGTTTGGGACATCCTATTTGACCTCTCATCTGTTCATTGCCGTCATCATCCTACCCACTGCTCATTTGATGTCAAGTGCTGCCAAATCCGTTACAGTGCCGTTATATGTTCAAGAGAAGTTGTCCTCTGCCACAAAGCAACCTCGTTCGCTATCTCATCACAAATTATTATACCTCTGTCTCGTATCGATGATGTGGGAATCATCATGGCCCACCTTCGATCAAGGCCACTTCTCGTCGACTTCAACTCATTATCCGAGAAAGTGACTTAGAGACTCTTTCCAGGTGCCTTGGAGCCTGCATGCCTCAATGGCAAGTTCCTCGTGTTCGACGCAAGGTTTACATCATTGACCTACGATCGAATGGTTCCGTGGGTGTTCGACACCAGCTCATTGATTCACACGCTACGGATTGTACCTATAGTACCTTGAGGGCCATTGTCATTATTGGTGGTACCTCTCGCGTCTGTTAACGGTTCTCATCATTGGCCGGTAATCAGACGATGTTCATGCATGTTCGACTCCAACCCCTGTATTCACATGTGTGGACTTGTACTCTGTTCGGGTCGAGATGGAGCGCAAGACCCTGGATCCTTGCTCACTGTGGTCCAGGTTGCGATTTTGTGGATAATCATTACATGACTCATTGATGGATGGCTGCGCCCATACCTGAGTTTTCATGGATGGCTGCGACCATACCTTGTCATTATTATGGTCTCTTTAGCTGGGTGGCTGCGTCCATTCCATAGACCAGTCTCGCATGTCTTTTGGATGGCTGCGCCCATGCCTAGACTGCATGTATGTGATTGTCAGAGATTTTTCGGTACTTCCTGGTGGTGTTCCAGTTCGGCGTGTGTTGTAAAGCATTTCACCCCTCCCACTCTCTCGGTCTTCATGCTTTAGGGGGCATCTGTTACACAGTAATTTATCACTGCCTTCCTGTCAGTCGCCCTGCTGTGTCCAAGAAGTCACAATCACTAAGTGTTTGATCCCTGAACTGGCTTAAAACCCATTTTTCCAAAGTTTTGTGTATCAGCGCGTCTGTTCCTAAAATAACCGCGATGACCAGCGCCCCACAGTGTATTTCGTGCGCTGCCATCGCGGAAGAACATCACTTTTCCGCGATGACTCACAGCGCGGCTTTCGCGTGTCCTTCCGCGCTGACATGACTTGTTCAGTTATTGTTATGTGCTGACAGCGCGGCAGTCTCCATATAATCTGCGCTGATCCAGTTTGGGCGAATTTGTTCAAACAACCAGCCTTCCAGATCTCTCCAGGCTTGGTTGTTAGCTTTGTGAATGTCGACTCCCTTCTATGGCATGTCTGTTCAACCCTTTGCAACTACTCCCCTTGAAGATAAGCTCATCCTTCCCCCTTTTTAGGAGACTCCTTCTCCTATATAAACTTCCACCACTACCATGAGCAGCTAGTTAGAAACTAGCTAGACTTAGCCTGATCGTACAGAGCTTGTAGTGCTCAGATTGCTGCTATAGGTGTGGTGTGTTAGGAGTGGAAGTGATTGATTGCTTTGGGAAGTTTGTTTGTGACATTTGTGTGAGAGAGAGAGAGTTGTTTGTCTTGGGAGAATCATCCTCAAAGGTGAATGCTTGAGATACATGCTGACTGGCCCCTCCTGAGAAGGTTACCGACGTCAGAACATTTGGTTGTACTCTTCTCTATTTTGAATAATAATAGATGACTGTTATTATTGTTCCATTCTCATTTGTACTTGCAATGGTTAAATGTGAATTACATCTTTTCTGACCGATGTATGGTTGCTTTTACTAGATTTCACGCTTGTGTTTGTTTCCTCTTCGTGTGTGCAGGTATCCATTCGTGGGATCGCGGAGGATTGTGACCAGCCGAAGCGAAGGAGCGGAGGTTACATCTCTTCGTCAAACAACAGCGCTGGAATCCAAGTAGGTGCTCTTTGCCTCTTGTTTAATTGTAATTAGGAACATGCATAGCAGCATTGTTTGATTGTTGCTAGACCCTTGCTGGGCTAGTAGGGATCGCCTCTATCCGTAGAGGGGATTTACCTCTCCAACAGGGTGTCCCCTCTAGTGTTGGTTCCCAAGAAAAATGGGAAATGGAGAATCTGTGTGGACTAACGAGAACTGAACAAAGCTACCAAGAAAGACCATTTCCCTCTACCTTTCATAGATCAAGTGTTGGATGGACTGGCAGGAAAGAAGTTCTTCTCTTTCCTGGATGGGTTTAGCGGGTACAACCAAATCCAAATCAGCCCGGAAGACCAAGATAAGACCACCTTAACTTGTCCTTGGGGTACCTTTGCCTACCGAGTCCTTCCCTTTGGGCTATGCAATGCTCCTGCTACCTTCCAGAGAGCTGTCTTGAGCATCTTCTCGGAGCTGGTCCATGATGCAGTAGAAATCTATATGGATGACTTTACTCCTTATGGGGCCAACTTCCAGGAAGCATTGTCCAACCTGGGAAAAGTCCTAACCAAATGCACCGAGATGAACTTGTCCCTTAGTCCTGAAAAATGAGAATTCCTAATGACTGAAGGGACCGTGCTAGGCCATACCATTTCTTGCCAAGGGTTGCAGGTGGATCCTAACAAAATTGCTCTCATCAAGAGGGTTCCACCTCCTCAAAAGGTAAGGGATGTCCGGAGTTTCTTGGGATTAGCAGGATACTACCGGAGATTCATTAAATATTTCAGCAAGCTAGCCTCGCCATTGTTCGGTCTGTTGGCAAAAGATGTGGAGTTTAAATGGACTGACGATTGTCAGAGGGCTTTAAATGAATTGAAGGACAAGTTGGTGTCAGCCCCAATCCTGAGAGGTCCAAACTGGGCCCTACCTTTCCACATCCACACTGATGCCTCGAACAAAGCCATAGGTGCAGCTTTAGGACAAGTTGAGCAAAAACTTCCATATGCCATTTACTTTGTTAGCAAAAACTTGTCCAAAGCTGAGCTGAATTACACTGTAACCGAGAAAGAATTCTTGGTTGTGGTCCATGCACTGAACAAGTTCCGACATTATATTACTGGTTACCAGACCTTTGTACATACTGACCATGCTGCAATTAGATATTTAATGAATAAGCCAGATGTGAATTCTCGTATTATTAGATGGTTACTTTTATTGCAGCAGTTTGATTTGACCATTGTTGACAAACCAGGTAGAGAAAATGTTGTTGCTGACTTTTTATCGAGATTGGATTTGTCTGCAGATGAGGATGGAACAGTGGATGACCATATGCCCGATGAACATCTGTTTGCTATTTCAGTACTCTCTCCATGGTTTGCTGATATAGCAAACTATCTTGTTTCAGCACAGTTCCCTCCGCACCTATCTTCCAGAGAGAAGAGCAGAATCATCAGAAAAAGTGCCTCATTTACTTGGATCGGGGGCAATCTGTTCAAGCTTGGCCCTGATCAGATCTTAAGGCGTTGTGTAAGGGAGGACGAAGTCTTTGATATCCTCCTCACTTGTCATGATGAGCCTTGTGGAGGACATTTTGCAGCAAAGAGAACTGCCTTCAAAATCCTGCAGGCAGGCTACTATTGGCCCACTCTTCATCAAGATGTCAGAAGATATGTCAGTCAGTGTGACCAATGCCAAAGAATGGGGAAACTGACCCAAAGGGATGAGATGCCTCTCCAACCTCAAGTGACTCTTAAGCCATTTGAGAAGTGGGGCATGGACTTTGTGGGCCCAATCAACCCCTCTTCGAGGCAAAGGTCTTACATCATTGTGTGTACTGACTATTTGACAAAGTGGGCAGAGACCAAAGCAATCAAAGCAGCAACAGAAGAAAAGGTGGCCGAGTTCCTAAGAGAAAACATCTTCTATAAGTTTGGCTATCCAAGAGAGCTGGTCACCGATCAAGGAAGCCAGTTCACCTCCAACCTGGTTGAAGATCTACTAGCTCATCACAAGATCAAGCATAGGACTTCCACCCCTTATCACCCTCAAGCAAATGGGCAGGTGGAAGTCACCAATAGAGCATTAGAAGGGATCTTGACTAAGGTGGTGAGCAGCAGCAGAAAGGACTGGGCAGATCGCCTGGTTGAAGCCACATGGGCTTACAACACCACTTGGAAGACCACCACCGGCTTCACACCGTATGAGCTGGTCTATGGGAAGAAAGCTTTGCTGTCCATTGAGTTTGAACACAACACTTTGAGGATGGCAGCTCAGCTGGACCTAGATCTCAGCCATGCACAACAAGAAAGGCTATTGTAGCTGAATGGCCTGGATGAGCACCGAATGCAGGCCCTCCTTCACTCAGAAGTGGTTCAACTTTAGAGAAAGGTGTGGCATGACCAACATCTCCATGACAAGCAATTTCATCCGGGAGATTGGGCTTTGTTGTATGACTCCAGATACAAAGATTTCAAGGGGAAGCTGAGAACCAGATGGCTAGGACCATATGCAGTGGAAGAATGCCATGACAATGGATCTGTCCTTATTCGAACCATTGATGAGGAAGCCATTCCCATGCTTGTAAATGGGCATCGATTGAAGATCTACATGAGACCTCTCTCAAGACAAGAGTTCATCAAAACTATGGAGAAATCTGTATTGGTCATAGAGAAGGGTTCTGCCTCTGCTTTTGGCATACCCTGAAGGATATATAAAAAAAAAAAAAAAAAATAATAATAATAATAAAGATCCTTGGGTGAAAACCTCTCTGAGGCGCCCAAGGCAGGTAGTAGGGGTGAAAACCTCATTGAGGCGCCCCTATTGTCTTTCAAAACAAAAAAAAACAAAAAAAAAAAGGAAAAGGTTTGGAAAAGATCCTTGAGTGAAAACCTCTCTGAGGCACTGAGGGTAGATGGCACGGGTGAAAACCTCTTTGAGGCGCCCCTGTTATCTTTCAAAAAAGAGAAAAGAAAAAAAACAATAAGCAAAATATGGTAAAATTGCATGC
Source organism: Pinus tabuliformis (assembly GCA_031772625.1). Lineage (NCBI taxonomy): Eukaryota > Viridiplantae > Streptophyta > Pinopsida > Pinales > Pinaceae > Pinus > Pinus tabuliformis. The sequence continues at coordinate 48,110,928 of CM062807.1, read as the reverse complement.
AGGTTGCAGATGTTCTATGGAGGAGAGGAAGCCCTTCAACTCAAAGCCAAGGGTCCGTATCATGCTGTCAAGGGACCTCACCAGCACCTCCTCCAAGGATACCCATGTTTTTTCAAGGTATGTGCAATTTTATCATGGTTTGAATCTTCTACAGGAAGATGCAGTCTTTCTACAGGAAGACGCGGATTTTCTACAGGAAAGTGCAGACTTTCTACAGGAAGCTCTGCGTTCTACAGGAAACTTCCTGTAGAAGTTTGGGACGGCCCAGAATTCATTTTAAAAGGAGATCTAGCGATTACGGATCGGTTTGGACGCATGCAAGCCTCTGTTGGCACCTGTGCACATCGTTGTTACCTTGCTCCACCATCCTTGTCGACATGCAACCAAGTCCCCTGCACCAACAAAGCAGATCGATGAGTTCTCGTGGGAAAAGCCATTTTCAAAGATAAACAAGTGCTGAGATCTCATACCACAGGCATCAGAAGCTCCGGGAGCATGATCGAAAGGCCAGATCCTCCATCGTGCAGCATGCACCCAAGAAGGAAGAACTGTTACGAGACACCCCGCGGGAATCCTGTAACAGTTAAACCTGCTAGAGTGGATACCATTCACAGCACCGCCATCTACAATGAAACGCAGGCGCAGGCAACCAAAGCATCCACTCCATCGTCGGCAGCCTGTAACCTTGAGCCTCCGGGTCTGTGTAAGTTCGCATGCAGCAGGTAGATCCACTCACCATCGTCCAAAAACTGGAAAATCGTGTGCAGCCACGCAGGTAAGTGTCTCGACCCTTCCTTCCATCAAATCGCATGAATTTTACTTTGAATTGTTTGCACAGCGTAAAAGTGAATGGTTGAGCGGCTGTATGGCCAGTCGACTGGCCACGTCGGCTAGTTATGCTATAGTTGGATGTTTGGGTGGCGGCCACGACAAAGAGAATGAGCAGCACGCACGTGAGAACACTCCCGTCGGAAGCAATGAGTTTAACAGAAAGAGGCGGCAGCAGATCTGTGGGAATGGATGCGGCAGCAAGTGAATACGCAGGCGAATGATGGATGACATCGCCCAACGGTCCGGCGGGGACAGCTCACCCCCCGCGCCACGGATTGCGCCGATTCAAAATCTAATCGGCTAGATTGTGCGCATGCATTTATCAACCACCACTTCAAACTTGAGTGGCTATTCTGATCTCCTCTGCACTTTGATACGCCGAGCTTTTGGCTACCAGAACACCAGTGAAGCACACCTCGAGTGCAAGCCAACTACAGTCCTCCCCGAAATTTGCGCACTGTTCCTACAGGAACACAGTTCCTACAGGAACACAGTTTCTACAGGAACGCAGTCTTCTACAGGGAAGCGGGTGCCTCACGAAAAAGGTGGCCAATTAAAGAGGTAACCCTGAACTCTTCATGCAACTGGTTAGTAAGAGTGGCAAGATCATCGTCCACAGTCTGGTCATAAAGATATCGGTGAAATTGTTGTTTGCTGTGCCTATACTGTCGTTCTACAGGATGTCAGTATAATTAGACTGTGTTGAATTTTCTGGATTATGTGCATGCTCCGTCTCAATAGACCAAATCTCTTTCGCATTTGACACCTTTAGTTAAAACAACCGTGTTCATCATGTTGGGTGGGTTTATAAGATGGGAACCCACTAATTCAACCAAATTAAGGGAAAACCAGGAAGTGGTAGAACTCTTCACACGAGCACAGTGGATATCTTTTTGTGATAAGCTGCAGGGTTACGATGATGAAGTGGCCGAAGAATTCTTGCAGGCTCTGAGGCCGAAATCCCAGACACTGGCCACAGTGAATTTCAGAGGTCTAAGCCTCAAGCTCACCCCGCAACATCTCAGTCGGATCACAGAACTTCCTATGGGTTTGCCATGGGATAAGGACGAAATAAAGCTGAGCCAGCAGGCAAAGAAAGAATTCTTTCCACCTGAGGAGGAATTCTCGGAGGACAAAAATGGGGTGCGAAGAATGAGTCTGTTGCCACCATGGAATGAAGTCAGTTTGCAAATCATGAAATATATCACTTGTGAAGGCCGTTTTAGCATCGTGTATGCATATCACTTTCGGTTGCTCACTGAATTGAGGCACCAGATTGATCTTCCTGTAGAACAAAAACTGAGCATCCCCTATTTCCTATTGCAGTCTCTAATGGAGTGTGCCACAAAGCTAAGAGAGGGCATACCAGATCAGATAGCCCACCATGGGTTGATCAAGCTTCTTGTGGAGGATGCGCTGCATTCATATAAGGTTCCCCTCTCATGGGAATCCTTCCGGAATTTGACAAAAGATGGAGATATTAAGATGTTGATCGAAGAAACGGGTTCCTCCAGCAGTGAGGAACAAGAAGCAGTGGCCGAGGGACAGAGAGAAAAAGGCCAGAAGACCCCGACCACAGTGCAGAAGAAAGAACAAAAGAAGAAGCATGAGGAAAAGGAGGACAAAGAAAAAGGTGGCACACCTATCTTGTCAGCAAGAGAAAAGAGGCTGAAGAGCAGAATGGACAAAGCTGAGGTGGTCCACGTCAGCCCAAGTACCTCAACAGTACCTGCAACCAAAGCAAAAAGCAAAAATCATGCAGGTAAGCAAGCAAAGGTGGAGACACCCGTGTCTACAGGAAAGCAGAAACAGGCTTCTACAGGAAGCCCGAAAACGGAGACAAGGGCTTCTACAGGAAGCCCGAAGTTGGAGAAAGGGGCTTCTACAGGAAGCCCGAAAATCATTGAGAAACAGGTTCCTACAGGAAGCCTGAAGATAGAGAAAGGGTCTTCTACAGGAAGCCCGAAGATTACCAAAGCAGGATCTTCTACAGGAGGCCCAGAAGTGGGCAAAGCAGGGTCTTCTACAGGAAGCCCGAAATCTGAAAAGGAGGGGCCCTCTACAAGGAGCTCTGAGAGAGAAAAACACAAGAAAGAGAAGGCTGGTATTCTCGAAAAGGAGGCAGCAGCGGCGCTGGCCGCCCTCAGTACACCTCCAAAGCCAAAGGAGAAGAGAGAGAGGGAGACCCCTCTACCATCTGAAGCCAGGAGAAGCAAGAGGATAAACACGGGCAAGCCACAGCCTCCACCCAGCAGCCAAACCATTTTAGGGGATGTCCCTACTTCACCCAGTGCAAGAACCCCCTCTAAAACATCAGCCACCCCTGAGAGGGGAAGCCCAAAAATAACTTCCTGGACACGAAAAATAGGCCAATCGCCTTCCGAAGCCCGGCTCAAGGAAATGGAAAAGGGGGAAGAAGCGCCACCCTCGTCACCACCAGGGGCAGAAAAGGCAAGGCCACCAAAAAAAGGAAAGGAAGAACATGCTCTGGGCTCTAGTTCTCGACCAAAGACGAGGAGCCAGAGCAAAGTTGCTCAAGGATGAGCAAATAGTTTAGCTGGGGGGTGATGATGAGCCCCAATTTTTGGTACAATTTGGGCTCATTTGGCCTACTTGCTTTGCTCAAACCATTCATCTTTTATTGCTTATGCATTCATTTCTTGGTTTATTCGTGTTGTTTGTAGGAAGAAGGGTAGGCATTCTATCTACGTGACTAATACATGATGATTTCAGGTTTTTGGCATTAAAAGGGAGCAAAGACCACGAGAAAGGAGACAAGGAGACAGTAAGGTGGCACTGCTGGTTTTTAGGAGAGGATGTCCACAGTCTCGGGGATCTTCCTCGTGATTCTCACCATAGCTCCGAGCTCCAACCAATCTCCCCACCGAGCTTAGAGGCAGCCAACCGTTCTACAGGAACAGCAGTTACAACTGTTCTACAGGATCAGCAGTTTAACCTTCAGTTGGACAGCCGAGCTCCAAAAATCAAGGAAACCTGTTGGATTATCATTTTGCATAAATACTGAGGCTGTAGCCTTTGATAGGAGCTTTTTGAACTTTTGCATTACTCTTGTAATTTCGAAGTACGAGCTACAGCTCGGTGTTGGTTCTTTTTGTAAGCCAGTTTTGGCATGACATCAGATTTTTGGTTATGAATAAAGGCACGCAGATTTTGATCTCATTCTGAGTTTCTAATGGAGCTATAGCTCTCAGGTTAGGGCCCAACCTGAGAGCAATAGACCTCCTCTGTGTTGTAATGTTATTTGCCTTTCGTTCCAGCACTTCGTTTCTTTACTTTGACATGCAATTCGAATTTACAGTTTGCTGATTTAGTTTTTATGAGATTGAATAGGATTAGTTTATGGTGAATTTGCTTCCAGTTGCTTAGGTTAGAAGAGGATAGTTATAATTCATTGGAGCTCCAGAAAAAGGTTGTTAGAGATCACTGCCATCTCTGCTTAGGGATTGGGGTGCAGTCCATATCAACCACCAAAAAGAAACGCAGTTCTTTTCACGTCCATGCAAGCTGCAATAGTTACTTTAGTCGTAGATCCATCCATGCACTTTGGTCTTGATCATTACTTCTTCATTCCACTTCCATGCACGAGTTTCTTTCACAAATTTCACTGCTGTTCATTGGTTCAAAATAGCACAGTTAACATCGGTTAAAGAGTTCTCGTTTTTGGTGACATTCATAGACAATTTGTTTCATCTACACTGCTCCACACCATTCCATTACCTTCCTCTTCTTTTCAACCACACCTGAAGCCACTCAACCGACCTCTGTTCAGCTCGTTTACCTTCCAGCTCTTCCATTCCTCACGTAGCTCCATTTACTTGACCTTTCGTTGATCCCATCCTTCCAGCCATCAACCCACCGCATGCACTCTTTCTCCATCTGACTTCTCTGCTCCTGAGCCATCACTAGTTCCATCTCCATCTCACCTATCCTCCCACACCACTCCATCACTTCACCATCTCCCAAAACTCCCACGGTCGAACATCCTGTAGAATTTCACAGACTTCCTGTAGAACCCCTGAGTTTCCTGTAGGATCCCCTGCAGACTTCCTGTAGAAGCCTGCAAACTCGGTTGCTAAGCATCCGAATGTGGTAGACTTCTGTGGACTAATGCTAGAGACCCTCTGGGACCTCCCCTAGCCATCCTGACCTTGCCCATGCTTTCCTTCCATTTGAACCGCTCCTGCACAGTCAAACCCTAATCAAAAGCACCATCACAATAAATCCAACCACTTAATGAAAAAATACAAAAACATGTCTTTTCAGATGCAAATAGCTTAGATTCATGTATTTCAACTCACTGCAAGTAATGGCATCATTGGTAGAAGTTTCATTCACATTTTTGCATTGTAGGGGTCAAGCTAGTTAAATTAGGGTTTATTAGGGTTTCCATGCTTTGTTGGCTTTCAATTTCCTTTTTGCAAAGTAGGTTAGCTTCCTTCAAGATAGATTTCGTCCATCACTCATAAAGCTTCTTCTGAGAGCATATAGAAGTTGGCTTGAGCCCTAGCGGACTTGTGCCAGCTGACCAAGTGACAGCTGCGACAAGAGCTAGTACTTGTGCATACAGCACCGTCGCTTCCAAGTTTGTACGAACTACCGGGTTGATAAAATTATAGATAGGAAGCTCCAGGAGTTGTAGCATTATTGCTACAATACTGGAGCCCACCAATGTGTGACTGATCTAAGCTTCTGATATCATCTTTCAAAGTGTGCAAGGCAAGGGTGGAGGGCCCCCACTCCAAGCTAAGTACACTTCCATGTTAAACTAGTTTTATTTCATTACAATTTGGTTGATTGTAGCATTAGTTTTTCAAAGCCTTATTTCAGATTGCTTTATGGTTTATGCATAGTGATTGATTTCATTTGTTAATAGTTTATTCATCACTTTATTGAGTTGGAAAACAGATGTTCAAGTTGGGCATCCCTTCTACTAAATGATGAATCAAAACTAGTTTCTTTTATTTACATGCAAGCAGTTTTATTTCCATTTAGATTTAGATATTGAGATGAATGAATTATGATGGAATATCTTATGTGTCTCTTAAGTTAAGAGCTTCTTTCATTTATAATTTATGCATCTTGAGCTTTTGGTTTCAATCTCTAATTCATTAAGTAATAATTGAGGTGAAGGTGGACTTCTTGAGGTCAAGAACCCTTTCAATGTTTTTCTCTTTTTGAGCTGATTGAATTAGAGTTATAAGATGTATTTTCTTTAGCTTTTGAAAAATTTATCTTTCAAGGTTTGGTTATATCAGATCTTCACAAATAGTGAACTTGCCTTAAAGCATAAACAACCCGGATTGATAATAAATAATTGTGTTAGTTTAGGAACATAAATTAGCCCAACAATTTGTATTAAAGAAAAAAACTTTGGATTTGTTGAGGCTTACCTCTGTGCCTGCTGCCTTAGCAAAGTCAATCAAGATATGTTTGATCTCTCTGGCTTCCCTAACTGTGGGTATACCCTGTAGCATCATATCATCCACAAATTGTTGATGAGTATTTTCTACTCCATCTTCGGTGAGTTTGATACCCTAGATACGTCCTTCAGCATTTGCCACTTTGAACGCTCTACCTAGCCCTTCCATCATGAGAACGAAGAGGAAAGGTGAGAGTGGATCTCCTTGTCTGAGACCTCTGGATGGTGTGAAGGTTCTTGATGGAGCTCCATTGAGCAGTATAGAGAAACTGGTCATGGTGATGAGTGCCATAACCCATCTTATCCAATTTTGGTTGAAGCCATAGGCCCTTAGAATTGCTCTTATATAAGACCAACTTAGTTTGTCATAGGCTTTCGCTAGGTCCAACTGAATGATCATACCAGATTTTTTGTTGCTTTTGAGAGAGTGTACCACCTCATGTGCTTGGATGATGTTGTTGAGAATTTGTCTTCCTTCCACATAGCCCATTTGCTCCTCTGAGATTAGAGATGGTAGAAGGGGCTTGAGTCTATTGGCTATCACTTTGGAAATGATTTTGTACACCACATTACATAAGGCTATGGGTCTGAAACCATCCGAAGTCATGGCATTTTCCTGTTTTGGGATCAGAGTTATGAAGGAAGCATTAAGAGCCTTCAGAACCTTTTTAGATTTTCTTGAGTCTTCCACAACCTCAAGGATATCCTGTTTGACTGTTTCCCAGCAGGCTTTGAAAAAGTCCACATTGAACCCATCCAGGCCTGGGGCTTTTCCATTTTGCATTTCATTGATCACTCCACTGACTTCCTCTTCCGACACTGGCCTGTTAAGATTGTGGTTATCTTCTCTGGTGACCAGTTGAGGGATGTATTGAGTGAATTGTTCAATGAACCTGGATCTGTCCTCCAAGGGTTCCTCTGCTATATTGAGGAAGTGTTGTACAAGGATTGATTCCATATCGTTGTGAGAGACAAGCTCTATTCCTTTGAGCTTGGTGATTCTGTTATGTGCCTTGTGAGCCATGGTGGATTTATGAAAAAAAATTGCATTCCTTTCTCTCTCCCAAATCCATTGTATCCTTGATTTCTGCCTCTAGAAAATTTCCTCTTGCAAGCATCGTTCTTCCCATTCTTCCTACAAAGAGTTAGTAAGCTTTTGCCTCTCCTCGGTAAATCCATCTGTGATGTTTATCTGATTAATCTCTTGTAGCTTCTACTCCACTTCTTTTTTGGCTTTGAAGATATCACCAAATTCCTTTTTGTTCCATTCTTTGAGTTTGGATTTGATGTATTTGAGTCCCTGATGGAGCATGAACATTTTAGTGCCTTGGATGTTCATATCTTCTCTCCACCATTTTCCAATATTACTGATGAATTCAAGGTGAGCTAGCCAGGCATTTTCAAACCTCAAGATCTTACCATCATTCTACTTGCATGTGTCAATGAAAATAAAATGTGAGAGATTATTTCAGAATTTCACCATGGAATATGTGGAGACCATCAAGCATGGAGGCTCACAACATCCAATATTTTAAGATTTGGATACTAATGGCCTTCTATTTTCAAATATACCAATGTGATTATCAAAGCATGTCTAGAATTCCAGAAGTGCATGGGAAAGAAGAAGTTAAAACCTCTACCATTGAGGCTCGTTTCAACAGTGGGGATTAGAATTCATTGGAGAGATACATCCTAACTCAAGTGGTCAACACAGGTGTATCCTCATAGCCACTGATTATTTCAGTAAGTGGGTGGAAGCCATTTTGACTTGGAAGGATGATGAGAGAGTGATCATCACATTCCTCGAGGACTGCATCCTTTCAAGATTTGGGTGTCCCATAAATCTGGTTACAGATAATTCCTAGGCTTTCAAATCATCCAAGATGACAAAATTCTTCTAGTACATTCCATAGCTTATTATCCTCAAGGGAATGGACTAGTATATTCTCAAAACAAAAATATTATAAGAATAATCAAAAGGATTTTGGATATGAATAAAAAGTGTTTGGATTCCAACCTTAAATATGCACTCGGGGCAGACATAATCAACACTAAAAGAGACATTCTTACTTCTCTTTATCAGCTGGTGTATGGTACATATGTCATTATTCCCATGAATCTCACCCTTATGGTAATGAAGTTGCTTCAATAAGAGAAACGAAACATCAATCCAATTTAGAAGCTAATCAATAGAAAATTAAAGTTGTTTTTTATACAAGCACAAAGGAACAAAATCTGCAAATGGGAGATTTGGTGTTGAAATGGGATTCAATTCGAGAAGATAAAGGAAACCATGGGAATTTTGATAAATAAAACAACACTTATCAACTTGAGACTCTTGATGGAGATTTCCTTGGGAACCTTATTAATGGCAAGTTCTTAAAGAAATTATTCACTTAAGTACATCTAAAATATATATATATATATATATATATATATATATATATATATATATATATATATATATATATATATATATATATATATATATATATATATATATATATATATATATATATATATATATATATATATATATATATAAGAAAAGAAGATAAAAGAAAAAGATTTGGTTTTAGATTTTCATTTACAAGAATTTTCCTTTGAATGTTGTAATTTTTTAGTTTTTAAGAAGAAAGTTAAAAGAGGAAAAAAGGAAGTTGGTTCAAAGAAGTCTTCATAACCTAATAAAGGCACTAGAACTACAAGTTTTCAATGGCCAAAAGGCCTTGTTGTCCCCCATGGAGCCAATGTTAGTGACAATATACACACCCATGATGAATTTTGAGCTTACAAGACCAAAAGGACCCAAAGGACCCAAAGGTAGTTTTCAACAGAGAACACAAAATGAATGCAAGAAGAACATGCAAGCATGGGAAACATTCCACTTGACCACGCCAAAGGAACTCACTAGTGGTTAGGCAACAATGATAGGGATGTTGGAGAAAGGGGAACACATGCGCAAAGGCACAAAGGCAAGAATGGGTGAAGGTGTTTGTGCATTGATTTGATATAAGGTACGAAGGTCGATTAGACGACCCTACACACTACACATCGACAACATGCACCAGAGTTAATGCACTAGGGGGCATGGAGGATGATGCATGGAAACCCCTGGTGTCGTTCATGCCCCTCCCAAATTTGCAAATGCAAGTTTTGTGACTATGCAGGGGAGGGTACCCCAACCATCCTACTACCTTGATGCACCTCACTGATCACCCACATAAGCACCTTCATGCCACATCTAACCTATGCCACATCAGTTCCTATCATGTGGGATCAACCACGTCATGTTTATGTCATTATGACTTCAACCCTAAAAATAACCAAATCATGCCATACCACATTTCAGGATAAAAATTTGTTTAAAAAATGATTAGGCCCATTTTATACATTGTTTTTCCCATCTTAGCCTCTAGCTTAGACCTTAGCACACCCACACAATTCAAAAGCCAAAATTCAACCCCTATAATCTCAAACTCACCTATTAGAATAGCCAAATGTCCTTACCTTAGTAGATTCAATCGGCTAAAGCCTTCCACAAACTAAATTTCAAGCTAATTCGAGCTCTAAAGGAAACCTTAGCTTGCTAAAAGAAGACAATTATTGTGCTCCAAGAAGCTTGATTTCTGTGTGATTTGAGTTACAAATTCCCAAAATAATCCATTAATTATAGCCTGAAACACCCCAAATTTGCAAGATTCTAGCTCAGTTTGTCCAAAAATCCTCAAATTCTATACTTGCACACACCAATTAGCCTCATCATGTCAATTTTAAATAAATTTCTCTCCACCTCGCTGGTCAATCCCATTTATCCACATGGCACTTCCACATTGGCTAATTAGTCCTACTTCCTCAATGGCCACCTCACTAGCTCCAAGTACTTCTAGCATACAAATGGTTGAAAAGGCCAAGGAGCCATATTTCTATGACTGGGATGCTAATGTCATATATACCCTCCTCACCACCTATGACATGAAGAAGGAAATACGAATAAATAAATAATTTTTGATTCAATTAGTGATTTCAAAAACTTATCTACATCAAATATGGTGCTAGCAGTGGTTCTACAAGTTTACAACTTCTCGAAGATGGTAGGGTGGTCCATCAACTAGTATCTACCAGGTCACAGGATTATCACATCTAATGAAGGATACAAGCAAGTTATAAATATCACACCATAATCCATTGCATTCATGTTATCATTTTTAGATAAGATAGGTCTACAGAAACTAGACATGGAAGTATTGGAAGACCAATGGAGAGGCCTCTCACTAGAGGTCCAATAATAGATGATTCATGAAAGTGTCAAGGAATGATTGGTTTCCCCTTCTATCTCCCCTCTGTACCCTACCTCATTCTTTGATTCTATGTCTCAAATGACCTTCTTAATGATTACCAAAGCCCTTGGTAGAAGCAGTGGTATCCTAATAAATGAGTTGGCACTAGGTCTCCTAGTCACTTTGTGTCATTGAGACACCGAGGCATGTACCAAGTATGATTTCCATCAGTTTTTGTCTGGTGAGATCCATACCCAACTATTATATTATAGGGAATACAAGTATGTCCACTATTAAACATACTTATTATATCTCTTTATCTATCAGAATTACCCCTATCTTAAAGACCTAAATTTCAACATGGTCAATGAGAAAAATGTCATATTTATTGTCTTCCAGTGGCTTCCCCTTGTAGGAAGACCCCATAATAAAAAGGTTTCTTTGATTATGTGTCATCCTTTAGTCCCATTGTGTACACTTTGTTGCATGGAGAACACTTTCCTAGATTTCACAAGTTCCTTAAGGACACATTGTAGTTTACTCTCAATACCAAGGTGGGTGACTAGTATCTATTCGATAAATACACCATCATAAGAACCCATGGATTTGAAGCAAGACCATATTAGTTACCAGCCTTTCTAACTCACTAAATTTTCACATTGAAATACATAAGGCATAGGTTTTGTAGTGAAAATGTACATTTTGCTTCCCTGAAGAAAGTTTTAACCTTCCATCTTGTTCATGAAGTGGGTCCATTTGTGGTGAGAACAAGTAGTGTCTTGAGTACATTAGAAAAAATTCTCAGAAGCCTTGATTTCCTGCAACTAGGAGCATGAAAATATGATCCTCATAATATAATATATGAGAAAAGAAAGGGAAAAAAGAGAGAATAACATAAGCATGATCCTAATCCCATGATAAAATACTTTCCTAAAAAATCTACATGGGAAGAGGTCAAGTCCATCTTACTCCCTATAGATTCAAGCACTTGCTTCCTCTTAGGAAGGAAAAGAAGTACTTCAAAACCGATGGACATGGATCAAAGGGATGAAAATAACCCTAAAAGGTTTAAGGGGAAACAAGCAGAGGAAGGGGATGAAGATTATGAGGATGATGAAGAAGAGGAGACAAAGTCCCAAGATCTGGTGTTATACAATAGATAGCTGGAAAACCCAACTAAGCCAACTTTCATTGTTCAACATATGGATTCTGCCATGTTAGCACCTCAAGAAACATATTTAGGTGACATCGAAACCTTAACAAATGCCCATTGTGTAACAATATCAAGTAATGGAAAAGAAAGCATCCAAGGAAATAAAAAGAGACATAGCTGTAGCTAAGAACCAACCACTCCCTAGGCTGCAAGTGAAGAGTTCCTTGTACCATGAGAAAAGAATTTTTAGAACGACAATTTTGCAATATGAAGCTCAATCAATCAAATCTATGACAGACTATAATGTTCACCAGATGTCACTGCTCATTGACTAGGTTCCATCAACAGATCTTATGGATTTGGATTTGTAGGTAACCCATATGATGCATATGAATATGCATAGGACAAATTTCACTGCTAGGAAACTACAATAAATGTATAACATAACAAGTGGCCAACTAAAGTACTAGAGGATGGTCTGCAAATTGAGGAAAATAAAAATAAAGATTCTAGAAGACAATATAACTCACATAGCCACACATCTTCTAGGATTTCAAAAGTATAAAACCATATTGGAGGATAAGGATAGAGAAATAACATGAAAAAGAAATTTAAGATCCCGAATCCACACCCTCTACAGACCAATGAACTAGCAATAGTAAAGAAGGAAAATAAGGATTTGAAGGAGAACTTGCATGATATGAGAACAAAGAACAATGAGTATAAGGATCATATTGTGCTTCTAGAGGCACAAATTCAAGGGATGAAAGAGAAAATAGGGGAGACATCTTAGTTTCACCGAACACTTGACACTTTGGCCAAATAGGTCAAATCGATGGTAATGTCATAGGATGCTAAGAAGTTATAGGTTATTCTCTTTAGCTAAGAGAAATAATTGAAGAAAAAAGAATATGAATTAGAATGTACAAAGATGGAGTTATGTTGAAAGAAGGAATAATATCAGAAAATTGAAACATAATTGGAGGTACTAAAGAGAAAACACCTAAGAAAATATTCATTTAATGCTACCAGAACAATCATTTGGGACATAATAATTAAAATGGTGGATATAAATTGCGATCATATGGAGCTACAACAAGAAAATAAATGTCTTCAAAAGGGCTCATAGGGAAATGAACGTCATAAAGAACAATATAGGAGACTTCCCTATCAAGGCTAAAGCAATAGTAAACTTCCTCAATCATATGTCTAAGGAGGACATTACAAAGGAGGAATTGGATAGATCCAGGTTAGTTGCAAGAGCTAACCAAATGTGGAGGAACAAAAAGCTAGACACAATAGTAGATAAGAGGGTAGGGATACTCTTAAAAGAGGGGTAGAGCTTCAAAGACATATGTGGAATCCTACACAAGAAGAAACTCCCACCACTCTTTGATGGAAATGGAGATATGTATTGCAAGGAGTTGCTAATGAAGATTTTGATGGAAATGAGGAATGATTAGAAAGGTTTGGAGGGAGAAGACTGCCCTCTTCAAGGAAAATATATTGTGAATCTGTATGTAGACTATTTTGAAATCTTCTTTATTTTGAATACCATTTTCAAAGAATAGGGTCAAATTGATTATGATGTAGTCACAAATTTAGAAGGGTCCATTCTAGATGCAAAAACATGGGACATTCCATTTGGCAAAGAATGGATGGGCCTGATGGAACTCTATGGATTGTATACTCAAAGCCCCCCTGCTTTGTCCCAAGTTGGAGAAGTTATGCCACAAACATCCCCAATGGAGGCAGTTTCCAATTCTAGGCCACCAACATAGCAATAACAAACACTACCTCATCCACCGACATTGGCACAGCCAAGGTGGACCCTAGTGACACCCAAACCAAACCAATGCTCACCCCTTTAGCCAATTCATAAGGAAGAGAGAGAAGAAAAAGCCCACTACAACCAAGGAATATGGGACCCACCCTACAACTGGCACATTTCTGGAAACTTCTAGAGGATGTTAGTTTTAAAATAGCTAGCATTTTTGTAAATATTCCTAGTGGTTACTGAATACCACTAGTGGTTTAGGGTTAGGGTGTTGGGTCTTGAGAGCCTATATATAGGCCTCATTTTGATGTAATAAAGGAGGGAAAATTCTAATGTAAGGAAACTTTGTCAAAAAAATTTTGGAATTGTTGGGATACTTTGAAGTTGTTATAATTTTTTTTTTAGAATTGCTAGGATATTTTAATGTCTTGGGCTATGAATGCTTCTTTTCTTGTAATTCTGAAAAGCCATCTTGTAATTTTAATTTTCTCAATATTAATACAATTACAAAATTTTCATGGCAAATCATATTGTAAACCTACTTTTTTTTGGAATGTGAATGTCATTATGTAAATTAAAGAGAATTTTGAATCTGTAAGATTGTTTTCTTTAATTTTATGGAATTTATTAAATTTTCATCGAGTATGTTTTTTATTTTGGTATACTTTCACATGGTTTGAAATGAAATGGTATAAATTTGAATAACTATGTTTCTCACAGTTAAATTCTTAATTGCTTAGTTGTTCCTTTGATATCAATAACCTAAGAATGAATTTTTAATTTCTCATATGAGTTTGATGAAATGTTTTCTACATATTTTCTAATTTCTCATTAAAACCCTCATTGTTCTAATGTCAAACCGAAGGCATATGAATGCTCTAACCTGAAAACATGTGAAAATTATGCCAAACAACATTTTATAAATTGTTGATATTTTCATACATCATTTTCTAGTAGAAACAAATTCATAAAAGCAAGAAAAAACAACAAAACCTAATTTAACTAGCTAAAATATGTTCTTTATATCTTTATTTTCTCTTCTTAAAACTCTACACCAAAACCAAAATGTGCGAGTTCTTAAACTTGAAAATATGCATAAATGTACTTGATAGAATTAAATAAAGCTGTTGGGCATGGAATCCCCCCACAACATGTTTTGGGGCTCAAAGCCCAAGTTTTGGTCAAATGTATTGGAAGACTCCGCGAATTGCGGGCACAGAGCGTGAAGTATAGGTTGAGTCATAAGGGTTGTTTGCCTTAAGTATTGTAAAGTAATGTAATGTCATGTCGACCTACCCATGGTCCGCGGACCATGGGATTGTATAAATAGAGCGAGGCTCTAAGTTGTAAAGGGAGAGATAGATGAATACGAATCATTCGAGCATAGAGTAAGAGTCTAAGTGTATTGGGTCATAGTAGTAGGAAGAGGCTCTATAGCTGAGTGCGGAGAGGCCTACTAGAGTCCATAGCTGAGTGCGCGGACCCCTGCAGTTGAGTGCACAGGATGGTGTCGAGTCTGTAATCTTGAATGAAGAATAATAAAGAGAAGTTGATTCCAATTTCTGTGCATCTGCTTGTGTATTGCCTTCTTTACATTTATACTATTTTGTTTATTGCACGCACTTATAATGTTTGCTGGATACACTGTTAATTATCACTATTATTACACAGATAAGTTAAGTAATCAGGTAATAATAGGTTAAATAGCAAGGAACTTGGGTATAATATGGATCACGCCCCGCATAGAGCTGCGTGAAAGCTGCATCACGAGTTGCGAGGGAATAATATAGTGACGTGCACGCAAGGTTAAACCGTGGACCACCAGAAGCTCATCAAACATCCCTAGGGTGGAGAAACCTGGTTCTAACACCCTCCCATACTTCTTCAGGTGAGACTTCATTCCGCACTCCGTGGACTGTTGCCGAAAGGGCAAGTCGTACCAGGATTTGCTTGACTAAATCACCTTTGAACTTGGGTCTAGGAGTCCAGCAAATCCATGCACAACTACAAAATCTGTGTCTGGAAATGCAGAGTTTGAAACAGGGCAGGACACCTCGGCCAGAGGTGCGCGAGGAGGTATGGTGCATAAAATGAAAAGGGGAGGGGCATGACAAGGACCACTATCCACTGTTTGCAAATTACTTGGCAGGAGGGGCCGATGCCTTTAAGACCTGAGGCACAAGTAGGACCAAGCACGATGCCTTCATTACAGTGCACGATCTATCAGATGGGAGGAAAACACACTACAGATAATTGTCATCTATTGCAGAAGTATACGTAGACGTCCCAGCAATTGTTTTGTAACTTCTGCAAGTCGGTAAGCCATGATGATTGCACCTACAGAAGCTACAAACTAATGATGGATCGGAATCCTGCCTACAGGGTGCAAATCGAAACGTGAGCCCTCGACCCAAATGCAAGAATGGCACATGCTGAATTTCATGGGCGCAATCGAGGTCGAGGTCGAATGGGACCAGAAAGGGGTTATGGACAGTTAATTAGTTATAATTGTGAAGGGTTAAGGCACTATGCCCATGTTGTGGTAAAACACAACCACCCAATTTTTTACTTGTTTACTTCAAATAATGGGGACCCTTTCTATAAAATTTTGGCTAAACGCCTTTTAGAATTTTTATTAAGTTGATTATCCTATGATTTTGTTAATTTTTCATTTTTTCAGACTTTCTTTTTTTATTGCTTTGTTAAAATCAATTTTTTATAAGCTTTCCATTGATACTTGTTTCACCTCATTTGGTCAACTAGTTTATAAATGGCACTCCTTTGAAGTCTAATCATTTATATCACTTGGGTTAAAAATGCGTAAAATGTACAATATTCCATTTTTGTAATCAAATTAGTTCAATAATGCATTTAATTTAAATATTAACCCCTAATTAGTTATTACTAACATTTTTTATTTTTTTACTTATACATAACCCAGCCAAATCATGAAACATCGGGATTTCAATAATTTACTCCAATTTTCAAATAAATTACTAATCTCGAAAACTCAAAATGTCAAAATGGCTATAGTTTTTTGTTTTTTGTTTTTTTTTTAAATCAAAGTGGCTGTAGTTTAAATAAGCAAACTATGCTTTAGATAATCTCATCACTAAACTAAACCTCATTAAAATTAAACCAAAAAACAAAATAATATAAGAAAAAAATATATAAAATAAAAATTTATTACGCGATCGCAATATCGCATCAAAGTTTTCAATTGCGACATTTAAAAAAAAACCTCGACAACTCCCGATCTCTGATCTCCCAATTAAAAATAAAATCAAAAGGCATGGGACATGAAACCAAAGTCTCGTAACAGACCTTGTTTCTTCGATTTTTTTTAAAACATCACTCATACGTATGAGTAAAGTGGTAGAGTGTTAGGATAGTTTTAGTTTAATATTAAAATAGATATTTAATATTTAATATTAAATTTTAAATTAATTAATATATAAAATACAATTAATTTAATTAAATTAAAATTAATTATTAATAAATTAATATTAATTAAAAAATAGTTTATTAAATAATTAGTGTAGTTTATGATTAAAAATTAAATTAGAATTAATTATTAGATAATTAGAATCTAATTTAGGATTAGATTTTTTAATTAAAACTCTGATTTTTAACCTAGCAACAGAATTTCCGGAATTATTCTAGATTTGACTCATCAACTTTGAAGGCTTATAGATTGAGTTTTACTTGGCCAAATAAGGCACAGGATGGTTCATTGGAAAGATAAAATCAAAGATAACATTTCTAAGGAGGTTTCACTAACACATTCAGTTATTTAGTGGGTTTGAAAATAGGTAGAAGATCAAGCTCTGAATTTTTAAACAAAATCAATTTTCTGAGTTTTATTTTCTTCATTTTCATTTGCCCAAACCTCTTCTAATTGCATATTCATTTATCAATAATATTTTTGGTCAATTAAAATCATCATATGCATCAATAGAAAGCTTAGATTTCCTTTTCAATTAATTAATTGTATTTGATTGGATTTGTTTTAAATGCCAGAAATGGCATCTTGATTTTATTTTTGCATTTTAATTTATTTTGATTTCTTTTTGCAGGAAAACATTAGAAGAGATATGGAGAAAACGATCTCAATCAATGAGAATGCTCCAGCAATTAAATATTGGAATTTTGAGCAAATAAAATTGGATTGGGCAGATGTTTTTTTCAACGAACTTTCCTCTCAAAAATACCTTTGGAAATATTATAAATGGCAGATTGTAGAATGTAATTAGGGGCTGCTCTCCTCTGCAATTTTGGACTTCTAAAAGAATTTATGCAATAGTGTTGAAAATGCAACAAGATGATGGAGCTTAGTGAAAAGAATCCGCCTTCACTAAGTGGGCCAACAGGCTATTTTTGGCGCAAAATCTATTTTTAGACTATGTCTATTTTTAGATATATGGATCATGGTCTATGAGTTGCAGGATGCTATTTATGGATGATTGGTCACGTTGGTAAAATAGATGGACCTCTATTTTTAGACATATGGGCGGAGTCTATTTTTAGACTGCCAGTCAAAAAATAGAACAGTCGAATATTATTAGCTCTTAATAATATTGGGACTATAAACATTATCTTATCCTCTTGCAGCACTTCAGTTCGAGCTACAGATGTGGCACATGCAACTGCCAGAAGGAAATACGCTTTTCCTATGGGTTAGTTGAGCTATTGCATGATGGAATTCAGTTAGAACTCAAGTGATTGAGTTTGGTGGAGTTGATTGAGGAGTTGATGGAGTTGTGTTCAGTTTGACTTAGTTGAACTAGTTGTATTTAGTCTAACTGCCAAATACACTAGTGGTGAGTGATGTGAATTAATTATTATTTAATTCACTAATTATTAACTCATAAATCAACTAAAGAATACATCAGTTAACTTAGTGCATGGACAGTTCAGTGGAGACAAGTGTTAGAGGTGGGTGAAAGGGTGAGACTACTATCAGTTGTGACTATAGCTGTGCATAAGATTTGCACAATCATTGATTGTGATTGCCAATGAAGATTGCGCAGTACAAGCAAAAAGGAAATTCGAACTTGGATCTCATCCATTATTCTCAACTTGGATTGCGCAGTAGAGGCAGGCAAAACAGTGGAGGAGATTTGAACCCATGACTTGTTCAGCTCTGAGCTAGTTTTGTGTGTAGCATGTGGAGATAGTACTGAGTACTTGTGAGGAGTATTGTACTATGTATTGTTACATGTTCTCTATCATTATAATATACAAATAGTTGGGGGTTTTCAGCTGTATGCTTTCCCCATTACATACTGTGTTGATATGTGTGATTGATGTTTCAATGTGTGCATGCGATTGTTTTTTTAATTAATGATCAATGGTAGAGGAGGTTATGTATTATGCATGCATTCCACAAATAGTGTATAATTAGGATAATCTATATGAATAAGTGTTATATTATTCAAATTTCTATATGGTATCAGAGCGAAGTTGATCATCAGATCTATTATTCAGAAAGTGATTACATTTTATTTCTTCAGGCAGAGTCTGTAATCGGGCCAGGTAGCCTCTGGATTCATCCTTCTTTTGGAAGGTGAGATATCCGGTAAATGCCCATACAGTCAATCTCTGTAAGAGAAATACTTTGTTCTCACGAATTTTAGATCAGAAGCGGTTGAGTTTTGAGCTGGTGGAATTCGAATTTGCAGCAGTGTTTTCTTGGTTTCGAAGTTGAAATGTCTTTCAATGGATTGCGATTGGAGTATGCCCTTAAAGGTAGCTTGAATTATATTGTATGGAAAGACAGGATGGAGGCGGTGTTAGATGACAATGGGTTGAAGGAGTTCATAGATGCTGAGGTCCCAAAGCCTACTGATGCTGCTCAAGTTGAGGCTTGGAAAAAGAAGACAACAAAGTGTCAAAGGATTCTATTGGAGGGAGTGAAGGATCACATTGTATCCATCCTACATGGAAAGGCTTCTCCATACTTGATGTGGAAAGCGTTGACAGATTTATTCCAAAGCAAGAGCGACCAGAGGAAGTTGGCGCTCAAGGATAAACTCAGAAACATTAAGTGTGAGAAAGGAGACAGTATGCCCAAGTATCTCACGAAGTTCACCCAATGCCGGGATGAGCTGGGAAGTGTGGGGGTGACTGTCGATGATGAGGACTTGGTGAGCTTGGCTCTCCTTGGTATTCTGAAGAGTTGGCATTCCTATCAGGACTCTGTCAATGGTCGGGAGAAATTGCCGAGATGGGAGAGACTTTGGTTTGATCTTGTGCAAGAGGAGATCAGGCGGAATACCAGGGACAGATCTTCATCAAAGGCATCTGATGAAGAAAATTGCACTTTGGCTGCCAAAGCAAAGAAGGGGAAGAACAAGAAAGCTTCTCATTCTGGTGCGAAAGACAAGAATCAGGACATGTCCAAGGTGAAGTGCTTTCACTGTCACCAGCACGGACATTATGCCACAAATTGTCCGTTGAAGAAGAAAAATAAGCAAGCTGATGGATCTGCAGCGGGAGAGGCCTTAGCCTCGCAGTTTGAGCTAGATTTTTTGCTGATCGCATGCTTGGTATCAAGTGTGATGGGATCGGTATGGTTCTTGGACAGTGGTGCGTCTTTTCACATGACAGGAGATCGAGATTTGTTTTCTGATCTGGATGAGAAAGATCTTGGAGTGCACATCAAGATGGGCGATGATGGTAGATACATTGTGACCGGTATCGGTACCATTTCTTTTGAGAGGGAGTCTGGTAAACCCTTCGTATTGAAGGAAGTGATGCATGTTCCAGGATTGAAGAAGAATCTTATCTCTGTGTTGATGTTAGAAGAGAAGGGATATGATGTTGTCTTCAGCGAGGGAAAGGCTTTCATGTGCATTAAGACAACTGGAGAAACCCGAAAGATAGGGGTTCGAGTCAAGAACCTTTATCAATTGCATGTAGATGGTTGTGCAGCAATGGCATGCAAGGTAGAAGGACTGGTGAGCTGGGATGATGGCGAGCTATGGCACTGGAGATTGGGCCACCTTCACCATGGAGCCTTGAAGATACTGCAGCAGATTTCTACTGGGCTTCCTAAAGGCACTCTTGCGCAGTCAGATCAGTGCAAGGGGTGTACTTTGGGAAAATTTGTGAAAGCCACCTTTCATGAGAAGAATATTCGCGCCACGACGATCCTTGAGAGAATTCACACAAACGTGTGTGGACCTTTCTCAATAGCTTCGATAGTAAAGCACAAGTACTATGTGATCTTTGTTGATGATTTCTCTCGAAAGTGCTGGATCTTCTTCATGCAGAAGTAGAGCGAGACATACTCAAAGTTCTGTGAGTTCAAAGCACTGGTCGAGAAGGAATCGGGGAAGAAGGTGAAGGCTCTTAGGAGCGATAATGGTGGTGAATTGATCTCTGGTGAGTTCAAGGACTTCTGCAGCACAGAAGGGATTCGAAGAGAGCTCATAGCTCCCCATAACCCACAGCAGAACGGGGTTGCTGAGCGGAAGAACAGAACGATCGTGGGTGCTGCACGGGCGATGTTGCATGATCAGGGCCTACCCCTTCACTTGTGGGTGGAGGCATGCAATACTGCAGTATATGTGTAGAACCGTTGTCCTCACAAGATACTTGGCATGAGTACACCCGAGGAGGCTTATTCTGGTAAGAGGCTTGATATTTCCCATTTGAGGATTTTTGGTTCTCCTATTTACATGCATGTGACGAAGGATGCCAGGAAGAAGCTAGAGTCGACCGCAGAGGTTGGGATATTTGTGGGGTACACTGATACGCCCCAAAACTATCGTGTGTATTTTCCAGACAGTCGCAAGACTGTTGTGCGACGGGATATCAAATTTCAAGAGGAGAAAGCCATGAAGTGTTTGCTTGAGAGCCACACTTGCATGCAGATGAGGAGCTATTAGTTCCTAAGGATGAGCTTCAGGATGTGGATCCGCCACAAGATGAAGTTCATGGAGTGGAAGAGACCACTCATGCAGCGCCAACCATCAGAGGGCGAAAGCGCACACAGAAGCTGAGCGACTGGCTCAAGATGCAGAGAAGGTTGTAGGACCACCTACAGCACAGTGCAGACAGAGACAGTCACCTGATCGGTACCCTGGATACATGGCTCTTGTGATCAAATGTGTCGTGACTGAGCCATCCTCTTTTGAGGAAGCTGTGGAGGATCCCGCATGGGTAGATGCCATGGTGGAAGAGTATGATTCGATTGTCAGAAACAGTGCATGGGAGATTGTCCTAAGACTGGAGGGGAAATCAGTGGTGGGTTCAAGATGGATCTACAAAGTGAAGCAGGCAGCTAATGAGAGTGTCGAGAAGTACAAGGCAAGATTTTTTTCCCGAGGCTTCTCACAGATAGAGGGGATCGATTATGAGGAGACCTTTGCACCTTTTGCAAGGTATTCTTCCATACGAATGATTCTTGCTCTGTCAGTGCAAATGGGGTGGCACATCCATCAGATGGATGTGAAGACTGTGTTCCTCAACGGAGTCATTGAGGAGGAGGTGTACATACAGAAGCCCGAAGGTTTTGAGATCTTCAACAGCGAGTCACATGTGTGCAAGCTCAAGAGAGCGCTGTATGGGTTGAAACAAGCACCTCGTGCTTGGTACACACAGATAGATAGTTATTTCACCGGACTTGGATTCTCCAAGAGTGAGGCGGATCCTAACCTATACCAGATTGTGGTGGAGGGTAAGTTGCTGATCATTGTACTTTATGTAGATGATTTGATTTTGACAGGAAATGAGCTATTGATACTTTCATGCAAGGAGGATCTTGCTAGAGAGTTTGAGATGAAGGACTTGGGCCTCCTTCATTATTTCCTGGGATTGGAAATTTGGTAGCACAGTGATGGACTATTTGTTTCTCAGGGTAAGTATGCTCGGGAGATACTGGAGAAGTTAAACATGCATGGCTGTAAGCCTGTTGATACTCCTCTTCCTGGAGGTTGGAGGAAGGAGGATGCTACTTCAGCGAAGGTAGTGGATGCCACTGTCTATCGACAGTTGGTGGGGTCGCTTATGTATCTGGTCAATACACAACCTGATATATGCTATGCTATTAACCAGCTTTCACAAGCTATGGTTAAGCCAACCAAGCTCTTCTAGAAGGCAGGCAAGCATGTATTGCGTTATCTCAGAGGCACATCGGGATATGGATTGTGGTACAGACAAGAGGATGAGGTGAAGCTATGTGGCTTCACGGATGTAGATTGGGCAGGGAGCCCAACGGACAAAAAGAGCACATCTGGAGGGATCTTCAGTATCAAGTCGATAGCAGTTTCTTGGTACAGCAGGAAGCAGAGATCCATGGCACTCAGTTCAACAGAGGCCGAATATATGGCAGCAAGTTTGGCTGCATGTGAGGCTATATGGATGAGGAAGATCCTGGTTAGGTTGTTCGGGTCACACTTGGAGCCTACTGTGATTTATTGTGATAACCAGAGTTGCATTAAACTCTCGGCTAATCCAGTATTTCACGATAAATCCAAGCACATCAACATCAGGTACCATCATATCAGAGATTGTGTGCAGTGGAGAATCATGTTACTTTCATACATTCCCACGGAGGATCAGGATACTGATATCTTGACGAAGGCGCTCACCAAGAGCAAATTCGAATACCATAGAGGTAGGATAGGGGTTGCAGATAATCCATATCTTATTGAGAGGGAGTGTTGAAAATGCAACAAGATGATGGAGCTTAGTGAAAAGAAGTCGCCTTCACTAGGTGGGCCCGCAGGCTATTTTTGGCGTAAAGTATATTTTTAGACTATGTCTATTTTTAGACATATGGATCATGGTCTATGAGTTGTAGGATGCTATTTATGGATGATTGGTCATGTTGGTAAAATAGATGGACCTCTATTTTTAGACATATGGGCAGAGTCTATTTTTAGACTGCCAGTCAAAAAATAGAACAGTCAAATATTATTAGCTCTTAATAATATTTGGACTATAAACATTATCTTATCCTCTTACAGCACTTCAGTTCAAGCTACGGATGTGGCACATGCAACTGCCAGAAGGAAATACGCTTTTCCTATGGGTTAGTTGAGCTATTGCATGATGGACTTCAGTTAGAACTCAAGTGATTGAGTTTAGTGGAGTTGATTGAGGAGTTGATGGAGTTGTGTTTAGTTTGACTTAGTTGAACTAGTTGTATTTAGTCTAACTGCCAAATACACTAGTGATGAGTGATGTGAATTAATTATTAATTAATTCACTAATTATTAACTCATAAATCAACTAAAGAATACATTAGTTAACTCAGTGCATGGAAAGTTCAGTGGAGACAAGTGTTAGAGGTGGGTGAAAGGGTGAGACTACTATCAGTTGTGACTATAGTTGTCCATGAGATTTGCACAATCATTGACTGAGATTGCCAATGAGGATTGCGCAGTAGAGGCAGGCGAAATAGTGGAGGAGATTTGAACCCGTGACTTGTTCAGATCTGAGCTAGTTTTGTGTGTAGCATGTGGAGATAGTACTGAGTACTTGTGAGGAGTATTGTACTATGTATTGTTACATGTTCTCTATCATTATAATATACAGATAGTTGGAGGTTTTCAGCTGTATGCTTTCCCCATTACATACTGTGTTGATATGTGTGATTGATGTTTCAATGTGCGTATGCGATTGTTTTTTAATTCCGCAAATTGATGATCAATGGTAGAGGAGGTTATGTATTATGCATGCATTCCACAAATAGTGTATAATCAGGATAATCTCTGTGAATAAGTGTTATATTATTCAAATTTCTACAAATAGGAATTTAGAATTGTAGGAGGGAGGAGAGAAAATCTCAGATCTGAGGATTATTGAGGATTTTTCCTTTGTATCTTGAATTATCTATGATGGGCAAAGTTTGCACTATTGAAGCTCCAGTTTTGAAAGCAGAAGTTCAAGCAATGTAAAGGATTGTTGGAGACTAGGGTCAGAGAAATGGATTTAATAAATTGATATTTCAAATACTAGTTTCATTTTTATGATAACAAGAATGTATCATTTTATTCATGTTTGTGCACTTCTGTTGATATGGGTAATTTGTTTCAATGTTGTTATTATGTATATTTGCTCTTATGGATTAAATTTTGATTTCTGAGTAACTATTTACTCAGAAATATGTCTTATAAAACTAATTTATTGAATAGTGATGTGTTGTGAACTATTTCTGCATATTATTGTTTAATTACTGGATTAATTGATTTGACAATCAATATCATTGTTGTGAACTACTCTCTGAATGTTGTTGGTTTATTATTTCAGTTAAGAGGTCTCAATAGGATGTGTTTCGATATTTACAAATATCAGTTAATTGAACTACTTCGTTAGCTTGATATTAACTAAAAGCTAGACATATTTAAATCTCTATCATTTAATTATCTTGCTCTTAGTTGGGTTAGATCTATATCTACCTAATTGAGATAGGATTAGGATTAGTTTCTTTTGCTTGCATTATAGAATAAGTTTGTATTTAGATTAAGTTCTACATTCTTTTAAGTTCTCTTCTCAAAGAGGCAAAATTTTAATTGTGGCTTGGCTAAACCCAAATCAGCTTAAGAGTCATTCTCTTGCCTGATCAGCAAGAAGAAATGATCTGATATCCCTATCTATTGGTAGTTAAAGATATTATCGTAAACCAATAGTGATACGGAATAGGTAAATGGACCTAATTAAACCAGTTGAAGCCACTAATCCAAATGAAAAATGATCTTCTTTAAGGTCCGGACCGGGTGGTTATCTCCCAATGTTGAGGCAAACATTTTGGCCCTTAACATTTTTGGCGCTAGAAGGAGGACCTGAAACTTGTTGCCTATTGGAGTCTTTTCAATTTTAACATTTTATTTAAATCACGATGGCTCCTCTTAAACTTCCAATTTGGAGTTGTATCCATAGACGAGCATCTTCCAATACTCGACCCGAAGTGGTAAGACTCTTGTCTTAGGTAAAGTTTAATGGTAAGAGAAATTCTTCTACTTTTAATCATGTCTTTCAATTAATTCAAAAAGTTTCAAATTATGATTTTCAAGGAATTGATGAAGGAATTTTATGCAGAACTTTTACTCTCACATTCGTGGCAAAAGCCAAAAACTGGTGTAGAACTATTCCAGTTGCCTCAATTCACAGCTAGGATCAATTTGTTACAATTTTCATTTGTAAATTTGATGGCTATGATTATGAATAGGTATGTGATGAAATGGAATATCTACAAATATTTGAAAATGAGTCTGTTAGAAATTTTAATATTCGATTTCATTTGAATTATTTAAAATTTAAAGTCGAAGATAAACCTACGGAAGAAGAATCACTAGATTGGTTTGAATATATTTGTTCTCTTCCTCCCATTCCCAATCCATATGAAATTAGTTCAAGCTTTGTTCCATCCCCTTCCAACATAAATGAGAATTCCAATATGGATGTGAAAATAAATTATGATGAAGTGGTTTCACAAAGCTTAGAAAATATTTCTAACCAAATGCAAGAAGACAACAACAACAATTTTGGAGAAAAAGTTGCCTTGAAATCTAAAAGTTACTCTGCAGTGAATTCAAAAAATCAGATTGCAAATCATCAAGTACAAGCAGCAATCAAAGTAAATAATAACATGCAAACTACTGAACAAATTTTTGAATTTTTTTTATGATGAGCAAATGCCAAATTCAGCGAACCAAAGCACAATTCTTCAAGAAAGAGCAAGTAGACAAATGAATGATCTACAATATAAAATTTACAATGAGCATAATGTATAAGAGTTCTCAAACAGAGACATTTTTAATTGCATTATTTCAGATTCACATTTTTCCCTTTATCCTGATATTTTTAATGATGGTAATTTTTCCCCTCTTGGTATTAATGATATTTCAGAAAATAAAGAGGTTGATCTAAATGAATTACCAATAAGTTTTTATCAAGATAGAAAAACAATTATTGATCATTCTTTTGCCATTAATGAACATGAAATTTTTATTCCTTCTTGTTTTGATATATTGGACAAGATCGAAGGAAATTCCAGAGAATATTGTGAAGTCATTTATGATAATTACTCTGACATTGAGGATATTGATTTCTATCCTCATGAGAAAATTCAAATAACATCTGAGAATGAGAAACGTTTCAATTTAGAAATTATTCCAACTAATCATCATTCTAGAGCAGCAAATTATCTTCATGATTTCACCATTCAAAACAACATTCCAATTTATGATTCATATCATGATCAAGCTCTCATTCCTACTCATAATCATAATTCTATTTCTAATTCACAAGTTGGAATTGACAATTATTCAAATTCCATTATTCTGGCCAATCCTTGTGAAAAAGAAATTATTTCAAAACAATCCCAATTGTGTTGTAACATTAGTTGTACCAATAGTGATTTCATTTTATTTTTTCTTTTTCACTTTTTTTGTTTAAATTTAGATTTATTTTCTGATTTTATTTTTCAAATTTTTGACACATTACACTAGCATATTGAGCACTTTACCATCAAACACTCAATTGATGCATTGCCCTATTGGGAAATTGAAGTTTCATATTATAATCATGAACATCAAACGCTATTAATATTTCAATTTCAATCAGTGCTAATGTTTTATCAAAAGATTCGATCTTCTCAAAGGCAATGTCAACAAGAGAATGCATTTTTACAATCTGGCCAACAATCCAATTCAATTAATAATCTTCCATTATATCTAACAGATTTTCATCCATTTTTCATTAACTCATTTGAAAAATATTTGGAAAATTTTCCTTCATGGAAGATTGTTAATAGTTTAACACTTACACATAACACTAACAATTTTTTCCATGTCTTTGAATTTAAAAGCTCATATCCACAATCTAGTGTGTCATCTCCTCTTTTGAACATTTCCCAATCCTTAATAGAAACCCATCCAGATTTTTATGATCCAATTGGAATTTAGTTGGAAAGGACATTTCAAAAAAAGGTGATTGTAAATAAGTTACTAACAATAACTGTACATTCTGATTTCATATTTAGCTTTCTTACTTTAATTAGATTTGTATTTCTATTACTAATGTTTGAACTGTACCTATATGCAGAAATTAAAATGAGAGAGTGGTTACATTGGAAATATGACTATACCTAGTCATTTTTATGTATATGGTTAGAATAACAGTAGAATTAATTTAGTTTGTTTGTTTTATGTAGTTAATTTATTCTTAATAGTTTTGCAGATAAAAAAAAAAAATTAAAGCAAAGCAATCAACCCTTCTCATACATGTTCAATGAAACATTTTCTTCTCATCGGAAACTTTTTGATTCTTGCTTCCCATTTTTAAATCAAAATCTATTGCAACAATACCTCTACTCATGACTATATCTCTGCCTATTTTGAATAATGTCTTGACTAAATTCAATTGAGTTTGCACTTGGCACCGATCACCTCAAAGCCACTTTTCTTCATTTTGAGATTTCCTTCTAAAATTTTCTTTTGAAATTTATATATCGAAGGTTTCGATGATACAAAGCTTCTTGACATCATTATCCCGTGAAAAATATAATTTTTGAGCTCAAAAGCTTAATACCAATTTGATTATTATTAATCAGTCTAACTTTTCACTATAATCACATGAAGTTTATATTATTTTCCTCGAAATTGGTTAAAATGACCTTAAGGGTGTCCATGCTACTATGTGCACACATTTGATTATATTCTTTCATAATGAGTGGCTTTATCCTATTCTGATCTTTAGTTTATTATCTGATGCTGCAATACACATCATATTTATTTACTAAAGGCATTATTGAACAGTCACTATAACAATACAGATTATTCTCAAGATAATTCATAATGAGCAAATGTAATAAACTGTTGTTGCAATTCAAAAGGGAGCACATTCTCATTTTCGTTTCTGATGAATTCTATGAATTTCAAATTTTATAAACATGAATAATTGATTTCCTTTAGCTTGATTGCCCACTCTAATTTAGAATAAATAATGAGATGATTTTGAACAAAGTCAGAATTTTGATAAATCCAAGGAAAAATTTGAAGATTCATGAGGTAAAATTTACAGACAATTTCCTTCCAGGTACGCATTTACAAGTTCATTCTCATTTATTTTCTATTTTCCTTAGTTTATTTCTGATTCTTGTTTTGTTTCATTTGCAGGTTTCCATTTATTTTCGGAACTTGAAGTAAGCAGCAAACCCATTTCAAATTTGCAAGAAGTTCAAGGAAATTTTATTTGTGATTCATTAGAATTTGAGTATTCTTTAACTTTGCTTTCATTCATTAGAAAACCCAATAGACATTTAAAACAGTATCAGAAGATTCATATTGGAACATTTCATATCGCCGATACTACAAAATCCATACATCTCTGATGTTCCTTTTCGTTCATTCTCCAATAAAATGACTTTACCAATATTGTGTTGTTCACACAATTCTGGACCCGATATGAAATTTAAATCAAGTTCATAAAAATATCGCGTCCATTCAATCGCAATAATGGTAGGGTCATAATTTTAAAAGTACCGATGTCTCAGATCTGATATGATATTAAATTCTCATAATAAATTTATCGAGTCCATTCTTCATCGCATATCGGCGTATCAAAATTATTACATCGTGTAATTAAGTTTGCCAATCGTCGATTTCTTTTGAGATCCAAAACCGGTCCCACCTAAGAGCCACATCATCCATCGCATTCTCGCTATCGCAAGAATCATATTGGCATTTCCGACATGACTATTTTCCAATATTCTGATATGTCGATATCGCAATCGCTTCATCACATTTTTATTTATGCTCATATCACAATTATGAACTTACGATGTGTGATGTACAATGTGTGATGTGCGAAGTATAAAGCACGATGTGACTATTCCCCAATCCTCGATATAACAATTCTTCAATATTGTGATCACTCCATCTCATCGCATATATTCTCATCGCATGTTCTCATATCGCAAATTTTCCATTGTAACAAATATATTGCATCGCAGAGTTAAAATGAAACCTTATCTTAAGATTTTCCGATGCGACAGACTCCAATGCATGCCTCTATGCCATTAACATTTAATCGATATATGGCATATCAACAAAGGTGAAATTTTGTAGATTAAACTTTAAGCATGGTGAAGAATCATGCAATGTGAATCATCCGATAAGGCGTTGGGTTGTATGGAATATTTTAAAGCAATCTTGGGTAACCGCTATGGTACTAAAGCAATTGATAACAAATTTGCAACATATTTAAATCATTTCGATTTCTCATATATTTCAGTTTTAAATAATTCCATAATTAATATGAAATTCAAGACCTCTCTATCTTCACATTTAAATTTCATTATCTTGGATTTGGTCTTAATTCTGGACAATTTATAAAAATCATGGAGTTTATATGAAACTTATAATATTTTGAGAATATTCATCACTGCATATTCTCATTCTCATTTCTAATGCATTTGTTTTAATTTTGATTCCCTTGAACACAAAGCATTTCCTTTTTAACATTTTTTTGTTTGCTTTAGTTTAAATAAAATAAATAATGATTTTGGGTTATAGGATTTTGGTTAGTTTGACTTCTTCATATTTTAATGTTAACTAAAAAAAGAAGTCAGTTAGTATTTGTTGGCCCTCAGTTTTGGTCTATTTTTTCTTAGGGAAACCTACTTAATCCTTATATTTTCCATCCATTTTCCATCACATCCATCTCATTTTGATGTATTTTATGCATATTCAAGTGTTTAATTTTAATTTTGCAATTTCTAAAAGTTTTTCTGAAAATTGAGTTTCAAGTGCAATTTCGGACTGAATCAGAAATTCCCATAATAGCTATGTGGATGACATGTTTGCAGGACACTTGGGCTCGAGTTTGATGCATGGATAGATAGGTTGGGAACTAGGATTAAGCTAACTCCACTTGGTTCGGCCAGAACAAGCTTTATTAAGTCCGGTCAAGGCTGGTCAAACATGACTAATCACTAGAAAATCCCTAGGAAATAGGGCAATTTTGAGATTTTATGGGATTGACCATATTTCTTGGGATGAATTGGATGAGTTCGACTTAGATAGGTGGATATGAGTAGATATGAGTGTTAGAGATAATATAGATCAGTTTGTTTCATTAAACCTCTATTTAAAGCCAAGACTTTGATGGCTTTTGTAATGGAATTTGTATGTAACTTTTGTATAATTGGAGTTGGGAGCTAATTTGAAGAACTTGTTTCATTCCAATTTGTTGTTCATGCTTGGTTGATTTACTAGAGTTGCTGTAGCTGAGATTTCTTCAAGTGTGCAACGTAAGGGTGGAGGGCCCCCACACCAAGCTAAGTACACTTCTTTGCTCAATTTTCATAGTTTTCATAGACTAGTTTTTATTTCAAATGTATTTAGATGTGTGATGATTGCTGAATGAATATTGGTTTAATTCTAATCTACATATGAAGGGACACAAAGGAATTTAAGTTAAATTCCCCTTCTATTTGATCTTGAACTAAAACTGAATTTCATTCTCCATTTCTCATTTAAAGTTATTTCTGCATTTCTGGTTTGAAGCAATGGTGATTGTGATATAGTAGGATTGTGAAGAAGGACAATCTGGACCTCCTTAGTTAGGAGCATCTTCTTTTACATCTTCTGCATCATAAACCATTGTTAATTAGTGCTCTTAGATTTATCTTCATGAAAGTAGTATTGTAGGGAAGGACAACCTGGTTCTCCTAAGTTAGGAGCCTCTTCCCTCATATATTACATAAATGAATTAGAAATTGTTAAAATAGGTTTATATTTGTAATATATACTTCTTTAAATCTTCAAATTTTATCTTCTAAACTTGATTATATCTGATGTCCATATACAGTGGATTTGCCTCCAAGTTTTACAAACCCGGATTGATAATTAAATACTTGTGTTAATTTAGTCAATAAATTAGCTCAACATTTTGGCGCCGTTGCCGGGGAGGTAATTATCAGCATAGTCAAATAGAAGATAAACAAAAACACTAAAAATTTAGTTAGTATACATTTCTCTTAGTTATGTTTCTTTATGTCTAGAAATAGAGATCCTAAAATTAGGTTTCCAAAACAAAACCCCCCAACAAAAACATAAAATCAAAAAAATAACTACAAAATCCATTTTCAACGACAAGATCTAAAAGATGATGTTAAAGAATAGGTTACAACACTACTCCATTCTTCAACATTCTTTCTCATCAAATCTTTATGATCAAATAAATTTTCATGTCCAAAAATTCATTAAAGTATATTTTTCAAATTTGGATGTGAGTTTACTCATGATCTTGTTACGAAAATGGATGCACTGGAAATTCTCTTATACTTGAGAGAATGAATTATTTTTTTAAAATAGAATAGGATAGAGTAGAATAAATAAACAAGTAAAATGAATTCACAATAAGACTTCCATAATAAATTTGTTTCAAACTATTTCTTCAAATCATTGTTCAATATTCATTTGAAAGGACTACATGGCAAAATGCAGTAAGAACAAGCCTATTTTGGGTAACCATATAGGATCATTTTGAAATCATGTTTTTTTACATATCTCTTGAAATCTATTTTTGGAATCCATTTTGAAATTTTCAATTTATATCACAAATAAAAATGTGATCAAAATCAAAACTAGGTCTCAAGTGAAATGTCGAGGACAGAGTTAGTACAGCCTATATTTGAAGTGTCTAATGGAAACATTTTTATTTGAAATTCATAGGGAAGATAGCCCTTGGAATCTAGTTTCCAAATCAATTTGAATCACTTCAATAAGGTATCATATGAAAAAGTTATTCTTGAAATACTAATTGCTTGTCGAAAACTCTGCATGGTGACAATTCTAGGTCTTGACTGTTCATTGGCATATTTGAAATACCAAATCATCGTCTTTTCAAAACCTGTTTATATGGGAGATATATATTCAAGTCTAGTTTAAGACACAATTTGAATCATCCCATTTGGAGGTGAAATGAAAAAGTTATGCCACATTTAGTGATTGCATGTCTTCAAAACAATATAGTAAAACTCTGCCTCCTAAGCCTGTTCATCACCAATTTTGTGATATCAAGCCTAAGAATTTTTAAAACCTATTTCTACTAGAAATATGAAAATGAATCTACTTTAATCTCCAAGTGGAATTACATTGATCTGATCTTTATCAAAGAAGTTACACTTCAAACAATGACTGTTGGTCTAGTTAAAAATTAACAAGCAGCTCTATCAAACATGGCACTCCTTATAATTTTTACCATATCATTTTAAACCATTTTGAAAACCTGTTTATACAGGAGGTAGCCATATGAATTCACTTCAACGTGGCTTTGGAATCACTCTAATTCGATATAAAACAAATATTTTGTAAACAAAATACCACTAGGAGGTCTAGGCTGACCACCATTCCTCAAAGGGGTAAATAAATGCATTATGTTTGTCTATCATATTTGGACTTGTTTTCTAAGCAATGCTTGTAATGATTTACATATATATTGGAAGAAGAGAGACTGTACACCTCTCTTCCTCCATCATCTAATGTTGTATTGCAGGCAAGTGCTATGTTTTTGCACGTCATAGGAAGAATGAAGGAGTGAACTCCTTGGCTGAAGTAATTTTCAAAAGTCAAATTCATATTCTAGAATATGAATACAAATGTTCAAGTCAAAGCAAAGTGAAAATTCACCTGATGTTGAGTTCATTCAATGAAACTCAAACTCTTGAAGCTTGCTCTTCAATGTTGACCAACAACACCAACAAACCCTACAACATGATCGAGATCAAGGCAAAAAGACATGAGGATAATCATCAGAAGAAGCAGTCAAGTTCAGTACCATGTCAAGTCACATCAATCTTCAAAGAAGCCTTTCATATTGAATTCATATTGTTCATGATTTGATCATCATCATTTGTTCATGATTTGAATTCATATTGTTTATCATCCATACTGTATGTTAAGCTATCCACGACCATGCATGTTGAAGTCCAAATTTACTACTATATCATGACTTCGATATAATCTATTTCCATAAGCTTTTCATACTTCCCAACTCCATTACACCCCACCTCCATCAGAAAATAAAAAAAAATAGAAAAAGATCAAAAATAATAAAGGAGTTTGGTTGTGAAAATCCACGAAAGTGGCACAATACAAACTCGAATTCATATTGGAAAACCAACTTGCTTGGCCAATATGAATTCTCTATTTTGTTTTACCATTTCCTCAGTTTAAGTTTGCAGGAATCATCCTCCAGATAAACAAGACTTGAGGACAAGTCTTCTCATCGGCAAGGGGGGGAAAGTTTGTAAAAAGAAACTTAGTTGTGCAGCTGAATTGACGACAGAACTTGTATTGTTGGCAGTTGGGACCTGAAATATTTTTGAAATCAATTGCAGAGGGACCTGAAATGTTATCAAAAACATGTATATATTGCATAAAAATGTACATGACAAAAGGGACCTGAGTTATCATAAATCAATTGCAGAGGGACCTGAACGACATCAACAATCAATGGACCAAAATCAATGAAGGATGCTAGAACAGAAAGCATAAATAAGCTCTATCTATCTACGATATTTGATCAAGACAACTTCATCCAATATTGTTAAAGAACAACAACATTCATCCAATACTACAGGGAAGTACAAGTATCGTAAGTGCACAATTTTGTTCTTGCAAATTTACATTTTTGTAGAAATTTCTAGACTTTGTTAAAATTGAGTTAATACCTGAATGCATATTTTATATTCATCACATTTTCCTCATTCTATACCCATTAGCCTATGTCCATCCTACATTTACATTCTACATTTACCCTATACCTAATCCAATGTACATATGTACATCTCATATTTATTCCATAACCCTAACATTTCATAACCGTAAATATCATTCTCTATTTACCTATATTTATTTTCTACATTCCATATTCATTTCATAACCCTAATGCTAAGTATTTTTTCGTAAAGAAAAATGGATCAAAGTGAGGATTTAAAAAAAGTTGAACCTGCACAAACAAAGCAAGCATTAGTCCTATGGAAACAATTTTAAACATGACCTAAAAATGGTCATTTTAAAATTAAGGAAATCATTGCAATACATATGGAATAGGTGCATTTTGAGAAATAATCAAATCAAACAAATTGAAATGATTTATGTATTGAGGTTATCATGGAAAATGCAATATGATGGAAAGCAAGAGCATGACTCTTGAAGATTTCATAATGAAGTGAGATACATAGTATCAAAATCTAGAGAGGTCCATGCAAACAATGTGCATCGTGGCTCAATACGTTGGAGAAAATATAAGTTCTATTGAAGGAATAATAGTTTTCATTTGAAACATTTACCCATGTTCTTGAAAGAAAATAAAAGAGTGCATGTGAGTGACTGCATAAAATATTAGCCACATTTATAAGGTTATCAATACTCATATAATGGGCATACAATAGAATGAGTTACGGCCTTATGAAACAATTTTTTAAATTACAGCAGCATCAACAGCAAAATGGTCAAATTTTCAAAGAGAAGTCTACAGTTCTGAAACTTAAAAAATTACGCAGTTATGAAATGATGTGAGTTGTGGCGCAGTGCTGTAAAGGATACTCTGGACTATAGAAGGATATCCATAGTAAAAATTGTGAGACTCTGAACTGTGGAAGATATCAAGTATGAATGCCGGATGGTGTCAATAGCACAATGAACATAATTAAACACAGTTCCATTCAGCAATTCGATGGATATATGCACAGCATATCAGTCACAAGGAAATGGGTCAAAATGTTTTAAAAAAAACAGAGAAAAAACCACGTTGCATTCCAGTCAGAACACAGCAAATCAAATAACAAAACAGTCAAACGTATTTAAAAAAAAACAACAGTGAAAACCCTGTACAACTACAGTCAATGGTAAAAACGTTTTGAAATAAACCCTGTGCATTGAGAAAAGAAGAGCTCTGCCTTTGTTGCAGCTCAAAATCATAAATTTGTTGCCATCAAAGCCATTGAGAGGCTCAGGAAATTGAAAGAAAAAAATGGTTTTACAGAGAAAACGCAGGAAAGAAAGATATCAAACCGAGAAAGGGGAGCAAGAAATATAGTGCTGAGGAGCTGGGGAGATAAGAAGAATCAGCGGAGATGATTGAGGGATAAATCAAGAGATCCGGCGATTTGTTTTCATTAATGCAACGGATATTTTTCTAAGGAAATCTCGGGATATTTTTTTTAATGAAAACATCAGTTATAAGATAGTGCCTCTCCCACCGCTAATATGTGTCACTGCCGTCATTCATTGAGACTATTTCATCAACAAAGCCGTAGGGTGTTTAAATGAAGTTTAACAGTGGAAAAACGCAGGTTAATTGAGCCATGTTGCAAAGGAAATAACTACAGTTCATCACAACTAGGGTGTCTTATTGAAGTTTGACTGCATGTTGAAATAATGACTGAGAAAGTTTTGAAAGCATGTAATAGCTGCCAAGCCAAAAACTACACCTCTCCATGCATTTTTATGATCAAACAGTCGAGTTTCAGTTTTGATGCATGAAGGAATGAGTTTTTAAAAAACAAAGTGTGCGCTTGTGTTTGAAGATTTGGCAGCAAAAATCTAAAATTGTTGTTGAATTAATCGATAGAGCAGATATTTCCGAAGACGTTGTGGAGAAATCAAAGGTTGATGAAGAAATTGTGGAGAATACAAATTGGTACCAGAATATCTTGTTTAATGGGTGCTCCAGAAGCGTGAAGAGATGGTCCTGAAGTCATATGCCGAAGATTGCGCTGTGTAAATTTTCATAAGTCGAGGTGTAGAACCAATCAATTGAGCGTTTTGTTTGTGTTTGAAGTAGCTGAAAACAAAGTATGATCTGGAGCTTTGAAGCGTGGGACAATTTCTGCATGGATTCCCCGTACTTAAGACTGAAAAGAAAAACTTATGTAGATCCCCAGTGCTTAAGAGGTATTAATTTTTAAAAACATTATTTTTAACGTGTTCATAATGTTTTTAAAATAAAATCATACGCATGGTGGATAAGAGTAAATGGACATCTGGTGGAGTAAATGCATATATGGTGGTATTCCAGATTTAAAATTATAATTCCATATTTCATATAGATGGATTATAAAAGGAGGAATTATGATATGATTTCATTTTTTGTATATTTCTTTTCCAAAACAAAGTTCAATTTCTTTCTTATAGAAGTATGTATAAAGATGGATATTTGGTTAGCATGAACAGAGCAGAGTGGTGAAAAACAGGGACAATATTGCTGCAAAGACAGAGACAAAGGAGTTTTTTTAAAATTTTGATGAAACAGAGGATAGACTATAAGAAATAGATTAATAAAAACATGTTTATTATGTTTTTATAATCTTTTTATATCAAAACTTTGTTCATATTTTTGAGGATTGGTCTCATCTCTTTGTCAAGGGCATTAGAAAAGAGGTAAGCAGGATGCTGGAGAAACATTTGAAGAAAAATTGATTTCAAATTGAATGATCATTCAATCTTAGGAATACATTCCAATTTTGAGAAGCTACTATTTTTCGTTGCCTTTTTCTGAGTAAAATAACATGAAATTTGAAAAACAAAAACATGGGTTTTCTTCAGAACGAGCCTAATTAGACTGCATGCAAACAGTTTTTTCAAATTCATTTTTATTTGAGATATTTTTATGGTTCTTTCAACCCCTATTTTTCAAATTGCATGGGTAAACGAGTGGCTAAATTGAAAGTGAAGGCCTAGACATAAAAAGTTTTGCTTCACTTAGGGAGATGTAAGAGCAACTGGACATTGGATCCTTTGAGTAAAATTGTTAATTTGAGGGGAACATGAGTTCCGTGTCAGAATGTATTGCAAAATTCAAGTTTTATTTGTCGTCTGAAGCTGCTCATCCAGAATGATATATTGGTAAAGAATGTCATCCACAAGAAAAGAGAAGAAGTACATGAAAGCATAGATATCCTTTTACTGGTAGCTCAAGAGAAAGCTTCATATTCAAGGGACAGAGCCATTGGTAGAATAGCAAGGGAAGTTAGCATACAGAGGCAGAAGATCAATGAGACAAAGGCAAGCATGAGGACATGCTTGAAGATCAGCAAGGGGGAGATGTTGACCCTCAGTTTTGGTCTATTTTTGCTTAGGGAAACTTACTTAATCCTTATATTCTCCATCCATTTTCCATCACATCCATCTCATTTTGATGTATTTTATGCATATTCAGGTGTTTAATTTTAATTTTGCAATTTCTAGAAGTTTTTATGAAAATTGAGTTTCAAGTGCAATTTTGGACTGAATCAGAAATTCCCGTAATAGCTATGTGGATGACATGTTTGTAGGACACTTGGGCTCGAGTTTGATGTATGGATGGATATCTTGGGAACTAGGACTAAGCTAACTCCACTTGGTTTGGCCAGAACAAGCTTTATTAGGCCTGGTCAAGGCTGGTCAAACATGACTAGTCACCAAAAAATCCCTAGGAAATAGGGCTGTTTTGAGATTTTATGGGATTGACCATATTTCTTGGAATGAATTGTATGAGTTCAACTTAGATAGGTGGATATGAGTAGATATGAATGTTAGAGATAATATAGATCAGTTTGTTTCATTAAACCTCTATTTAAAACCAAGACTTTGATGGCGTTTGTAATGGAATTTGTATGTAACTTTTGTATAATTGGAGTTGGGAGCTAATTTGAAGAACTTGTTTCATTCCAATTTGTTGTTCATGCTTAGTTGAATTACTAAAGTTGTTGTAGCTAAGATTTCTTCAAGTGTGCAAGGCAAGGGTGGAGGGCCCCCACACCAAGCTAAGTACACTTCTTGATTCAATTTTCATAGTTTTCATAGACTAGTTTTTATTTCAAATGTATTTAGATGTGTGATGATTTCTTTAAGTTAAATTCCCCTTCTATTTGATCTTGAACTAAAACTGAATTTCATTCTCCATTTCTCATTTGAAGTTATTTTTGCATTTCTGGTTTGAAGCAATGGTGATTGTGATATAGTAGGATTGTGAAGAAGGACAATCTAGACCTCCTAGTTAGGAGCATCTTCTTCTACATCTTCTACATCATAAACCATTGTTAATTAGTGCTCTTAGATTTATCTTTATGAAAGTAGTATTGTAGGGAAGGACAACCTAGTTCTCCTAAGTTAGGAGCATCTTCCCTCATATATTACATAAATGAATTAGAAATTGTTAAAATAGGTTTATATTTGTAATATGTACTTCTTTAAATCTTCAAATTTAATCTTTTAAACTTGATTATATCTGATGTCCATATACAGTGGATTTGCCTCCAAGTTTTACAAACCCGGATTGATAATTAAATACTTGTGTTAATTTAGTAAATAAATTAGCTCAACAGTATTGAAGAAACTAATACCTCTCAGGTAAGATCAAATGCAATTATTCAATGGTAAGATTCATGTACCCACTTTCATTAATTTCCATTTTGTTACTTTAGTTTCAGTTTTGTCTTTCTAATATATAAATATGTTTTGCAGCTCTTCATAAAAGTTTTCAATCCTCCGCCAGATCATATTTTGAAAGTCCTATACTCTTTTCCTGGTTTTATTTCAAAAAGCAACGATAATCTTTGTTGAAACAGCCACACTGAGAAGTTTTTGAACCTTTAGTTTGTTTCTTTAAGCATTCCTTTTATTATAAAATGATTAAGATGATGTTTTGAAACAAGAAGATTGACATCAGATAGAGATTTTTCATTGTGTCTGAATTTTATCATCACTACTATCTAAAGCCTTAAACATTTACAACCCTGCAAGATATAATTTATCTGAATCTCGACATAAGAGGGAATGATTACATGATTATTTTCCTTTACTTCATTTTGTTGAGACATTGGTATAAACATTCTTGTTAGAGTTTATCTTTTAGAACTTAGATTTTCCTTTCCACTTTTAATTTCTTCATTTTTATTTTTGTTTGTTGATTTCTTTTCTTGTTTTAGCTTAAGAATCCTTTTCCTTTTGTTTTCAGTTTTCATTTTGGTGATTTTTCCATGATTTATATGGAAGGCCTTCTTATTACCTAACAATGGTCGGCATACATAGGGAAAAATTGTTAATAGTCTACTATTAGTTTTTTCTTAAAATCTCTTAATAAAATTTGTTTTTCTTATTATAAAGGTAGACATACTTAAGGAAGAGATTACAAAACAAGAGAAGTTGACAAAGTATCATAAAATCTGAGAAATTTCTTTTTTCATCAAAATTGTAATTATTTTAAGATTTCAATATTTTATTAAGATCTTTCAAAATTCTATTATCAGTCAAGAAAAGTTATTTTTAACCAAGTAAAGACACTTTACAACAAAACACCTTTAACTCTGAAATTGTCATTCTTAACTCTTAAAGAGTCAATGATTCTCCCTGTCCCAAAAAGTCTTATTTTTCTATAGTGTAATCCAAAAATATATTTAAACTTAAAAGATAAGAGGTTTCATCATGAGCCTAATTACCATGATCATAGGGGGAAAATAGGCTGACATTGCCAACACTGCTAAACAAACCAAGGTAACAACTTATGATTGCAAACAATTATAAGACAAGGGGTCTCATCACGAGCCAGCTTGTTTAGTCCAATTATAACCAGTGACTGGCATTGTCAATTATCTGACCACCAAATCAGGACAATGGCTTTTAAGAACTAAAAGAAAAATTTAAAAAAAACAAATACAAAGAAAATAAATATATATAAATGGATTTATCTCTAGGTCAATAATTCTTAAATAGATGGGGATTCTAAATAATTCATAATTAAAAGGTAACCCTGTCGAGACTACAGATGTTCGCTGGCAGCGGTGATTCTACCTTGACAAATGAGTATATTTTAAAAAGCTAAGCTGTAAAGTGGCCCCTGCTTTATCTCTACAACTAATTAAGAACTGATATAGAGTTTTGAAATATTTTGATTTATGAGGAATTTTAAGAAAAATTACAGTAAGATGATTCTTGCTTTTATTCAAACTAATGAACCTAGTCAAACATTTCAAAAATAATTTTCATTTCTTTAACTAATTTTACTTTAATTTTAAGAAAATATCATTCATATCAAACAGAGATAACTGGTTCTTCTCCCGTGTGTCACCATTGTTGTGGTAAAACACAACCCTCCCATTTTTAACTTATTTGCTTCAAATAATGGGGACCCTTTCTATAAAATTTTGGCTAAACACCTTTTAGAATTTTTATTAAGTTGATTATCCTATAATTTTGTTAATTTTTCATTTTTCAGACTTTCGTTTTTTATTGCTTTGTTAAAATTGATTTTTTATAAGCTTTCCATTGATACTTGTTTCGCCTCATTTCGTCAACTAGTTTGTAAATGGCACTCCTTTGAAGTATAATCATTTATATCGCCTGGGTTAAAAATGCGTAAAATGTACAATATTCCATTTTTGTCTTTGAATTAGTTCAATAATACATTTATTTTAAATATTAACCTCTAATTAGTTATTACTAACATTTTTCATTTTCTTACTTATACATAACCCGGCCAAATCATGAAACATTGAGATTTCAGTAATTTACTCCAATTTCCAAATAAATTACTAATCTCAAAACCTCAAAATGTCAAAGTCGCTGTAGTTTATTTTTATTTTTTTTTATCAAAGTGGTTGTAGTTTAGATAGGCAAACTATGCTTTAGATAATCTCATAACTGAACTAAACCTCATTAAAATTAAACCGAAAAATAAAATAATATAAGAAAAATATATATATAAAATAAAAATTTATTACGTGATCGGAAAATTGCATTGGAGTTTTCAATCGCGACATTTAAATAAAAAAAATCGACAACTCCCGATCTCCGATCTCCCGATTAAATAAAAATCAAAAGGCATGGGACATGAAACCAAAGTCTCGTAACAAACCTTGTTATTCGATTTTCTTTAAAACATCACTCATACGTATGAGTAAAGTGGTAGTGTTAGGATAATTTTAGTTTAATATTAAAATAGATATTTAATATTAAATTCTAAATTTTAAATTAATTAATATATAAAATTATAAATATAATTAATTTAATTTAATTAAAATTAATTAAAATTAATTATTAATCAGATTAATATTAATTAATAAATAGTTTATTAAATAATTAGTTTAGTTTATGATTAACAATTAAATTAGAATTAATTATTAAATAATTAGAGTCTAATTTAGGATTAGATTTTTTAATTAAAATTTTGATTTTTAGCCTAGCAATAGAATTTCCAGAATTATGCCAAATTTGACTCATCAATTTTGAAGGCTCATAGATTGAGTTTTACTTGGCCAAATGAGGCATGGGACAGCTCATTGGAAAAATAAAACTGAGAATATTTTTGAGGAGGTTTCACTAACAGATTTAGTTATTTATTGGGTCTAAAAATAGGTAGAAGATCAAGCTCCGAATTTTTAAACAAAATCAATTTCCTAAGTTTTTTTTCTTCATTTTCATTTGCCCAAACCTCTTATAATTGCAGATTCATTCATCAATAATATCTTTGGTCAATTAAAATCATCATATGCATCAATAGAAAGCTCAGATTTTCTTTTCAATTAATTAATTGTATTTGATTGGATTTGTTTTAAATACCAGAAATGGCATTTTGATTTTATTTTTGCATCTTAATTTATTTTGATTTCTTTTTGCAGGAAAACAGTAGAAGAGATATGGAGAAAAAGATATCAATCAATGAGAATGCTCTAGCAATTAAAAATTGGAATTTTGAGCAAATAAAATTGTATTGGGCAAATTTTTTATTCAACAAACTTTCCTCTCAAAAATACCTTTGGAAATATTATAAATGGCAGATTGCAGAATGTAATTAGGGGTTGCTCTCCTCTACAATTTTGGACTTCTAAAAGCATTTCTGCAATAGGAATTTAGAGTTGTAGGAGGGAGGAGAGAAAATCTCAGATTTGAGGATTATTGAGGATTTTTCCTTTGTATCTTGAATTATCTACGCTGGGCAAAATTTGCAGTATTGAAGCTTTAGTTTTGAAAGCAAAAGTTTAAACAATGTAAAGGACTGTTGGAGACCAGGGTCAGAGAAATGGATTTAATAAATTGATATTTCTAATACCACTGTTTCAAATACTAGTTTCATATTTATGATAACAATAATGTATCACTTTATTCATATTTGTGCACTTGTGTTGATATGGGTAATTTGTCTCAATGTTGTTATTATATATCTTTACTCTTATGGATTAAATTCTGATTTCTGAGTAACTATTTACTCAGAAATTTGTCTTATAAAACTGGTTTATTAAATAGTGATGTGTTGTGTACTATTTCCACATATTATTGTTTAATTATTAGATTTACTGATTTGACAATCAATATCATTTTTGTGAACTACTCCCTAAATGTTGTTGGTTTATTATTTCAGTTAAGAGGTCTCAATAGGATGTGTTTTGGTATTTCCAAATATCAGTTAATTGAACTACTTTGTTAGCTTGATATTAACTAAAAGCCAGACATATTTAAATTCCTATCATTTAATTATCTTGCTCTTAGTTGGGTTAGATCTATATCTACCTAATTGAGATAGGATTAGGATTAGTTTCTTTTTCTTGCATTATAGAATAAGTTTGCATTTAGATTAAGTTCTACATTCTTTTAAGTCCTCTTCTCAAAGAGGAAAAATTTTAGTTGTGGTTTGGCTGAACCCAAATTAGCTTAAGGGTCATTCTCTTGCCCGATCAACAAGAATAAATGATCTGATATCCCTATCTATTGGTATTTAAAGATATTATCGTAAACCAATAGCGATAGGGAAAAGGTAATTGGACCTAGTTAAACTAGTTGGAGCCACTACTCCAAATGGAAAAGGAGCTACTTTAAGGTCCAGACCGGGTGGTTACCTCCCAATGTTGAAGTAGACATTTTGGCCCTCAACAGCCCATGATTGTACAAACCCGACAAGGGCATCATGTTTGTACAGTACTCAGTTTGATCATGAAGCCAAAGACTACCCTACATTGATAGCGAGACTACGCAAAAAAGGGGTACTTCAGCCCCCTCCAACTTTGAATCTACAAATGATGAGATCTGAACCACGTGAAGAAGACTCGAATGTAACTAAAAGCCAAACATATTTAAATCCTTATCATTTAATTATCTTGCTCTTAGTTGGGTTTGATCTATATCTACCTAATTGAGATAGGATTAGGATTAGTTTCTTTTTCTTGCATTATAGAATAAGTTTGCATTTAGATTAAGTTCTACATTCTTTTAAGTCCTCTTTTCAAAGAGAAAAAATTTTAGTTGTGGCTTGGTTGAACCCAAATCAACTTAAGGGTCATTCTCTTGCCCGATCAGCAAGAAGAAATGATATGATATCCCTATCTATTGGTAGTTAAAGATATTATCGTAAACCAATAACGATAGGGAAAAGGTAACTGGACCTAGTTAAACCAGTTGGAGCCACTACTCCAAATGGAAAAGGAGTTGCTTTAAGGTTCGGACTGAGTGGTTATCTCCCAATGTTGAGGCATACATTTTGGCCCTCAAAAGCCCGTGATTGTACAAACTCGACAAGGGAATCATGTTTGTACTATACTCAGTTTGATCATGAGGCCGAAGACTGCCTTACATTGATAGTGAGACTGTGCGAAAAAGGGGTACTTCAGCCCCCTCTGACTTAGAATCTACAAATGATGAGGTCTGAACCACACAAAGAAGACCCGAATGTAAACATGATGCTCAGGAGTGGTGTGACCACTAGCAATGATAAAGGGAAATAGTTA
Organism: Pinus tabuliformis; assembly: GCA_031772625.1. Taxonomy (NCBI): domain Eukaryota; kingdom Viridiplantae; phylum Streptophyta; class Pinopsida; order Pinales; family Pinaceae; genus Pinus; species Pinus tabuliformis. The sequence goes on along the minus strand of CM062807.1, from coordinate 48,066,729 downwards.
GAAGAAAGTGCATGGGTTTGCAAGGCTCCTAAAAAGGAATAGGAAATTGATTTAGAACGCGCGAAGGAGACATTCATGGAAGCTAAGAAGAGCTTCACGAAGGCCTCCACTTCAGGTAGTAAGGATCAACTAGAACCAGGGATGGATCCTTCAATGCTCACTACCTTTCTGGAGACATGCATGAAACTACTACCCGACAACAAGGCAGTAAAAGGACTATAGGAACTTATCACTAGGTGCGCGGGGTCAGGAGAGCCACACGAGGCCTGGAAACTTGGAAAGTGTGCATTGGGCACAAGAAGGGAAATAAGGTTGACTGCTCAAATCGGCGAATATGAAATGGATCAGGTAATCTTGGATCTCAGATCGAACATGAATGTACTACCAAAACAAACATGGGAACGCATGGGCAGACCCATGCTACAGTGGTCTCCTATTCATTTATGAATTTTGAACCAACAAAAGATCTTGCCCATGGGAAGATTGCAACGGGTAACAATAGATATTGAAGGTGTGAGTGCGCAGGCGGACTTTAAAGTGATAGAGATTATCGATGACAGTAATCCCTATCCCACGCTACTAGGAATAGACTGGACCACTGATATGAACGGAGTCATAAATCTAAAGAAACGCAAAATGATATTCGAAAAAAAGTCACTACACGTAGTAGTACCATTAGATCCAGCTAAAGGAGCGCAATACATTGAACTAGTGCGTGACGACAATGGTGATGACGATCTTGATTGTATTTACAAAATAACCATGCAAGAAGAGGATTGGGTTAATCTGACTGCAAATGGAAGGATTTCATGGGAGCGCGAAAGCTCCTGCACTTCGGATTTAGACGAAGAGATAGAGTGATGGCAGAATCGGCTGCATGAAGTAACAATGCTTAATTGAAACATGATGGTTAGATCACTGCACTGCATCACAACAGAGGCAAGGGATCTGCCTACATATGATGGGTTGAAAACGGTGGATGAATTCCTAAACAAATTTAAAGCGCAGTATTAGAACAGCAGCAATTCGATGCTCTGAAGTGGGCACTGCACGCAACGCTCGTAGGATGGTGGGGTACGCATTAAGGAAGTCTTAAGGACTGGCGTGGATGCAGAAGGATGATGCGCCTATGCTTTGGGAAACCCTAGCTTAGAACGAGAGCCAGTCAGCAGGGGTAGAACAATTTCCGCGCCCACCTTTCTCGATGGGTACGGACATATGTTGTACAGCCAGCACAAGCGCACACCATTCCCAGAATAGAGAATCGGAACAAACCGCAGCAACAAGAAAGGCAACATGTGCCACCAATTATCCATGGAGAAGCATTCGATAGGGTGTGCGAAGTACTGAACAGGGTTCACCAGGTGAGATGCACTGATTTGGACCTGCGTGTAGCAGTGATTCGATGGGCTTATAGGACCATGTGCAAAACCCTGACCGTGGAAATGATTCCAAAGGTGCGGAATAGCGTAGAGACCGTAATTTCTGAAGAGAATGCAAAGAGGAATCCGCATATAATAGCTCCCACAGTTGTGATAGTGCGCGAATACCAAGACAAAGAAATCACATAGCTATGCAAGGTCGAACACATAGAAATTCAGGAAGCCATTCGGTGAGGGAACCTTAGACTTCGTGAACTCAAGAAAGACCGGGTACGACTGAGGAAGAAAAGCATTTTGATGGACGCCGAGATCAAGAGGCTGGAAAACAAGGTCAAGAAAGCATGTCTCGTCAATAAACCAAGGATGACAAAACAAGATGTGGATGATCATACCACTGGATTAGAAGAATGTCGCTGAGAATTTATGACTTTTCTACCATGGCTACGACCGCACCTCACCAAACGCAGTAACCAAGCGAGCACACTACATACAGTAGAACACGCGGCACCTACTGTCGCGAAGGAAATTGAAGAGTTTCCACGGACTCCAAAGAATCCACATCTATCTGGCCTTCAAATACAAGGATATCTCAGTTAACTTGTACCTTGAACAATGTCACACCTCTAAATGTTTTGATAGTTAAAGGTGCCTCGAATGTTGTTGGAAGTCGTCAAAGTATCTCGGAAAAATTGTCCATCATCTCATTCCTTGGTCCTGCAAGTGCTTACGTGAGAAATAACTTGATAGGATATCATACTCTATCATCTCTCTTTTCTTTCACCATGGGGGGCATCTTGGGTTGGTGAGAGTGATTGTTCCCAAGTGAAACTAGTTGGGGACCCAATTCTCTATCCCCTGACTTCATCAGGGACATGCACAGAGAAATAACAAGGATCATATCTTTCTAATACCTCTAGTTATCACAAAAAATTGATCATCTAGCCTCAATTTACTAAATGGATTGAAGTACACCATGTAAGGCCAATTTTACCATAGTAAAATTGCTCTGACAGTGAGAGGTTACTTAATAAACCACATTTGTTAAGCAATTTATAATTAAACCCATAAGGAATAATTAGATAAATCACTATTTATTTAATTATCCTCTAGGAATAATTAATTAAACGTTGTTTAATTAATATTACTTGTCACATTTGATCGAGTTATGAGAAATAAATAGATGAATAATTAATTATCTTATTTTTCTCTAGGAATAATTAATTCATGACTAATTAGTTATTATTCTTTGTCAAGTTTAACTAAACCCCTTAGGAATAATTAAATAAATCATTATTTGTTTATTATTTCTTAACCATATTTTTTGAGATGACAAATATATCATTTATTTATATATTTATTTATTATTTCTAAATAAAAGTTTAAATACTTTTTCCTTCCAAACCATATATAATAAAATATTCCAAATGGTTAATTCTAGAATGGGGTTAATAATATTTTATTATTGCTCATTATTCGAGAGTAACCTAATATTTTGTTACAAATAGAAGGGTTTTCCATTCTTTCTTGACTTTCGATTATTTTCTTTGTTGCACTCACTGTTCTAACTCTAATTATTATCATTGTCACCCACCATTTTTCTTTTCCATTTGAGCTCTCACTGAGCTCAAACATTTTATTTGCTGGGTTTTACACATTATAAAGGAGAAAGACTCTACAAAAGCTGAAGACATTTGAGGATAGATAAGAATCCATCCCATAGAGGGGGACTGGTAACACAAGTGTTGTTTAATAAAATATGTTCTTTTATATCTGGTTTCCATTGGATTATTGGAGTTACTTGTGCTTATTTTACTATTTCATTTTGTTGTTTAACTATGATTTTGGCATAAATCAAGGCTTTGGTAGGTTTTGTTTCTATCATTTGTTGCAGATATAAAATGTTTAGTAACCATTTTAATTGTTAGGGTTGTTTGTCATCCACAACCTAAAGTGGTTTCTTTTCGTACACATTCGAGAAGAAAACACAATAACAATTTGGTGACTCCACTGTGTTTTTAATTCTGATTCAGAAACCTAGGTGGCCTTCAATTTTCATCTTACGGTTTTTCTTTTTCAGTCTCTTAATGTTATTTACTAGCTTTCTAACCCTAGATCCATCAAATTTCTAACTTCCATAAGTTTTCTAGTCTTTTCTGCAGGTCATATGAACCAGCCGTGACAAAGACGAAATTTTTTTCCGAGACTTTCCGACCGAGAATCAAGAAGTAGAAATCACACTTTTCTGCCCAAAAAGTGCGATATCCCAAGAATCAGGTCGGTAACTGTGATTTTTAGAGTTTCTGGGATTTTTTTTTATCTATTTATGGGTTTTGCCGAGATTTGTCTGCTAGGTTGGTTGACCACTGTCTTAGCCTACATAGGCCTTGATCTACTATGTTTCACTCGTCGAAGTGGAATTTATCCCATTAGGGCTTCTAGTACACTTCCACCTTTATAGGAGGAGTTTAGCTGAGTAAGAAGTCTGAGTTTTTGCAGAGCTTTCAGCCATATTTTCCAAATTTGTACCTTCCTATTTCAGATCTTCAAAGATAGGTTGTTTCCATCCAAAGTTTCATTTTAAACCTTGTTTGGTCATTTTCCTTAGGGTCCCATTGTTTTCCCTAGGTTTCACACCCATCTCCCTATCTTTTTGCAACGATTTTCCTCCCTGGTCTTTTTTTTGTTGCTACACCACTTTCTAGCAGCATAGTGTCATTTGATCCCAGTCACACCAACGCTTAGATATCTTGGCCTTTTTCGTGTGTTTTCAATTGATTTCACCACCAACCAACACAGTGTTTGCAAACCTAGTTTGGGTGGGGTTTAGAAAGTTGATTTGTTGTTCATTTTATGTTTTTAATTTCAGTTTATTTCAGCAACATTTTTTCTTTTTTCAAACATGATCTAGGCTTAATTAATAAACACACTTGCACACATAAGCACACCTTAAGTGAAGGGCACTTGGTTTACACTGCCAAGCCAAGACTTAATTTAATTAATTTATCTCCCCACACAAAGACACAAAACATCTTTTTTACCTCCCTTCACCATTTCTGTGTCACTTGTGTCTTACAATCATTGCGCCACCAAGGCATTTGTTGCGGAGACTCTTAGACCATCATTCCCTATTTCCACTTGGGCATATTACTTCTCCTCACAGGGCTCAAGTCCATAGTCCCCCGAATCCCCATACCGACTCCTCTTCTGGTTCATTCAATTCCTCATCTAATTATGAGCCTCCTTCACTGCATACCATCACCATGTCAGGACCCACTGCAAGTGTAAGAACACAACTTGGTGTTGGCTCTGGTTCTACCCTAGTGGTCACATCTAGCGGAACCACCTCAGGAACCATTCCGGTAGCTCCCATGCTACCTTTCATGGCTGGGCTAAGCCTCCCTGATTTTAGCTAGTTGATAAATTACCTTATACACCATGATGATAGTTGGCCAGCTATGCCAACTAAACTTCCCTCCGACATCCCCAAGTTTGAAGGTAATTATGGAGAGGGCCCCACCAATCACATCTGCTACTTCCATATGTGGTGTTCATCGAATTCCATCACCGATGATTCCATCCATCTTCAGTTGTTCCAACGCATGCTCACTAGAGATGTTGCGAAGTGGTATGTTGACCAACCCACTGCCTCTCATTCCACTTTCGCGACGCTTGCGAAACCATTCTTTTCATATTTTCAACTACCTCTCCGATACAACACTGATACGAAACTCTTGACCACATTCCATTAGTCCTCTGCCACCAATCTTTCCGATCATTTTCAGGAATGGTGTAGAAGGAGGAGCATGTGTCGTGCTCCGCCCTTCGAAGACCATGTCTACCTCGATTATTTCTTAGGAAGCTTTTAGCGCCTATTGCCAAAGATGTCATCTCTCACTTTCCTCAGATAGAGGAAGAGTCTCTCCAAACTGCTCTAAGATATGACTTGATGTATGCTTAATCTGGTTATGTCTATACCATTATATTAGACCTCCCCCATCCTAGTGGTGCCAATGCACCGGGGGCATCTCACGTGACCGACGGTATCATTTGATATATTTCACATCCTTCTTCATATACTCAGTAGAGTTATGGCTATCTGCAAGGGGCACCAGTTCTTCCAACACTTATGCCTCTCTTGCAAGAAACGTGTATTCAGGACAAAGCACCTCTTATGCATTTACCCAACCACATTAGCAGATGCCACGGGCATCTTGTGCTCAACCTGTTTACTAGACCGTTGCCCCTTCACCATCTTATATCTATGCACCATCGAGCACTCTAGCCCCTCAAGCATTAGCGCCGTAGCCTCCCATGCATCCTCAACCCCAGTAACCATCCCCACCTTAGGGTCAAGTGTTTGCATAGTAGAGTTCGACCAATCCCCAAAATTCAAAGAAAAAGAATAAGGGGAAAGGTAACAAGGGTAACCAAGGTAATCAACCTAATGAACCCCAGGAGAACCAGCCTAACACCAACAACCATCAATAGGGTGATCATCCCAAGAAGAACAAGGATATTTGTACAAACAAGCCTTGTGCATGTTGTGGTGTACATGGCCATTATACTCATGAGTGTCCCCTCTTACCCCATATGCGCCAAATATGGGAAGCCCAAGTAGCTTCTATAGGTCAACTCGCCCATGCAGCAACAGCCTCAGAATCCTGCATCATCTCAACCGGCCTTGCTCACAAATATTTTCCCTCAGCAAGGATTTTTTGTTGCTCAACTTCAACAAGGTAAAGCATCCCACCTTCCCCAACCTTTTGGTCCTAATGACTACCAAATCCTTATGATGAATTATGATGAGGTCAATAACTCTGATATTAACTTACAAACTTGGTTGCATCAATATGACAAGCCATCGACTTCGTCTGCCACTGAGTCCAAAATCAAAGCATCTACTAAACCTCTTACGACACCAAATGGTCCATTAGAGATCCCTCAACCCAAAGTTTAGTCAATTCCCAAGATCCCCAAGGGACCATTATGCTATAATACGACTTCTAACCGAGTTTCCCATACATACAATATAGTAGACAACTTGGCACAATCACCTGCTACCATGTCGACGCTGGAGGTGCTCCAGTCACGCCCATCTCAAAATAAATCTTTACTAACTTCTTTGGGTGCAGTAGATCATTCAAATGATCATTTGATTTTCTTCTCTGTTGATACGTCATAACATCCTCCATTACCTCCTTCCATTACTTTCTAGATACTAGTCCCAGTTCATAATGCCATAATCTCTCGATGCGTTATTGATGAAGGTGCATCCACTTACGTGATGTCTGTTGCCATTTGGAAGCAACTCAAGTCACCTGAGCTGTCCCTATCCACCATCACTTTGCATGCTTGGGATGGTCACTCCTCCCACCCTCTCGAAATGTATCACAATTGTTTAGTGACTCTTGCAGGTAAGACTGTTCATGTAGACATCGACGTTATTGATGCCTCTCTAAATTACAACATTCTCTTAGGTCGTAGTTACACTTATGCCATGTCAGTCGTCACATCTGCAATTTTCTACAAAGATGTGCTTTCCCCATGAAGGGAATATCATCACTATCAATCAGTTGACACACTATGAGTCATCATCCTTGACCTCCCATCAGTCCATTATCTTATCAATGTCCAATAATTATTCTTCTACCCCTCTCACCAGTGTTTTGCCCAAAGTCTACAAAGATTCTGCATTGTTGGGTGCTTTCCCTAGTCCTCCCCCTCTTGTCTTTGAGCCTAGCTCTTTGAGTGTTTTCATGTTACAAGAATCATAGGCTACTCAAAAGCAGTCTGGTACATCTGACCAACAACCAGCTCCTCATCACCCTATTGTTACCATCTCAACTGAGCCATCTAGATCCACCCCCCTGGACTTCCTCCATTTATGGGTGCCTCTCCTTTGTTCCCACCAAGAACTATTCCTCCAGGTCTTAACCATCCAAGAGCTATTCCACCGGGGCTTCATTGCTTCTCCCCAACATGACTTTGGGGATCCCGATGTGGTACATTGACCCCCCAGCAAACACTATGCCTGGTTAGCTCATACCATGTCATGCTTTGACCCCAGTTCAACTGGTCCCTACGACCCTTGTCGCTGCTTTAGTTCCACTACAACCTTAACAGGAACCCATTCATGTTGCGAAAGTATTTGGACAGGGGGGCAAAGCCAAGAGGAAAGAACCTAAGTACAAGGCTCCCCAAGATCCTCCATCCCTCAAAGCTCCAAAGATGATACCTCTATGCGCTTTGTGTGAGGTTTTTGAGCATGCCACCAATAATTGTCCTAAGCTTCCTCATCTCAAAACTTTGGTTCATGAAGCATTCCGTGAGTCAAATATCCCTAAGGTCCAAGTTACCTTACCAAGACTAGCCAAGAAACTCAAAACATTGAGCACAAATGACCCTTGTGCCTTGTGTGATCATTATGGTCACTATTCCCAGTGTTTTCCTCGTCTTGACAAATTTCATGATTTCCTTCAAGCGATTTACGAATAGGAGGCCACTCCTAGTGGATCACCTACCCCTCTAACTGTGGATTCTAGTACCACCAATACACCAGAATAGAGGGAATCTAGTCCCACCATCATGATCCCTCCCCCCGATGTCAAGATGATGGAATCCGCAGTCCATATCCTTTACCTATCATCATCCTTAAGTTCCTCACTGGAAAACCTCTTCGAGGTTCCAGTGCATGCTTCTATCAAACCTCCTTCGTCGGAAGCCTAGGTCTCAACATCGGTAAATTTTCCATCTACTAGCTCATTGCCTACCATTCCAGATGATGCGTATGTGAACCTTATTTCTTAGGATGATGCACCAGGTACGCTGCTACATCATGTAGTCAATCTTCCTCTCATCCCCCATCTTCCATTTTGATGAGAACATCATGGATGCCATGAATACCCCTAATTATCCTTGGGATGATATGCACCATCATGCGTAATTCCTTCCATATTTGGAGTCCACCACTCTAAATACATCTAGTATGCCCATAGCATACTGGGGGGTACATAGGCCCATACATCTCCTTACCGTCCTTTGGAGGATCTCATGCCAAGTTGGGCTGAGATGCTTGAATCCATTTTTCGAGCACTCGAAACACAATAGTGCTCCACAAACCCCTCCTACTAGGGGGCATCATGCCCACATTTGCATACGAGATCATTCCCCTCCATCATATATGTTTGTAGGCAGTATCCCATGCTTGGGGGCATGATTGTTTTCCCGGGTCCATCTTCTCAGTTGATTAACATAAGTCTCGACCTAGATCCCGCTGGATCTAGGTATGGTCAATTATCCTCCCATTCCTTGGATATTTTGTCTTACCGACCTCTCCAGCGAGCCATATGCACATCACATATTGTAGATGTTTGGTACCATATCTTCAAATATTATACTTTATGTCCACATAGTCCCCATCTTTGACTTAGTGGGTGAGAATGATTCTAGACCTCCTCTAGTAGTTCATTCTCGGTTTCCTCTTCCCTTCATTCTTCACCATGAACCATTGTTCCAAGAAGCATTAAGGCCATCTATAGACAAGTAATTCCACTTGCATGAAAGTCACAGATCCTGATTCTAATGGTCGGTTTGTCTGCTACGATGTCCACAAGATTTAGGGCCTTCTCCTCCTCAAATTGGAGGGAAAACACCCTTTTATAAGGAAACCCACAATTTTTTTTGTCGCACATTTCGGCCAAATCGTAACTCCATTTGGTGAACCATCAGCACCATTGGAAATCTCTCATCAATTATTATAATGGGTCTTTCTTAGTTTTTGATGATTTGACACTTCACGAGGAAGCCATTTTTCCAAGAAGGGTCACTTCGTCACCTCTCAAAATCAAATTTCTTCGTATGCAACTCTTGTACCTTAGAAAGAAAATCCCCTTAGTAATGGTCATATCACGTGCCAATTTTCGTCATGATTAACCATCATTTTCTCATGTCTTCATGGTCCCCATCGGGCCTATTCTGTGTGGTAGCGTCATCGAGTCACCCTTGTTCAGAGCATCCACAATGAGTCACCTTTGCATCCATGGAGTCTGTTTCACATCCCATTAGATCATGTCACATTATTCCATTCATATTTGGACCCATTCATCCTTTGTTCCGGATTTGGCCTTCATTCATACTATCCCCCATCCCCTCTGGAGTCGAGTCAGTCGCTGCGAGGTCAAGCATGCACTTTATGCTCTGATAAGGGAAGTCATTTTTTTGTCCCTCGGTACCATTTTCCCAATTTTCCCTGGTGTCAGTCCATCAATCACATTACTATTTCCCCTCATGCCTTAGTTGAATATCCTCATTTCCTCATCTATGGCAGGCCTTATTCTATCGACATCAGAACATCTATTCCAGAAGAACCTCCTAGAAGGCAATGTAACTTGGTTCTAGCTTCCACTCTTGTTAGGTGCCTCAGATCAAGAAAAGGGATTCATCATTTCCCTTTGACTTGATTGTTTCATGTTCGTGATTCATACACTTAATGGTCCAGTGTTGCAACAGATTATACCAATGATTCCTAGGTGTGTGTGAGATGTTTCAGACCTCACGAGGGGGTGGCCCTTCAGGTAGCTTCCCACATGCCTGAATGCCTTCCTATTATGCCACAACCTCAGATGCAGTTCTGCTAATTTGATGGGTTCGATTATTTCCACTTGCAACGCTCATGACATGCATATCTCCTTCAGATGATCCATTCAGTTTTGCAGAGCCCCTTCCTGTTCAACAGGGCTTCTTTAGTTGTTCTACCCTCCCTCCCACCCATTTTTTGAGGGAAGGGCCATTATATCTCATGTATTCAAATGTTATTATATTTAGTCCTAGCTCATTTTTTTCCAGGTGCATTATGTATATGGAACACATTGTATCATTTTCTGGCTCATTTATGCCAGTATGTCATGTACCATTCAGCATGTACTTTATTGGTCAGCTTCATGTTTCTGGGTGCATCATTATTTTTGTACTAAGTTATCTTGGCAGGTATAAGTATGCCTACCTCGCCTCACTGAGATCCAGTACCACAACAAAAAAGGAAACTTTCATTGGTCTCGCCCCCTCTGTCACTATCCTCTTTTACTTCGGCTCCATTGGTCTTTCTCTCTCTCTATTTGAATCCACTCGTTGTCTAGTGATTGTGTCCTTACAACGTACCTCAGTCATATGTTTTGCTCCTAACACTCGTACGTTGGGGGGGCAATCTGTTATCACAAAAAAATGATCATCTAGCCTTAATTTACTAAATGGATCGAAGTACACAATGTAAGGCCAATTTTACCATAGTAAAATTGCTTTCACTATGAGAAATTACTTAATAAACCACATTTGTTAACCAATTTATAATTAAACCCATGAGGAATAATTAAATAAATCACTATCTATTTAATTATCTTCTGGGAATAATTAATTAAACCATTTTTTAGTTAATATTCCTTGTCACATTTGACCCAGTTATGACAAATAAAGAGATAAATAATTAATTATCTTATTTTTCTCTAGGAATAATTAATTAATCACTAATTAGTTATTATTCCTTGTCAAGTTTGACTAAATCCCTTAGAAATAATTAAATAAATCATTATTTTTTTTATTATTTCTTAACCATATATCTTGAGATGATAAATAAATCATTTATTTATTTATTATTTCTAAATAAAAGTTTAAATACTTTTTCCCTCCAAACCAAATATAATAAAATATTCCAAATGGTTAATTCTAGAATGGGGTTAAGAATATTTTATTATTACTCATTATTCGAGAATAACCTAGTATTTTGTTATAAATAGAAGGGTTTTTCATTCATTCTTGACTTTCGATTATTTTCATTGTTGGACTCACTCTTGCAACTCTGATTATTATCACTGTCACACACCAGATTTCTTTTCCATTTGAGTTCACACTAAGCTCAAACATTTTATTTGCTGGGTTTAACACATTATAGAGGAGAGAGACTCTACAAAAGCTGAAGACATTTGACAATAACCAAGAACCCATCCCATAGAAGGGGATTGGTAACATTATTTGTTCCCTTCACAGGTATTGTTTAATAAAATATATTCTTTATATATCTAGTTTCCATTGGATTATTGGAGTTACTTGCACTTATTTTACTATTTCATTTTGTTGTTTAACTATGATTGTGGCATAGATCATGGCTTTGGAAGGTTTTGTTTCTATAATTTGCTACAGATCTACAATGTTTAGCAACCATTTTCATTGTTAGGGATGTTTGTCATCCACAGCCTAAAGTGGTTTATTTTCGTACAAATTTGAGAAGAAAACATAATAACGCCACTTATTTGGGTTATACAGGGAATTAAATGAAAAACATGAAAGGAAATGAAACATGCATAAAGAAATATAAGAGAAAACATAGTGACATGGTGAAAATACAACTTCTATTAATAAATGAAATACCATAATATTGTAGAACACAAATTCGCTACAATTGTGGTATCTATCTATGATAAAAGAGAGATGGTGGCTACATGCATTCACAAAAGCTATTTCCATAGGCTAAAATAAATGCCTTTTAATTTTTTAACATAAATAATTAACCCTACAATTCCAAAACTCTACCCCAGAAGATGAAACACTAAAATTTTTGTGGGTGTCAAGGTAGTTAATTGGTACATAAACTTCTCAAGGGTACAAATATTGTATACAATATCTATTTGGGGTGCACAATAGATTTTTGGAAAGAACTATCCAAGGACTATAACTTTTGAATAGGACTGGGAATTTCATGGCAAATCTTGGCCCCCCAAAATGCCAAAAAACATTATTTAGGGCCATAAAATAGCGCCTAGAGTTTGGGATCCAAAAATCATAGAAAAATTACCAAGAAGATAGAGAAATTTTGAGACAATGGAAGAGGTGGATGGCCACTGATATCCACCTAGAACAAATAATTTCTCAACTGGTCCAAATTTTTAGTTAAAGCCACCAACCTCCTCGAAAGGTCTAAAATTATTCACTAGAGCCACCATGACAAGGTCCATGTTGTGAGATATATCAATAACTTGTTGTTCCACACTTTCAATCTCTCTTTTGATGCATCCAAAGGTTTGTTATGACTAGAATCATCCATCATGGCTAGGGTTTTGTGATTTACTTCTTAAGCTAATTCGTAGATCCTAAAACTTCCCATAAATTCTTGAAACAAAATTTTTCTAATACCAATATGATTTGTAAACTACCATGGATATTCCACTAGAAAAAATATTCATAATAAATCTTGTATTATGTGATTTATTTCCTTAGATATTATATTTATTAACACTAGCTTATTAATGTATCAAGACAATTAAATTAAAAAAAAATGAAAGAACGTTCAAATGAATACACCATCCACACAAATAAATATAAGATGTATCCTAAGAAACCAAAAAATAGAGAAAACCTGGCTACAGGGTCAGAAATAAGCTATACTTTTTTTTCTTCAGTTATGAAATCTAAGTGAAAAGAAAGGAGGCATCCACTATGGACTTTATTTTGACATTATGGCTTGAATGGCTACTAAAAAATACTTTTCCTCCTCTATTATGCTTTTAAATCCCACTTTTAGATGTGTTATTCATCTATGGAAAAAATATAATACTAAAATAATGGAACCCGCTCTCTTACTAGCAACCAATATTTAACATAACACAATAGTCACCTAGTGTTATGATTTTGCATACCTCAACCCAAAATTAGTAATGGCTTTTTGGAATTTCTAGAATATTATTGAAAGTACCATGTGAATAGCCCCACTTGTGTGTAATGGGGACTGATATGCCATCCTCTAAGTGTCGTTGTAGTCAACAAGGCATGTCAAATTGTAGGAGGAATAACCTCCACAAATGAACTCCAATTGAGGTGATTTTGGAATTATCGGAAACATCTCAATTGTAGAATAAACTTGTGTGAAGAGTTGTTCTTAGAATGTTTCAAAGTTTCATTTGGTTCCTCAAAATTACTCTAGAATTTTTTAAGCCATAGATCTCCAAATTGGGGCATACCACGAAAATAGGACCTATGAGTAATTTCTCCAATTTTTCCAACTAGAAGTACCACGGTAGATGTCAAATTAGATAATGATCTACTTTAGCTCACAAAAAAAATGAAGATGTTAAGGTGAGGGAATTTTACCCATCAATACCTCCATAATGGTCTTATTCATAAGAGTTTATGTGGGAGACTTGTTAATCAAGTAGCATATAGTAACAACTACTTATGTTGAGCAGTTATTATCTAAATTAGATCCATTATGTATATTAGAACTCTCTACATTAATTCGTATCCACCTATTCTATAACATCATTATATTTAGGGTTATATGAAGTTGACTTATGTATTTCAATGCCATTTTCCTTCAAAATGTTTCAAACTTTTTAGCACAAAACACACTAACATTATTAGTATTCAATATTTTAATCTTCCTACCAATATGACTTTGTAAGAGTTCCTTAAATTTACTAAAATCCTCATATTTAGTCCTAATAAAATGCATTCATGTTCTTCTAGAATAAATATCATGAATGACACATAATACAAAGACTTGGAAATTAGAGGAACTTTAACAAGACCAAATGCATCATAATGAACTAAGTCCAACAATCCAAAAAGTTTGTGATAACTAGAGTAAATTGAATATGGTTATGTTTCTCCATATGTGCAATGTTGACAAAAACCAAATTCAACAAAATAATCATTCAATCCATCCATTCGTTTTCCAAGGTCTGTAGGCCTTCTCACCCGCATCGCCCTATTTTTTGTGCCATGGAATTATATTCTATATGGGTAACTTATTTTCTAAGGAAGGAGCTTGTTTAGGTACCCAAAAATCATGACCATTAGAAGTGGATATAGGACCTATTATTGTTAGGACAGGGTCCCCTAGGGTCAATTTTGTAAAATTTTTTGTTATCTATGTAAAGTCTACACATTTTGAGGAAGTGGAGTGTGAAGATCATAGAAGTCAAAGGGGCTTTAGGAAGGTCAAAGCCCCTTAGTTTGTTATAATTTAAGATGTTTTGTGACCTGCCCATGGTTCACGAACCACAACATTGTAATGAAAGAAGCTATATAAAGGAATCATAGCGAGTCATAAAATTCAATTAGTGATTGAAGATCTATGTATAGGAAAGTGATCTAAGGCAGAAGAGTTTGTTTTATGTACTTAGGCGAAGGGGAAGGCTCCTACATATGTGTGCACAAAGACCTTGGTAAGTGTTGAAATGTGGCAATTAGAATATTCCAATTTTAATTTGTCCTTGAATTAAAATTGAGAATTAAAATTCGAATTTAGTCTCACTAGCTGCTTGAAAAGTAATTAATTAATTCATTCTGGATTAATTAGTTGGAGAAATTCAAGTTAGAAGTCTTTGTGAAGTCATGCAACAGTTATCCCTTAAATTAAGGAGATTATCCCTTAATTAAGGAGATAAGTTTGAGTTGTATTTGAGTGTAATTAGTTAGGGTAAAAAAAAATAAAAAAAATAGTTAGCTCAGTTTACTGAGTTAAGTCCAGTTAGATTAGTTCCAAGCTGTTTGAGGAACTAATTGTGAGTTCAATCAGTTAATGCATGCATGCATCCAACTAGTGTACTCAAGATAACTGGAGATTCTCTCATCATTAACTCATGCATGTCTATTTTGAGAAAGACCCAGTTGAGATTAAAGATAGGGACGGTGTACTATCAGTTGCATACATTTTCCTATAAGGAAAACTCATGCATGCAGAAGGAATTCATTCCTTGAGGATTGTGTAGTTTTACAGGGTGTGAGATCAGTGTTACACATGGTAACAGTAGGATCGCCCAGGAAAAACTGTGCTAGGAAATAGGAGCTTGGAGGGCAGTGTGGAGGACTTATGAGAAGTCTATTTTGCCTGTGAGCATCTCTGAGGATTGTATTGAGAGCTTGATAGCTTTGAGAGCTAAAGCTTTGTGTAATTTTGAAATATTTCCACCTCGTATGATAATACAAATAATGGGGTTTTTAGCTGAGGCTTTCCCCTGAGTATTCTTCTGTGTTTCATGTGCATTGATTCTTCTTCAGGTTATATGTGTTCTGCTTGATCTTGCTCAAATCTATTAAGCTTCTGCCAGTTTGATTGTAGAAGTAGATTAAAGTATTTTGCTTTAGTTATATTGCATTATCAGGTTAATCTACAGTTAGAATTTCTACAGTAAGTCTGCAATTGAGTGCATGGGCCCATGCAACTGTGTACACGGGGAAGAAAGAGTATGTAACAGAAGGATTGATCATAAATAAGACTATTTTGGAGCAATATCTGTGTATATGTGCTTTTATGTGTACTTTTGCATTTTTTGTGTACTCATTCTGTTTTCTATATTATCTTAAGAAAAACTTAATTGGTGCACGAAAGTAATGGATTTACTAGTTTACTTAATGGAATGAATGTTTAAGGCAATCAACACAGGGTTAGAACCAGTTCTCTGTAAGTTACTGTGATTTCTGCATTTTAAGGGTTAGGGTTCATGAAGGTCGAAATAAAGCCCTAGGAGTAATAGAAACCCATGAAATGGACCTATGGATGCATAAACCTAGTTTCATCATCCCCCAATATTGCTTTGAGTGAGACTGCAGCCTGCACTACGCAAGTTGTTACCGAAAGGGCGAGTAGTGAAGGGTTTTTTTGGTTGGTGCAATCAACTCTAAACCTAGGTCCAGACCCCTCAAGCCAATAATTATCAAAGCATATATCCTAAATATACAGCCACGCTGCAAAAAATGAATAACTATTACATTAAATGGTGCACACATCAAGTTGTAACAAAGTTCCCACATTAACAACCCTAGCAAGCAACATATCTCCTTTGACCATCCTACACCCTTTATCAAAGAAAATAAGCTACACATGCACCTCATTGACTTTGCTTATTAATAGTAGGTTATGTGCCAAACCTAGAATGTGTACAACCATATTGATCCCTTTTAGTCTGTCATCAAGGAATCTTATTAAAAGTTGACCATATCCAACTCTATTATGATGAGAACCATGTCCAAGGTATACAGTCCCACCATCATATTTCTCATAAACTAGAAACTATTTCCAATAGGAAGTCATATGGAAGGAATCTCCAAATTTTATCAACCGTACAATCTAACTACATGTGTTTCCAAAGATGCAACTGTTGGCATTATGGATAATATGTTGTCCTTTATGGAAACATGCTTGATAAAGATATACTTGATGAAAAAAAGTGTGATAGTATGAGTGTGGAACTATAGCATATAACAGGTACATATGTTGCAGATGATATGGACAGAGAAATGATATTTTAGTTACAAAAGAATGAGAAAAGTAAAGTTTGAGAAAGTATATGTGGTTCCTGTGAAGAAAGGTCACATACATACATAGGTCTTGTAAGTAAAATTCACGTACAAAATCTGAACCATGGAAATATGGATACCATGGGTCATTACCATGGTATTGACCCATAGTACTTTAAGCGAAAATGTTCATTTGATCCTGTCAACAAATACTAACGACTTTTCAAAATGATTTTCCTAAGGTATTAGCTAAGGAAAATGCTTTATAAGGACATGGAGATCAAAGTGTTGTGTGTGCAAGTAATGGGTTATTCATTTGTGATCTAATATGGAATAGCTGTGTACCACAAATTAAGGATAATACTCAGATATGAAAGATCTGAAGAAATGTTGATATATATTCTTGATTGATTTACTTGTTGCAAATGCCTAAGTAGCTGATAATGATGGATCTGTGATTATTTTAATGTTGTGATCTGAATGATTTTTCAGAAGTCTATAGTTTTTACAGTGAAGTTTGTGGAATGTGAGTTGTGTTTACAGAGAAGGTATGTTTCAGTAATTGGAGATCTGTGCACTACTTTGGTTTTGGATATGCACATACATACATGGATCAGTCTCCGTTGAGTTGCATATATATTCTGATATTTTGTTTTTGTATGTTGAGATCTATACATGGGTTTTGCATATTATAATAGAATATATATGCATTTCTGCTTAATAACAGTCACATATATATTATGTTTTAGATCTGATCAGGGTTTGTAGTGCTTCTTGATGATGGAATTCGATGAGTTCTGTTGTATTTGTTGTTATCTGTCAATGATGTCTAGATTTGGATGGTTTATATCTGTTATGGATTGGTTGTGCATTGATTTGATTTTGTTGCAATAGTTTGTTGAGATTTAGTTCAATGATTGGTTTTCTTCAGTATTCAGTGGGATGATGTTACAATGATTTAGTTGGTTAAGTGATTCAATATTTAGTTTCATATTGAGTCTAATGTTGGGTGTGGGTCTAATGTGAAAAAATGATGAAAGGTGGCCTACAGGTTTGAGATAGGTGGATGCAGTCTAAAATATTATCAAATGTGGTCCAAAAAGGCTGTTGAGAGTTGGATCCCTCAGTAAGGGAGTCAGAGCTTCCTTCCAGTGGTAGCTTGTAAACTTGGTCATGGGATGGGTGATCCCTTCTGGTAGGAGTCGGTAAACGAGATCATGGGGTTGTACCTCCCTTCTAGTGGGTGTTGGAGAATGAGTGGAGGTTGAAGCCTCCTGTAGGTGGGTTCCTACATGTTGGTAAGAGCTTGTGCCAGTACAAGATGTAATGAATTTTTTCTTTATAATAAAAGAAGAAGGAATAGACGATGACAATGGAGGTTTTCTCCCACATTAGGTTTCCACCTAAAATCTTGGTTTTCTATTTTTGTTTCTTACGTGTTGTCATTTATATTTTCTTTATTTCATACTGGATGGTCAACGAATTAATAATGCAATGGTTAAGATAACTTGCCGATGGAATTAATGGCAGATTAAGTAAACTAGATATACACTTATTTACTTCAATGAAGTCGCATATACACGTGAGTTTCCTAAATGAAAGTGGTGTACAACACTCTAAATATCAAGTTGAAAAGTTAAAGTGAATTACAAATATTAAGTCACCCCCACCACCCCCCCCCCCCCAACTCTGATTATTTTTCCTAACAATTGGTATCAGAGAAAGTCTCTCTAGAAGAAGATTGTCCGCTTAAGAGTGAATTAGGAACAATGGGAAAGAAACAAACAAAGAAGGCATCTCAAAGGAAGGAGTGAATTCAAGAAAATTGTGGCAGTGAGAGTGATATACCAAATATAGTGGAAGTTATAGATGTTAACGAATACTCAGCTTTGGGAGCACCCTGCATTCTATTGATCAAGAATGAAGAAGACAGTAACAAAGAATTATCAGGTACTGGTTTTTATTCTACTTGTGATCCATTTCCCTGTTCATGTAGTAATGATGATAGTGAAGATGACAATGAATCAATTGAAATTGCTCTCATGGGTAAAAGTGAAAGTAATCATTCTAAAGAGAAAACAGATTAAAAAATAATGGCCCTAGAAGTAGAGGTTAAAAGGCTCACAGATGAAAATAGAGATCAACAAAATTTATTGCAACAATTTAATGTAAAAGAGTGTGCCTACAAAGAAGATATTGTCACATTAAAAACAAAGTTGAAAGAAGGAAAGAAAATTGAAGAAGGAATGAGAAAGAAGTATAAGGAAAGGGAAGATCAGTGTCAAATTTTGGAGGATGAAGTAGCTTCATTAAGAAATAAACTCATAAATTTGTAGGAGGCAAAAAGAAATGAAGAATATGTAGCAATCAAAGAGCTTAGAGAAAGAACCAATTATTGTGAAGGACTAGAAGAAGAAATCATCTCTCTCAAATCTGATCTTGAAAATTCAAACAAACGATATGAGGAGATTCTTCAAGTATTTGAAGAACAAGAAAATGGGCTTAAGAAGGAAATCATTGAGTTGAGAACTCAATTGGAAAAGACTAGAGGTGAAAAATAGGTTGAGGTAAGTATTATAGAAGGTAAGCTAGTAGAAAAGGATAAGAAATTGAGATTTCAAGATAGTACTAATATTTTGGATAACATTCTTAGTAGTCAAAGGTCTCCCTCCATTAAATCTGGTCTTGGCTTTCATGAAACTATTAAAGGAGAATCTAGTTCACAGGCTTGTGCAAGGAACTTGAAGGATAACAATGCAAAATCTGAAATTCTTGATAAAGAGATAAAAAGTCAACCAAAGGAAAGTGAATTTTCAAAGGAAATCATCTACTCCTAACTATAGAAGTATCAATTGATTATCTCCTCTAGAAAATGATGTTGAATGTTTTATCTATCATAACTTTGGACACTTTGCAGCCAATTGTAGAACGAGGTTCGTAGGAAGATCATCAGCTCCCAGGTACTCAGATTTCTTTAAGGGATATTGTTTTACTTGCAACATGTTCAATCACAAAGTTGTTAATTGCAATAGGAGGAATGTGAAACAGAAACATTATGATTTGTTTGCTCCCTTTTCTAGTCATGTAAGATGTTATACTAGTAACAATTTTGGGCATAAGGTCACTAACTGTAGGTCAAGAATTTGGAATGCAAGAAAAATATGGGTTAAGTTCCACAAATTTGAGCACATGATTAGAAATTTCAAGCATATTTTGAAGACAAAGGAACATTAGTTAGAGACATAGAAAATATTATCCCTACTGCAGTCCATTGTTCTTAAAAGTGTACTTATAACAGTGACTGCAAAAGTGAATATGAGGTACATAACCTCATGAAGAATAGATGATGACTTTGAGGTCCACGGGATCAATGGTATATGATTTGAAGGGGAGCTATGGGTGTGTGTCTTGATTCCCTATGATATTATGACATTACATTGATGAACAGAATGTGAATAGGAACATACATGAAATGTTCAGGGGGGGTTGTGGATATGAAAAATCAACATTTTACATTTTGAATGTGGTTCTTATTACAAAAAATCACATGTATACGTTATTTTTGATCTAGACAATCACGTATTATTCTCAGTAATGAAAAATAAGTGTCACAGATTAAGGGGGGGTTCTCATATGCTTTCATTAGTTCATTATTGGCATTATGGTTCTAGAATTGAATTTTTATGGTCTGTTGATGTGCACATATGCTGCTTAGGAATGTGTTGATTTATGATGAGGTTCATGAGTTGTTGCAAAATGTTATTGTTGTTGTTGAAATAGTTATTTGGTGCATTTGTTGATTGATGAGATGGATACCATATGAGATTCGACAATGAAGAGTTGGCACAAGTTCAGAGGGAGCATCTGTTATGCTTCTAATAGTTCATTGTTGGAATTATGGTTTCTTGAGCACTCCTTGTTGCATTATGTTGACTATGATGAGTACATGTTATGATTGGTAATCTAGATGTATGGTTATTATTGCTATTATTAATGAAGATACATATATTGTTGTCATTATGTTATATCAATTATGCATGGACTAATATAGTGAAGGCATGGATGTTTCTTGAGTTGCATTTGGAGAAGTTGATAATAATGTATTAATATTGTTGTTGTCAAACATTGATAAGGAAGATATATATGTTATGGTCATTAAAGATGTTGGTTGATGATGTTGCTGATTAGTTCTATTCTACTCAATGATTTGTGATGCTGGAAGTACTTTTTGTTTGCACATATGATTACTACCTATGGTGTTGTGGTTCAAGAGATTGATATTTACGTTTGTTTATTGTGGCTCTTCCTATATATGGAGAGATTATGTTGACCTTTTGGACAAGAGGTCAAGTGGATGAGCTGTTGATAGAGCTTTATTGCACAATATTATGTTTCTACTACTTTTTCTTGGTGATGATGATATTGAAGAGTTTGATGTTGCACAATATTATCTTACATTACTCCTTGACGATGAGGAGGTTCATGTTGTTGTCATAATGAAATCTATGTTGTTGTTATCAGATGATTATGTTATAGATGCACATTTGGAACATGATGATTGTTGATGATTATCATGGCTTTGCTACTTCATTATTGAGAGTCTTGTTTATGGTTATGGATTTCATGTATGTCTCTTGATGTAAAGTTCATGAAAATAAATCATTGTAAAATTCAGTCATTTGCGGGCCATTGTGATTGAGTCATGTCATATATGTAACCCCATTATTTTGGGAAATTGATGTAAAATTTGCGTCTAATATGTAAACCCTATTTGTTGGGTGATTGATGTAACCATGGGAGCATATAGTCATTGGTCATAGGAAAGGTCATATTTGTTTAGCCTTGGATTTCAAGTCTATCTTCAGAACTTCCAGGATATGCTCAGGGGGAGCATGGTCAACATGCACCTTTCATGATTCACATTCATCAAATCAAACTTACAACAATGAGAACTACAAGGGAAGTACTTTATTCAACTTGGTTCATCCATTTTCCCTTGATGTCAAAGGGGGTGAGAAAACTTGGTGTTTGGAGAGAATACTTTTGTTTGCAGGTGTGTTTGCAGGTTTTGTCGGTGTTGTCCAAACACCAAAGTGGTTTCCATCAAGTCCAATGCTTGGAGAGAAGACTTATGTTTACAGGTGTGTTTGTAGGTGGTGTCCAAACACCAAAGTGGTTGGCATCAAGTCCAAAGGGGGACATTGTTGGCATTATGGCTAATTTGTTGTCCTTGATGGAAACTTGCTTGATAAAGATATACTTGATGACAACACGTGTGATAATATGGACGTGGAAATATAACAGATAATAACTAGAGCTGCTATAGATGATATGGATATAGAAATGATAGTTCAATTACAAATGAATGACAAAAGTGAATTTTGAGAAAGTATACACGGTTCTTGTGAAGAAGGGTCACATACATACGCAGGTCTTGTAAGTAAGAGTTGCATACATAATCTGAACCATGGAAATCTATATATCAGGGGTCATTACCATGGTATTGGCCCATATTAATTAGAGAGAAAATTTTTATTTGATCCCATCAACAAATACTAATGACTTTACAAAATGATTTACCTAAGGTATTGACTAAGGAAAAATTTATATAAGGAGATGGAGATCAAAGTGTTGTGTGTGCAAGTAATGGGTTATTTGTGTGTGATCTAATTTGTAATAGGTGTGCACCAGGGAGCATGTAGAAGACTCAAATATGAAATATCTGAAGAAATGTTGATATATATGATTGGTTTATTTACTTGTTGCAAATTTCTAAGTAGCTAATAATGATGGATCTATGATTATTGTAATGTTCTAATCTGAATGAGTTTTCAAAAGTCTGTAGTTTTCAAAGTGAATTTTGTGGAAAGTGAGTTGTGTTTGTAGCGAAGGTATGTTTCAGTAGTTCAAGATCTGTACACTAGTTTTCTTCTAGATAGTCACGTACATACATAGATCTATTTCTATTGAGTCACATATATATTCTGAGATTTATTTTTCAGTATGTTGATATCTGTATGTGGGTGTTGCACATTATAACAGCATATATACTCAATTATTCTTAATAAAAGTTACGTATATATTACATTTTATATATTTTTAGGGTTTGTAGTGTTGCTTGATGATGATAGTTGATGTTTTATGTTTTATTTGTTTCTATATGTCAATGATGTCTGGATCTGGATAGTTTATATATATTATGGATTGGTTGTGCATTGATTTGATCTAGTTGCAATAGTTGGTTGAGATTCAATTCAATTATTGGTTTGTTTCAGTATTCTAGGGAACAATGTTATAGTGATTCAGTTTACTTAGCGATTCAATATTCAGTTTGATATTGATCATAATGTTGGGCGTGGGTCCAATGTGAAAATATTTTGAAAGGTAGCCTACAGGTTGTTTGAGAGAGGTGGATCCAGTCTGAAATATTATGAAACATGGTTCACAAAGGGTGTTAAGGGTTAGAGCTTTCATTAGGGAAGTTAGAGCTTCATTTTAGTGGTAGCTGGCAAATTTGGTTAGGGGGTAGGTGCTCCCTTCTAGTAGGAGCCAGTAAATGAGATCGGGGGTTGTAGCTCCATTTTAGTGGGTGTTGGAGAACCGGTGGAGGTTGTAGCCTACAATTGGTGGGTGCTTCTTGGGAGATTTAATGGGTGTATTAATTCTCCTGCATCTATATGTCAATCCGGGCTTGTAAACATGATTTTTACTTCTCTTTCTAAATTCAGTTCTTGGTCAAAGTTCTAAATGTTTCCTTTATAAAATGATTTAGCTGAATATAGCACACAATTCATCAAATTCTAGCAAGCATAATCAATAATCAAATTTTAACTTTGAAACTCTTAATGAATCTATACTTTAAAACTATTATACTTAAATGAAATCCCAATCTTATTTACGAATCATGAGATATATGCTAAGTAAGAACTTCTTATTAAAACACTTTATCGAATAACTCAAATCCCATAAAAACCCTAAGAAACCCTAATTTTGTTACTTATGATTAAAAACCCTAATTCTATTACCTATTCTACTTTTGAATGAAAGGTTGCAAAATCTAATTTACTTCAAGCGTGTTCTAAGGGCAAGTAGACTGAAACTAAACTTTTCAAAGTTAACTTTAAATCTTTAGGATTCTATGATAAGCTTCACTCTTGGGTGCAACTCAGAAGAATTTCAAACTAAAAGCCTATTTCAATCATCTTGTTTGTTTGACTAAGTACCATACAAATATAAATCCTATGCTTGAAATTAGAAGGATACAATAACATTCAACCTGCTATCAAACCCTAGCTTAACAAAATACAACCTATAAACTTGCATTCAACCATCATGAAAGGAAAACCTAACTAAATGAGATGCCAACTCTTCTTATCAAACCAATGAAAGCTTGTCTTCAAACTGGTGAACCTATGTCACTCCAAACCTATACTCTGTTTCAAAACAATATAAATTTGAGCTAAGAGTAATCTTCTACTTGATCTAATCAATCAAAGAGAGAAACAATCCTCAAGTAACTAACTATTCTTCAACTCTGTTCTGGAAATCAATTTTTAATACTTAACACATGCTCTACTTGTTTTCAAGTTATGAATGGAAATAGAGAGTGGAATTAACTATCTCAAAAACTCAATTATCCCAAGGATTACTAGATTATCATTATAAAACCAAGTTCAATTGATAGTTATGGGCTTTTTATGTTAAGTTTCAACGATCTTATGAGATCGATCAGTCAGTACTCCACACTGTGAATTCTAATTCTCTTGCTGCATAAACGTTACACACAACATTCATTCAGTGTTCTTCGAGCTTAGATAATTATTTGTAATTGAGCTTTTATGGGGGAATTTATATGATCGTTGTGTAATTCACTCAGAAAGGAATGCGTACAGGCTTGTGATTTGGGTTATCCCCACAATTGGGCAACGCTGCTATGTAACAAAACTTTCGTGGAGATGTCAACCACTCACAAACTCGACCCACCCATAATGGTGGATTATACCAATAGAGCTGCGACAGGGTAATAAAACAAGGGATGGAATAATCATGCAGAGGTTATGAAATGAATTTTAGATCAGAAGCAAAGAACCGAGGCTATCAACATGCTGGATCAAAGACAAAGTGAACAGAGGTCATTACATTCACCATTAATTTGTTTTGAAAATAGAGAGTGCCTTTTTGATGGGAAGTGAAAAGGAAAATCAAAGGAATGCATTTTTACTGAGATCAACCTGTAGTGAATGCTCAATCCAATCAACTGTAAATTCTAATTAATCTACCCATTCACCATATAACCAAATCCAACCTTATGAAAACTAGCTCATTCAGAGACCAAAGAAAGATATGACAAAATGCCAGAATGTTGTTACTCTATAAAAAAAATGGATTCAGATGCTCTGGAAAAAAATTAACACAATAAGTCAAATGCTAGAAACTAGATTTAAATTCTTTTCAAAACAATTCAGAGAAATAAATTAAAACATAAAGCAACAAATCAACTACTAGATATAGGATTAAATTTCCCAGCGGTGGTGGGCCCTTGCCACTACTGGGTATGAATGTTACAGTAAGATGAAGAGGATCAGATAACTATATCAACCATTTACAAGCTCTTGCAATCACAACTTCTTCTTCAACGTAGAACCAAAGCAAAGATCATTTCCATTGATAAATCTCAGTAGAACAATAGTAAAACAAAAGAGTTTAGATTCTTGAGTATGTGTGCATATATATCTCCTTTACATAATGTTTTCTACAGGATTTATAATCTAGCTTACATATTAAAATTAGTAAAATTCAAATCATGTAGATGCCTGTTGGAAATAATACTGAGAGGGGGGGTGAATCAATATTATCAAATCAATAAAAAAAATTCATTTCCATATTCAGATTCATATACGCTACTTCAATTAAGGATACCTACGTATATATGCAACTGTGATTAATGCAACTAGCGTATATCCAGTAAACTTATGATTCAGTTATTTGATCTTCAATGAGTGCATCAGAACATTATTAACCATATCAACAGTAAACAAGTGCAGTAAAATAGAACAGATCATCACACATAAGAAGCACACATGAACACCATGATATAAGGTGGAAACCCAATGTGGGTGAAAACCACCTGCTGCAATTTGTCTCTATCTTCCTTTAATAAGAAACTTCTTTTACAATGTACTGGTGCAGTCTTATACCAGTACACAGGCTTCTACCTGTAGAAGGCTACAACCTTCTTAGCTCTTGTACTAGCCAATCCATTTACTAGTACGTAGGCGTCAGCCTACTGAAGGCTCCAACCTTCACTCGTTTTCCAGCTGATCCTGGAGGGGAGCTACAACCCCCTAGCTCTTGTACTAGCCAATATGTTTACCAGTACGTAAGCACCGGCCTACTAAACTCTACAATCTTCCCAAGACCACGTTTCATACATTTTCATATTGGATCCATAAAACAATCACCATTGCAATACAAACATCAACTACACCTGCATCATCAATCTCTGAATCACCCAATACTGAAACCCTGTCAACAACACAGTCACCAGAACACAAAACATAACTCTGCAACAACAACTAGATCCAACTACAACTTCAAATATCATACTTCATAGTGTACATGCTACTCGGACGAACCCAACCTGCGTGTATACGTGCTTTTACCAAAGACAACCTGTGTACAGATTTGCAAATTCTAACTTATAACTTTGCAGCTATTTCAGACATCAGAACATAACATTTACAGAATAAACATGTGCTTATAATTTAGATCTAGTTTATCCATAATCAAAATATATAATCATAAACATTCCAATCCTTAATATCCTGATCCTTCATCCATCATCATCCGCATAGGTGCATCCTTGATTCAGATCAAGCTAAGCATCACAAACCCATAACTAGCATACTAGATCTCACACTTCATCACATATTCCTCACCTTCTCACTTGCCCCTCTTGGCCTAATGATCTTCTCCTTATATAGGCTAGGCTTCTCTCAATACCATGGACTAATACCATGTATAACCAATACCTTGGACCCAATACCTGGGGTCAACACTTTGGACCAAATACCATGGACCAATACCACGAACCAAAACCATGGTTTCCAACATGTACGTGCCTTTCCTTCTGTGAACCTGCGTGTGTAGGTGTATGTGCCTTCTATTCTGATAACCCACGTGTATACGCACTTTCATCAAGGTTAACCTGCGTATACCTCTCTCTTTACCTGCTATTCTATGATCTGTCATCTGAGTGAGTTGCCATCAAGGACAACACCTGTATCACCACTGAGTGAGTTGCCATCAAGGACAACACTTGTATCATATTGCAAACAATCTCCCGCTTTGGACTTGATGGCAACAACCACACCAAGTCACTTTCCCCCTTTGACATCAAGGGCAAAGGGCGGACCAAGATATTCTCTTCTTCTGCTGTCTATACTCCCCCTGAGTATCTGCTGAAATCTCTGATTGGGCTCCCCCTTTGTATATGCCAAGATGTACCATTCTGTCGATGCTCCCCCTGAGCTCATGCAAGGTCTTTATAACAAAGACCAGCAATCTATTCAAGACCATGATAGCTATCAGCAACTATCATACACCATAAGCATCAGTATCCTGTAACCTGCACTAACATTCTTTTGATCAACCAGCAAAAAGTATCATTTAACCACATAAGTATCATCACCAAAGACTTCTATCCATAATGCCAACAATGCATTATTTGAAGTATATGCTTCCCCTGAACCTGTGCCATGTCATCATCAAACAGTGACTTCTGTACTGCTGCTTTTCTTCAGAACTCCATATACGCAACTGTGCAGCGTCTAACTCGCGTATATACATGACTTGTCTTCATGATACCTGCGTATGAGATTTAGAACACTGATGTTCCACTCTTTTAGCTTCCTCTGAGTCTGTCATGTCTGTGTACTCTACTATGCCACATATTTCTGGTTGTACTTCCTTCTTCTTCCATATCTTCAAGTGTGATGATGTTTTCTCCTTTTGGTATGGTGCCCGTACTTTGTTCCTACAATCCTTAGCTATATGACCAAGCTTGTTACATGCATAACATCTCACATGTTTCATATTCCTTCTGTAGCAATCAACAGCTTTGTGACCAAACATATTGCAAGCAAAGCAATATCCCTTAAAGTACCTGGAACATGATGGTCTTTATGAGTGATGGTCTTGAACCATTCTTCTTTTGCATCTGGCTGCAACATGTCCAAGATTATGACATACATAACATTCAACATTACTCATCGGAGGAAATAATCGTCTATCAGGGGCAAAAGATATTCTTTGAGGAATTTCTTTCCTTGGCTGGGGTTGTCTTCTTATCTCCTTGTTGAGCATTTCAGATTTTGCATTAGAGTTCCTTGTCTTACTTTGTGAACTAGATTCACCTTCAACAGATTCATGAAAACCAAGACCAGTTTTGATAGCAGGAGACCTTTGACTACTAAGAATATCATCCAAGATCTTAGTACTATCTTGAAATCATAATAGTTTATCCTTTTCTTCTAATTTACCTTTCAAGATATTTACCTCAACCTAATGTTGTTCTTCCTTTTCCAAACATTGCTTCTTGGAAATTTCCTCAAACTTTCTTCCTTCTTCCATTTGTTGCCTTAGTTTGAGAATCTCCTTTTCTTGTTCTTCATTCAGCACCTGCAACATTTGACGTACTCTGGAGGCACATTCCAATTGAGCTTTTAAGCTGATAATTTCTTCTTTGAGGGCACTCTCCCTTTTGCTAGGTAGATCTCGTTGATCTATGATTTTATCTGATGCTTCATTTTCTTGTCCATCTTCAATCTGAGGTGATTCAGGATCTAAATACTTGCTTCCACTCAACAGCAAGCTGTCATTGTTCATTTGAGCTGTCTTCTTCTTTTGACGCGCTTTCTTTCCCATCGTTCTACGGATCTCCTTCAAGCGATCAAGCTTCTACCGAAGAACCTGCTCTGATACCAATTATTGGAAATAATACTGAGAGGGGGGGTGAATCAGTATTATCAAATCAATAAAACTTTTTCATTTCCATATTCAGATTCATATACGCTACTTCAGTTAAGGATACCCACATATATACACAACTGTGACTAATGCAACTAGCGTATATCCAGTAAACTTATGATTCAGTTAGTTGATCTTCAATGAGTGCATCAGAACATTATTAACCATATCAACAGTAAACAAGTGAAGTAAAATAGAATAGATCATCACACATAAGAAGCACACATGAACACCATGATATAAGGTGGAAACCCAATGTGGGTGAAAACCACCTGCTGCAATTTGTCTCTACCTTCCTTTAATAAGAAACTTCTTTTACAATGTACTGGTGCAGTCTTATACCAGTACACAGGCTTCTACCTGTAGAAGGCTACAACCTTCTTAGCTCTTGTACTAGTCGATCCATTTACTAGTACGTAGGCGCCGGCCTACTGAAGGCTCCAACCTTCACTCGTTTTCCAGCTGCTCCTGGAAAGGAGCTACAACCCCCTAGCTCTTGTACTAGCCGATATGTTTACCAGTACGTAGGCGCCAGCCTACTGAACTCTACGATCTTCCCGAGACCACGTTTCATACATTTTCATACTGGATCCATAAAACAATCACCATTGCAATACAAACATCAACTACACCTGCATCATCAATCTCTGAATCACCCAATACTGAAACCTTGTCAACAACACAGTCACCAGAACATAGAACATAACTCTGCAACAACAACCAGATCCAACTACAACTTCAAATATCATACTTCATACTGTATACGCTACTTGGATGAACCCAACCTGTGTGTATACGCGCTTTTACCAAAGACAACCTGCGTATAGATCTGCAAATTCTAACTTATAACTTTGCAGCTATTTCAGACATCAGAACATAACATTTACAGAATAAACATGCACCAATAATTCATATCTAGTTTATCCATAATCAAAATATATAATCATAAACATTCCAATCCTTAATATCCTGATCCATCACCATCATCATCCGCATAGGTGCATCCTTGATTCAGATCAAGCTAAGCATCACAAACCCATAACCAGCATACTAGATCTCACACTTCATCACATATTCCTCACCTTCTCACTTGCCCCTCTTAGCCTAATGATCTTCTCCTTATATAGGTTAGGCTTCTCTCAATACCATGGACTAATACCATGTAGAACCAATACCTTGGACCCAATACTTGGGGTCGACACTTCGGACCAAATACCATGGACCAATACCACGGACCAAAACCATGGTTTCCAACATGTACGCGCCTTTCCTTCTATGAACCTGCGTGTGTACGTGTACGCGCCTTCTGTTCTGATAACCTGTGTGTATATGCACTTTCGTCAAGGTTAACCTGCGTATACCTCTCTCTTTACCTGCTATTCTATGATCTGTCATCTGAGTGAGTTGCCATCAAGGACAACACCTGTATCACCACTGAGTGAGTTGCCATCAAGGACAACACCTGTATCATATTGCCAACAATGCCAATCTGATTTCCATTCTAATCAAGGCTTAGCAACCAACAGTTTTATATACAAGATCTAAATGATAAGACATAATTCTGTTTTGGAAGCTAAAAGTTGGCTATGCATAAGAAGCATTGATCTTCCTTGTTTAATTCAATGAGGTCACATTGACCATCTTGCTCATCCTTAAGTGAAAATCTTCAAGCGTAATTTCCTAGAGTGAAATTCTGGATTGCTACCTTAAGTATAGTTCCTTCTTTGAGTGCAAAATTCTCTTTTGATGCACATGTCCTGGGTCCCTGTGAGAGTAATCTTCACCTCTATCACCCATAATGATTAGTAAGCAAACAAGCACACATTCAACTGCCTAATATTGATAATCAAAATAGCTAAAACAACACCATTTGTAATGCTTTTACCTTGGATGGGAATTTGGTATAGTCCAGGGACAAGAAGGTCAAAATGACATGAAAAGAGTTCAATTGTAGGTTAAAACAGGGCAAAATGTAGTATGAAAATTGTATTAGCAGAGACAAAAATGGAGTCTAGCGTCTCCCCCATGCTTGAGGTGATGCATGTTCTCATGCATCTCAAACCAAAAAAAGATTGAATCACCTAAGTGTCTAGTCAAAGGCCAGTTGCCTTGACCAAGACTTCAAGTCCTCTTTTCACTGGCACTGAACATTTGGTGAACTGCCTGGCTAATTTTTGAGCATTGATCCTTTTTGCAGGACAAGTCCTAGCTGCTTTCCATGTTAAAAGCTATCTATTCTTTCTCTTCAAAGCATCATTTTGAGCGAAGAGTCTCAAGTTACTATCACGTAGTTGATTATTCACTCCTCTGACATAGTGAAACAGTACCTTAAATTTATGAGCCTGATCTTTGAGTTTACCAATCCTTTTCTGGAGTTTGATCAACTTAATTCTTAGGTTCTCTTCTTCTTCAAAAACAGGTGTCCTTGTTGGAGCTGCTGGAGTTGTGGATTGTTGGGAAGGACTTCCTCCAGGCATCTGACTTACACTATGTTTAGGTGAAGAGAATTGATGTTTTTGATTGGCTAAAGGCTGAGTGGAAGTGTGTAAATCCTGGGCAATGTCATTGGGAATTTGGGACTGCAATGGAGGTGAAGGAGACTGAGGGAGAGATAATGGAGATTGAGAAACAAACTCTAGAGATGAGGTTACAAACACTTGTTGAGGACTAGCAGCTCGAAATGTAGATGGGGTGTGAGGAGGTTTGTTCATACTTCGAGTCCTTCTTCTACCTTGTATAGAAGTTTCTATAGTAGGAGCTGAAGTTTTGTAAGCAGGAAACAAGGTTCTCCTAACCTTGTTCTTGGGCTAGTGACTTTGTTGACTTGTTGAGGGAATTTCAGCTGGCTCATTTATGGACATTAAGGTCTCCCTTCCCCTTTTCTCCTTTTGGTTCTTTTCTAACTATATTTTTGAAGGCTCAGCTACCTAGCTAGAAGAGGGATCAGGAATTTTAAAATTCTTGGGAGGAGGTGACACAGAATGGGCAAGAGAAGTGGGGGAAGTAGGGGTACTTTGTGAGGTAGGTGCATGGTTTCCCTCCTAGACTTCAAGGTTCTACCAATAGGCCTCTATCTCCACTTGACCTGTGTCTCTTCTCCTAGAAAGTTCTCTATGAGAAAGTCTTCCCAAGACTTCTTTCTCTTACTCAGTTCAGCCACAATCAAAATTTTAATCAAGCTATGATGGTAGAGGGAAGTCTTTGGTTTCTTACCCTCAGATTGCACTCCCCTGGCCATCTTGTGGAGGCTTAATTTCAAGAAATGGGGAATATTTATGGAGCAGTCCTCTATAAAATGCATCAAGAGCCTGATATGATATAGAAAAACGATGTCGTACCTTCCTTCATAGGTTAAGAAACATTGGATCATAGTTAACAAGGGATGTCATTGATCCTAAATGTAGGTACACAAGACTCCTTTGGCCCAACTTATTGACTAATAAGTTTGTTTTAGAAATGTTGTAAAATTGGGAATGTGTAATTGGCCTCCCTTGAAGAAATTCTCCCCACTTGAAGGTAGCCCTATTACTTTGCTGAGAGATTGCTATGTGATCTTGAGTTGCAAGTTTCCAACTTTGGCTCTCTTCCCATCAAATGTTTGGGCAAAGGCCAAAGCAACTACATCATTGTACCCCTGAAACTTTTGGAGAAAAATTGTCCATCCTTTCTCTTCGATGACCGCCTTACAAGACTGATACTCAAGGGTCTACGAAAACTGGCCAAATGTTGGCTCGTGCTTATCCACTCCCATGGTCAAATTCTGAGTGCACCTATAGAATTCGCTAGCATAGAAAAGTGATCAATTGCACCAACGAACCAACTCTCTTATAGAAAATGTCACTCCACAATTAGCACCCAATCGAAATTATGAGACACCTCTGTGGTGAGAACAATTCGCATGTGGTGACTGTGAATAAATAGGAACAATGCAACAATTTAAAAATTCAGGAATGGAACTTAAGGTAATGCACTTAGAAAGGAATGCGTATTTCATGTTGGAGTCAAGGCCATCAAGAGAAATAATGCTTTGACCACCTTTTGGAGCGAGAGGTGACAATCGTTCATCATTACAACATCATACCTGTGAACAAAAACCAGCAAAGGACTGCTGATATGGAATAGACTCAGCATCGACCTCAACCAAAGACTGCTCATCACATCATACTAACACCTGTGCGTACTCTAAGGAATAATACCCTGCATCCAGCCCACGGATCAATGTATGTCGTGCCCATCAAGGGAAATCATGCCCAAATTATGAATATACGTGAGGAAAGGATATGGATCATAATCATGAGGAAGCCAAAATGGGAAGTGGTTCAATCAAATCCAGGAATACGTTAGGAAGTGGGGGTGGAAATAGGAATAGAGACTAGATTTTTAGGAAATTAGGTAAAATACAATTACATTTGGTGAGCATTAGAACTATTCGAGACCAAATTAGGTAAGTTAAGTGAAATACCTGTGTCACTGTAATGATCTTGGGTATAGAAGATAGTGTGAACGCCTTCCAGGTCCATTGGTTGAAACATGTTTCCTCACTGTGCAAAGAATAGTGATTTTGCAGTGAACTGAGAGATCCAACATCTGAGAAGACTTCTTGGTGCTTTAGCAGCAGAGTTTACATATTTTTGAGAGACTGATATGTTTTTAAGAGATTGATGGTGCTTCTGTCAGGATTAGCACTTGAACATTCATATCATTACAAATATTTTGGAATCTTGAAACAAGTGATTCTCAAGAAAACTATAGCCCTGCATTAAGTACTTGAGAACAAAACTAGTTAAACATAGGAAATAGAACATAAATCTGTAATTAAGTGAGCCTAGTTAAGTGAGCCTAGGGATGGTGAGAGGCAGAGGCTATAAAATAGAGAGGAAACCCCTCATTTGTGATCATTCTGGTTATGAGCATTTGTGATAGTCATTTCGACTTAGAGCACGCTGGCTGTTTAGCTAGTCTACAGCACTGTTTAGTGCATTGAGTGTCTCCGTTTGGAGATCTCACCCTTAGCCTCAGGGGACTTCAAGTGCCTACTCGGGCAAGGTATTTCCATTGGAATTATAGCAATAGATTCATCAGCATTTCAGCAGCAGTTTCATCAGCGTCTTTGAGGAACTACGCAGAACCCCAAGGGGGTATTTTTCGGCGGTCGGCCATTTCAGAAAAGCTTTCTGGGTTTTTCTAGGTTTTTTTAGTAGAGTCTGATTCCATAATTTCAGCCTTTTCTGAGGATGGAAGCAGCCCCAAATCCTCATTCGATTTCCAGCGGCAACAGTAGCATGGCAGTTTCCCAGCAGCTGGGATGCATATTAGTGTGAGGCCATTCTAGGAAAGTTTTCTGGGTTTTTCTGGGTTTCTTGAGTAGAGCTCGAATCTAGAGTTTTAGCTTTTTCTGAGGAGGGGAGTAGCCCCAAATCATCATTTGTTTTCTAGAAGCAGCAACAACACAGCAGTAGCATCCACACACAGAGGCCATTCTTATCATTCTGAGAGTATTTCTTCATTTGCCTTGTGCAAGTCGAGGTGCCATCTGTCTAATCACCTCTTGTACTCATTTATTGCTCAGTATAATAAAATGGCTTAGAATTTCTCGTTGCATTTCTTGTGTATCTGCTTATATTTCCAGTTTACATTATTATATGTTGTTCCACTATTATTTTATCACTTCTGGGTTATTATATCATTTGCACATATTTGTTTGGAGTTTTTGCTAGGGTTTGAGGAATATTCTGGTTTAGGAATATTACAGTGGTATTAGAGCATAAATCTAGCTCAGCCTGTGGAGCTAGCAATCTATGACATCGGGGAAAAACCCTATATCTGTTGCAGAGGTTAGAGATACAGAGACACTGGGTGTAGGTTGGAGAATACCTACGGAGAGGGAGATTGTGTTCCTGTGGCAGACGCAGAACAAGAGGAACTTGTGGTAGACACAGAATAGAGAGAGCCAGTAGTGGACGCAGAGCAGATGGCAGACGAGGACGGGAAGAGATTTGCAGATATGCTCCTCAAATCAGTGCAGGATCTGTCAAGGCAGATTGAGGTGATGGGGTAGAGATTCACGGCAGTAGAGGCCAGACAGCGGGAGAGCCCACGAGTTTTTCAGATCGGTGAGGGATTAGGTGCATCCCATCACTTGCCAGAGCAGTGTGATACTGTGCAGTAGGGGGCCTCACATGCCCCTACACGCTCTACCATGCCCACCTTCTTAGGAGCAGACACAGGGGCCGCAGCCCAGCAGGAGGAAAAGCCTGGGCATATGGGCGATTATTTTGTAAAGTACCAAGCCTATGGGCAGGAGTTCAGGGAAGCCCTCTCATTCAGAGATTTTGTTTAGCTCTAGCGGGATAGCAGACACCGCGATCATCACAGAGGGTACCGGCATTATCATGATGGCGACACCCACCGTGCAGCGAGCAGATTCCACTTGCCTACGTTTGATGGCTCATCAAATAGTTCGGCAAAGCCTTGGGTGGAGAAGCTGGACATTTATTTCCAGCTTAACCAGATGTCGGAGGCAGAGGCCATCAAGGTGGCAATGTTCCATTTGGATGGTGAGGCCTAGGATTGGTGGTTTCATGGGATAGTTACATTAGGGCACTCCACAGTGACGTCATATGCCGAGTTTACCAGGAGACTGATGGAGCAATTTTATCGGAGGGATCCAAAGCAGCATTTCGTTGAGCTGACAAGGCTCAAACAGACAAGGAGCCCAGAGACCTACATTACAGATTTCTTGAGGGTCTCCATGATGGTGCCAAACCTCTCCACAACATGGAGGGTCTATATGTATGTTGAGGGGTTAGCAGAGCCACTTCGGGGTCTAGTCCGATCCACTAGACTAGCTATGCTCCAGGACACTATCAGTAGGACCCGAGACTTACAGGATGTCTTACCCAGGACCCAGACACCTTACCCCCAGAGACAAACTTTCCAGTCTAAGGGGAAGGATGTGAGGATTCCACCTCCAAAGGGGAATCCAAGACGAGTACAGCTTGACGATGATGCCAAGAGGGAGCTGAAGAAGAAGTAGTTGTGCTTCACTTGTCAGGATCCATGGGCACCAGGACATAGATGTGCTGCTGGTAAAGCACATTTTATTGAGGTCTTCTGCAAGAGTAGTGGAGAAGAGGATGACAAGGAGGATGTGGAGGTAGGAGATAGCCATTCCATACAGGGACCTTTGCCACCTCCACCACCACCAGCAGGTGGTGCATCTTTTTCACCCACCAGAGGGGCCCTTGCAACGTTGTGGGGAGTTCCCAAGTATCTAATGCTACGCGTATGAGCGACAGTACATGGCTAGCGCGTATCAGTTTTGGTTGACAGTGGGGCAACCCACAACTTCATCGATGCCCAGATGGTTGAGCAGAGAGGTATACAGACAGAGAGCTTCGATGGGTTTTCAGTCTTGGTCCCAGGAGATCAGACCATGACATGTGCTTGTTATGTTCCAGAGCTTTCAGTGATGATGGGCACCTACACATTGACTGACCACTTTTTCGTGGTCGATATTCTGGACACCAACATGATACTGGGTGTTCAATGGCTTATCACTCTAGGGAAGGCCACGACAGATTGGAAGACCCTGGAGATGGAGTGGGATGATGAGAAGACAGGGAGGCATGAGAAGATACAGGGACAGCACACATATCCGCCTCAGACTGTCTCGGCTCATTGGATGGAGGAAGTCTTCCGAAAGGGAGACATAGAGTGGGTAGTGGAGCTGCGTGCATCAGAGGTAGGAACTACAGGGCAGACGGTACACCCAGAGATATAGTCTATCCTTGATCGGTATGCCATAGTGTTTGGGGAGATTCCACTAGGACAGCCACCAAATCGGGGGTTTGAGCACACCATCGAGCTTGAGCAGGGCATACAGGCCATGATTACCACCCCCTATAGGCACCCCAAGGCCTATCAGGATGAGATTGAGTGGGCTATCTAGGAGTTTCTTGCATTTCCAGATTTCACGCAGTTATTTGTTTTGGAGTGTGATGCATCGGGAGAGGGGATCGGCGTAGTATTGCTGCAGGGAGGTCACCGTATAGCATTTGAGAGCCGGAAGTTCCTTCTGCATGAGAGGTTGTATTCCATATACGACAAGGAGATGCTGGCCATCATGCATGCATTGGCTAAGTACCGGTAGTATTTGGTAGGCAACAAGTTCAGGGTGAGGACTGATCACAACAACCTCAAGTTCTTTTTGGAACAGAAGCAGCTACAAGAGAGGCAGCAGAAGTGGATCAGTAAGATCCAAGAATATGACTTTGACATTGAGTATGTCAAAGGTAAGAACAATGTGGTAGCAGATGTCCTTTCACGTAGACCAGCCACGTTGTCTCTTATGAGCTTGGATACAGATTGGAGGGCTCAACTCTTAGTAGAGTACTCCAAGGACAGATTTGCGTGTGAGGTTTTAGATGGGCAGGTGGCATATGACAGGTACAGGGTGGTCGACGAGATCATCTACTACAGGGACCGGATCTTCTTGACTGAGGGGTCTCAGCTCAAGAAGAAGAAACTACAGGCATCACATGATTTCCCATTGGCAGGACATCAGGCTTTTACCAAAACCTACAGGGCCATTAGGGAGAGGTTATCATGGAAGGGAATCAAGGAGGACGTACTCCAACACATCCGGGAGTGCGATGTTTGCAGAGGAACAAGGGAGAGATGAACCATCCCGCAGGATTATTGCAGCCTCTTCCCATTCCGAAGGGGAAATGGGAGAGTATTTCAATGGATTTCATCACAGGGTTGCCCATGGTACAGGGCAAGGATTGTATCTTTGTCATCGTTGATCGACCGAAAAAGTACACACATTTCTTTGCCATATCCGCACACTATACAGCAGCACAGGTGGCCGAGTTGTTCTTCAGGGAAATCTTCAGGCTACATGGTCTTCCTAAGACCATCGTCAGTGACAGGGATAGCCGTTTCATGGGCGGCTTTTGGCAGGAGCTTTTCTGATTGGTGGGGATGGAGTTGACACCAAGTACCAGCTATCACCCACAGATGGACGGATAGACGAAGATAGTTAATAAGTGGCTGGAGGGCTACTTGCGTAACTATGTTAGTGGGCAGCAGCGAGCATGGCTGAAGTGGCTGCATCTGGGGGAGTACTACTACAATACTTCGCATCACATGTCCATTGGTATGTCACCATTTTATGCCTTATATGGGTATCATCCTTTATCTTTTGTCGACGTGATGTTTGGTTATAGCAGGGCTCTTAGAGCCAAGATTTGGATCCAAGAGAGTCAGGATATCCTCCGAGCTCTCAAGGATAACATGGCTACAACGCAGAACCAACAGAAGTTGTATACCAACAAGGGTTGGGTGGAGAGGCAATTCGAGGTAGGGGACATGTTCTACCTATGATTATAGCCATACTGACAGTCATTGCTGAAGCAGAAGGGGGCTGAGAAGCTCAAGCCCCACTTTTATGGGCCATACAGGGTGATACGCAGGATTGGACAGGTTGCATATGAGTTGGAGCTGCCCCAAGGCAGCAATATTCATAACATTTTTCATGTATCATGCCCGAAGAAGGCATTAGGGTAGCAGGTGACTGTGACGGATGAGCTACCACCCATGGATGATGAGGGGCATTTGGTATTGCAGCCGGAGGCTATCATTGAATCTAGGGAGAGACGGTTGCAGAGCAGGACAGTCCAGGAATTCTTGGTGAGGTGGAAGAATTTGCCGGATGAGGATGCCACTTAGGAGAGTGAGGAGATCTTACAACATCCATCACTTCAATTGCTTGAGGACAAGCACCATTTTTCCGGGGGAGACTGTAATATTCCTAATTAGCTATGGCTAATTGAAATATTCAATTTTGTTCGATTTTTGCCTTCTATAGTTATTTGTAAATAAAAAAGTGAGGAAGGGGGAATATAACTCACCTTAGAATAAAAAGTCACTTCCTAGGTAGCACAATGTTGTGACTTAAGGGGGAACCAAGGGGGCCAAAGGGGGACGCAGAAATGGGGCCCATGCAGACACATGGAGGGACTACGCAGGAGGGAAGGAACACATGGCAAGAAGGGGATCATGTAGGAGAAAGTGAGCCTAGGGATGGTGAGAGGCAGAGACTATAAAATAGACAGGAACCACCTCATTTGAGATCATTCTAGTTATGAGCATTTGTGATAGTCATTTTGACTTAGAGCATGCTGGCTGTTTAGCTAGTCTGCAACACTGTTTAGTGCATTGAGTGTCTCTATTCGGAGATCTCACCCTTAGCCCCAGGGGACTTCGAGTGCCTGCTCGGGCAAGGTATTTCCATTGGCATTCTAGCAGTAGATTCATCAACATTTCAGCAGCAGTTTCATCAGCATTTTAGCAGCAGTTTCATCAGCATATTTGAGGAACTGTGCAGAACCCCAAGGGAGTGATTTTCGGGGGTCGGCCATTTCAAAAAAGCTTTTTGAATTTTTCTGGGTATTTTTAGTAGAGTCTGATTCCAAAGTTTCAGCCTTTTCTGAGGAGTGGAGCAGCCCCAAATCCTCATTCGATTTCCAGTAGCAGCAGTAACAGCACGACAGTTTCCTAGTAGCTAGGACGTAGATCAGTGTGAGTCCATTCCAGGAAAGCTTTCTGGGTTTTTCTAGGTTTCTTGAGTAGAGCCTGAATCCAGAGCTTTAGCTTTTTCCGAGGAGGGGAGCAGCCCCAAATCATCATTTTTTTTCTAGCAGCAATAGCAGCACAGCAGTGGCATCCACGCAGAGAGGCCATTCTTGTCATTCTGAGAGTATTTCTTCACTTGCCTTGTGCAAGTCGAGGTGCCATCTGTCTAATCACCTCTTATACTCATTTATTGCTCAGTATAATAAAATGTCATAGCATTTCTCGCTGCATTTCTTATGTATTTGCTTATATTTCCAGTTTACATTATTATATGTTGTTCCACTGTTATTTTATCACTTCTGGGTTATTATATCATTTGCACATGTTTGGTTGGAGTTTTTGCTGGGGTTTGAGGAATATTCTAGGTTAGGAATATTACAATCATCTCATGGTTTTTGACCAAGCCTGAGATGGCAACTGCCTGGGGCATTTCTTATTTAAGGAGCTAGAAATGTCCAGAAAGAGAGCTCCAATGGGCTTCTTTTCTGTAATTATTCCCTTGGGCCTGTAAAGGAATAATTCAATGTCCGAAGGATCCCTAAACTACCACTAATTTATTGTTTTAGCGAGCCTAAAGTAGTTTGTGCTCGAGGCATTCATGTTTAGAGAGTCTAAATTGCCCATAGTAGACTCCAAGGGGTTTCCTTTCCATAAACATTTCCTTGAGCCCAGAAAAGAACAACTCTATACTCAAGGAATCCCCAGACTAATACTGTTCCATATCATTTTGCGAGGCTAGATCAGTCAATACTCGGGAGCTAGATGTTTAGAGAGTCTGAAGGCCTCCAAAGAAGACTCCACATGTTCCTTTTCCATAAGTAATCCACTAGGCCTGGATAAAGGAATAAACTTTCTCCTGGTGAATTCCTCCTTTATTCTACATGGGTTGTGGGGAGAACCACCTGTAAATATGAAAAATAACAGCCCACTAGTTTATCTATATATATATATATATATATATATATATATATATATATATATATATATATATATATATATATAAATTAATCAACTGAACCAGCAAGGGGTTGGTCATTTGCATGAATCAACTCCAACCCTGGATCCTTTCGTACTTCCAGCAAAAACTGATCACGTGAAAGTGGTTTGTGATAAACTTTAAGTCGATGACCATTCACTACAAAAGAAATCTTATCATCATCGATAGTACAAATACGAACTAAACTGTTATCAAAAACTTCATTTACTTCATACGGTCCTAACCATCTGGTAGAAAATTTACCTTTAAAATGCTTAAACATACTATCATATAACAAGGCCCAGTCACCTGGACGAAAGACCTTCTTGATAGATTTGTAGTGCCATCGAGTTCTTTGGCTCTGCACCAACGCGGTTCTATGGTAGGCATCTTGTCAGATTTCGTCAAGTTCATTCAATTGCATCAGCCTCTTCTTGAGCTTCATTTAGATTCATGCCCAACTGGGTGGTAGTCCTGAATGTTTTTACTTATAACTCAATGGGAAAGAGCACTTGTTTACCATAGACTAACTTGTAAGGTGTGTGTCCATTCACATTTCTCCTCCAAGTGATCCGGTAAGCCCATAGTGCCTCCAGTAACTTATCCGCCCAATCCATATGATGCAATTGAATAGTTTTGGTCAGCATGGATTCCAAAACTTTGTTCATGGACTCCACTTGCCCGTTAGCCTGGGGGTGGTAAGGAGTCGATTTTCCATGCTTAATTTGATACTACTCCGTGAGTGCCTTGACCAACTTTGATGTAAATTGTGTACCCTGGTCAGTGACGATTTCTCGAGGCACACTAAATCTCGTAAAGATGTCCTCAAACAAAAACTCTACTACTACATTTTTAGTGGTAGCATACAATGCTTTAGCCTCCACCCACTTGGTGACATAGTCAGTGCATACCAAGATTTCCTTTTTCTTCTTTGACATTGGGGAGATGGGCCCTACGAAGTCCAATGCCCACTTCTCAAAAGGTTCAATGGCGATTTGTGGTTGAAGAGGCATTTCATTGGAGGCAACTGGTCTCCCCATCCATTGGCAAGTGTCACAACTCAAAACAAACTTCTTGGCATCTTTAAAAAGTGTAGGCCAATAGTATCTAGTAAGAAGAACTTTGTATGCAGTCCTTTTATCAGCAAAATGGCCACCACAAGGTTCGTTGTGATAGGATCTCAGCATATCATACATTTCAACTTCCCACACTCACCGCCTCATAATCAAGTCTGGCCCGGTATAAAATATATCCCCTTCAATCCAATCGAAAATAACACCACGTTGCACTATATTATGTTTTTCTCAGGCCGACATGTTTTGAGGTAATTTCCCTGATACCAAATAATTGGTGACATCAGCGAACCAGGGAGTAATAGCATAAATTGCAAATAATGCTTCATCTAGAAATTCATCAAGCACTGGTGTCGGCATGCTTCCCTGCGCAATGTTCAACGAGATAAGAAGTTGACTGCCAAGTTATCCCTTCCAAGCCTATCAATTATAGTTATATTGAATTCTTGTAAAATCAACAACCATCTTGTTATCCTACCGTTAGTAATAGGTTTATTCATTAAAAATCTAATAGAAGAATGATTAGTATGGAAAAATGTCTCATAATCGGTACTACAATGCCTAAACTTTCCTATAGCATGCACAACTGCTAACAACTCTTTTTCAGTAACTGTATAATTGAATTCACCAAGAGAAATATTTTTTCTAACAAAATAAATATCATAGGGAAAGTTATCCTCCCTTTGTCCCAAGACTGCTCCCAATGCAATATCTGAAGCATCTGTACAAACATGAAAAGGTAAGGACCAATTTGGCCCTCTCAATACTGGAGCAATGGACAACCTTTCCTTTAGTACCTGAAAAGCCTGTTGACAGTCAACATTCCATACAAAGTTAGCATCTTTAGTTAAAAATTTAAATAATGGTGCTACAGTTCTAGTGAAATTCTAAATAAATCATTGATAATAACATGCGTGCCCTAAAAAACTTCTTACCTCTTTTTGCAAAATTGTAATAGGGATACGCGAGATTACCTTGATCTTTGTTGGATCAACTTGAATTCCTTCTAGTGACACATGATGGCCTAGAACAATCCCCTTAGTTTGCATCATCTTACATTTATCACTACTAAGGGCTAGATTAGCTTCTTGACAATGAATCAATACTTTTTCTAGATTTGCCAAAGCCTGTGAAAAGTCATCTCCATAAACTGTGAAGTCATCCATATAGACCTCCACACAGTCATGGATCAAATCAAAGAAAATGGCAAGTACAACTCTCTGAAAAGTGGCGGGGGCGTTACAAAGACCAAAGGGGAGGACTCTATATGCATAAGTACCCCAAGGGCATGTAAAAGTAGTCTTCTCTTGGTCTTCTTCAACTATTTGTATTTGATTATAACTGTTGTACCCATCTAGAAAAGAAAAATACTTCTTACTTGAAAGTGTGTCGAGGACTTGATCAATGAAGGGCAGTGGAAAATAGTCACGCAATGTGGCCTTATTTAATTCTTTGTAGTCAACATAGATATGCCACTTTCTATTCTTCTTTGGAACCACTACCAGAGGTGACACCCACCTATTGTCAGAAATGGGGTAAATGAAATCTGCAGCCAAAAGTTTTTGAAGCTCATCTTTGACAATGTCTTTCAATGCTAGGTTCATACGCCTTTATGGTTGCCAAAAAGGTTTAATTTCTTCATTTGTATAGATATGGTGGATGCAGGTGTCTGGATGTATGCGCCTCATGTCCAAGTAATCCCAGGAAAAATCTATAGATTGTTCGTGAATCATACTCATCAACTGCTGCCTTTTTTATTCAGTCAAACCTGTACCGATACGTAAGATCTTTTCTTCAAAAATTTCTATAGCTTCTTTGGTGGGTTCATGCCTTTCCTTCATTGCTACAAAATATGTGAAGATAGCTGGATGACAAGTTTCCTGAAACTCATCACTAAACACATGTTGATAACCATTAAAAGAAATAGGATAATCGATACAAGAACTATCAGATAAAAACTGCTGCAAAACATGTTCATCAGAATGCTCTTAGAGACCTCTAGACTAATCTAATGACAACAAAGGAAACATACAATCTTCATCTCCATATGGGTTCTCAAGCCATAATGGTACTTCAACAGTTGTCTGAGCAGGGGGGAAAATAGATAGAGTTTGGTTGTGGGGACCATTAGAAATAATCATTTCTCCATTTCTACATCCTATGACGGCATCAGCAGTTGCCAATCATGGTCATCCCAAAACCACAGGGTGTCTGGGCCTAGAGGTTTTCGGAGAAATGACAATGAAATCTATGGGATATTGCCAAGAAGCAATAGTGACCACTATGTCCTCTAGGGTTCCCATTGGTTTGACGACGGATTTGTCTGCCATTTCTAGAATGATAGGGGT
Source organism: Pinus tabuliformis (assembly GCA_031772625.1). Lineage (NCBI taxonomy): Eukaryota > Viridiplantae > Streptophyta > Pinopsida > Pinales > Pinaceae > Pinus > Pinus tabuliformis. Next base: position 48,023,000 of record CM062807.1, on the reverse strand, counting down.
GGGTTTAAGTCCAGGTAGCTGTAAAGATGTCATTGTTTCATAGGTCATTGCATTTATTGTTGCTCCTAAATCCACAAGGGTATTTGGCAGAAGTACTCTGTTTATCTCAATGGTGACAATGGGATTCCCAAGGTCATTGTACTTCGTAGGTAAGTCGGAAATCATAGTGGACATTTGGCTTATGATTTTGACGTTCTGGTTCTTATGCCCCTTTCTCCCTGGTTTCTTAATGCAGAGATATTTGACAATTTTGGTGTAGATAGGAATGTCTCTAATTGCTTGTAAAAGTGGAATTTTAATGCAGACATTCCTTAGTTTGTTTTCCAAATCATATTCAAGCGGGGTCTCTTCTTTCTTTACAATCAGTCTTTCCAGGTATGGTGGTTCATTTGATTCTTCTTTCTGTGGTTGTTGTTGTTTTTCATTTTTCAAATGGTTTTCGGATGATGTAGAGGGAACCTCTTCCTAGATAACAACAGTTGATTTTCCTTTGTTAATTATCTTTCCTGATTGTAATTGGATTTCATTCATAGGAATGGCGGTGATCATATATGTAGGAAAAGGTTGGATATCAATGTTTTGTACAGGTTGAGGTGGCCTATTATGACTTGGGTTAGGTACGGGTTGCGCAGGCAACAGTGTAGGTCGGGGTGGGTTCAAGGTAGCAGGTGCCTGCAAGGATGATGGGTTAGAAGGTGCAGGTAACAACTGATGCAAAGGAGGTGGTGGCAGCGTGGGTTGTTGATACATGTTAGGGTTATGCCCTTGCTGATAAGGTTGCATGGTCAGATTATACGAGGTACTTGGCATGTTTGGGTAAGGTGCATAGAATTGGGTTTGGGGTTGATAGGCGTTGGTATAGGGGTTTGCCCTCCAATTCTAGTTCCAGGGAGTGTTTTGTGGTTGCAAAGTAACCCAAGGAGGGTAAGATGTTTGGAAGGTCCAAGGTTGAGTCTGACCATAACCTTGGGAATTTGGATCTAGAAACACATTCTGACTCTGGCCTCTCTAGATGGGTCTTTTGGTGGCTTGAGATTGGTCAATGGTTTCAGTGTTCCCTTTGTAGATGGCCTGTAAACTGGGAAGTGATGCGCACTTCTCATCTAGGTGTTCTAAAGTACATATTCCACAAATCTAAATGGCATTTAAAGGACATTCCCTATCTAGATGTTTGTGCCTACACCTAGGACAAAAGACTACCATGGCTGCTTTTTCAACCTCTTATTTTTATTTGATTTTCATAGTGTTTAGATGGTCACTAGTTGTGTTGAGTATATCAGTTTTAAATTTTTCTAATAAGTTTCCTAGTTCGACTCTCGTAACAACATTAGCCACAGTTTTATTTAGCACATAGTCTCTGGAATTATCTTTAAGTTCACTAAGCTTTTTTCCTACTTTAGCTTGGCTCCTAGAATAAGTATGACAAAGCTCGGCTACTTCAGCAAATGGCTTCCTATGGATGTCCCCACCACTAAGATGGTTTAATGTTTCAATGCAATCATCACTCAGCCCTTATAGGAACACAATTTTGATAGTCGTTTTGTCTAAGTTTGACCCATGAGATTTGTGAAAACTATATAGGAATCCTTCAAGATACTCCTCTAGGTTTTCATCTTCTATTTATTGCATCCTAAGTGTACCTTTGATGTTCCTACTCTTACAAAAATCTTAATACTTTTTAAGGAAGATTGATTTCATGTCATCCCAAGAGTATATAGTGTGTTCCCCTAGACTCCTGAACCATATAAGGGTTTCATATTTCAAAGTGGTGGGAAACAATTTAAGTTTATGTGCATCCTCATAGTAATTATAACTACGACATAAAATTACAAATTCAAAAAGAAATGCATCAGGATCTTCAGATGATTTACCATAGAATAGTGGAAGAGATGCCATTGGGATGTTTTTCATGTTAATGTTGCAAGTCACATCTAGAATAGGGAATCCGAAGGTAGTTTCCTCGTCGTCTTCCTCTGGTCCTCCCCTTGGTCCTTCCAGGTTGTTTCCTCCAAAGAATTTAACATTGCATCGAGGGCCTTCTCCCTCTCCATGGTGTTCTTCGTTGTTTCTGTTCTCCCTTTCTTGGTGGTCCATATTTGTGATGGGCACCCGAAGAGGTTTGTTGATTATAGTGTGAACAGGAGGTACTGGAACATGGTTGATGTTGGTTGATTGCATGTCCATGTTATCTTGCAACTCTACTGGTTCTTTTACCTCAATCCCTTCAGTGTTGTCAAAGACAACCTATTGAATGGTCTCTTCTCCTTGATCTAAGAATTCTCAATCTGAAGCCAGGTTGGTATCGACACTTTCTCCTTCTTGTCTTAGTCCTACATATCGATTAGCAGCATTAATAAGAGGTATATTAACTGATCCAAAGGTTGCAAGAAATTTAGAACTAGAAATAAATCTACCCTTACTATCTCTAGGTCTACCTTTACTCCTACGCATAAAGATAAAGGAAATAGAAACTCAAGAATAAGAAGTAATCGATCAGACTTTGGAGCAACCCCACCAAAGTGGATGTGTGGCTCTTCACTCACGTCTTACTGTACACTCTCTGCCCTCTGACAGTCCTGCAAGATCCTAAAACTTTGATAATAATAGTTACCTGAATAAGAAATTACAACTTCCCCAACAACGGCGCCAAAAATGTTGGGAGATTTAATGGGTGTATTAATTCTCCTGCATCTATATGTTAATATGGTCTCGTAAACACGAGTTGCACTACTTTCTCTAAATTCAGTTCTTGGTCAAAGTTCTAATGGTTTCCTTTATAAAAATGATTTAGTTGAATCTAGCACACAATTCATCAAATTCTAGCAAGCAGAATCAATAATCAAATATTAACATTGGAACTCTTAATGAATATGTACTTCAAAACTATTATACTTAAATGAAATCCCAATCTTATTTACGAATCACAAGATATATGCTAAGTAAGAACTTCTTATTAAAACACTTTATCAAATAACTCAAATCCCATAAAAATCCTAAGAAGCCCCAATTTTGTTACTTATGCTTAAAAACCCTAATTCTGGTACCTATGCTACTTTTGAATGAAAGGTTGCAAATTCTAATTTACTTCTGCGACTTGAAACTAAACTTTTCAAAGATAACTTTAAATCTTTAGGATTATATGATAAGCTTCACTCTTGGGCACAACTCAGAAGAATTTCCAACTAAAAACCTATTTCAATCATCTTGTTTATTTGACTAAGTACCATACAAATCTAAATCCTATGCCTAAAATTAAAAGGATACAATAACTTTCAATCTGCTATCAAACTTAGCTTAATAAAATACAACCTATAAACTTGCATTCAATCATCATGAAAGGAAAACCTAACTAAATGAGATGCCAACTCTTCTTATCAAACCAATGAAATCTTCTCTTCAAACTGGTGAACCTATGTCACTCCAAACCTATACTTTGTTTCAAAACAATAGAAATTTGAGCTAAGAGTAATCTTTTGCCTGATCTAATCAATCAAAGAGAGAAACAATCCTCCAGTAACTAACTATTCTTCAACTTTGTTTTGGAAATCAATTTTTAATGCTTAACACATGCTCTGCTTGTTTGCAAGTTATGAATGGAAATTAGAGTGGAATTAACTATCTCAGCAACTCAATTATCCCAATGATTATTATATTATCATTATAAAACCAAGTTCAATTGATAGTTCTGGGATTTTTATGTTAAGTTTCAATGATCTTATGAGATCAATCAATCGATACTCCGCACTGTGAATTCTAATTCTCTTGCTGCATAAACCTTACAAACAACATTCATTCAGTGTTCTTCAAGCTCAAATAAGTATTTGTAATCGGGCTTTTATGGAGGAATTTATATGATCATTGTGTAATTCACTCAGAAAGGCATGCGTACAAGCTTGTGATTTGGGTTATCCCCATGATTGGGCAACGCTACTGTCTAACAGAACTTCCATGGAGATGTCAACCACTCACGGACTCGGCCCACTCACAACGGTGGACTATGCCAATAGAGTTGTGACATTGTAATAAAAAAAGGGATGGAACAATCACACAAAGGTTATGAAATGCGTTTTAGATCAGAAGCAAAGAACCGAGGCTATCAACATGCTGGATCGAAGACAAAGTGAACAGAGCTCATTACATTCACCATTAACTCATTTTGAAAATAGAGAGTGTGAAATTATTGGTAAGTGAAAAGGGAAATCGAAGGAATGTGTTTTTACTAAGATCAACGTATAGGGAATGCTTAATCCAATCAATTGTAAATTCTAATTAATCTACGCATTCACCATATAACCAAATCCAACCTTATGAAAACTAGCTCATTCAGAGACCAAAGCAAGATATGCCAAAATACCAGAATGTTGTTACTCCATAAACAAAATGGATTCAGATGCTCTAGAAAAAAATTAACACAATCACTTAAATGCTAGAAACTAGATTTAAATTCTTTTCGAAACAATTCAGAGAAATGAATTAAAACTTAAAGAAACAAATCAACTACTAGCCATAGGATTAAATTTCCCAGTTGTGGTGGGCCCTTGCCACTACTGGGTATGAAACTTACAAGAAGATGAAGAGGATCAAATAACTATATCAACCATTTACAAGCTCTTGCAATCACAACTTCTTCTCCAATGCAGAACCAAGGCAAAGATCATTTCCATTGATAAATCTCAGTGGAACAATAGTAAAACAAAAGAGTTTAGATTTCTGAGTATGTATGCATGTATCTCTCCTTTCCACATTGTTTTCTACAGGATTTATAATCCAGCTTACATATTAAAATTAGTAAAAATCAAATCATGGATATGCCAATCTGATTTCCATTCTAATGAAGGCTTAGCAACCAACAATTTTCTATACATGATCTAAATGATAAGAGAAAATTCTGTTTTGGAAGCTGAAAGCTGAATATGCATAAGAAGCATCGATCTTCCTTGTTTAATTCGATGACATCACGTTGACCATCTTGCTCATCCTTAAGTGAAAATCTTCAAGTGTAATTTCCTAGAGTACAATTTTGGATTGCTGCCTTAAGTACAGTTCCTTCTTTGAGTGCAAAATTCTCTTTTGACGTAGAAGTCCTAGGTCCCTGTGAAAGCAATCTTCACATCTATTACCCATAATGATTAGTAAACAAACAAGCACACATTCAACTACCTAATATTGATCATCAAAATAGCTAAAACAACACCATTTGTAATGATTTTACCTTGGATGGGAATTTGGTATAGTCTAGGCACAAGGAGGTCAAAATGACATGAAAAGAGTTCAACTATAGGTTAAAATAGGGCAAAATGTAGTATGAAAAGTGTATGAGCAGAGACAAAAGCGGAGTCCAACAGTGCTTGCATGTCGATAAGAGTTTGTGTCAGTACAATATGTAATGAAATTTTTCTTTGTAATAAAATAAGAAGACAGAGACGACATCAGCATGGTTTTCTCCCACATTGGGTTTCCACCTAAGGTACCAATTTTCTATGTGTGTTTCTTATATGTTGTGATTTATTTGTTCTTTACTACATACTGGACCGTGAATGAATTAATAATACAATGTTTAAGATAACTTACTGATGGAATTAATGATAGATTAAGTAAATTGGATATACGCTTGTTTACTTCACTGAAGTTGTGTATACATGCAAATTTCGTAAATGAAAATAGTGTAGGGAACTCTATATATGAATTTAAGAAGTTAAAGTGAATTAAAAATATTGATTCACACCCCCCTCTCAATATTTTTTCTGATAGCAACAAAGGAATATCCACCAGCCTATTAAGAATATTTGTAAAACTCATCATCATAATCATTCTTTTCCTTATTATTCTTCTTTTTCTCTTCCTTATAGTCTCGACTAAAATTCCTAACCTTGTCGTAGTTCCAAAAATTTTCCTTGGACCTTTCAAGAGACTTATGTCTCCATTATATTTGGATTTGTTCTTTTCTCTCTTATTTCCTTTCTATTTTGACCTTCCAAGAGTATACAAGGCCTCATTGATGTATTCAAAATATTTCTTTGCAGTACTTCAAATGACCATTACTTGGTTGTCACATTAATTTAGAAAAGAACAAAAAAGATCCATGAAATGATCCTCCTCATTAACGATTAATCCCATTGTAATAAACTAGGTCACAATAGTATTAGATGCATTCATGTGCTCATCTATAGAATCCCAATCGCCCATTCTCAAGGTAAATGACTTTCTGCAAAACAATTTATTGACTACAAATTTAACATTGTACAAATCCCCAAAATTCTTTTAGACATTTTTTGTGGTCTTTCCTTTATTAACATTCAAAAATGTCAAATAATCCAAATAGAGCTTGATAATGCATCTCCCCTTTCTCTCTAATACAAGCCACTTTTCATATTCAATGACAGTGGGTTTGGTTATAGATACTATAACCCATGGATATCAATCTATGGGAACATCATTCATCTTAAGATTCCATGGCTCATTTCCATTAAACTTAGTTTATAATATATATGTGTTTACCATTTCCTTGCAACAAGATTTATTTCTATGTAAGGTCCCACTCCAAGTAATATTAGATAAAAAAAACCTTGTCCTTGATAGCTAGAATTCGAGCCAATCATACTCTAAAGATCAAATGAAACAAAAGTGTGCAATGGATTTCCTACACTAACTAATGAGATAATAATGTAGAAAATATTTTAAACAAACATTTGTAAATGATAAAAAAAAACAAATGAAAGAAATAGCAAACCATTACACAATGATTTCGCAGGGAGAACCCTTTTAAGAGAAAAACCTCACACTCTAAAGCATGCTCAATATATTATTCAACAATTAAATGGATACAATATATTAATGCTCTAGAAAAGGGTGTTTAGTAGTAATATAAATATTCCAAAGAATGTTTTCCAACATAATAGTAAGTTAAAACTCACACGCTATTTTCTTCGAAACCTAAATCTTGATCCATATGGATAAAAAAACCATAAACAATTTATGATTTTCCAATTATACATGTTATAAACCACCAACAATTAATTAACCATCTTTTATTTCTTAGCACTCATTGTTTGCTAGTGATCTCCATTAATCCCCTACCACTACTCGACATTTATCCAATTCTATTTATTATCAATTATTACCTACGTATTACTGGATTGCAAAATCTATGATGCACCTATCCCTAAAAAAATAAATCTTTCTGGCCAACCCTTTTTTTCCCTCTAATTTATACCATGATTTGTTCCTTTTTTCCAAAACTTGATGATCTTGGAAAACTCCAATAAAGTTTCACTATTATTTATTATAATTTCTAAATTCATGGAAAATGGATAATTTTAAAAGGGGGCCAAAATAGAGTGAATTCATAAATGGAAAAATACAATATTTTTGTCTAGTCCATTTTGTTTCTAGATAGTTCAAGATCTATGTTGATCTGTTCCTTTTTTCCAAAATGTGATGACCCTTGGATTTTAAAAATAATTTCCAAAAAAAGGGGTGAGTTTGTCCACATATTACATTTCTTTGTGGGTCAATCAGGTGAACAAAATTTTGGATAAAATATGGAGAAAGGTATCGCCTTTCCAACCATAAATATGATAAAAATTGGTAAAAATTGTGTTGGACAGTTGGTGTTGCATCATGTGTGTTGGTGTTGATCTCAACTGGGATAACATTGATTCCAAATGGTCAAGGATGGTATATGCCTAGTTTGTTTAGCTTAGGGGGAGTCTCAAGGTAGATGCAGGATTTTGTAGAGAATCATCATAGTAGCAGGACAGTAAAATAAGATAAAATATTATAACTATGGTTTTTGGGGAGTCTTAGGATTTGAAGAATTTCTTTCCTTAGGATATCAGTTCGGATACTTTTAGAAATGTAAAATTTGGATAGTGCTCAAAAATAGCTTTCTAATGATATATGGTAGCCTAAAAACTCCTAAGGATGAAGGAGTTATGACTAGTTGAAGTTTCGCAAAAAGAAGGCTAAGAAGGTCGAGCGACTTAGGAGAACAGAGAAGGACAGATGGGTCTTGACCCCCTCCCTAGTTGGGTCTTTGGCCGAGTTATTAGGTCGGCCTATTCGGAAGGATTCAGCAAGAATACAAATGACTAACCCCCGGCACCCACCAATGTGACCAGCGATAGGTGGCAGCCATAGTGGTAGATGGCATAAGCACAAGGTGATGAGGCAACATAGGAAGGGGACACATGGCAAGTGTTTTTGACACTTTTAGGTGGCCAAGAGCGCCAAATCTAGGTGACATGTGGCCAACTCAATAGGTGCCACATGCCCAAGATATCATCAACATGACGTAAGTCAATAATGTGGCAATGAATTCAAATTTTTTGTCAAATGGTCAATTTGATAATGCTTCATGTGTATTTTGTTTGTGGCAGAAAATGACTAGAAGTCAAAGCTTCAAGCTAGCCAGGCCCCCAATCAAGTTAGGGCAACTGTAGGCGCAAAGCAGGAAAGTTGGTTTTCCCCTGAACTCCTAAGAAACATCAAAAAAGTGTGCCCAAAGGTCTGTTTTGTGGTGGTTTTATGAGTATTTGGTGTAAAGGCCATATTAAGTGGTTGTTCCATCAAACTTGAAGGACTAGTAAATATGGAACCTTTGCTACATCTTGTAAATGACATAATTGATCTCAGAATTTCAAGTAGCTCTCTCATACAAAGGAATTAATGTTGACAACATTTCATTGTGTTAATTCAAGGAGTTTGGTTAATAGAGTGCAGCACATTATTTCATTAATGCACTTTCTATACAACCTAACAAGATGAAAATGAAGTACTCCTAGTGTCATTCTGTATTAAATGGAAGAAATATATTAAGGTAGTTGGAGAAGACCTAACACCATGTGGAGTGTACACAATTAAAGAAAACTCCCAGTCTCAAGAAAGTATGGAAATACATTATATGCCCTATGCCATAACGAAATTGAATGAACCATGTCCTTCAGTTATTCAAGAAAGTGAAAGGAACATTCAATGATCAATTTAGTTGTGGAAATCAAATTGAACAAGCAATGAGAGACATCCCTAATCACAACATGTATGCATCGATTCATTTAATGAGAAAGGAGAGCCATGCTATGTAATTAAAATCTCTGATAGCGTGTTATCGTATTTGGAGAGCCTTAAAAGGCACCATGGAGACCATATTTGTGCTTGTTGGTTGATTAAATTGTTCCCATGCTTTGGCTCTTTATTGAAGATCAACAACCCATAACGCAAGACATATGAACTAAATGATGAGTTGGCATGCTACATCATTCTCTCGGTAGTTGTGGAAAAATAAATTAGGGAATAAAGAGTTGTATTTTTTTGTAGAACGTATGACTGAGGTTGGGGTGAATTGCAGAGAATGCAATAGAGCTAAAGTTGCAAAGAAGAGGGTAATTAAGAGTGTGGAAGCAGAGTAGAGAGGAAGGAGTTTTATGAGATAGCAGAATAGGCTTTGTGTGTTTTTATATGATAGAAGGAGGCCATTGTTTTTAGTTTGAAAATTGTATGAAAAATAGGACAATTTCATTAGAGAAATTTTGAGGTCTCAAATGGGACTCGTATGGAATATTATAAAATAATAGTGGTAATAAAATAATATTAGAATACGTCAACAAGTTTTGGAGGGAAAAAAGAAAAAACTACTTTTTCAACTCATATTTTCAACTAATGTCCCTATGATTTTACTCAAATTTCAAGTAGGAGAACTTGTTGAATGAAAAAATTAATTTTGCATCCAAGGAGTAACCATGTTGCATACTTTTGATGGACCCCACTACAAAAAAAAATGTGAAATACATGAAAAAAATGTTATTGCAATCATGTTTTTTCATGTATTTAGTATTTTTTTGTGTATTACAGTCCATCAAAAGTATGCAACATGGGTACTCTTTGGATGAAAAATTAAATTATTCATCCAATAAGTGCTTCTGCTTGAAATTTGAGTCAAATCGTAGCGAGATAAGTTGAAAATAAGAGTTTAAAAATAGTTTTTTTATTTTTTTACTTGTTTATCTTTTTATCTCTTTACTCCAAAAATGGTGAATCATCCCCCATGGTTGACATCATCATATTGAATCCTTTTGGTTCTTATAAAGTTGATTTGTGTTGTACATTTTTGTTTTGAGGCCCATTTTTTACCTCAAAATTTCTGTAATTGTTGAAACAGGTTGTGGCCTACATTCATAGGAGGTTGGTTCCTCATGGCAAGTTGTGGATTGCTAATTTGAAGGGGGTGGTGGCCTCTTATGAGTGGTTTCTCACAAAAAAATTAATGTAACTGAAAAGGAGCTTAGATTACATGATATTAGCAAACAGATTGGTGGTTTTTCTTTTTGTGTTTTCATGTTAAAGGATGGTACTCATGTTAATGATGTGGGTTCATGTGAAGGATTTATGTTGTTGCTTATGTATTTAGTTATGAATGTTCATGTGGGTGATTTCCAAGTTAAAAGAGAAAATAAGAATTTGGATAAAAAATTGAAATTAGCATTTATTACTGATTCACACCCCCCCCCCCCCAAAAGTAATTTTGTATTCCAACAATTGGTATCAAAGCATGGTTCCTTCAAGAATAGTTTAACCACTACAAGGTAGATCTATAAGGAATCATGTGTAGACAAGAGAATCAAGATTCTTAATCAAGTAAGATATAAGTCTTTGATGGGACAAACTATGTTTTTTTTAAAGTTGGGATGGAATCCTGTCTCATGTCCCTAGGGGTAGATGTTTGGAGCTCTATGTTAGTATATTATGTTGTCCCTACAACCCCTCCTACAAATTTAGATGATAAAAGGGTTTACGTGAAAAATTCAAAGGCCAAGAAATCCATTCTCTTCAGTCTTAGTCAATCTAAACTTGTAAAGGTTAGGCATTGTAATTCAATTAAGGAAGTGTGGGACAAACTTAAAAAGAGTAATGAAGGAAATGAGAAACTCAAGAAAGCCAAGATCCAAAACTTTCAAATGATATTTGAGAGCTTAAGGATGGATGAAGAAGAAAGCATATCATAATATTTCCTTAGAGTTGATGAGGTAACAAACATGATTAGAGGACTTGGTGAAGATATCAAAGAGGAAGTAGTTGTTTAGAAAGTTTTGAGGTCTCTTCCTATGAGATTCAATACCAAAATCTCAGTCATCGAGGAGATGCTAGACTTAAACAATCTCACAATGGCCCAACTACTCGGTACTCTCATAACCTATGAGATGAGATTAGTTAAAGAGAATATTGAACCAAAGGAGACAACATTCAAAGTGTCTAAGAAGACTAAGGAGCACAAATATCACCAAGAATGTTCCAATTGTGAATTTGATCAAGAGTTGGTTGACATTACAAAAAAATTAAAATGTGGTTCAAGTAAGTATAAACGAAAGATACCCTTCAAATTATTTGATTGTGGAAGAGTTGGGGATTTTTCTTTAAAGTGTCCTTATAAAGAAAATATAGGCAAGGATAAGGTTTAAAATCCAGAGACAACTTATAAATATTAGAATAAAAAATCCTTCAAGAAGAAGGGGCCAAAGTAATGATGAATGAAGTGGAGGTTTCACACACCTTCTCGGGGGAATAAGCACAATAATTTTTCTATTTAGCAAACATGAAAAAACTTAGGCATAACAGTTATAAAGCTCCCTATGAGTTATGGAACAAGAGACCAACATCAGTGAAACATTTAAAAGTATTCATGAGAAAATATTATATCAAGAGAAATGATAAAGATCTTGGAAAATTTGGCTCTCAAGCTAATGAGGGCATATTTATTGGATACTTAGCCAAGAGTAAAGGCTATAATTATTTCAACAAGAGGACAAAAAGGTTTGAATATTTCATTGATATTGTAGTGGATGAACTACAAACACAATTAGAGCCTTCTAGAGAAAATGAGAGCTCGGGTGAAGAAGAATAAACCTCTAGATTCTCATATTAAGAAGAAGTAGAAGTAGAGGAAGTAGACGAAAAATAATATGCAACACAAAATCACAAAACTCCTAGGTATATGAAAAAACAACACGCAAAAAGTCAAATTATTGGTGATCAAATACTTGACGTTTAAATGAGAATGAAATTTTTCGGTTTTCCAAGTTGCACAAATCTTGCTCTGTTGTCACAAATTGAGCCCAAAAGTCCCATTCAGGTAAGTGAATGCAAGTTTTGGGTGAAGGAAATGAATGAATAATTGGACCAATTTGAGAAAAATGGTACTTGGGAGCTTTTCCCTAGACCTAAAGACAAAAATGTTATTGGAACCAAATGGGTCTTTAAGATTGAACTAAATGAGGAAGGACAAGTGATAAGAAACAAAGTAAGGCTAGTCTACAAAGGGTATGCATAGATAGAAGGAATATATTTTGAAGATACCTTTACACTTGTAGGAAGATTATAATCCATCATAATGTTTCTTACCTTTTCTTGTCATAATAATATCAAGGTATTTCAAATGGATTTGAAATTGACCTTTCTCAATGGAGATCTAGAAGAAGAAGTATACATAAAACATCTAGAAGGGTTCATGCTATCAGAGAACAATTATTTTGTTTGCAGACTACAAATGACTTTGTATGGACTAAAACATGTCCCTAGAGCATGGTATGCCAGATTGGGAAAATAACTATTGTTGTAGGGTTTAAAACAGGAGCCGTTGATAGTAATTTTTATATAAAATCTAAAGATGATAATTTTCTAGTTGTTGTGGTTTACATAGATGATAATATCTTTAACAATGATTTAGGGAAAATGGGACATCAATATTCTAAGTCAATGCAAAAAGAGTTTGAGATGTATCTGATAGGAAAACTTTCCTTCTTCCTTGGGCTGCAATTTACAAAATAAAAGAATGGCATTAGCTTCATCTCTCAATCCAAGTATTTAAGAGAAATGTTGAAGAAATTTGGGATGGAAGAATGCAAGCCAGTTAGTACCCCCATGGTTAATGGGTGTAAGTTTTGTAAAGAGGACCCCTCTTGCAAATCAAATTGCCTACAGATCAATGATTGAAATTTTTTAGTACCTAACTACCTCAAGACTGAACATAATGCAAGAAGTAGGCCTGGTAGCCATATTTCAAGCCAACCCTAGAGAAATCCATTTCAATGATGTAAAAAGGATCTTTAAATACTTGCAAGGCACAACATGCTTTGTCTTGTGGTATGCCAGAGGTAAATACTTCAAATTAAGAATGTACACTGAATTTGATTATGTAGGAAACCTTGATGATAGGAAAAGCATCTCTGGTGCAAACTTATTTTTGGGAGATTGTCTTGTGCCTTGGGTCAGAAAAAAACAAGACTCAATATCATTATCTACTGCTGAAATCGAGTACATTGTTGTAGCCACCTGTTGCACACAAATTCTTTGGATGAAGAAAACCTTAAAGGATGTCAAGGTAGAACTAAATGATTCAATTCCAATCAGGCATGACAACACTAGTTCTATCAACATCTCTAAAAATATTTTCATGCATCCCAAGACCAAGCATATCCCAATCACATTTCATTCTCTAAGAGAACAAGTTACTACTAATGTTGTTTGAATTGAATATGTAGCCACTAATGAGTGACTTGAAGATATATTTACAAAGTGTCTAGAACAATAAATCTTTGATTATCTTAGGAAACAAATAAGATTTTTTTCTCCTCCAACCAAATGACTCAGTTTGAATGAGTATTGGCAGCCACTACACTTGTTGGATCAATTAAAGTAGGTTGCAGTTTCTGGGGGAGCTTAATTCAATGGGTGCATCCTTTTCCATTGATTGCAAAGGGGGAGAAGAATCTTTTTGAGTGGAAATATTATAAATGTTAAGGGGAGTACAAATATGGAGAGAATCATTCTTGGTTTAAGGGGGGATGACTATAATGGAACTGTTACCATCAATGCCAAAGGGGGAGATTGTTGGACAATTGGTATGGCACCATGTGTGTTGGAATTTATTTCAAATGGGAAAGGATGGCAGATGCATGGTGTGTTTAGCTTAAGGAGAGTCTCAAGGTAGATGGAGTCTTTTGTAGAGAATCATCATAGTAGCACATCAGTGAAAGAAACTAAAACATTTTAAGTATGGTTGTTAACGAGTCTTAGCATTTGAAGAAGTTTTTTCCTTAAGATCTTGTTGGGCGCAGGATCCCCCAAGTGAATTTTTGGGGCTAAAAGCCCATGTTTTGGTCAAATTAGGTAATCCAAGTGTGAAGACTCTGCATTTTTTGGTCACAGAGCATGTAGGTGTTAAAGAGTCATAGGGTTTTCCTCCCTTATTTTGAAAATGTAATGTTGGTTGTAAAAGATCTACCCATGGTCCGAGGACCATGGGATTGTATAAATAGAGCTAAGCTCTAAGTAGTTAGAAGATCAATTAAGAAAGATTGAACATGTATGAGAGAACTCTAAGTAGAAGTCTATGTTTTGGGTTGTAACGTAGGTAGAGGCTCTACAACTGAGTACGCATAGGCTTAGAGTTCCGCAGCTGAGTGCGCGGACCCCTATAGCTGAGTGCAAAGGGTGGGTCGAGTCTGTAATTGTCTGTAATTATCAATAACGAGAAGGATTCTATAATTTATGTGTCTTTATTTCCTGTTTATGCATCTGTTATATTGGAAAGACACTTAGCCTAGTCAGGGGATATCGCAGTTCGCTACCCTAGCAGCGTGAAAGGACTTCAACCCCTGGTTAGGGCTGCACGGAAGCCAATTGCACCCTTTCACAATGGTATTGAAGGGTGGAACAGAGGGTTAAGCTACCTATGTGAAGGCAGGTCTAGCTGAAATAAATCAACATCACATCCATCTCAAGGGTGTGGAAACTTTGTTCTAGCATCCCCCCATACTACTTCAGGCGAGACTTCAGTCTACGCTCTGCGGGCTGATGCCTAAAGAGCCAGTAGTGTACGGATTTGTTTGGCTCACTAACGTTGAACTTGGGTTAGGCCCCCTTAAGCCAACAAATGGTTCTATTGCTAGGACTGAAATCTACATAGAGTGTTGGCAATAATACTAAGAGGGGGGGGTGTTGGTGTGAATCAGCATTAGCAATTTAACAATATTTCGTTTCCATGAAAAAAATTATATACAATACTTCTATTAATGAAACTTGTGTGTATATGCAACTGTGTTTAGAGAAACCAGCGTATACCTTGCACACTTATAATTTAGTTAGTTGATCTTTAATCTGTGTATCAGAACCATATAACCAATAATCAAGTGCAGTAAACAGAACAGGCAATCACACACATGAACACAAGATATAAGGTGGAAACCCAATGTGGGTGAAAACCACCTGCTGCAATCATCTCTATCTTTCTTTAATAAGAAACTTATTTTTACAAATTTTTGTATTGATGCAGCCTTATACCAATATGCAGGCTTCTACCTGCAGAAGGCTACAACCTTCTCTCATTCTCCAGCTTTTCCTAGAAGGGAGCTGCAACCCCCTTAGCTCTTGTACTAGCTGATGTGTATAGTAGTACGTAGGTGTTGACCTATAGAAGCCTACAGCCTTCTCTTTTCTTCCAGGGACCACGTTTCATAAATTTTCAGACTAGATCCATCAATAACATCAATCAAACATCAAATATATCTGCATCAACCAATCTCCTTTGTACCAACCAAACTGAATCAAACAATCACTTTTCTGAATGCTGTAACCAAAATATAGTAACAGTAACCAAAACCCAATCCAGAACCGAGAACACTGCAATAGCAAACAGAAGTAGCTAAAACATATTTTATGAGATGTACGCTACTTCAATGTGTCGAACCTGCGTACAGATCCATCAATAGAACTTATCCTTCTTCAAGCGCTCAAGTTCCTCCTTGATTCAGATCCAGCTATGCACCGTAACCCAATGACCAGTATTCTAGATCTTGCTCTTCATTAGATATGTTTGAGTGTACTTGCCTAATGATCTCCTCCTCCTTTTATAGTCTTAGGCCTTACTCAATACCATGGTCCAAAACCACTTAGAATCAATACTTTAGACCAAATACCTAGGGTCAACACTTCGGACAAGATACCTTGGACCAATACCATGGGTCAAAATACCAAGGACCAAATACCATGGACCAAAACCAAGTTTTCCAACATGTACGTGCTTTTTCGTGCATGAAAGTGTGTGTATACGCATACACGCCTTTTGGTCTGCAAACCTACATGTATATGCGATTTGGTCAAGGTGAACCTGCGTATACCTCTTTTTCCTTCATTCTGTGATCCTAAACTGTGATCTGTCATCTGAGTGAGTTGCCATCAAGGACAACACTTGCATCATAGCGCCAAACCTATGTCATAATGCCAACATAGAGATGTGTGATGCCATATCACTGGAATCCAACTAAGAAAGAAATCGAAGGCTGGTTGGACAGAAGGATTCATGAGTTCGCCGCACAAGAAAACAGAAACCCACAACTGTCAAAAGAATAGTGGTTGGATCAATCCCTGTATACAGAGATCCACGAAATATTTTTCGCCTCCTTTCCTACTGAGTTATACGAGTGGATCGCGAAGCTAACAGATAGCCAAGGAAGGTGGAAACTTGATGATCCTATTATGTGGACCCCAGAGCTAGTGCGAAGGTTGGAAGCATCGGAGGATAAGATCGCACGTGCTATTGATAATTGGCTCAATCGCATCATAGGAGGATTTGTGACTGAATTTGCGGTCGATACCTCAGTCATCTATAGCGAGGCAGAGCGATGCTTTTTCAAAGGACTGTGAGGTAAATACATAAAATATCTGAATACTTGGATTAAAATGCTATCGTGTGAAAAATAGGTTATGCAACTACCTTAATGTTTGGAACTACACGAAGTGGAAAAGGTTATAGGAACGAAGGAAATAAGGGTTCGGAGTATAGCCCCTTGATTTCGCCTCTGCAAAGGGATGAAGAAGGGATAGCGAAGGTCTCTTCGCGAAGTGCTATTCAGCTGATAAAACAAGGATTCCCACGAATGCCACCTCCACCCACACCACCTCCGTCTTCTCTACCATTACCTCCAACTTCACCCGTACCACCTCCACCTCCACCACAATTCAGTATGGAAAACATAGTGAAGTTGCCTTTGTTCAGGGGCTTGGGAAATGAGGACCCAGACCAATTGTGGTTCATTGTAATGGCTGTATGGGAAGCTTAAGGTGTTATAGATGATCATATAAAGAAGATGATGTTGGTTAGTGATCTGCAAGATCATGGTCTAACCTGGTACATTAAGTACTCTAACTATAACCTGAATGCTAGAGTAGCAGACATCCAAGCAACGCTAAATAGGGAATTCAACAGGCCTAAGTCTGAATCGTAGTTGATTGTGGGATTCAAAGAGATCACGATGCGACCAGGCGAGACACTGTGGGAATTGGATCAAAGATTGAAGTGTCAAATCCGCGAAGCCAATATGAATTTGACAGATGAACAACATCGTGAGTGGTTTGTGGCTTCGCTACTACCCTACTTAAGGAGTGCACTGTCAGAGCAAAAGTTAACAACTCGGGCAGAGGCCTTAGAGATTACCATGAGACTACATGAGACTCCAATGCAAGATCCTAATCTAGGAGTTCAGCAGATCCACACACAGCTGCAGAATCTATGCCTTAAGATGCAAAGTCTGAAGTAGGACAAGATGGTTCGACCAGAGGTACGCGAGGAGGTATGGTGCTTGAAATGCAAGAGTCAGGGTCATGACAAAGACCATTGCCTAGTCTTTGCAAATTACCTTGCAGGAGGAGGACCGATGCCTTTAAGGCCAGAAGCTCAAGCAAGACCTAGCATGGTGCCTGCTTTATGGTGTTCTATCTGTCAAGTAGCTAGAAAACATGCCACAGATAACTGCCACTTGTTATAGAAGTATGTGCAAGCACCACAACAGTTGTTCTGCAACTTTTGCATATCGGTAGGACATGATGAGTGTACTTATAGGAGCTATGAATTGATGATGTATTGAACTCCCACCTACAAGGTTCAGGCTGTAACACAGCCCCTTGACCAGAATGCAGGGATGGCACAGACAGGATTTCAAGGCACAAATGAGGCCGAGGCGGAGGAGGACCTGGTAGAGGTCGCGGATAGTTGATTTTCTACAATTACGGAGGACTGAGACACTACGCCTGTGATTGCACTAATCCAACGCATCCATCGTGCAAGTATTTCACGCTATTTGATCATGAAACATAAGATTTTCCTATGCTGATAGCTAGGATACATGACAAAGGGGTGCTGCCACCTCCCTCAACTTAGAACCTAAAGATGATGAGGTCTGAGTCACACGTGGAAGATCCGAACGTAAATATAGTTCTCTGGAGTGGCATTGCAATAGGAGATGACAAGAGCAAATAGCCAGAAGACAATACCTAGGTTCGCAAAGCCCCAACAAAAGAGGCTGAGTTCGATTTAGAGCACTCTCGTGAAGCATTCATGGAAGCTAAGAAGAGCTTTGCTGAGGCCTCCACCTCAGAAAGCAAGGATAAGCCTGAGTTGGAGATGGACCCCTCTATGCTTACAACTTTCCTCGAAACCTGTATGAAGTTACTGTGTGATAGTAAGGTTGTGAAAGGGTTACAAGAACTCATCAATAGATGTGTTGTTACCACGCCAGGTGAACCGCGTGTAGTTCGAAAGATCGGTAAGCATAAGAGAAGGAAAGGGTGTGAAATGAGACTCACCACGCAAATCGGAGAATACGAAATGGATCAAGTCATTCTAGATTTGGGATCAGATGCGAATGTTCTACCAAAATAGACATGGGAGAGAATGGGGAGACCTGCACTGTAATGGTCTCCGATTTAGCTAAGGATGGTGAATCAACAAAAAATCATACCCATGGGGTGGATGCAGGGAGTGACCATGGATATTAAGGGAGCGAGCACATTGGCAGATTTTGAAGTAATAGAGATAGTAGATGACAGCAATCCCTACCCTGCACTCTTGGGAATTAAATGGGCTACTAATATGAATAGGGTAATCAATTTGAAGAAGCGAAAGATGATCTTTGAGAAGAAATCACTGCGCGTAATAATACCCTTGGATCCTGCACAAGGATCGTGCTATACAGAACCAGCCCACGATTATGAGAGTGATGATGATCTGGACTACATCTATAAGATTACGGTGCAATACTAAGATAGGGAATCCCACCACGGATGGGTGGATTACATGGGATCATGAGAATTCCTGCACTTAGGATTCTGATGAAGAAATACAACACTGCAAGAATCAGTTACATGAAGTAACTAAGCTGAATTGCAACATGATGACCCGGTCGCTGTGTTGTGTGTCATCAAAGATAAGAAATTTGCCTACTTATGATGGACTGAATGATGTAGATATCATTTTGGATGCATTTGAAAGGGAGGTGCCAGAAAAGAAATGCTTCCAGGCCTTGGACTGGGCACTGCGCGCTACACCCGCAAGATGGTGGGGTACACACAAGGGAAGTTTTGATGATTGGCGTGAATGTAGGAGGATGATGAGAGCACGATTTGGGAAGCCTAAGATGCGACTAACATAAATGTACGATGGGTAGAATGATCAGTGTGCACATCTGGCCAAATGGACACAGGCCTATGGAGAAAATCCCCAACCTAAGTAGGTGCATCTTCACTCCGCGCTGAAGTACTTGGTCAATAAGCCAGTTTTTTTTGGGGGGGTGGGGGGGGGTGGGGAATTTGCAGATGGCTCCTATTGTTCGAAGAATAAAATTTTGAAGTTGTTTTGAAGCCTAGATGATTGAACGCAAGACCAGATCACCTGTTGTGCATTGAGACAGGGGAGGAACTCACTAATTTGGAGGAAGGATACATGATGCACAACTCTTTATTGTGCACGCCATGGATGGAAATTTTGAGGATATAATACACTTCCTAACAATAGGAACTGCACCGGAAGGATACTCTATCCAACAAAAGAAGGAATTAGTGGTGCGCGTAGTAGATTTCTTTGTCATTGTTGGGCATCTATACAAGATGGGGACTGATGAGATATTGCGAAGGTATGTACCTGAGTTTGAACGAAGTAGCATCCTCGCAGACGCTCATGGGGGCACCGTGGGAGGACATTATGCAGGGAGAGAAACCACGTAGAAGATTCTACGCATCGAGTTGTGGTGGCCAACCCTTTATCAAGATTCAAAAGCATATTGCAAGGCGTGTGATGTATGTCAAAGAACAGGCAGGCTAACGCGGAGGGATAAAATGCCTTTGAATCTGCAAATGACGTTGAAACCTTTCGAGAAGTGGGCAATCGATTTTGTAGGACCTATTCAACCTCAATGAAAGATAGGCGCGAGGTACATTACCACTGTGACGGAGTACTTGACTCATTGGGCAGAAGCGTAGCCGATGAAGGATTGCATGGGTGTGACGACCGCGAAGTTTCTATTTGAACATGTACTGACGTGATTTGGATGCCCAAAGATCTTAATGAGTGACCATGGTAAGCACTTCCTGAATGAGACGATCAGCACACTAATGGAATAATTGTAGGTGTATCACCAAAAGACCACACCTTATCACCCATAGGCTAACGGGACAGTGGAGGCATTTAACAAAGTTCTTGAAAATGCATTGACCAAGGTTTGCAATGCTCACCGAAGTGATTGGGACCTACGCATACCTACAGTATTGTGGGCTTATCGGACAACATGCAAAAAGTTGACGGGGTAGACACCCTTTAAGCTGGTATATGAGGTGGAAGCCATAATGCCTATGGAATACATTGTGCCTAGTCTGCACATAGTAGTGCTCACAGGTATGACGGATCGCGAAGCCTTGGAAGAGAGGCTCACACAGTTGGATGAGATTGAAGAAGAGAGATGTTTGGCTAGATCTCACCAACAGGTCCAAAAGCAGCACAAAATAGCATGGCATGACTGACATATTAAGATGTGCACCTTTAAGGTGAATGACTTGGTGTTGTTGTATGATAGTGAGTTTGATAAATTTCTAGGGAAATTCAAAATGCATTGGCTATGGCCCTATGTTATTAAGGAGATTACCGACGATGGCACGGTCCAGCTGGTTAAGTTAAATGGTGATCCCTTCCCAGGAAAGGTGAATGGCAATCAATTGAAGCCATACAAAAGTGGCCCATCCATCTGTCTAGGTGACAGAAGCACAGTCTTAGTGCTCCACGCAGTTGAAAGGAAGTGTGGGAATATAAACTACACTACCCAGGTTGGGTAGCTGCACGATTTTAGGACTACGTGAAGCAACGAAATGTCACAGGGTCCATGACAGCGCGAAGATAGTTGTGCTAGCACATAGGTGTGCTGAAAAGTGACCGTTAAAGCCACTATTCAGCATTTGATGGTTAGTTTGAGGCCAAATGGAGCGGGCAGAAGGCATTTAAGACAAACTTTATGGACTAGATTTTTGAAATCTACTGCGAATCTAGCATTAATGGGCCAAATGTGGGACGAACAGTCAAATTTGAATTCTGAAAGGCCTATAAATCACAGGTGGTTGTCTAGTGAACAACACTTGTCATTTTGAAAATTTAGTTGTTGCACTATCAAGTGTGTATGGACCTTTCGAATTTTGAGGCTTTGAGAACAAGCTCAATGTTTGAGACATTACCAAAGGAGATGCAAGACCCCCTGATTAGAATGATGTCGACAACTGAGCAAGCCACGTAGGAAATTGTGGTAGTAGAATCCCCAGAGAGTGTTGGAGCAATAGTTGAAGTCACTACATCACCCATAACACCAAGGCCAAAGAAGGATAAGCAAACTATGATCTCGGTGCACCTCTCACCAAGAAACCCATAAAGGACCAAGCTCACCTTGCAGGAAAAGGGGAAGGCCATTAATCTGGAGGCTAACGAGGAGGAAACTGAAGAAATCCTAGTGGATGAGGAGGACGTAGAAATGGAAGTTGAAACCCAAGGTGCAGACCTTATGACCAGGTTACCCGAATGTTTTCCTCTGCGCAAGGGAAAAGCCAAAGTGCTAAAGGACATAAACGAGAGCAAGAGCTCCCTGCAAACTCCATTTCTCCCTAACGATATTGTTTTTGAGGGGTCACACTTAGGGTGAGTTCCTGTACTGAACTTTGAAGATTGGAACCTCGTGGATCATGAGAAATTCCTGCATTTAGCAACTGAGCAGCTAATGCACCGGCGGATCGATGTAACAGTTGGAATAGTTGAATTGGAGCCATGCACATGGCTTAGGGGTGTAGAGAGAGTTGGATTGCTAAAATTGCTCTAGGTGAGGCATTACCACCATGCCCCAGTGACCGTCTTCGTCATCAGGAAACTACTCTGCATGGTGAATGATAGATGTTTATGGCTGGAGGAGCCCATTCCCATGACAGATCACTTGATTCATCAAATCACATGGCTACCCTACTCGGGGGAAGATCCAGCCAATATATCAGAGGGAAAAGGTGGCGAGTTGGCCCTCATGAAAATGATGAAGGGGAAGTTCAAGTTGCAAAAGAAGAAGTGAGGATATTCCATCTCGAGCATTAACAACCCTGCAATCAAGGTCGCAACACAAATTTTAGTAGGGAAGGTGATGCGGAAGTGCCATGAGGATGAGGTGTTAGCGCCTGTGATTGCATTAGAGGCCCAATGCACTAAAGGAGTCCAATTCAACTGGGTGAATTATTTATGCACCGAACTCCTAGCAAACTATCGCGAGGCACAGGAGCATGGAAAAATGTTTCACTACATGTGGCTCTTGTTGTCGATCGTACTAGTGGCATGGGAGCTACCCGAAGATAGCCAATTCCCCTCAGTCGCGCTGGACCTTCCAGAGGCAGCGAAGTATGCTTTGCTGTAGGCAACCAAGGATGTGCAGCATATAAAAGAATGCAAGATATTTTGGATCTTGATGGAGATGAATATCCAGATGGGTATCAATCGCAAGCCATAGTTGTCACCCACAGTATATGCCAGTTTGTAGAGCTTTGTAGAGTTCAAAGCGGACTTCCACCATGTTTTTATCAGGGCATGGAAGGACCACGCAAAGACATGGCATAACTTACCATATCTAGCGACTGATGATGTGATTTTTGCAGTCCTCGAGTCTTGGTCACCGGAGTGGTGCACTCCAGCAGGCTCTACAGTAGAAACGGACAAGTCTTCCACACAGCAAAAGAAGGAAGAAACGAAGCTCCAAATGGCACAGCTGGCTGAGAAGCGAAGAAAGGAGGAAGTAGAGGCTAAGGCCCAGGCAGTGCGCAACGCTGAGAAATTGGTGGAACAGCTGAAAGTAGGAGGAGAAGAGTGCAATGGACAGAAGCAACCTTTGCCCGGGACTGAGGTAGAAACAAAGACATAACAAGGTGGCATGGACCCGAAGATGACGTCCACCCAACTCAAGCGTCTGCGACCATGAGAGCAAGCAGTGCCACAAAAGAAAACCAAGGCATCAAAGACATCCTTCGACCCAATCACCCTCACTGAGGGGGATTTGCATGATATCGGAGAAATGGTGAAGGATGTCACCACGGAGGCCCTCCAATAGTTCGAAGAGCATAAAAATTTGGTATTGGGGTCTCTCCAGATAGAGCTACAGGAGTTGCAGGTTCGCACTCCATAGGCTGGCACAGTGTCCACCTGCCTCGCAATCAACACTTCAGTTGCCAAGGAGATGTTGCACACAAGGGTGACCAACATGACAGTGCTACCAGATGGGGAACTCACTATAGAAAATGAGGCCGACAGGTCCACGATCAGCAGTTTGAAAGGTGTAGGATTGAATATGGCCACACTCCCTCAAGAGATGCTCTACCTCTTGTAGGATGGACTCACCATGGAACTTAGGACCTGGGAGAGTCACACTCTGTAGGTGATGAGAAGGCAACGGATCAACATCAAGCAGTTGGGTCTACAGTGCAACAAGATAGTGGAGTAGAATAAGCAAATAATGCAGGTAGTGGAGGAAGCCTGTCAAATGGTCCCAAAGTTGGACATTCAGGCAAAAGAACCGATAGAGGCACCCGTCCACAAGTTAGCCATAACAGTGCGTGACGCTCGAGCAGATATGGCTCAGGTTCAGTTGGAGTTAAACCTAAAAATTGTAGAATTGCAGTTGTGGGCTCAGCCTTCAACTCTGCCAGAATTCAGGGAACAATGTACCACCACTGTTACAACAGTAATAACGATAGTTGACAGTGCAGTGGCAAACTGCATGCAGCTTTTTGAATATTCATTCGAGGTGCTAACCACCTTACAGGAGGACTCGAATGTAGAGTGCCTAGAGACAGAGGCGTGCAAGCTACAACAAAGGTACAACAAGGTCAAAGGGACCACACAGATAGTCACCCTTACACAGTGGCTTGCACGGATGCAGGAGGCAAAAGCGTTCAAGAAACAGGTGGATGCCACTCAGCATAAAGAAGCGATCTTAAAAGCATGCCTACAACCATAGATAGATGAGAATTATGCAATCATAGGCTCCATTGAAGGAAATCTTGCACAACTACAGGAAGCTCAGTAGCAGTTCAACAACAGTCACCGAGTAGCGAGTGGAAGAATTCCAATAGGCAGCCGCTCAGTGCGCTGCCGAGGTTGCGGTGATCCAGACAGACCTGGGAGGTCTTCGTGCTAAGATCTCCACACCTACAGAGTGACTCAAGGGCGAGTTACAATGTTTGTGTTGGGGGCTTGGTCGGCACGAGATCCCCCAAGGGCAGTTTTGGGGCTAAAAGCCCATATTTTGGTCAAATTTTGTAATCCAAGTGTAAAGACTCTGCATTTTGTGGTCACGGAGCATGTAGGTGTTAAAGAGTCATAGGGTTGTCTGCCCTTATTTTGAAAATGTAATGTTAGTTGTAAAATATCTACCCATGGTTCGCGGACCTTGGGATTCTATAAATAGATCTAAGCTCTAAGTAGCTAGAAGATCAATTAAGAAAGATCGAACATGTATGAGAGATAACTCTAAGAAGAAGTCTCATTTTTGGGTGGTAGCATAGGTAGAGGCTCTGTAGCTGAGTGTGCAGAGGCCTAGAAGTCTGCAGCTAAGTGTACATATCCCTGCAGCTGAGTGTGTAGGGTAGGTCAAGTCTGTAATTGTCCGGAATTATCAATAAAGAGAAGGATTCTATAATTTTTGCATCTTTATTTCTTGTTTATGCATCTGCTATATTGGAAAGACACTTAGCATATTCGGGAGATATCGTACTTCATTGCCCTAGCAGTGTGAAAGGACTTTAGTCCCTAGTTAGGGCTGCGCAGAAGCCAATTGCACCCTTTCGCGAAGGTACTGAAGGGTGGAATAGAGGGTTAAGCGACCTGCATGAAGGCAGGTCTAGTTGAAATAAACCGACATCACATCCATCTCAAGGGTGTGGAAACTTGGTTCCAGCATCCCCCCATACTGCTATGGATGAGACTTCAGTCCGTGCTCCGTGGGCTGATGCCAAAAGGGTCAGTAGTGTATGGATTTGTTTGGCTAACTAACCCTGAACTTGGGTCAAGCCCCCTCAAGCCAACAAAGCTCAGTTCAAAAGCTTCTATAAATGGCATAGTTGGATAGTTCTTGGAAAGATATTTTCAACGGTATATGGCAGCATCAAAAACTCTTAAGGAAGGAGGATTTATGGGTAGTTGAATTTTGTAAAAAATAAGGCTAAAAGGGGTGGGCCACTTAGGAGACCAAAGAAGGAAATTCAAGCCTCAACCCCCACCAAGTCAAGCCTTTAGCCTAATCAATAGGCCAACCTAGTTGGAAGGTTTTGGAAAGAGTATAAAGGACTGAACCCCAACCCACAACCGATGTGGGACTAGCTATAAGTGGCATCTATAGTGGCAGATGACATAAGCACAAGGTGATGTGCCAACATAAAAACAGGACACGTGGCAAGTATTTTTAACACTTTCAAGTGGCCAAGTGGGCCAAATCTAGGGGACATGTAGCCCACTTATGAGGTGCCATGTGGCCAAGTTAATACCAACACGACGTAAGATGATGATGTGGAAATGACTTCAAATTTTGTGCCATATGGTCGATTTGGTAATGTTTCACATGTATTTGGTTTGTGGCAAACAATGTCTATAAGTCAAGGATTTTGACTATTTGGGCCTCTAATAAAGTCAGGGAAAGCGTAGGCACAAAGCAGGAAAGCTATCTGTCCCTGAGCTCCTGAACAATGTCAAAAAAGCACACTGAGTGGTCTATTTTTAGTCGTTTTATGAATATTTGGTGTAAAGTCCATATTAAGTAGTTGTTCCACTAAAATTGAAAGCCTATTAAATTTGGAACCTCTACTACATCTTGAAAACACCATAATTGATCTCAGAATCTCAAGTACCTCTCTCATGGAAAGGAATTAAGGTCGATCACATTGCACTTGTTAATTCAAGGAGTTTGGTCAATGGAGTCAATGGAGCACATTATTTCAGTAATGGAATTTCTCTACAACATATCAAGATGACAAATGAAGTACTCCTAATGCCATTCTATATTAAATGGAAGAAATCATGTAAGGTAGCTGGAGAAGACCTTAGACCCTATGGAGTTTACAAAATTGAAGAAAACTCCCAGTATCAAGAAAGTATGGAGATACATTGTATACCCTATGCCATACAAAAATTGAATGAACTAGGTAATTCAGTTGTTCAGGAAAGTGAAAGTCACAATAAATGACCATGTTAGCAGTGGAATAAGTGTCATCCCTAATCACAATATTTATGCATCATTTTATTTAATGAGCAAGGAGAGCCACATTATGTAATTTAAAAGTTTGATAGTGTGTTATCATATTTGGAGAGACATACAAAGCACCAATGGAGACCATGTCAATTCCAGTTGGTTGAGTATTTTTTTCCCATCCTCAGGCTCTTATTGAAGATAAGTGACCCATAATGCAAGATGTATGAATTAAATGATGAGCTGACAAACTACATCATTCCCTAAGTAGCTATGGAAAAATAACTTAGGAAACAAATAGGTGCATTTGTGTGTAGAATGTATGAGTGAGATTGGGGTGAATTACAGAGAATGAATCAAAGCTAAACTCACAGAGAAGATGGTAGCTAAGAGTGTTGAAGTAGAGTGGAGAGGAGGAGGAGTAAGAGACATCAAAACAATTTCTTTTTATTTTTGTATGATAGAAGGAGGCTATTGATTTTAGTTTGAAAATTGTATGAAAAATAGGACAGTTGGTTGAAGCAAGTTATGGCCTGCATTGATAAGAGTTTGGTGCCTCTTGGCAAGTTGTGTCTTGCTAATTTGAAGGGATTTTTAGCCTCCTGTGAGTGGTTTCTCACAAAAACATTTATGTAACTAAGTAGGAGTTTAGATTACATCATATTAACAATCAGGTTGCTGGTTTTACCCTTTTGGGTTTCCACATTAAAGTTTTATATCCTTGTGTGTATGATTCTCATCTTAATGATGTGTGCTCATATGAATGGTTTACTCTACTACTTATGTATTTAGTTGTGAATGCTTATATGGGTGATTTCCAAGTTAGAAGAGAAAATAAAAATTGGGATTAAAATTTGAAATTAGTATTGATTATTGATTCACCCTCTGACACCCCCCCCCCCCCCCCCAAGTGATTCCTTATACCAACAAATTGTAGGTAATAAAAAATTTCAATGATAATATAAAATGAGAGAAATAAATATAATAATCATACACATAGAAACAAGAAATTCAAGCCATGTACACCATGATTTACCTTGGAAAACCCCAACTAGGGCAAAAACAGCCAACAATAGATCTATTATTGTCCCTGGATAAAACACAGTCAAGCCGAAAAACAACCTAAGATTTCACCACTCAAATTTGTCTTAGTACAATGGAGAATCCCGGAGCCTTTTAATGGATTAACTACATGTAACACCATGAGCTCAATACCATGAGTAACCAATACTAGGTGCATAAAAACCAGATATGTTAACCACGATTGTTGACACAACCTTCACTCCATCATCGGCCCAAGTTTATCTAGCGATCCCACCTTTAAACTTGAATTTGGGTTTTCCTTGACCAAATCTAGCCAAACCGGCCAAGTGAGCCAACACCACTCACCTCTATGCCCTACGAAGTCACTTGCATTTGAGCCTAGTCAACTTCAATGTATTTGATAATTTCACAAGTTTTCCTAGCTCAACATGCTTCATCATGCTCCCCTACATCACCTAGGTCTACATCTAGACTTTACTAGTGATTTACCAGGGATACACATGTCTTACCAGGTCTTAGAGTCTGCCCATTTACATGAAATTTTTTCAACTCCATCAATTTTTTTTTTAATTATTGCTAAATAGACACGTATGCCATCATTCTCTTATCTTAAAACATATGGTACTCCTTGTCCAAATGGAATCTACTTTTCATTTTCTATAAAAAATTGTTTGTAGCCTATGTCATGTCACATTTATGTTATGAATTTATAATAAATCAATAAACTATGACTTCAATCTATCATCCACAAAATCCATCTTCATCCTAATGACATGCATAAGTGCCTTGGGATCAATAATCACTCAAATACCTTTATCTTCCACTAATTCATTAAAAAAGTTCTTTTTTGTTTGTGCATAATTTAGTGTACAGGAAGACCCTATTGCATCCATAAGCTTAACTACCAATATGAGGAAGGATTTATGTTTTATGTTGAGAAATTTCGAACGACCATTGTTGCGTCACTTTAATCTGAAAGGCTAACATCTTGTGCTTAGCACAACTATTTCGGCTATTTCCACTGTACTCTCCATTAAAAATATGGATATGATGAGATTTTCCCTCGCCCATATGCAAGAAAATTGCACATTCCTAATGAATGACAAATGGGAAACCTACTGTGGTCATTGGTGTCTTGTTCCTATCATAGGCTCAATCTTTAAAAAAATCCTCATGCATAAATCAAAGGCATTTGGAGTCTATGATCATTGGTGTCTTGTTCCTATCATAGGCTCAATCTTAAAAAGAAAAATCCTCGTGCATAAATCAAAGGCATTTGGAGTCCCCTTTGGTTGCAAAACCCTCATCCACATAAGGTTTAACTCTTATCTACATTTTGGGGCTATTTAGAGCTTCACACCAATGGCCACACCACTTGTTGATGCCAAGTCATAGCTCGACATGGTGATGGCACTTTCACTCACTTAAGTTGACTCTTCAACTCCTTTTCTCACAGATCCTAGATCTTCTAGTCCTTCTCTGATAGCTCAAGTCCCATATTTTGTCGGGGCTTTCTTGGCATTAGTAATCTCGATCCATTACCACCACAAACCTCGTCAGTGGCTTCATGTTATCTATAACTCCATCCTCGGCATTGTCAACTTCAGTTTTTACATCCTTTGGAATATCAACAACAACACACTCTTTACAACCTCAACCAAAGAAGTTTTGATCACTTTCAAGGGTATTCACCTTGTCAATGTATTCACCTTTGGTAGCTTCATAGCTAAGGTCAAGATTATTGCACCTTCCACACTGGTATTCCATATAAATATAACCATAAATACCTTAAAACCATTCAAGGGTTCATTGATTCCATAGATTTTCCCCTTTCAACAGTGTAACCAGGTAGCAACAAAATTACAGTTCCATCTCAACATACTTTTCCACATTATTCTCGTGAAGCACTCTTGTTATGCAGAATCTACGAATGCGAATAAAAGTATCTTCCCTGGGCCTGGTGGACTAACCTAGAACAATATAAAGATAAAGGTACTAATGTTTTCCTTAAATTAAATAGATAATGGGATGAAGCCTACCTGGAATCGGTCATACACTTTTCTCCTTCCTTGGCTTGAATGCTCTAATCCTAGCTTTGATCGCTATAATTAGAACCTACATAGTCAAATAACACAAGCCAAGGATTCACAGAATCTATGCAGCATCATCTAATCACTTTGTTCAATAGATCAACATGGTATTTAAATATATGAAAACATAACATCATATATAGGAAAACAAAGAACTATTTGCATTAATAGAAATGTAGTGTGTTACAGCCAAAAATAGGTGTTGATCCTATAAAAGAGCTCCTCCAAGTTGATTTTTCCTTTCCTTGTCACAAATTTCACCTCTAATCACCCTAATGCATGGGAATATATCTCTCACATCAGCAGCATAAGGGTAGAATCACTCTCCAAAAGCCAACCTCTTGCCTAGGGATGGCAGTGAATATATAGGTGAAGGAGATAGTAGATGAATTCTTATCATTTTACCAATTAGGGCTTGTGATCCACTCTTGATGGGAGGATGAGCTCAAGGGATAAGGGATGAAAAAACCAAGGTAGGATAGGATAGGATTTGAGACTTTTATTTGAGGTAAATGGTTACAACATATCCTAGAAGCCTCTGGAAGAATAGGCTTCAGGATTCTCTCTCTTTTTCCCGAATTTATAGAACCAACACAGGTGCATAGTGGGGAAACCTATAGGTGATCAACACATGCCATAGTGGAGAAAATTTATAGTCAACTCTATCCAGTACGATTACAGGGAGTGTTGGTCTTTAAAATGACTGAAACAAGGTGTTTTCAAGCAAAAACACAATGATAAAAATGATTCATGCCTAGGGATTTGTGCGGAGATGATAAAAAGGAGGTCAAAGGATGTTGATTGATCGAATTAAAGGCCTACTAACCAGATGTGACAAAATGTCCTATAACAAATGACCCCCAAAGTGTTAAGTCAGGAATGATAGATGATTACTGAAGTGATTTACCTTGTGACAAGTCAAGATCAAGACCAATCAATGAGATCATCATTTGTTACAATACATTTACATCATGATATCTTTGTTGAGGGAGGCATACCAATACTCAGCACATAAACTAACATTACATGTACAATGATCAAAATACATGTCCATAGATGGTTGATGGTGGACCCACAAATGGATAAATTCTTGTATGATCATATCCATCATACATTGTGATCTTGTATCACTCCTAAAATCACAACCCGTATAGATGAAACTAGATCCAATGTCTTCTATCTCGTTCACAAGACCAACCAATGTACAAATCTAACCATGTGAATCAATGAGTTGGAGTTGAACATGTTAGACACCATTTGATTATCGGCCAATGATGTAAGTCATTAACAAATGTGAGAGAAACCATCAATGTTGTTAATGGCTCTCAAGGTACTCTAGTACAATCTGTATAGTGTGAATAAATGAGTTGATTTCAAACACCACACAAAATATTTCAGTCAAAGGTTAATGATGTAAACCTGTCACCAAGATCGAGGAAACTTTCCATTAATGTATGAAAGAACCAAGTTATCAAGGGATGTTTCTAAGTCAACTTCCTGGGTAATGAGCTGATGTTGACAGGAAGCGAACCATCACAGTAAGGTTTTGATGTATCCCCCATCAATGACATAAAATAGGTATGATTATTTGAGATAGAATGATGTCAATACAAAACTCGATCGAGAAAGGCAGACATGGAATGAAGGCTTAAGAGTATTGTAATAGATATTAACTGAATAACATCTCTTGAACACAACGACAAAACTGAAATGTGTTGAAAGCATTGAACCAAAACCAAAAGTGGAGGCTTTGAAATGGTATGACAAACCAAAATACAAGTAGATTTCCCAACACAAAAACCATAGAGATGAAGTGGAAGAGTGTTGTGTTCAAGAGCAACTCGCTGCGATTAGAAAAATGGAGTACCCGGTTTTCCCAATTTCTCAACCATACTGGTTAGTACCACTTTATTTTTTAACAAGCTTGAGGAGGATAACATATGCTTGATCTGTAAGTTCATCATTCATATGAATCCCTCTGAGAATATTTAATGAACCCAGAGAAGGAGTGGTTTGGTGCCGTCATGAAAGATGAGTCCATTATTGTTTGATGTTTTAACGAGTCCAGCGAATGTAAAACTCGACATATTTTTCATGTTTAGACAATTTGAAAAAGAGGCAGAAAAGAAAACTCCAGATGTTCAT
Source organism: Pinus tabuliformis (assembly GCA_031772625.1). Taxonomy (NCBI): domain Eukaryota; kingdom Viridiplantae; phylum Streptophyta; class Pinopsida; order Pinales; family Pinaceae; genus Pinus; species Pinus tabuliformis. The sequence goes on along the minus strand of CM062807.1, from coordinate 47,991,154 downwards.
TTTCATAAATAGTGTCTTACGCTCGAAAAGGAAGAAAATAATACCCAAGCAAACCTCTTAGCAATGTTCGACTAAGGTATTCCTTTTTATAGCTAATATATCTCTGTCTGGAAAAGGGTTAAACTTATACTACATAGACGTATTTTGATTTACTTTTACAAGTTTGGAAAGACAAGTGCTCGGTAATATTTTCATTATTTGGGAGACTAAAAAGAGCGGAAAGAGGATTCCAGGGGGTTCCTTTTTTGTAAGTTTACGAAGTCCAAAAAAGTGATAAAAGTATACTCCTTCATCAAAATGCTATGTTGAAAACATGGCAAAATCCGTTAAATAGCTAAAGACCTACTCAAAACATCACGAAAGGATTAAACATACCCATTTCATGATCAAAATTGGTTATTACTAATTCAAAACATTAAATTCTAATAAAATAGTGTATGAAACAACCATAAATATCCAAAATGACTATTCATATTTATCATTTCACATTTACCTTCAATAGTGAGAGTTATGAGTAGTTTTTTCCCTCGATCTTCTTCAGCTTATTAGGCTCAATCTGGTGGATCGTTTCAAGTTCCATCACTTGCAGGTAGGAGTTATACCTTTCCCTTTCAATTCATGGTCCCATTTTATGATTTCATGCAATTTTTAGGTATTTGTGAGGGCCCTGGGGTTCTAAAAATTTGCCTGAGTACCAACGTTAACCTAGAGAGTCGAAAATTGCATTGCACCTAAGTTAGGATATACTGTAGGTAGGGATGCAACGCTCTGTCTCTTTCCTTTGAGGTGCATTCGGCGCAAATCCCAAATTTGTTTGTCAGTTTCCTTTCAAATATTCTAAGTTTTGTTGCATGGAAAGGATCCTAATGAGTTTCGATTTGATGTTTCAAGTCTTCATAAGCATAAAATAGCTTTCATTTGGAGAGAAAGAGAACATGAAGAACATGATTTAACTGTAGCTAATGATCCTGCTACCATACAGGCACTAAAGGATTACAGATTATTGAAATTCTTTTGGCTTCTTGGTATGAGGCAACAAATGGAGCTACTAGAATATCTTGTTCATTCATGGGATGTGCAAGCACAAGCATTCTGGATTGGAGAACATCTTCTCAAGATCATAGTAGATGACATATATTTTATAATAGGTTTATCCATGACAGGTGGCCCCATCGCTCTACTTGGTGGGAGAAGGGGTGGAGAAACAGTGAAAAACTATATCATTACTTATTGGAGATCTCGATACAAACCAACTAGAGATGGAAAGATCAATATAAAAGATGTAACTAGTTTTCCCTTAAGAACGATCTTGTTCATTATTTCCATATTGGAGGGTAGCTCAATGCTACATGTGGCCAGGATATCATACATGCAGTACGGTGCTGACTTCTTAGAGCCAACTATCTTCAATTGGAGTGAGGGGGTATTGGTCAATATTAAAGGACATCTTACTAAAGCAAGAGAGGGAAAGTTGAAAAAATTTGGATACAGTTATATCTTAGTCTCTTTTTCCCTAAAATGGATTCCACTACTTTAGCCTCAGTAGATTACACTTGATCCCGTTGATCTGAGGGTACCACGGATGAGGAGTTTGATTGATCATATGTCCCGACATGCACATTTATTGTCGATCATCTTTTTACCAGCCTTCTTTGGGTGGATATGCAGAAATTTCATTATGGTCAATGATTATCCATGCACAGAGATGTATTTCCATGATGACCCTGAGCTTGTGCTTCCTGAGGGTGAGTGATGGGATGTAATAGGTAATCTATTTGGACCATTTTAATTTTTTATGTTTTTTGATGTTTCTGAGACTTAAACTATTGATTTTTCATGTAGATATTGGGCCTCTTCGATCGATAGGTGCTTCATATCTCCGTCATGTAGGAGAAAAACCAAAAGAAGTAGTAGAACCAACACCGTTTGTTGTGGTAGGACGGGATAAGCTACGAGATCTAAATGTAGCCGAGATCCTAACTGAGGTGGAGCATCACATGGAGGGGTTGACTCACGGGATATATGAGACCGCGATTGACCAATTTTCGTTGCAACTTCGACAACACACCATCGGAGTGCCTAGTCATATTGGTCAACTACTATGCAAGATAGCTCATTCAATGGCTTGTTATCATGAGAACTTTAATTAGTCTACTTAGATATTTGCATGTAGTTTTGTATATGGGCCATGTGGCCATATGTGTCTCGGGCACAAATTTTGTAAAACCAAACTTTATATATATATATATATATATATATATAGATATAGATATATATATATATCTATATATCTATATATATATATATATATATATATATATATATATATATATATAGCTTTAGTGTTTCTCTGTTCCTATTGTAGTTTTACTGATGTGATGTGTATTGAAATTTATTTATATTCTGTAGGTTTTAACCCTATACAGAAATTACCTGCATACGAATTCTAAAACACATAAAATAAACAATGCGAGAGCATAACACATAAAACACATATACACAGAGATTTTCCCCTTCATCCCAAAATCGAGACTACTAGCTTGATTTTTCATTATGTTCCTTTCTATGTTACAATACATATTTATACATTCCAAAGCATCCAATACCATTGACCAAAAACCATAGGTAGGTTCGCCCAACCTAATATAGGGTCCAAAAAAAATTTTCCCAGGGCACTACCCCGGACCCCATAGAGTGGGGCTACCCGCCCCACTCAAACCCCTGTGACCCTCCCACTCCACAATCGGTGCAATGAAGGGGGGCTCTGCACCCCCTCTAACCCCCCGGTTCACTATGTAGGTTAGTCTTGGAAAGAATATAACACAACCCAACATTCTCCCACTTGTTGTTTTCTTTCCACAGGGGGCCACAGGAGAGCTTAGTCATTTTTCCAGCGCTGAAACACCAATTGTTTCTCTACACCAAGAGAACTTCTCAAAGCTCATAGATTTTGTCAATGCATCTGCAATATTCTTCAAGGTGTCCACCTTTACCAACAACACCTTTTTGTCTTCTATCATATCCCTCCCAAAGTGATACTGAACATCAATGTGCTTTGTCTTTGAATGATAAGCAGGGTTCTTTGCCAAGAAAATTGCACTTTGGCTATCACAGTCTATCCTTATAGCTCCATGTACTAACCCCATACTTGAACACAATCTCTGCAACCAAACTGCTTCCTTGCTTGCATGAGTGGCTGCTATGTATTCTACCTTTGTAGTTGATAGTGCCACTACAGATTGTTTCTTACTCATCCAACTGACTGCACCTCCAAATAGGTTAAACACATACCCAATTGTAGATCTCCTTTGATCCAGATCTCCAGCCTAGTCTGCATCAACAAAGCCACGAATATCCAACACTTTGTCCAATCCTGGTCTTCCTTGGTAGCACAAACCATAATCACTAGTGCCACGCAAATACCTGAAAACCAACTTCACTACTGTCCAATGCTCCTTCCCTAGTTTTGACATAAACCTGCTCAATACTCCCACTGCATGTGCAATGTCTAGTCTAGTACAGACCATTGCATACATCAGGCTACCAACTTCACTTACATATGGAACATGAGACATATCCTCTTCTTGTGTCTTGGGACACTGTTCAGCAGATAATTTTACACCTATAGGAATAGGAACCTTCACCGGTTTACTATCCTTCACATTAAACCTCTACAGTATTGTCTCGACATACTTCCTCTGGTTTAACCATAGCTTCCTCTTTGCCTGATCTCTTTTAATTTCCATGCCCAAAATATAGTTTGCAACAACAAGATATTTCATGTCGAATTTGGAGGACAATTGGGTCTTTAAATCCTAGATAATTTCTTTGTTATTTCCAACCAACAACATATCATCCACATACAAGACCAGATAAATAACACGATCACCAATTAATTTAAAATACACACAGTGAACTGCTTTGCTTCTGGTGAAGCCAAGTCCCCATATAAATGTATCAAATTTCTGATACCACATCCTTGGTGACTGTTTTAACCCATACAGAGACTTCTTTAACTTGCATACCAGTTCTTTCTTACCCTTCACCGCAAAGCCTTCAGGTTGCTTCATGTAGATCTCCTTCTACCTCAAAATCAAAAGCAGCAACAACAGATAAAAGTAACCTAATAGAAGTTACCTTGGCAACAGGAGAAAAAATATCACCAAAATCAATTCTCGACACTTGGGAATAACCTTTTGCTACCAACCAAGATTTGTATTTCTCCACCTTTCCTTCTGCGTTTGTCTTCTTCTTGAACACTCATTTGCTGCCAATGGGTTTCCTTCTAGCCAGCAACTCCACCAGATCCCAAGCCTCATGTTTATGAAAAGATGCCATTTCATCAACCATGGCTTCTTTCCAGAGTTTTCCATCCTCTTAATCTACTGCTTCCTTCACAGTTCTAGGATCATTGTCAGTAATAGATAAAGTATATTTTGAACAGAAATCAAATGGACTATACCTTTCTGGCTGCCTTCTTTCTCGAACTGATCTTCTCAAACCCAGAGTTTGTGGCTCTTCATCTTCTGATTCCTCCTCTACTGTAGAGTCTAATTCTTCCTCCTTTCGCTCAAATTCTATCTTCTCAGGTTCCTTTGGTTGGATTTCATGTTTAATAACATCTTTCACCTCTCTGAACACTACATCTCAGCTGTACACAACCTTCCTTTTTGCTAGGTTCCAAAGCTTATAACCCTTTAAACCATCCTTATACCCAATAAAGATGCACTTTTCAGATTTACTATCCAACTTGATTCATTTCTCCTTTGGAATATGTACATATGCATCACATCCAAATACCCTCAGATGTGAAAGAGAGGGTTTCTTACCAATCCATACCTCTTGTGGAGTCTTATCCTCCAATGCTGATGAAGGTGATCTGTTGACCAGGTAACATGCTGTCTCCACCACCTCTACCCAGAATTTCTGTCCTAACTCGGCACCACTAAGCATGCTTCTTGACCTTTCCATCAATGTCTTGTTCATTCTTTCTGCAACTCCATTTTGCTGAGGTGTATATGGAGTAGTCTTCTGCCCTACTATACCACACTTCTTATAGAATTCTTCAAATTCCTTACTACAAAACTCTCCACCGTTATCTGTCCTCGGCACCTTTATCTTCTTCTCTATCTGGTTTTCCACCAGAGCCTTAAATTCTTTAAACCTGTCAAAGACTTTAGATTTCTTCTTAAGGAAATATATCCATGTATTCCTTGAGAAGTCATCTATAAATGATACATAGTACACAGACTTACCTAATGATGGAACCTTCACAGGTCCAAACACATCACTGTGCACAAGCTCTAATATCTGTTTCACCCTCTTACCACCAGAGGGGAAACTCACCCGATTTTGCTTCCCATATACACAATTTTCACAGAAATCAAAATCCAGAGAGCTATTACTCATACCTTCTACCATACCTTTACCATGAAGTATTCAAAGGCCCTTCTCTCCAATATGTCCAAGTCTTTGATGCCACAGCATGGTCTTCTCTCCAGAGACCACTAGATTTTCTGCTCCACTTTCAGGAACCACAGAATTGTTGCACCCATCAACAACAGCACTACCTTGCAGCTTGTACAAAGTTCCAGTCCAAACTCCCCGCATCAATACCAGTGCTCCCTGAACCATCTTGCAGGTATCCTTCTCAAACACTGTTTTTACACCTGCATCATCCAACTTTCTTACAGAAATTAGATTTCTGGCTAATGCAGGAATATGCAGAACACCCGGAAGTGTTCTAACCCTTCCACCTTGTAACTTCAACTTTACTTTTCCACGACCAACGATTCTAGCCTTCCTGTCATCCCCCAAGAAGACATCACCACCATCGTATTTCTCATACTCGCAGAACCACTCTCTATGGAGAGTGAAGTGAAAGGATGCACTTGAGTTAATCAACCATGCCTCATGATCTACATGTCTACTTGAAGAAGCCAAGTACACATCCCCACCTTCATCTGAGGTGGTTTTCGCCTCTACAAAAGGAGCATCATCAGATCCCTTTCCTTTATCAGGAGCTTTAGATTTACAGTCCCTTTTGAAATGCCCTTCCTTTCTACATTTCCAGCACACCACCTTTACAGGTTTTCCTGGAGATTTAGATCTCCCTCTAGATTTAGATCTCCCACTCGATGACTTATTTTTGTTTCTGTTTTGGGACCGTCCTCGTACAGACAAGGCATCACCATTCTGGCTCTCCATATCTTTCTGTCTCATCTCCTCCGTTAGCAAGGATGAGACTACTTCATCAAAATGCAAGACAGTTGCATTGCTACCTATTGCAATAACCAGACTATCCCATGAATCTGGTAGAGAACACAACAAACTGATGCACTTATCTTCATCTGAAATTTTAATATCAACAGATGCTAACTGACTTACCATAGTATTAAATGCGTTCGGATGCTCTGTCACCGAGTCTCCATCTTTCATCCTCAGGTTATACAGCTTTTTCCACAAGAATAGTTTATTCACCAGAGACTTAGATTGGTACAAAGTCCCTAACTTGTCCCACAAAGCCTTCACTGTAGCTTCCCCTAATACATTCAACAACACTGAATCTGAGACACACAATCATATTGTGCTCTTTGCCTTCCGATCCAACTTCTTCCATTCTTCATCGGACACTCCCGTTGGTTTAGTACCCGGATCTACCACGATCCACTGATCTTTATCCACCAACAAATCCTCCATCTTGAGTTTCCACAACTCAAAACTCTAACCATTAAATTTCTCGATCTCTATCTTTCCACTACTCACCATCTTCTTTCACCACCAGAATCGATCTCGCAAATCTCCCACTGAACAAGGTCTACCACAGGCCCGAGCGAAACCCCTCAACAACAAGGCGTCCCCTTGAAGCCAAAATAGCTCTGATACCAAATGTAGGTTTTAACCCTGTATAGAAATTACCTGCATATGAATTCTAAAACACATAAAATAAACAATGCGAGAGCATAACACATAAAACACATATACACAGATATTTTCCCCTGGATCCCAAAACCGGGACTACCAACTTGATTTTTCATTATGTTCCTTTCAATGTTACAATACATATTTATACATGCCAAAGTATCCAATACCATGGACTGAAAACCATCGCGTCCAAAACCATGGATAGAAAACCATAGGTAGGTTCGCCCAACCTAATATAGGATCCAAAAAAAAAAATCTGGGGTGTTGCCCTGGACCCTGTAGAGGGGGCCTACCTGCCCCCCTCAAACCACCCAGATAGGGGGGGCTGCCGCCACCCCCCCCGTGACCCCCCCGCTACACAATCGACGCAACGAAGGGGGGGCTCTGCCCCCCCTCTAACCACCCCGGTTCACTACATAGGTTAGTCGTCGAAAGAATATAACACAACCCAACACATTCATTGCAAATGTCTATCTAAAACATGATTAGCAAGTGCATCTATCAATGTATTCATATTTCTAGAAATTTGTTCATAGTGTATGAAATTGAAATGTCTTTCTAGAAGGTGAAACCTTAAAAACATATGCAAGATGGTAGGACTTCTAACTGGATAAATATTAGCAAGTTCTAGTACCACAAGTTGTGAGTCAAGTTTGACGAATAAACAATGGATACCATGTGAAATAGCATCATAAATTAGCTTGACCACTATGCTATACTCAACGATATTGTTGGTAAAGTGGTCAATACAAATCCATTATAGACTCATTAACTCGCCACTTGGATCAAAGATAGCCCATGATGCGAAGGATAGGTTCTGAGTACTATGAATAGCACCATCAACATAACCAGAATACAATTCAAGGGATGTCAACATCTACAAAGCAAATGTAAAAGGAATCAACAAAAACATTAGGAAACTATAAAAAGACACATAAAAAATAGACTTACCACACCTATAGATAGTATGTACATAGTATTACCATGCATGAGATCAAGCATAGTATTTTATAAGGTACAACCCATTCCTAGGCTATTCCAATGGAATCTCATCAAAATCAACTAACTCATAGGCCCCTTTTGCAAGGACATGCTTGAAAATGTATGGACTTGACCACATAGGTTGGAACATTCCTAAGACTAACTCATCAGATTCTTGGTCATATAAAATAATAAGGTCTCCTTTTCAGAAAACACGAGACTTGACACTTTTGTTGTATTGTGCCTTGATACGTATTTTATGATTTTCATTAGCTATAGTGCTATTGTGTCACGCCTCATCTAATCAGGTCAAATGTAAAATATGATCCTCTTCTACATAAGTGGCAGGAAGAAGTTCAACAACTAGTTTCAGCGATGGAATATCACATTCAATTGGAAGGATTTCTTCGAGACCATAGACCGACTAAAAGGGTGTAAATCGGTAGGAATCCTTACTAAGGTTCGGTATGCCCACAAGGCATCATAAAAGAGTAAATTATAGTCCAATTTACAGACCCCTACCATACGTTGAAACATAGTTTTAAGAACTTTATTAATAGCCTCAACTTGTTCATTAGCCTGAGTATAGTAGGGCGTGGAAATTTCATGAGAAATTCCTAGCTTAGCAGTTAGATCAATCATCATATGATTCAGGAAATTCTCTCCGTGATCCATAACTCTACCTTGTGGAACACCAAATCATGCGATAACGTGATTGAAAAAGATGTATGCAGTCATTGCCCTAGTCTTGTTAAATGTAGGCATCGCCTCGGCCCACTTAATAAAAAGTTCTACTGCGACAATGATATAACAATGCCCTCTAGCCGAGTGAGGGTTACATGTCATGAATTCGATACCCCATTTCACAAATGGACCAACGATGATAACAAGATGCAACGGAGCGAGCAGAGCACGGGTCTTAAGATCATAAATTTGGCAAGCATGACACTTCTGGATAGTGAGAATACAATCTTGAAAAATGTAGGCCAAAAGTAAACAATGCATAAGATATTCTCACATTAGCATAGCCAGATAAATGACCACCATACGCCCTCAACCGACATTCATTCAGGACTTTCTCGACCTTCTCATGCATGAGGTACCTTCATAAAATCATATCAATATAACGTCTATAAAGATTGTCACCAATGATGATGTAATTATTGGTCTGGTATCGAATACATCGTTGCTTGAAGCAAGAGGTATTAGACTGAAAAGTATGGGGAGATAAGTCAAAATGTCTCTATACCACGGGTCAGATGACTAAATAAAAAACAGTGACTCATCAGGAATAGAATCATCAAATGTTGATTCAAAATCAGGGGAAGGAAGGTCGCACATAAGCTCAACGAAAATTAAGGATTTCTTCGACTTGGATTTGATGAATTCTGAGTTGAACTCTTGCATGATGATGATCCATTTAGAGTATTTTCCCCCCAGAAATTGATGTGACAAAATGTATGTCATAGGGATGCAATCTGAAACTACCGTACTTTTCTGGAGTAAAATGTAATGGCAGAACCTTTGAACGGCTTGAATGCCCGCCAAAGCTAACTTTTCTACATAGGTATACCTGATCTCGGTACCATTGAGATTTTGACTCAGATAATAAATGGGGTCTTTTCTCCCTATATTGTCTTCTTGAACCAATACCATTTCTATAGTAGAAATGGAAGCAGCAAGATACATGAAATAGTCACACTGGTAATTAGGGGGATATAGTAGAGATGCCTAAATCATAACATCTTTTAGGGAAACAAATGCTTTCTAAGCTACGTTATCCCAATGGAAGGGAACCCCTTTCTTAAGCAATAAAGTGAATCCTTTGGTCAACTCAACATAATTTCAGATGAAATGTCTCAGGAATTTAGCTTTCCCTTGAAGTCTTTGTAACTAAATAAAAGTGAAGAAGGTGCAGGAAAGTCGATGATTTCCTATACTTTTAGAGAATCGATACAAATTCCATGTTTCGAAATAACAAAAGTGATAATATGACCAGAACTAATGTAGAACACACATTTATGTGGATTCAGTCGAATATTATAGTGTGTACACCGTAGGAAAATATCCCTGAGATGCATCGGGTGATCGTTTCAATACTTGGAATGAGCAGGGAGATCATCCAAATAGGGATGCATGATATGTTTAATATCATGAAAAGCATAATCCATCTCCCGTTGAAATGTGGCCCCAACATTCTTGAGATGAAATTGGAGTTTCCGGTAGGAAAATGTACCCGAGGGACAAATAAACACAGTCTTAGTTTGATTAGTTGGGAGAATTTTGATTTGATTATATTTGGAGAAACCATCCATGAATGAATATATTTCACAACCGGAATAGCCATCAACAATCTAGTTGATGAACAAAGTCGGGTAATTTTCCTTTTGACAAGTACGATTTACATCTCGATAATCAACGCATACATGGTTTCTCCCCTATTTCTTCATGGCAAGGAAAATATTTGATACAAAATCAGTGAGAGGAATGGGGTAGATGAAATCAGCATGAAGGAATTTTTCAACTTCACTCTTTATCTCGGCGGCCTTATTTGGATGGACTGGACAGAGGTGTTACTAGACTAGTTTAGCATCAGGATACATTTTAATCTCGGGCACCACGATATTTGGGTTGATACCTGGCATTTCTTCATAAGTCTAGGCAAAGACATCACAAAAATCCAAAATAGGGCTTTATAAGTCTCTATCTCACATGGAGAGAAAGATGCATCAATGTGTATGTTTTCTAGAATACCCAGTTTAAAGGAGATATCAAGAGGTATCGTCTCTTCGATATTTGAGAGATTCTTCTCAAAATTGACTTCGTGGATAGAGATACAACTTGTAAAAGTTTTGACGAAATTTGGTAGATACACATCACTGAGATTATCCTCAATGGAATCTAGTAAGGAGGAACAATGGTGATGATCATCACATGACGCATCATCTGGCATCATGAACTCCATGGCGCTATCATTGGTATAGAATACATGAGAGAATGGATCAGAAGACACATCATAATCCAATGATAGATCAACCCAATTGATAGAAGAAAAGGTATAAGTCACACAAGCCGAATAGATAGCTTTGTAATCTAGTTCAATAGGGCTAAGTGACATTCAGCCACCAAAACTATGGATGTTAGTTTCATCTGGTATGATCCATATATATTTCCTAGAAAGTAAAAGATGATATCATATTGATATAAGCAATCGAAGATGATTTGTTGGGAAGATGAGGAGAAGGAATCGAAAAGGTTCCCATGAGTGAGGAATCCTTCAACAATCCAACCCTGACAGGCTGATAGGAATGTAGAGTTTCCCCTAAAAGCAGAACACTTCCAATAACATGAGAATCAGAGGCAAAAAAGGGGAGTTGGTCAATGACCACAATCTTGCCCTTATGAGGAAAGTCGATCATATGCAAATAATTTGACATGACTATGGCCATGGAATAAACCCATGTATGGACCAATAGAATATTATAATAAAGAGGTCTTCCAATAACTTCCACTTCTATGGATACAGTTTTTCCCCTAATTCTACTTATAAGGAATTCATAATACCACAAGGCTTATATGTTCTCCCATCAAAATCCTTCAATGTGGTAGGTGACTACCTCAGTTAAGGTGAAAAAAACACTTTGAGCAAGACATGGACATAATGTAGGTCGAGGCTCCCTCATCCACAATAGAGAAATGAATGTTCGTACCATGGACAACGACCTAAATGATAAAATCCAATTGGGATGGAAGGCGAGGAGTATATTTTTCATGACTGATAACAACTAGGTTGGAATCTGATGGATCCACACATCTGATAGCTAAAATAAAAGCCTTTTTTTGGGCAGGATAGTTTTGCAACACATCAAGGGTCAACATAGTTGATGGAGACTAAGCCAAGTCTTCAACTACGTTATAATTTTGAGCAGCCCTGGCACGAGGGTTGAAAGAAGACTTATGAACAACGCCCTTTGGACACTTAATTCTCAACTCCATGGGAATCATGGGTGAAGGAGAATCTGATGGAGGTGATGTCGAACAGGAAGTTTGATCAGTAGCTTCACCATTCAAAAGATTCACATTACCATAGTCCTTATTCTGAGTAGCCATCATAAAATCATATTTATGCTTCATGGAGTAGAGCATTAAAACTGTGTTAGAGGAAGATGGATCTCGAGCAACCATATGGGTCTCCTCATTTGGAAACGGGTCGGTCAACACCACCAGAGAAGTGGAAGACTTCAAGAACTAATTTACTTCAGCGTAGTGAGGACAATCACAAATAAAGTGCTCCTTGTTGCAGATCAAGCATTGGTAACGAGGTTTTCATTTTTCTTCAAATGACTGATTTTTTTGTTTATCCTGTGGTCAATAATATCTTTTATTTTTACCCTTTCCTTTCTTCTTTCTTCCTGGTTGGTGTTGAGATTTTCCCTTTTCAGATGAAATGACATTTATCTCAAAAGAAGAAACCACAGGAGGATTGGAAAAATATATTTGGATAGAAACAGTGAGAGCATTACTAGATGATTTTCTCACTATCTGCAAACTCATAGAACCAATGATGCCATCAGCAACATGAGATTCTTTACTAGGAGTGGAAGGAACAAAATTCAAAGATCTTAGAGAATCTGGTATCTTTTCATAGAGCGTTCTAGATTAGGTATAGATGAGGTCCAAATACTGAGCATGAGAAATTACTTTCTCTTCAGTCATGACTCTACCTTTACCTATATACAATGTGATAGATGTAAATAGGTATTTAATAAACCATTTCGCTAGCAATTGATCTGGAACATAGATTTTAACCAACAGACGACATCGCCGCCACTCATCAATGTGATCTGAAATGTGAATGGCTTTAGTTTGTTTGAAGTTGGTCAGAAGTTCCATTCCAGTTTCCTACAAGATGGGTAATTGGAAATGCGTAAGGAAGGTGGTAGCCAAGGAACTAAAATCATGAAACAAAGCTCAAGGTAACTCAATCTACCATTTAGTTGTGGTACCTATAAGAGTATGTTGGAAAAGGCATAATCAGATAGAATCGTCATTAAGGGAGTTCAAAGAACAACATAGATGATATGTCATGACATGGGTCGATGGGTCTTCTCTAGGATTCCCATTGAATTTTGGGATATCGGATGGAAATTTGGTGGGAATTATCGACCACCAAGGTGAATAAGTGATGGGATCATTGGTAAGCTAAGTCAAATATGGTAATTCAAGAGTTTCCACAAAGGGTAATTTCCGGTTAAAATCTGGTGGAGGATAACCTGGATAAGAAGGAATATCCTGAGCAATAGGTACATGTGTTCCAAAATAAGGAGGGTTCTGATAAAGAGGCACCTCGATATCAGAATAAGGAGGATTCTAGTAACCAACATACACGTAACCTTGTTGACCAGCATTAGGATAACCTTGCAAAGGTTGGAATGGTTGAGTTTGGATATGTTGGCCTTGAAAATGCACTTGAGGAACACCTTGATAAGGTCTATATTGTTTCCCTATGAGATTCTGCATCATCCCAACATAAGGTGGGTTCAATTGGGACTATTCCATATTGTTCACATTTTGTCCTATCAGAATTTGAGGATTTCCCTTCGCAAGTGGTTGACACTGTAAGGTATCTTGTAAAGGCTAGGTAAGTGAAACCTGAGGGGTGCTAGATACCAATGGAATAGGCTTATATGAAATGATAGCCTGTGAAGGTTGACTTGCATGTATTTGAACTTGTTGAGTTACAGATGGATGGGTAGGAATTTGAGATGAAGATGACACAGGTTAAGGATTCAACAATCGATCCCAAAATGAACCAGGTTGGATGGGAAAAGTATGTTATCAAACACTAGTAGTCATTCTCGGATAAGGAAGATTATAACCAAGTTGAGGTCTACCAACAACAAGTTTCCCTCCTGCCATACGAGGAGGGGATGATGGAAGAAACTATGATCTAGATGGAGGGTACCCAACATAAGGGGACTTAGGATGTTGAAGATAAACTTACCCACTAACATAAGGGCTATCCTGTTGTTCAATAGTAGGTGTAGACATAGGAGAAGGGGCACATTGTGTAGCGTTCATAAGAGAAGTACCAGATGTAATTTCTGAAGTGGATGACATGTGAGAGATCCAAGGATTGGAAGTTGCACCAGAGAAGGTACCAGATAAAGAATGATAGCCAGGTGGGACGGAAGGGCCACCATACAGATGTGCCTCTAGTGATGTTGCAAACATGGATGAGGAAGCAACATTTGATGTCTCAACCATAGTGGTGGACACAAGTTGGGATATCAAATCGGATCCATGCATGGTTAACAATCCCAATGAAGATTGCTGCAAGAAATCCGTGGCTAAGTCCAAAAAATCAAGTAAAGGAGTTTGTGTCAGAGTTTGAAGAGGAGGAAGAGGATCAATCTGATAAAAATGAAGTCCACCCTAATGGATAGGAGTAGACAGATGAGACTCTTCTTGTGGTATCTCTTCAATACTCAAAAGTCTGTATGGAAGAGGTTCACTATTGGGTCCAAGATATATAGTTGGAGGTTCTATCTGAGACAAAGGAAGAGAAGGGGAAGGACTTGAAGTAACAGATGAAGATGGCTGAGGTTCCTCGGGTTCAAAAACCTCAGGAAATAAAATATTTAACTCAGGAAATTCAGGCTCAATGACCTCAAGAAATAAGGTTTCAGTGGCTTCGTTTTTTATTATGTCAGATTCACCAACAAGAGTAGAGGTGATCTTGGATTCAGTACTCAAAGGGAAAAATCATTATGGTTGATCATATTCAGGATGAGGACCAGAAGTAGTTCCCGAATTTCCTGATTTTGTAGTTTGCATCTTCTTATGCTTTTGACGATGGCCAGGAATAGCCTCTGGTGGAAGTGGAAGCTCATTTTACAGTCTATGCGAACAAAAGAGTTAGGGATTTTTTTTCTTCCACATTGGATAGTAAATTATACAAATTAACACAAAAAATAAATCAAAAATAGGGCAATCTAGGCATAAAGGATTACCAAGCAACCGCGAACTGCAATATACACCTTGGTGAGCCAAAGGCTTAACATCTGCCAACTAATCTCCCCGAATGTTGTGTTCGGTGTATCACGGTATACAAGGCGACCGACTCAGTTACCTATGGCGAGGATAGTGTTGGGTGATTTAATTGTGAGTTAAATCCATGTCATTAAATTGTCAACCTAGGGTTCATGAACTGATGAGGTATACATGTACTATATGTACTAAGTGATTATTTCTTAGAATAGATTAATCTAATGCAAGAAACTTGAAACTAATTACAAAGAAAATAACGAAAGCAAATGAAAATAAAGTTCACACGTTCTCTCTCAATCATTTTCTCTCTCAAAGACTAGCTCTACGAAAACCAACAATTCTAATCTAAGCTATGAAATGAAAAAGTAATTTAATCTAGTAGTCTATGAGATTACTAATGTGCCAATCCAATCCAAACATAAGGAAATTAAATCAATCTTAACAAAACAACATTAATGAAAAAAATAAAAACATATAATCGAAATAACATAAAAGACACTAAACTAAACTTGCATAAATTAAATAACATAAATATTTACAATAAAGGAAAGAGGTGTGCAAGCTGCGGTTGATGGGGTCCCTCCACTCCTCAACAAGAACACCAAACGATTATCAAATCATGGAGATCAAATCAGCAACATGTATTCCATAAAATGAAGTTGGAGAAAGTTCCAAAGATATTACAATAATTAATCTCTCTTCCTCTCTATCCTCACTTTACAAATTACATTAATCATTTCTTCTCCATTATTCTCTATTCTATAATATCTCATATCTTGGATGGAACACCTTTGAATGAAAGATGCACTCCTAATTATACAAAAACATAAGATAACTAATCAATAAATGTAGACCCACAAATCTCTCCTAGATCCACAATTATCTCTTGTGGTTACAACCAATTAACTAAAAATATTAGATAAAAATACTCTCACACATATTTAGGAGACACATATCAAAACATCCATGATTCTTCTCCTTTGAATGTGCTTAGTCAATGATCCAAATCTTCTACAAATATTCGACAAATCTTCATGAATTGAAATTGAAATTCGAATTTGTGGTTAAGTGGTCAAATAAGGCTCTTCTATAATCTTCAAATAGGCCTACAACATCTTAAAACTCATCCCACTTTTAGATATATATGAAAACATGCTAATTTCCTGATATTTAATCATAAATTCTCTTTAAATACTTAAAAAAAATGGCTTGGGAAATAATAATGATAAACCTATATGATCATGCAAATGGTATTAATGTAGGGTTATGGAGCTGCAAAATATGGTAAAGAGCTATGAAATATGGTAAAATGATATAAATGAGGGTGAAAGAGGATGACAGTTTGGAGGCCCAACATATAGCAACCTATAGGGGACTCCCAAAATATACTCGATGGTACATGGGAGTACAGTCCATAGTAGTGTTGTCTATTGTGTAATCATTAGATGAGAGCATTCACATATACTTTACATGCGTGGAGCGTTGTCCAATATACCCAAAGGTACGTGCATAACGATACTATACACTCATGTACGTGGAACATGATTTCACCCCTAGGATACAAAGCTGGCAAACAAGGACAGCTCCTACATTTAACGACACTGAAACACATCTCTAGCCGAGACCTATAAATGTTTGCATTGATGTTGCAAATTATCCTTAGGTTCATTCAATAAATTTTACTATTTATCTTTAATTAAGTTTTAGTTTTATGGCTCACCACGAATGTCACCTAAATATCCTAAAATAAAAACTAACATGAGGAAATGGAATCTTTCTCATTCAATGAATTCTATTTAAGGCAAGGAAGAGACAAAGAGTATGTAGCAAACAATATGAAGCAAACAACATGAAAAATGCAATTCCCTTTTCAATGCAACTATTCCAATTTCAATGCACACACAAAAATCTAAATGAAAATGCAATTATTTTTATTTTCAAGTCACTTAATTCTCAAAAATTAAGAAAACGAAGATGCAAAGTCTAATCACTTATTCAAATAACCTTTTCAAAATGATGACTAAAATATTAATTCACATAAGCACTCAATGATAAAAAAATACAGTTTGTAAACAACCTAATGATAAGCAAAAATGAAAATATTCAAACAAATCCTTACCAAATGTATCAAAGCAAAAGGAAATTGAATGGAGGTTTCAGGGGCACCACAAGACACTCACAGACTCAAGGAAGAGCAACTGGAATCAAGGATGGATCAGAGAGAAAATCAAAGAAAAGACAAACTTTTGCATGAATGGGGCCAACACAGGTGTAGAGAAGGCATTGGCGCTATGCAAAACATACACAAAGAGGGATGGACTGAAGTGAAATGCTTTGTCAGAGGACCATAGGGTGCATTGGTCTAGAGATGTGAAGTACTGGCACAAGGATTGCATTTGAGGCTCAATGAAAGGTCTTCCTAGGTATGTTCGTGACTAGATAAGATATTAAAGGTATGGAAAAGAGGTAAAAAAAACACAATAGACAAAGAAACCACCAAGGGAATACATCAATCCCCAGTGGATTCACCTATTTGTTATGTGGAATATACAACTATAGACAAAAGTATCTTCCCTAGGCCTAGTGGACTAACCTAGAACAAAAAAAAGAAAAAAGTACTAATGTTTTCCTTAAAGTAAATAGATAACAGTATGAAGCCTACCTGGAATCTGTCATATGTTTCGCTCCTTCGTTGGCTTGAAATTTCCAATCCTAGCTCTAGTCATTATAGTTAGAACTTGCACAATCATATAACACAAGCCAAGGATCCATGGAATCTATGCAGCATCACCTAATCGCTTTATTCAATATATCAACATGGTATTGAAATATATGAAACCATAACATCATATATAGGAAAATAGATAACTCTTTGCATTAATAAAAATGGAGTGAGTTACAACCAAAAATAGGTGTTGATCCTATAAAAGAGCTCCTCCAATTTTAATTTCCCTTTCCTTGTCACAAAGTGCACCTCTAATCACCCTAATGCATGGGAAGATATCTCTCACACAACAACATAAGGGTAGAATCACTCTCCAAAAGCCAAACTCTTTCCTATGGATGGAAGTAAATATATAGGTGAAGAAGGTAGTTCATGAATTCTTATCCTTTTACCAATTAGGGAATGAGATCTACTCTTGATGTGAGGATGAGCTAAAGGAATAACGGGTTAAAAATCCAAGGTAAGATAGGATAGGATTTGGGAATTTTATCTGAGGTAAATGGTTACAACAGATCCTAGAAGCTTCAAGAAGAAAAGGCTTCAGGATTCTCTCTCGTTTTCCTAAATTTATGGGACTAATGTAGGTGCATAGTGGAGTAACTTGTAGGTGATCAAAACATTCTATAGTGGATTAGCATGGTAGTCAACGTTGTCCACTAGGAGGCCAGGGAGTGTTGGTCATTAAAATGACTAAAACAAGTTGTTTTCAAGTAGAAACTCAGGGATAAGAATGAGTCATGCTTAGGGATTTGTGCAAGGATGATGAAAAGGAGGTAAAAGGATATTGATTGATCTAGTTGAAGACCTATTGACCAAATGTGAAAAAATGGAATATATAAACTCCTCCAATGGGTTATCCAAATCT
Organism: Pinus tabuliformis; assembly: GCA_031772625.1. Lineage (NCBI taxonomy): Eukaryota > Viridiplantae > Streptophyta > Pinopsida > Pinales > Pinaceae > Pinus > Pinus tabuliformis. The sequence continues at coordinate 47,972,609 of CM062807.1, read as the reverse complement.
CATATATCATCTACATCACCAAAATTAAATTAAATGAAAATCAAATCAATTCATGAATCACAGTGCAAACTGTTTGGTCAATTTAGTGTCCTAAATTTCTCTACATAAATTATCAATCCGGGTATCATAAACTGATGAAGTGTAGTGCATTGTTTGTGCTAGATAAGCCTTCTTACTTTGTTGTTTTTATGTTTTATGTTGTTTTGGGGGTTTTTTTTGTCTTTTAATTCCTAATGATTTACAATGTAAATTATCAAAACTAAATCTAACTTTCTTAAAGACTGCTCAAAATCTAAAAATGAAAACAGAGCTAAGAAAGAAATGAAAACAAAGTTTCTATTCTTATTTTACCATTATTTCCAAATCATGAATTAAAACTGAAAGTGAAATTTGCAATTGATGTCTAACTAATTACAGAAATAAAACTAAATGAAATACTTGGTTACTCTGCCTCTCAATTTTGGGAGAAAGTCTCCTTGGGATGACATTTAAGTAATTATGTACTTCATTAATCTAAGAGAAAGCAAATACAAAGATGTAGAAATAACTCATTGCATAGATGAAATGTTCAACCACTTGGTTAAGGATGAATTATCAACTTGAATGGTTTTCCATAAACATTCATTAACACCATGAGTTAGTATTTTAAGTGAAAAATGAAATGGCAAAGACAGTAAATGACACTGATCGGTTTAATTGAGAATTTAAACTAGAAAAATAGTGAATGAAGTAAATTATCCAACAATGTATCCTTATAATTCTTCAATCCTACTCTCATCCTGAAACAAGGTTAGTTTTTAATTGAAGAAACAAGAGTGCACTATTGAGTTCTATCTTCTAAACTACTAATAAGAAAGAAATCAAGCTAATGGAAACTGCTCTAAATTATAAACATTGTTAGTATGAAAATGATAGAAATTGCATTATAAACATTGTTAGTAAGAAAATGATTATAAACATTGTTTTAGAAAGAAAATGATGAATTAATAGTTAACAAGAAGAAGAAAAGTAAATAAAATGATACCTTCTTCAATGCACGGGCCCTCTACAACTGATTAGGCTATCCTTGCTCAATCAACTCCAAGAAAAATCCTTCAGATGTTCATAAAAACAAGCGGTCTTATCATATTAAAACAGGGACACAAAACACCCAAAAATTACAGAGTCTAGAACTTCGATTTCACATTAAAACTATTACTAACTTCTGCGGTCCCTTACACAGGTATTTATAAGAAAAATCATATAACTGTTTTGTGGAGAAAAGCATGCTACAACCAAACACGTAGAAGACAGATATGTGGAATTTCTTCCTCGGCTACTAGAGAAATAAATCCAAGACATGGTAGTTGTTGGATTTGTTTTTACAGGTGGCTGTTGGAGTCTGTAGGTACAGGTAGTTTCTCCAGATAATGCTTTCCATCACTGTGAAACGCATGAATTAACCACGAAACAGAGTCTTGTTACCCTCGGTCTCTTTATGTTTGACTTATCCATTAACCGTAGTCTTATGCCATCTTCTTTGTCGACCTGGGCTAAATGAATAGGACAGTGTACATGTCATGATAATTTCAAAGTTGCCCATGTGGCTAGATTCTCCTTCTGACACCTGGAACCTATTAGAGCATGGAGGTAGCTGCGGAACAACTGGTTAGCTGCAGAATAAGCTGCGTTCCATAGCTAATATACAAAAATTTATTCAAACAGCAAAACATAAAAAGCATAACATGTAAATCACTAAATGTCCTCCTCAAGACAGTATATACTAGTTATTAGTGATGAGAATGCATCTTTCTTATGGAAAAACAAAGAAAAGGAATGAGAAGAGTTGCTAGGGAAAGAGTAATTTTGAGGCTCAACACAAACTGCCCTCAAATAGGGATAGCTTGTAGGGTCGGCATGGCCATTAGATCTACCATAGCATCCAAACCATTGTCTCGGGGCTTCAACATAGACCCTGGACATGTCCACATTTCACCAATTTTCTTTTACCATCGTCGCTCTTCCAGAACCACCTTTGCTTGGTTTCCAACCTCTCTTATTTTCAATGATGGCCTTCACTCACGGTGGTATGTAGTCTCATGCAAGCCTACTTAAATCACATTGGAACCATTCTCTCCTTAACTCTTTCCAATCACACTACAATCATTGGAGTTCATTCATCACGCCATAAACCCTTAGCAGCAAAGGAATCCCTCTGAAGCCATTCTGGATATGACAACGCTTGTAGAAAATTTTAACCAAAAAATATTGACTTTATTAAGAGAAATAATAACCAACAACAATAATAAAACATGAAAACATTATGCACACATTTTTTATATTAGGAAGACCTCAACTCCAAGGAAAAACCTAGCCTAACGGAATTCCATTAGATCCCTTGGACAAAATCTTGTAAAATCCCAGCCCAATGAGCCTTCACTGCTCACCTCCTTAGCCACATTACAATGAAGTCCTCCTGCCCTTTGAAAGGATCCATTAAATGTGTTCCCCTGGGAGATTACCAATAAAGTATAGTGTTATATATAGGTGATAGAGGATAATATCAACTTAAAAAATACCTCGGGGATAAACTTTGTGGGGGCTAAGGGCCAGAGTGAGAAAAGCTTCCCTGCAAACAAATTCTTTAAAAAAATAGAAAAATATAGAATGGAGTCAAAAATATTATATTGCATGTAAACGAGCATCCTTCTATAAGAACTCGTAAGGCATGTGTACGCTTTGTAAATTTCTGATAAATTTTGGTGTTAGACCTAGATGATAGGGGGTAATGGTAGGTTAAGAGATACCCCGGGTATAAACCTTGAAAGGAACCATAAATATGATAAAAAATGGTAGAAATTTTAGGTAAGAACAAATTTATTGATAATTCAAAAAGAATATTGCCTTTGAGAATCTTATGCAACTCTGAACCAATTAGATTATAAAACAATCAATCAAAAGACCAATTGATTTAAAACTTTCACTTTCTGCATCACAAATCACATTCCTTCCCAAAAAAACTCTATTTACTAGAAGTTTGGTTAACTCCCTTCAATTATGAAATACATACATCTCCTCATATCAATTAATTAAATAGAAGATATTTGTTTTAAATTTCCACCCAAACATCTAACTCCCTTTGCTTGTGCAATATATATGTCTCACACTACCAATTTCATTAAACACGCGATATTTCTAGTAAATTGCCTTCCAAAATTCAAAATAGTGCTATAACTTTCTACGAGTGCTTCAAGAGGAATGATAAACCATCAAAAGTGTCGATTTATAGGCTAGAATGTTAGTCCTCAATAGATGAACTCTATTTCCAAAAAAAATCAATTCCCATTATCTAAAAATTGGAGTTCCTTAAAATGTTTGGGAATGCCTTTTTCACTACAAATTCCTTCGTCCTAAGATAGTAGAGTGCACTATACAATATTAATAAAAAATATATTTATTGCAAATCACATTGGTTAAACCTAGTAGGAAGACTTATCTTGCTAAATTTGTCCTCTTATCTCTCTCAACCTTTCAATGCTTGGCAACGTTAGCCATGATCAGATTTATGCAACAAATAGGAAGGGAGATAAGGCAGTTTTCTAGTAATGGGACCAGACTAATTCCAATAATTTCCAAATGATAAATTGGAAAGTTTTTAGAGAACCAAGAGACATAGGGTGGTTGGGGATTAATGACCCATCCATCATCGATATGGAAATGGGATCCAAGCTAATATGGAGTTTAGTATTAGGTAAGCTTGGTTGATGGAAGAAAATTCAGTGGAAAATTACTTTTGATGAAGTAAAAAGAGATGCATTGAAAACATAAAGGAGAATGAAAAAGGATCTCACATATGGAAACTAATAAAACATATAGCCCCATTAAACTAAACTATACTCACCTAGGTTCTCAATAATGGTAAGAAAATGTCATTCTGGAAGGAAAATATCATGGGGGAAAAGGCACTTTCCCACAAAGATAGAAATGAATTCTTTAAAGACTTAGATGGATGGTGAAAATATTAAAACGTTAAAAAGTGGCAAAGTTGCCCCTCCACTAACATGCATGATCCGATCATGGATTGGATGAGTAGATTCCCTAGCCAGAAGATGGAAATAATGCTTCAAGAGGCATAGGATGGCATGACATTTTGTCCAAGAGGGTGCAAATAACTGAGAAAGAGATTGGTTGAAGAATGTTTGCTTCTTTGGCAAGTGGAAAGAATATTTAGATCGATATTTCTACTTGAATTCTACCCCCTTCCATCCCTAAACTTAGATTTTTTTTGGGTTGAATCCACTAATTTATCCAAGGGGAGTTACATGCCCACCCCTCAACTTGTGAGGCTAAAGATAACGCCTCGATTGAGGGTCTTTTTTGTTGACTAACATACTCCATAGGGTAAATGTTAAATATTTAGGAGCTTCAGTCTTTTGGGAGAAGAACTTTAGAATCAATGAGGAACAAGCCCTCTATTTTCTCTTTCTTCCTTCCGAAGGGATAATAGATCTAGAAGGGTAGAAGAAGGCAATAAAAAATCATTATTCTTATTATTACTATTATAAAAAATAAATAAATAAAATAAAATAATATAAAAATCATAGCTAGTTGGTAGGTCTCTCTTTGAAATATCAAAGTAGTCAGCCAATTTAGATCGATGGATAGGATGGAGTTTAGGGGATACTCCTATGCACCTAAGTCCCTTGGAACCTAATATTACTCAATAATTTAAGTGGTTGTGTGCCCTAGGATCATGGACCTAATATTACTCAATAATTTAAGTGGTTGTGTGCCCTAGGATCATGGAAACAATGACCAGAAAGGTTGTGGTGATGTCGAATATAGTGTTAAACATGGATATTTATCTCAAATTATATCTCTTCAACTTCCTTTGTGATCTCTAATCTAGAAATCTATCCATCATATTGATGGGCCCCCAAAGGTCAACATTTTTATGGTTTTGTGCATTAAAATGGTAAGAAACCAGTAATTACAATCCTCTTCAAGGGGCAAACCACCTTTTACAAATAATACAATGTACAAGACAATATTTGATGATCCTAAGATTAGGTCTTGTTGACAGGCCAAAATGTACCGCCAACAACTAAGGGGTCTCCCTGGTGTGAGGTCCCAATTAGACCTCACACCGTTTGGGATAGCAACCCCATCTGGTATGTGGGCCTGGTTACTACCGTGAATGTTTTCTACTCTTGGTTATCAAATGAGAAGGTGCCAGAGTGGGGCGAGAATGAAGAGCTCGGGCAGTGAAACAAAATCAGCCCAAGATTGACAAATTGCAGAAAGATGTTTAAACAAGTCACATCAACGATAAGAAGCAATAAACAATGAGAGTGATTAGTGAGCTAAAACCACATCGGACATAATAAACAAGAACATTCTAGAGGTCAATTGCGAAGTAGTTCATAATAGGTCACCAACATGGCAAGGAACAAGTAAACAAATATTCGAAAGCGAAACATACATGCAACCATTATGTATCAAAACATAACATATTGCGTATATGAAAGCACACATACAAATATGGTGAAGTACTAGACAGCTAATACAACGACCATGAGTGAGCATGGGAATCAGTGCCAAAGATAAAATAAAACATCTTATTAATATGTTGCAACTTCAAATACATATCATGCAATTGGTCAATACCCAATAGTGAAAGATTGGTTGTTCATACCATTGCCTGATGTCAAAACCCTAGTCCTACTGCAAACCCACTCTCCTAACTACCAAGAGTTGAGTCGCCTTAGCTCTCAAGCATCAATCCGCTATCTATATTGGCCTCAACTCAAGTGATAAATTCCTAATATGAGGTATGAGGATACATTTATAGAGGTCAGGTGACTGTTCACCTACCGTGACTCTTGACATTCCCCCATGCCCTTTTGGCTATCCTCCTGACTCTTGAGCTTCCCCACTTCTTTCTCAAGCCAAGAATGCTTGTTACATGCCCAGATCAGACCTAACATAGTGGCTAATATAATGGTGGGTGATATTTACATCATGATGAAAGAGATAGAGAGAAATATGTAGAGGGTTATTAGAACCCCTAGAATGCTTGATGCCCAAATCTCACAACGATACGGATGCTTGGTCCTAAAATCAATTTGTTTTCTTGCCACTATGCCTCACTTGCCTTCATTTATCTTCTGGTGACGTGCCTTTGAGTTTATTGAAAGTTTATTAGAACTTGGAAGGGACCACCTGACTTACTGAAGGAAAACATAGTTATGCAAGCTCCATGAGAAACCATAATCCTTTTGTGTAGACCATTATTTGTTATGTTCCTTCTACCTTGGTTCTTCTGAATGATATGTTGTCCGATTTTGGCATTGTTATCATCCGTGAGTTTCGATCACCTAACCTCCCGGTTGTCTTATTTTTTGACTTTCTTTCCAAGATTCACGTTTTCAAAACTTCAACAGTTATCTGTAATTATCAATTTCAGTAGCTAACCATGATCAGATTCGTACCACCACTTTATTCTAATTTTACTCATGATATCATAGCTTTCGACAAGAATAATGGCATTCGGTTACCGACTCCTTCTCGCATCAATGTCGAATAGTCTCTGAAGAACAACGGGTCCATGAACCTGTAGCTAGAGCAATATTACTCTTCTCAATATAGATAGTTGTTGAGCATACGTATCATGATGTGAGATTTGCATGATGGATGATAAAGGTTTAATGTCATTAAATGTACCATCCCAACTGGAAATCTTGTGCTCTCTGTGTAGCAGCAATGTCTTCAGGGGAATTCTTTTGTGGATTTTTTCAGCTTTTCTCCAAACCGTAATCACCTTATCGAAAAGACTACAACATATTCTCCACTCACAAAAAACCCAATAACCTTCCCCTATCTCCGGCATAGTGTTTTGCATAAGTTGCTTGGCTAGTAGTAGATTGTTTCATCTCTAATATTGGAATGCGAGCATCCCTATTTTCGTTTCATGAGCATTACCCATCTTCAAATTTATGTTAATCGCTCAATCAACTGACCATTTTGATTGATCTAGCAATGTAGTGCGACCATGCAACCGAAGCACCTTTTCAAGTGACCACTCCGCCAAGGTAGCGACCGATGAGGTAGTTAATGTTTTAGGAAAGGTCACATTTTCGTAAAGTTGCATTACTTGGATGTTTGTCTGAGGCACAAGAATGCAATCTCGCAACTTTTATAGTAGTGCAACCTTCTGGAGGTCACACCATCGCATTGTAGTAGGTCGTGCTTCCAACAGATGCTCTTAAGATGTGATTTCATGACTCATGGGCTTTTCGAAAGAATGCTCACCAGAGGTGTTAACACACGACCCAGCAACTACGAGTGGGAGTGTGACTTCTAGGAGGTCACAAAGTCACATCTCAGACTGGTCGCACTACTTGGATGTTTGCCATGATTGTTCACACGTGACCTGGCGACTGTGCAAAGGAGTGTGACTTCTTAGAGGTCACAAAATCACTAAATGGGCTAGTCGCATTCTAGGATGCATTCGCTATATATTCATGTCTAACTTCCTCACGCTTTCTGTAACTCGCTTTCAAAACCCATGATGATTTAAACATTGATGTCATTAAATTGGACCATTTCAAGAATCATACATTTAACATCGAAATAAAAACCCGTGTCCTGCCTAAATCACATTCTCTACCTCTCCAATTTCTCGTCATGATGAGAAAATAAGTGAAAGTTTGCACAACAAGCTTTATATATTTCTAGAGAACTGGGCAGAATTATGAAATTGTTCCATTTCTTGCTTTGCCTAAAATATGAATCTCCTAAAATTCTTCTTTTTTATCATCCTCATTTCCCATTATCTCAAGCAGTGAGAACTTGTCTTCCTCTAAAATCTCTCCATCTTTCCCATCCCACAGTTCAGTTTCCTCAATAACAGGAACAGATTCCAGGGGAAGATTACCTTTACCTCCCCACCCTGCATCCTTCAAAAAATCCACAAGATGTTCAAGCTCAAATGCACTACGAAGTGGAGCATAGACACTCTTTTTAAGGTTCAAAGCTATGAAGGCTAGATACCCATAGCTATGAACGTCGACTGCTTTTCAAGAGCAGGATGCTTTCCTACTGTTGCCCACACATAGATGTATGGTTTTCTTTTGAATTTTTTCTGCCACAGACATGAGTTGTTGTAGGCAATGATCCCTTCCTTCTGCTTTTGTGTCTAAAATTTTGAGAAGGAAACTAACAAAACAGATTGCTAAAGAAACACATTTGGTTTCCAATACATCTTGGCTTGTAAGCTCCACCACATCTGGAGGAGAAACATTCATCTCAAGTTGCTCAAGGGCAAAGGATTCAATCACAAAATCTGTCCTTGCACCTTCCTAAGGAATTGGACTCTCCTTATCAGAACCAAAGACCAAACTCTTCTCCTCATCACAATTGACGTGACCCATATTCACCTTTGCCCTTCAAGATATTTGCAGCTTTCCTTCACTCTGGAGCAAGTTTTTTACAGTGTCCACACCAAGGAGCATAACATTGAACAAGCCATTGATCTTTACTTTTGAGGACATTGTCATCAAAATTGCTTGAAGTGAGTTCTACTTATGAACTTGATGAACTTTTCTTATTTGATCCAGTCTTCCCATTTAGTTGGTCTTTAATAACAAGTTTCAACTGCTGAATTGAAAATTCTTCTATTGGTTTTGCATCCCTTGCTCCTTGATATTCTAACTGGGGCTTGCTAGGAGTAAATACATTAATGGTTGGAAACCCTTGATTCTGTATTCCTGAGCAAGTGACTTGTGGGTGTCAGCATCAAGAGCAGCACCTGTAACAAAACCTTTCAAAATAGTGGTTGTCTTTTCCCATATTGGAGTTAGAGCCTTACAATGACCACACCATGGTGCAAAAACTCAACAAGGACAACCCTGTCAGAATTTAGAACATGCGACGCCCATATAATACCCCTTATGCTCCATGCATCATTTTGGGATGCGTGGTAGCTTTATGGTGGCTACTTGGCTCTTAATCATTCTTGGCAAGCATCCACCATGTCCTGTATCAAGAATATGCCTTTTCCTATGAAATGTTGTCCTCAACAAAGCCTCCAATGTATCATTAGACAAATTATGTTTTTTTTCCCTGAAGTGGCATGTTTCCAAACTATTATTCAATTTCATCCTTCTTCCTTAAATATGTGCCCAATGCAACTCCATTTAAATCCCTGCAAAGAAAATGGGATAAATAATTAAAACCATGAAAATAATTTCATCTAGAGGTGATAGTAAAATTGCAAGTAAATTATATGAGTAAAACAACACATGCTCGAATCCAAAAATCAACACAACATTTAGGCACCTTACTGGACTTATGAATTGCAAGCAATTTATGTGATGCCAAAAGCAATGGTGCAATTATAGATTCAAGGGCGTCAAGTAAGATGGAAATTTGAGGAATCTTAATGCACTCGAGGGGACAAGGACCAAGACAAAGTAGGGTTATTGTCATGATGTATTATCACAAACCCTTATGCATATGTGTGATCATGCTTCAAGGTGAGTCAAGAAGAGCTTAAAATTACATGAGTACTTTGATCACATATGTCTAGAGCTACAAGGATGCAAGGGTAGTATATAATATTTGCAAGCCCTAATGCACATGTTGAGGTGTAGGACCAATCAAGAACCTAGGGGAATATGACATGCAACAATCTCTCCCATGATGCCCGACAATGTCGATGGAAACACACTCTCAACGGGAGGTGAGTTAGGTCAAAACAGGAGAGGGATCACCTTTTCGCATTTAGGGTTTTGCCCAAACCTCAATATTATCAATCGTAAGGAAAGACAAATTGCGTGTATGCTTGCTCAAATATAGGACATCTACTGATCACGATAAGAATCATGTGAAGATGAGTTTTAAAATCATGAGAGACTCTTAATGCATTAATGAAGCCATTGACCTTCGTAACCCTAATGCAATTTCGAGGACTATATCTGAGATAAAACATGATGCATGAATGCTATGCATGAAATGCGAGTGGGAAAACCCAAGGGGTTGGATAGGCAAGGTTTTTGGGAGAGCAACTAGTTGGGGTCCTATCAAAAAATCCTAGAAGCTAAGGGTGAGTAGTGGGGTAGCCAAATTTTTTTGAATATGCCCAAAAATTTGGGTGGTATTGTAGCGGCTACAACAATTAGCGAACCACTGGTAGAATCTTGTATCTCTTTCAACACCCTTGTAGATGAAAGGGAATATTGAATAGATTTTATGGGCACCTCTTGCATTGCCATGACCTTTGCAGATATGCCTTCCCTCGTGCCTCAACTAGGTCTTGCCAGTCAGTAAACACCCAATTAACAATTCACACATTCCGGTAGTTGATGATGATGCAAAGAATAGGATAGAGGGATTATTGTATTCATAATTTTAGAAGTAAGTTTCTGGTGTTGCTCCACTGCCAGCAGGCCTAGACAGTACCTAGGTGGAGTCACTTCAAGAAATCACAAACATTGCTCTACTGCCAACGAGCTTGGTCAGTACCCCAGCGGTGTCGTTGCCTTACCTCTCTGCACAGGAAGACTGTCTCGATCCTTTACCCTTTATTTTGTTTCATTTTCTTTCAATTGTGCATTTTCACTTATTTCTGGGCATTCATCGCGTCAGGGAAGATGAGGGATCCCGACTTATTTTACGAGCAAGAGAGGTTGTTTCTTGTTTGATAGAAACTAAGAGATATCTTGATTTAGGATTTCTCTTATGCCAAGCTTCCACATCTCATTTCCAATTAGAAATTGAATAAAGGACACAATTCATTCAAACCATCAAGACCACGCTGAGCATGAGGTTCAAGTTATGGGTATAGGTCATTCAAACAGATTAGGGTTCCCCATGAGCAATTTGTTCTTATTTTCCCTATTAATAAATTAGACTCGTAGGAGAGATATCTAGGATGAAAATTTGATGACTGGCTCTAAGAGAGGCTACCCATTGGCGTAACCATCACAACTTCACACAATCATAGGGCTAGGGTTTTAGTTCGAGGGTTAAGGTGACCAGGAAACTCTTATAGGGCTTTCAAATAGGTGTGAAGAGGATGAAGCAATGCACTTTGAGGCTAGAGAAAGAGCCAAAAGGTGTAATAAGGTTATTCATCACACCACAGGTGTGAAAACTTCAGGTTCATGAAGGCTCATGCAGCGGCATGCAACATAGAGGAAATTTCTAGGCTAGGTCAAAGGTGAGTGTGTGCCAAGTGAGAAGGAAAGTGTATGATGCAAGGTGGTAGACATAGCTAATGACGAAATGTAATGCGATGTGCAAAAGAGATTGACTAATTGCAATCAAAAGACCAATGCAATGCATATGCAGATATTTCAGGAATTCCCTACAACAATAAAAAATGCACGGACATGAGCAAAAAGATAAATATGCAGGAAACTAAAATACCTATGGCAAGGAAAACGAACATAACAAATTTAAACTATAAAGAAAATTCTAATCAACAAATGAATAAGAAAAACCCTAAACCTAACTAGTCTAAAACCCTAAATCCTAATTTAACCAAAGAATAGGTCGGGTTATGTGAAATCAAACTTCCAATGCAGCCACCGCAGCGGTTCCCAACCTGTAAAAAGCAAGATGACAAAAATTATAATTTGTGAAAAGAGTTGTGTGAAAAATTAAATGTTCAAGAAAAATTGCAACCCGATCTTGGTAAACCAAATTACAGGCATGAAATTCATAGTCATTTGGACATGACATACTTATGTTTATGATTAACCCTAAATCCAAAGCAAGCAAGGCAAGATGTTGTCGGCTAGCAAAGGAATCTGTCAGATTAATCCGATCAGAAACCCTATCATGATGTAGTAGATGATCAACCTGATAACCCTAAAAAGAGGGGTTTCTGTGAGGTGTGACTGGGATCCCTGAGGAATCAAACATAGAAGCCCTAATTTCATAAACCCTAGTTTGAAATTGTTCATAGGCTTCGTCTAGGGTGTGACGGCCTGACATAGCCACCAACGGAAGTTGAAGTGCCTCATCGTCCTGGCAAATTTGTGAACCTTCAAACAACATGCCATCAAACATTGATAGCTTCACAAGATTTGTAGGTGGATGCATGTGGTTCTCGTTGGTTGTGACCAAATAACTCTTAGTGAAAATATTGTGAATGGGATCAGATGTCTAAATATTGATAGATTGGGAGCTCGACAAGTGAGACTCTTTATATTCCCAAGAATGAACTGAATCAACTGAAAGAGCATCAGGTAAAGGGGAGATCAAGTGATTGGCGCTTTCCCATATAGGAAATTGTAAGGTATCATTTGATTGCATATGTTGACAGACTATACTGGCTCGACAACAATCAAAAATATTTGAGACAATGGCCAGAGCACTTCCTTCAGCAAACAAATTAGGGTATAGAGGTTGATGCACATCAGTTGAAAGGTGATGGCAAGATTTTCTCAGAGAGACATTACTTGAATCAGAGTATTTCCAAGATGAGCTCGCATGTGGCGAGATGATGTTGAGAGGAGCATAATGTGCATAAGCCCTAATTTTAGAAACCCCAGTTGGACATTGTTCAGGGGTCTCATCATGAACATGAGAACCTGACATAACCATCAGCGAAAGCTGAAGTGCCTCAACTTCCTGATGATTCCCTAAACGTTTGAAAGGTGGGTCATCAAACTCTAGGGGATTCGTAGGATCAACCAACAAATAAGTAGGATAATCACCAGAGGTGTGAGTGAATATATATCCAGAAAAATGAGAATTCCCAAAATCACCAGTTTGATCAAGTTGGGTATCTGATATATGAGGCTCTTCTTGGATTGGGAGTGAAAAGGGATTAATGAGAGAACCAGCTTGAGTTGGGTGATATGCATGGTGCTCTCCTTCACATGTTAAAGAATGAGACTGGCAAAGATCATGCATAAGGGATTCAGACTCTACATCCCTTGATTGTGAAACATCACCCCCATGTACATCATTGAAATCAATGTGAGCAAGATAAATATGTGAATGATCTAAAGGAACTATCGGTGCACTAGACCCATGGACTAAATTATGGTAGAATGGATGCACAAGGTCAACTGAAGGGGCACCGATCGAACGCGGACCCACATCCAGGCCATTTATGTTCGCCAAAGAGGAAGACCGATTTGCAGGTCTGATGCGGTCCATGGATTTGATAGGATAGACAACTTTACTTGAGACAAGACCAAAGCCATCATGCGCAGGTGAATGAGATCCCAGAAGATAGTGAGTCGTATGTTGAACGAACTCGATTGGGGTTCCATCAGAAGGAAGAGATGTTATATAATTTTCATATTCAAGACCAAAAGAATGTACGAGGGACTTAGAGCTGAGACCATCAAATTCATTTCCAATAAAGAATTGTTCATCATTTGAACCATTTATGACCACAATATTATTATGTAACGAGTCAAGAGGAGGATGAGAAATCCCACAAACAGTAATCTCTTCCTCAGGAGCTTGAGGTTGTTCTAGATTCAGAAAGATAGACAAAACAAAATCACGAAACACCAAATTATGATGATACTCATGCGAAACAAGACTTGTTTCTAATTGAAAATGTTGTAAAGAAAAGAGAACCAATCTTTGAATATTTATATTCAAATACACCCAGTTGACATAACTTTCATGAAATTCAAAACAAAGATGCTCATATCTGCAAACAAAATCCTCTAAAGATTCTTCAAGTTTCATCCTAAGCTCATTTATCCTCTTTAACACATCTTGAAAATCGTACCTGTCAAATTCTTGTTGGAGTTTACCGACGAGTTGCTCAAACGAATGAATGGATACCACTGGCAAAGTGTGACACCATTGCTTGGCGCGACCTTCAAGGGTGAAGGACAAGGCCACACAAGAAAAATCTTCATCGTAGATCTCAAAAGATTCACAAAACTCAATGAAATCAGAAATCTACTTGGTCAGAGCCATTAATAGATATGAGACTAAACTACAGGCTCCAAGGGCTCAGCTTGTCATCTGGCCCTCCTTCTAGCGCCAGTTTGTTGATGACCCAAAATGTACCACCAACGACTAAAGGGTCTCCCCAGTGTGAGGTCCCAATTAGACCTCACACCATTTGGGATAGGAGCCCCATCTGGTATGTGGGCTCGGCTGCCACCATGAATGTTTTATGCTCTTGGTTATCAAATGAGAAGGTGCCAGAGTGGGGCGAGAATGAAGTGCTTGGGCAGCGAAACAAAATCAGCCCAAGATTGACAAATTGCAAAAAGAGGTTTAAACAAGTCACAACAATGATAAGAAGAGATAAACGATGAGAGTGATTAGTGAGCTAAAACCCCATCGAACATAATAAAAAAGAACATGCCAATGGTAAATTGTGAATTAGTTCACAATAGGTCACTGACATGGTAAGGAACAAGTAAACATAGATTCGAAAGCAAAACATACATGCAACCACTATGTATCAGAACATAACATCTTGTGTATATGAAAGCACACATACAAATATGGTGAGGTACCAGACAACTAATACAACGACCATGAGTGAGCATGGGAATCAGTGCCAAAGATAAAAGAAAACATCTTATTAATATGCTGCAACTTCAAATACATATCATGCAATTGGTCAATACCCAATAGTGGAACATGGGTTGTTCATACCATTTCCCGATGTCAAAACCCTAGCCCTACTGCAAACCCACTCTCCTAGCTACCAAGAGCTGAGTGGCCTTAGCTCTCAAGCATCAATCAACTATCTATATTGGCCTCAACTCAAGTGCTAATGTTCCTAATATGAGGTATATGGATACATTTATAGAGGTTAGGTGACTGTTCACCTACCATGACTCTTAACGTTCCCCCATGCCCTTTCAGCTACCCTCCTGACTCTTTAGCTTCCCGACTTCTTTCTCAAGCCAAGAATGCTTGTTACATGCCCACATCAGACCTAACATAGTGGTTGATATAATGGTGGGTGATATTTACATCATGATGAAAGAGATAGAGAGAAAGATGTGGAGGGTTATTGGAACCCCTAGAATTTTTAATGCCCAAATCTCACAACAATGTGGATGCTTGGTCCTGAAATCAATTTGTTTTCTTGCCACTATGCCTCACTTGCCTTCATCTATCTTTGAGTGACATGCCTTTGATTTTAATGAAATTTTATTAGAACTTGGAAGGGACCACCTATCTTACTGAAGGAAAACCTAATTATGCAAGCTCCACGAGAAACCCTAATCCTTTTGCGTAGACCACTATTTGTTCTGTTCCTTCTACCTCAATTATTTTGAACGATATGCTACCTGATTCTAGCATTGTTACCCTCCGTGAGATTTGATCACTTAACCTCCTGGTTCTCTTATCTTTTTACTTTCCTTCCAAGATTATCATTTTCAAAACTTCTACGGTTATCTGTAATTATCAATTTCAGTAGCTAACCATGATCAGATTTGTACCACCACTTTATTCTAATTTTACTCACGATATCATAGCTTCCAATGAGAATAATAGTAGTTGGTTGCCGAGTCTTTCTTGCATCGATGTCATATAGTCTCTGAAGAACAACGAATCCATGAACCTGCACCTAGAGCAATATTACTCTTCTCGGTATAAATAGTTGTCGAGCATACGTATCATGATGTGAGATTTGCATGATGGATGATAAAGGTTTAATGTCATGACATATACCATCCCAACTGGAAATCTTGTGCTCTTCGTGTAGTAGCAATGTCTTCAGGGGAATTCTTTTGTGGAGTTTTTCATATTTTCTCAAAATCATAATCACCTGATCAAAAAGACTGCAACATATTCTCCACTCACAGAAAACCCAATAACCTTCACCTATCTCCGGCATAGTGTTCTACATAAGTTGCTTGGCCAGTAGTAGATTGTTTCATCTCTAAGATTGGAATGTGAGCATCCCTCTTTTCGTGTCATGAGAATTACCCATCTTTGAATTTACATTAACTGCTCAATCAACCGACCATTTTGATTGATCTGGCAATGTAGTGCGACCATGCAACAAAAGAACCTTTTCAAGCGACCACTCCACCAAGGTAGCGACCAGTGAGGTAGTTCACATTTTAGGAAAGGTCACATTTTCACAAAGTCACATTACTTGGATTTTTGTCCAAGGCACAAGAATTCGATCTCACGATAGTGCGACCTCCTGGAGGTCACACCATCGCAGTGTAGCAAGTCACGCTTCCAATGGATACTCTTAAGATGCAATTTCGTGACTCATGGGCTTTCCAAAAGAATGCAACCTATTGTAATGTTGGCTTCGCACTCATCGGGGGTGCTTTCAACAGGCTCGCCAGAGGTGTTAACACACGACCCAGCGACTACGAGTGGGAGTGTGACTTCTGGGAGGTCACAAAGTCACATCTCAGACCAGTCGAGCTGCTTGGATGTTTTCCATGAGTGTTAACACGTGACCTGCAACTGTGCAAGGGAGTGTGACTTCTTAGAGGTCACAAAATCACTAAATGGGCTAGTCGCATTCTAGGATGCATTTTCTATATATTCATGTCTAACTTCCTCATGCTTTCTGTAACTCACTTTCAAAAACCATGATGATTTAAACATTAATGTCATTAAATTG
This sequence comes from Pinus tabuliformis, assembly GCA_031772625.1. Taxonomy (NCBI): domain Eukaryota; kingdom Viridiplantae; phylum Streptophyta; class Pinopsida; order Pinales; family Pinaceae; genus Pinus; species Pinus tabuliformis. The sequence continues at coordinate 47,956,036 of CM062807.1, read as the reverse complement.
GACTATTTCAAGAATCATACATTTAACATTGAAATAAAAACCCGTGTCCTTCCTAAATCACATTCTCTACATCTCCAATTTCTTGTCACGAAGAGAAAATAAGTGAATGTTTACACAACAAGCTTTATATATTTCTAGAGAACTAGGCAGAATTTTGAAATTGTTCCATTTCTTGCTTTTCCTAAAATATGAATCTCCTACAATTATTCTTTTTTATCATCCTCATTTCCCATTATCTCATCCAGTGAGAACTCATCTTCCTCTAAAATCTCTCCATCTTTCCCATCCCAAGGTTTAGTTTCCTCAATAACAAGAGAAGATTCCAAGGGAAGATTACCTTTACCTCCCCGCCTTGCATCCTTCACAAAATCCACAAGATGTTCAAGCTCAAATGCACTACAAAGTGGAGCATAGACACTCTTTTTAAGGTTCAAAGCTATGAAGGCTAAATACCCATAGCCACCAACGTTGACTTCTTTTCAAGAGTAGGTTGCTTTCCTGCTGCTACCCACACATAGCTGTATGGACTTCTTTTGAATTTTTTCTGCCACATACATGAGTTGTTGTAGGTAATGATCCCTTCCTTCTACTTTTGTGTCTAAAATTTTGAGCAGGAAACTAACAAAACAGATTGCTAAAGAAGCACATTTGGTTTCCAATACATCTTGGCTTGTAATCTCCACCACTTCTTGAGGAGAAACATTCATCTCAAGCGGCTCAAGGGCAAAGGTTTCAATGGCAGAAGTTATCCTTGCACCTTCATAAGGCACTAGAATCTCCTTATTAGAACCAAAGACCAAGATTGTAGGAAAGCATTGCATATTGAACCTGCTCGTTAAACTCTTCTCCTCATCACAATTGACGTGACCCATATTCACCTTTCCCTTCAAGAAATTTGCAGCTTTCCTCCACTCTGGAGCAAGTTTTTTGTAGTATCCACACCAAGGAGCATAACATTCAATAAGCCATTGATCTTTACTTTTGAGGACAATTTCATCACATTTTCTTGAAGTGAGTTATACTAATGAACTTTATGAACTTTTCTTATTTGATCCAGTCTTTCCATTTAGCCGGTCTTTAACAACAATTTTCAACTACTAGATTGCAAATTATGCTATTGGTTTTGCATCCCTTTCTCCTTGATATTCTAATGGGGGCTTGCTAGGAGTAAATACCTTAATGGTTGGAAACCCCTTGATTTCGTATTCCTAAGCAAGTGACTTATGGGCGTCAACATCAAGAGCAACAACTGTAACAAAACCTCTCAAAATAGTAGTTGTCTTTTCCCATATTGGAGTTAGAGCCTTACAATGACCACACCATGGTGCAAAAACTCAACAAGAATAACCCTGTCAGAATTTCGAACATGCAATGCCCATATAATACCCCTTATGCTCCATGCATCACTTTGGGATGTGTGGTAGCTTTATGGTGGCTACTTGGCTCTTAATCATTCTTGGCAAGCATCCACCATGCCGTGTATCAAGAAGATGCCTTGTCATATGAAATTTTGTCATCAACAAAGCCTTTGTGTATCATTAGACAAAAAGAATAAAAAAATCCATAAGTGGCATATTTCCAAACTATTATTCAATTTCATCCTTCTTCCTTAAATATGTGCCCAATGCAACTCCATTTAAATCCCTGCAAAAATAAATAATTAAAACCATGAAAATAATTTCATCTAGAGGTGATAGTAAAATTGCAACTAAATTATACGAGTAAAACAAGAGATGCTCGAATCCAAAAATCAACACAACATTTAGGCACCTTAATGGACTTATGAATTGCAAGCAATTTATGTGATGCCAAAAGAAATGGTGCAGTTATAGATTCAAGGGCGTCGAGTAAGATGGAAATTTGAGGAATCTTAATGCACTCGAGGGGACGAGGACCAAGACAAAGCAGGGTTACTATCATGATGTATTATCACAAACCCTTATGCATATGTGTGATCATGCTTCAGGGTGAGTCAAGAAGAGCTTAAAATGACATGAGTACTTCGATCACATATGTCTAGAGCTACAAGGATGCAAGGGTAGTATATAATCTTTGCAAGCCCTAATGCTCATGTTGAGGTGTAGGACCAACTAGGAACCTAGGGGAATATGACATGCAACATTCTCTCCCATGATGCCCGATGATGTCGATGGAAACACAATCTCAGTGGGAGGCGAGTTAGGCCAAAACATGAGAGGGATCACCTTTTTCCATTTAGGGTTTTGCCCAAACCTCAATACTGTCAGTCATAAGGAAAGCCAAATTTCATGTACGCCTGCTCAAATATAGGACATCTATTGATCACGATGTGAATCATGTGAAGATGAGTTTTAAAATCATGCGAGACTCTTAATACATTAATGAAGCCATTGACCTTCCAAACCCTAATGTGATTCTGAGGCCTATATTTGAGATAAAACATAATGAGTGAATGTTATGCAGGAAACGTGAGTGTGTGCACCCAATGGGTTGGATAGGAAAGGTTGTTGGGTGATCCGGATCTTGTGGGGAGGCCCCCAAGATCTAAAAGATTGAAATGGATTTTGGGGGAGAGGCCCCCAAGATCTAAAAAATTTAAATGCTATAAGAATAATAAGAGAATGATCAATAAACAAAACCACGAAGTATTTTTTAATTAAAATGGAGAATAAATATAAGAGCTACATCGTAGCGGACAAACTGTCCTTTTACAAAATGTGACTTGTTACTTATAGTATTTTTCAGTTACAATACCATGGGTCAATTCCATGGGTGAATGAATACCATGGGTGGATGTCACAATACCATGGGTCAATTCCATGGGTGAATGAATACCATGGGTGGATGTCACAATACCATGGGAAAATACCATGGGTGAATGAATACCATGGGTGGATAAATACCATGGGTGGATGCCACTTACAATACCATGGGTAGATTAATAATATGGGTGGATGAATATGATGGGTTGATGCCATTTCCATTCGGATCATTCCTCCCTCCTTAAGAAGCAATGGTCCCCATTGCGTAAAGTTCCCTCCTATGAAGCCTTTTTTTAATATGAAGAGCCACTGAAGATAAGGGTTTTATGTGGTTAACCCATAACCATGATGAACGAAGATCCGAGGATAGAGATACCCTGTAATGCTTGTGACCAACTGTGATTCTGACAGTGTGCGGCCTAGCAAATGGACTTCGATGAAGTGTGGGTTTGTGGATGACCCATAACCATGATGAACAAAGATCCGAGGATAGAGATACCCTATAATACTTGTGACCAACTGTGATACTGACAGTGTGCGGCCTAGCAAATGGACTTCGATGAAGTGTGGGTTTGTGGATGACCCATAACCATGACAAATGAAGATCCGAGGATAGAGATACCCTGTAATGCTTGTGACCAACTGTGATACTAACAGTGTGCGGCCTAGCAAATGGACTTCGATGACAAGGATTTTGTGCGGTTGACCCATAACCGTGATGTTGGTTGTTGATGAAGTAGCAGGTGCCTACATAGCCTGGGGTGGGAAGGCACGTCTCCAAATAACCCAAGTCGAATGCTGCTATGCTAAAACTGATGAATGTGAAGTAGGTGCCTACTAAAGTGGGGTGGGAGGGCACGTCTCCAACGAGAACCCGCTCTGGTTGCTGCTCTAGAATCAAAATGGACATAACTCAGTCAATATAACTCAGAATATTTATTATAACCTGTTTTTGGAAGCAGAAGGACCATTTTGCATCTTCCCATGTGATGAAAATCCTTATCTGGACACTCTAGAATCTCATATTTGCCCTGCAATGTTTCCACCATCACAAAAGTTATGAAAAAATAGTTGATTTTAAATCAACGATATCTCCCACATTCAAACTCCGATTCGACCCTTTTTTTTTTTAAACAAAACCACGAAGAATTTTTTTTATTAAAATGGAGAATAAATGTAAGAGCTACATTATAGCGGACAAACTGTCCTTTTACAAAATGTGACTTGTTACTTATAGTATTTTTCAGTTACAATACCATGGCTCAATTCCATGGGTGAATGAATACCATGGGTGGATGTTACAATACCACGGGTCAATTCCATGGGTGAATGAATACCATGGGTGGATGTTACAATACCATAGGAAAATACCATGGGTGAATGAATACCATGGGTGGATGTCACTTACAATACCATGGGTGGATAAATACCATGGGTGGATGCCACTTACAATACCATGGGTAAATTCCATGCGTAGATGAATAACATGGGTGGATGAATACCATGGGTTGATGCCATTTTCCATTCAGATCATTGGGAGAGCAACTGGTTGGGGTCCTATCAAAAAACCCTAGAAGCTCAGCGTGAGTGGTGGGGTACCCAAAATTTTTTAATATGCCCAAAAATTTGGGTGATGTTGTGGCGGCTACAACAGGTCTCTTTAGTGTATATATAGGATATAAACAATACAATTATAATAAAAATGGGGCCATGAGGGTTTCTAAACCACATAACAACGTAGCAATGGAAATGTAATCACTCAATATCTAAGGATTAATAATGGGTTTTTGGCTTAACATGGGTTTTAACTTGCCTCTACCCTTTAAATAATTGTTGTCCTCAACACTTAACTATTTATGGGTGTTTATACATGAAAAAATATTCTTCCCATGTCACTTATTCCACTGGTAGTTTCTTCCATTTGATGAGGTACTCTGTAATTGCTTGATTTCTTAGATACTTAGTCATTGTTTCCAACAAAAAAAATTGGTAATATTATTATTTTCCCTTATTCATTAATCTCTCATAGAATAGTTTGTACTAGGATCTTGTCATTGATTTCCTTCCTTAAGAAAGAAATATGGAAGACTAGAGGTACATGTGAAGATGGAGGAAACTCCAATTTGTAAGCTATACTTCCAATCCTTTGCAACACCTTATAAGGGCCATAATAACTCGAACCCATTGTTTTGTCCTTATTTTGTTTCTTGAGGGGCATCTACTTCTATGGTTTTAGTGTCACAAATACTCAATCCCCCACTTCAAATTCCCTTCCACGGTGATGTTGATCTACATGTTGTTTCATCCTATTTTGTTACATAACCAAGTTGTCTTTCAATAGTTTGAGAACTTCTTGTTGGTGTTGTATGTGTTCCTCTATTGGTTGAGCATTTATAGTTCCTTTCAAGGGTGATTTGATGCATGGAGGATGATATCCACAAAGTGACATAAATTATGACATTTTTTATAAAGTATGGAAGGGTGTGTTTTACCACCTTTTTTCTAAGGGAAACCATTTGACCCACTATGTCTGTTTTTTAGATGCAAATTAACGTAGATATGCTTATAACATTTATTCACTATCTCAATTTTCCAATCAAATTGAGGATGGTGAGATGAGCTATGAGCCAAGTGAGTACCCAAATAAGAAAATAATTCAATCAAAAAATTTCTAATGAAAATTGGATCTCTATCACTTAGAATAATCTTTGGTATTCCATGTAGCTTTTGTATTATTTCCATGAATGTTTCTTCCATAGTACTTTCTCTAAAAGGATGAGAAAAGGATAAAAATTGGGCTTACATTGTCATTCAATCTACCACTACCATAATGACACTCTTTCCTTCATATTTGATTAAACCCATAATAAAATTCACTGAAACTTATTCCCAATGTTTTCTTGGTATGGCTAATGGTAGTGAAGAATTCTTGGGCTCTTGATAGTCACTCCTTTATTTTGTTGGCATATTGCACATTCTATCCAAAAAAAAATCACATATGCTTTAATACCTTCCCAAAAAAAGAAAACCTTCTTGATCGTATGGTAAGTTTCGGGTGTCCTTTTTTATACCTATAATTCCCTTAATTGTCCACTATTTTTGACCTATTTTTCCTTGAATCCATTTACTATGTTCCTATATTCTTCAAGCATATCCCTTTTAGCCTTCTTATGTCTATTTGAGGTAAACTATATTCAAAACTCAATTTCTATGTTTTCTTGTTGTAGAAATAAAATTATTTGATCTTTTGTACTCTTTAATTCCTTGGATTGGCTCACATATATGTTTAGACTTGCACTCCTACTTATCTGGTACCAACTCAGCAATATGGTACTCATGCAGCTCAACAATCTGGTACTTGTGCTCTCTCCTTATATGGAACCAGTGCAACATTCTGGTACTCATGTTCCTATTTGTCCAGCACCAATACTCGTAATCCGGTACTTGGGCCCTCGTCTGACAGTCGTGCACCCATTCAGCACATGATCAATGGCCCATGTTTTCGGCCACCACGTTCACCACACTCATGCACCCATCCATCACCAACAACAAGATTGTGTGATTTCAGTACCCGCCCTCCAACACTGTGTGATTACGGTAAAAGTATTCCATTGTGTGATTCCAATACCAAATTTCATTTCCAGAATTGGTGATTCAATGAACGATCTTTGATGAGAACAAGATAATTGTTGAACACATCTTATTGACATAGAAAATTGATAATTTTCTTCCCCCTCATCCACTTCGTGTCATGACGATGAAGCCAAATATGTAATTTAAGCTCAACTATAAAGATTTGGTGTTATCTCATGTAACTTTGATTGTAACGACCATTACTTCTATAATAGAAAGACCTGTAGATGAAAATTAGTTATAATAGAATTGGAGAGAGTCAGAGAGTTAGATAAAGTGATTTAATAGATATAGAACAATAGAGACATAGAAATATGAGATCTACACAGTATTGTGATGTTGTTGGACTTTTAAGTTTGTAATATTCCTTTTTAATTAATCATATTAGTAACGAGTGTTAAGTTTAGTGTGTTAATTCATTTCTTAGTTTTGTGATTTTTCAAGTTTTCCTTGGTAGCTCAGTGAGGGACCATTGAAGCCATCAAGGCATGTTCTTCTTTTAAGTCATTATATAGTTTTAGTATTTTCATTTTTATTTTATGAGTGACAATTTCTTAGTTTATGTGGATGCATATTGTATTTCTTAAGTTATAGATTCAATTATTGATTGTTATCTTTAAGCACAGGAAGGCCAGGATCTGACATCTCACCATTCACCTACATGCCCCAATAGTGAAGACTCTTATCGCAAACTTCATGTACTGATTTTGGTTGCCTTGTTTAACAATTGAATGTAGTGAATTGGTTTGCTTAAAATTAGTAGTTACAGGAAACAGAGTTGAATTCATATTTCCATTTCATCAGCCTATAAATGAACTTGTTACCTGATTAAAATATTAATTTCATAGTATTTTAAGTCTTCTCTTTTAATTGTGTGATGAAATGAAATTAAAATTTGTAGAATTAAGTGTTAGTTTAAATACTCCCCATGTAGACTATATCTAGCAGATATAGAAACTTATCTATTGTTGACACATATAGTGTGTCACCTCTACTGATTACGATTCCCTAGTTGATAATTAATTATTGTGGAAAAATCTATATATATTATTCATATAATTTCCCCAATAGTAAGTCTCCAAGAACCTTGAATGTCCTCCTACAAGAGAAACATGTAATTCCAAAAGGACCTTATGTTTGAGTTTAGAATTCTTACATAAGGATAAGCGATGTTGATACCATAATGAATCATTTTTACACATTATTTTTTCTAATTCATTAGAGTCCTATAGATATTGCATTATCTTGCATATCTTCTCCTCTTATTGTGATTATATCCTTACTTATTCCACCCACTCAGATTGCGGAATGGAAATAGCACAAAGTAAACCATTTGTGTCTTCATCTTTCCTTCAGAATACATCCACCACAATATTTTGTTTTCCCTTTTGTAGAAAATTTCAAAGTCATAAATAAACATATGCATAACCCAATTTTGTTTCTCTTCCGAAGATAGTATTTTCTCCAAGAATTACTTCAAACTATCATGATATGTTTTTACTTTGAAGTGTCTTCCTGTGAGGTATGGATGTCATTTCTTAACTACATGTAGTATGACCAATATATCTTTTTCATAGATAAGTCTAAGCAACTTCTTTACTTTAATTTCACTACTTTAAAAGGGAGTGGGCCTTCCCTTTTGCATCAAAACTACACTATTGTTATGGCATGAGGCATCACACTCCACAATGAATATTTTTGTGAAGTCAAGAATCACCAAGATGGGAGTTGAAAACATATCCTATTTAAGTTTTTCAAAATATTTGGTTGCTTCTTTAGTCCAAGAAAACACTTCCTTCTTCAATAATTTTATTAGAGGTGCAACTATTTGACCATAATTCTTGACGAATTTGTGGTAATATCATATCAATCCTAAGAATCCTCTAAGTTTCTTCAAGGTATTTTTATTGGCTATTCCCTCATAGATTTTATTTTGTTAGTATCCACCTTGACACTATCATGTGATAGAGTATGACCGAAATATTCTAATTATTGAACCCCAAAGGCACACTTGGAAAGCTTTGCATATTGTTTTTTCTCTTCCAATAGTGTTAATACCTTATCAATTTGTTGTACATTCTCTTCGAGATATTTGGTGTAGATTAGTATGTCATGAAAAAATACTAGCATAAATTTTCCAAGGAAGGGTTTGAAAATAGAATTCATCAAGCTTTGAAATGTTGAAGGTGCATTTGTAAGTACAAATGGCATAAACAAAAACTCATAGTGACCTTCATGTGTACTAAATGTTGTTTTGGGAATGTATTCTTGCCTCATTATGATTTTATGGTATTAAGAATGAAGATCCAACTTAGTAACAAAAATTGTTCCATGAAATTCATCTAATAACTATCAATGACGAGAATAGGAAACTTATCATTGATTGTCATTTTTCTGAGTTCTTTGTAATATGGACACATACACCATGAACCATCCTTTTTTATAATCACCACTACTAATGAAGAGAAAGTTATTTGGCTAGGTTAAATGATGTTTGCCTCTAACATTTCTTGAACCATATGCTCAATTTGATTCTCTTGTGCATGTGGATATTTGTAAGGCCTAATGTTAGGTTGTATACTTCCTATCTACAAATGAATTGTATGGTCATGATCTAGGGAAGGTGGAAGACCCTTATGAATTTCTCCGAATACCTTACCATGATTTTTAATAAATTTTTGGAGATCCAATGGAGCAAAGGATATATATGTTTGAACATCTAACAAACACAATTATGCAATTGCACCTTGGTGTCCCATTTTTAGAAATTTTGTCATGCTATTAGAGCTTATCACTTTATTGGGTTTTCCTTGGGTACCCCTAAGCTCAATTTTCTTTCCTTCTAAGAAAAATATTATGAAAATATCTTGAGAGTTAAAGGTCATTGTTGACTACGTGGGGCTTGACCCAGGTTCAGTGTTAGTTAGCCAAACAAATACCTACACTACTGGCCCTTTTGGCATCATCCCGTGGAGCGTGAACAGAAGTCTCACCCAAAGCAGTATGGGGAGAAGCTAGAACCAAGCTTCCGCACCCTGAGATGGTCATGATGTCGGTTTATTCCTTCTATTCTTGCTCTCGCATAGGTTGATAAGTTCTAGGGCTCTGTCAGTCTAGCCCTTTATTCCACCCTTCAGTACCTCCATGAAGGGGTACGATTGGCCTTCGCGTAGCCCTAACCTATGGTTCAGGTACTTTCACACTGCTAGGGCAACGTATCATGTAGATTCCCAAACTAGCTTAAGTGTCTTACTTATCTTATTAAACAATCATAGTTAGCATTGCGTAAATAGATATCCTTACTTGCGTTCAATTAACCAATGTAATTACATACATTTGCGCACCACATAAGCATTCTAAATGAAATTCATACACAATAGGACAAGATGCATTAACAGGAAACAAAGACACGGAATTTGTAAAATACTTCTCTTTATTGATATCTTCAGATGATTATATACTCTATCCGCCCTACGCACATAGCTATAGGGGTCCACGCACTCAGATGTGGACTTCTACCATAGGCCTCTACGCACTCAACTGCAAAGCCTCTACCTACACTAAGACCCGAAACTTAGACTTCTCTCCTTATCGCTCAAGACTTCTTACTTTTCTCCTACAACTTATTACTTCTTAGAGCTTACTTACTTAGCTCTTTTATACAATCCCATGGTCTGCGAACCATGGGTTTATCTTTAAATCCAACTTTACACTTTACAAAATAAGGGCAGACAACCCTTTATGACTCATGACACCTTCGCGCTCCACAACCACAAAATGCAGATACTTTACACTTTATTACAAAACTTGACCCAAAACGTGGGCTTTTAGCGCCAAAAATGTCCTTGGGGGATCCCGTTCCCAAAAGGCCCCCAACACAAACATCGTGACTCGCCCTCAAGTCACTCTTCAGGCATGAAGATCTTAGCGCGAAGACCTCCCAGTTCAACTTGTATGACCACAACCTTGGCAATGCACTGTGCAGCTGCCTGCTTTGCATCTTCAACCATTTGCTGGGTCACTGCTCCTGAACTGTCGGCGTGAAGCTTTTACTAAGTTTCTTGCAGATTCGCAAGCTTTCCTTCGATAGAGGTTGTGACCATGTAAGCCTCATCCAGCCAAGGCTTCAATCGTGCCTTCAGCACTGCTTCCTTGTGTAGCACTGCATCCACCTATTCTTTCAGGTGCTTGGCTTCCTGTAGCTTCACCAATATCTGTGTGAGAGTGACGGTTTTCACTATGCCTTTGACCTCATCATAGCATTATTGCAGTTTGCGCACTTTTGTCTCCAATCGTCGTACATTAGGTTCCTCCTGCAAGCTCATCAGGACCTCGAATGACTACTAAAAAGGTTGTGTGCATTCTGCTACTGCACTGTCAACTGCCACTATTGCCTCTATGACAGCAGTTGAACGCTACTCCTTTACTTCTAGTGGGGTTGAAGGTTGTTCCTTCAACTACAATTCAGTGATTTGCAGGTTCAACTCCAACTGAACCCTTGCCATTTCTGTCCAAGCGTTGCGCACCCCTGTAACCGGCTTGCGAACACGCACCTCTACTAGTTCTTTCTCAGGAATGGCCAACTCGAATGGCCAACTCTGGGGCCATTCAAAATGCCTCCTCCACGACCTGAAGTATATGCTTGTTTTGGTTGGTCACCTTGGTCAAGGCGGTGATGGTAGATTCTCACTATAGTGTCATCTGCTCATTGTTAAAGTGCTGCTCACTGATCACCTATAGGGCGCGGTGCTCATGGGCCCTCAACTCTGTTATTACTCCATCCTGCAATAGGTGGAGTGCCTCGCTAGGGAGCGCTTCCATATTCAACCCTACTCCCTTGAGGGCACTGACAATGGGCCTATCATCTTCATTCTCTATGGTCAATGCTCCATTAGGCATCACTATCACGCTGGAGGCCTTTGCGCGCAGCATCGAAGCAGCTTCTGAAGTGCCAATAGCAAGGCTGGTGGACACCGTGCTAGCCTGTGATGTGTGGGTCTATAGCTCCTACAGAACTATTTAGATAATCCCTAATACTAGTTACTATTGTTGCTCAAACTATTGTAGGGCCTCCGCGGTGACATCCTGCACCGTGTCACTGATGTCATGCAAATCGCCCTCTGTGAGGGTGATTGGGTCCAGCGATGTCTTGGTGGCCTTGTATCTCTTACTAAACCCTCCTTTCTCTTGCTCCCTTGGACACTTGATGTGGGCGAACATTGCCTGTGGGTCCACATCGTGCTGCTCTATCTGCTCGTCTGTCTCTTCCTCTATCTCAAGTGAAGGTGACCTTGTGCCTTTGTCAGAGCCCCGCTCTATTCCACCTGTTTGCTTCTCCATTTACTGAGTGGCATCACACTCCACCTGGGCCTTTTCAGTGGCCTCCTTCTTTCTCTTTTTGGCCAGTTGCGTCATCTTGAGCTTGGCCTCCTCCTTATTGCATTATGTGGTGGACTTGCTCCCTCCCATCGCCAAGTCTGTTGTAGTGCGCCATTCTACCAGCCAACGATCAAGTATTGTGTCAATGGCATCATCCATTGCTAGGTAAGGCAAGTCATACCATGTCTGTGCAAGGTCTTTCTACGCCCTGATGGACACATGGTGAAAATCTACTTAAAACTCTACGTAGCCCTGCAGATTGGCAAACACGTAGGTGACAATTGTAGTTTGCAATTTATGGCCATGCAAATGTTCATCTCCATCAAGATCCATAAGATCTTGTTGTCCTTGATGCACTACGCATCCTTGGTCACCCACATCAAAGCGTACTTTGCTGCTTCTGGTAGGTCTGGTGCGACCGAAGGGAATTACTGTCCTCTGGTAGCTCCCATGCTACCAACACAATCAACAGCAAGAACCACATGTAGTGGAACGTCTTACTGAGCTCCTGTGCTTCATGTTTGTTTGCAAGGAACTCACTATGGAGATAGAATGCCCAATTGAACTGAACTCCTTCGGTGCATTAGGCTGCTAGCATGATGATAGGCATCGGCACCTCATCAGCCCGACACTTCCTCGTCACCTTCCCTAATAAAATCTACGTAGCCACCTTTATAGTAGGGTCACAGATGTTGGATATGGCATATCCACGTGGCTTCTTTACCAGCTTAAACTTTTCTTTCATGGCCTCTACGAGGTCCTACTCACCACATTTTCCACCAAATATCATGGCCAGATTCTAGGCAACCACGTGATCCTATGGATCAATCTCTCAGTGATGAGTATTGGTTCCCCCAGCCACAGACACCCATCATGCACCAAGCATACCAGCTGCTTGATGACCAAGACTATAATCGGGGTGCGGTTGTAGTGTGAAACCCATAGCAAGTTGAGCATACCAACATTGTCTACTCCTCTGAGCCACCTCCGCGACTCCAATGCAGTCATTCTGATGGTTGTATCGATAATGTGGTGCATTAGTTGCTCGGTCGCCAAGTGCGGGAACTTCTCATGGTCAACCAAGTCCCAGTCTTCGAGTTCTAACAAAGGAACCTGCGCCAAGCACAGTCCTTCAAAAACAATCTCATCTGGCAACAGAGGGGTTTGCAAGGGGACCTTTCTCTCATCGATATCTTTTGGTACCTTGGCCTTGCCCTTGTGCAGAGGGACATACTCAAGCAACCGAGTGATAGGGTCAGCACCCTGGGCTTCAAATTCCTCCACGTCTATTCCCACATCCTCATCATCCATCAGGATGTCTTCGATTTCTTCCTCCTCCGGCTCTAGATTGATGGATTTTCCCTTCTCCTATGTGGTGGGCCTGTCCTTCGGTGGGTTTCTTCTTGGCGACGCGCACACTGGTATTGCATGTTGCTTGCCCTTCTTATCCTTTGTGCTCTACTTGATTGGGGTGGGCTTTGATCTTGGTGTCCTTGGTGATTAAGGGACTTCCGCTGATACTTCGGAAACCTCTAGAGCAACTTCTTCTGCCTCCATGAAAGTTTCTGGCACCGACTCCTCTGCTATTTCTTCGATATCTATAGCTTCTACAGGTGCCGACATAATGCTTTCCAACAGTGCTCGCGACGTCTCTGGTAAGTTCGCAAATGTTGGACTCGCTATCAAAGCCTCGAAGAATTCTCAGTTCATGTGCACCTGAGAGCTCAACAACTCAATGCTCAAAATGCCAAGTGTTTTTCACTGGGCAGCCACCTGTAATTTATAGGGCATTTTTAATTCAAATCTGACCATTCCCCCCACATTTGATTCATTAATGCCAGATTGGTGGCATATTTTCAAGGATATGACCCATAAATTTCGTCTTAAATGTCGACCGCCTACTCCATTTAGCCGCATTTCTACCATCAAATCATGAACAATGACTTTAACAACTACTTTCTAACCAACCTGTGCGATTTCTTCCTGGGTAGCGCAGCTCCCTTCGCGTTGCCGCAAACCTTGTGACACTTCCTTGCTTCACACAATCCTCCAATCACACAACTGTCCAAATCAGGTAGTGTAGTTTATAGTCTCGTGCCTCCTTTTAGCTGCCTGGAGCACTAAGACTATGCTACCTTCATATAGTCACATGGTCAGACCACCAGTGTATAGCTTTAATCGACTACCATTCACCTTTCCTAGGAAGGGATCTCCATTCAATTTAAACAACTGAACCGCTCCTCCGTCGGTAATATCCTTAATGACATAGGGCCCTAACCAATGCATTCTAAATTTCCCTGGAAATTTATATAACTTGCTGTCATATAACAAAACCAGGTCATTTACCTTAAAGGTGTGTAGCTTAGTGTGTCAATCATGCCATGCTTTTTCGCACTGCTTCTAGACATGTTGGTGAAATCTAGCTAGAAATCTTTCTTCCTCAAGCTCAGCCAGCTGTACGAGCCTCTCTTCCAGGGCTCCACGATCTGTCATACCTGTGAGTGCCGCTATGCGCAGACTAGGCACAATGTATTCCATGGGCATCACCGCTTCAACACCATATACAAGCCTAAAGGCATTTGTCTAGTCAACTTCTTGCATGTCGTCCGATAGGGCCATAGTACTACGGGTATGCGCAGGTCCCAATCACTTCACTGAGCATTGAAAAACTTGGTCAATGCGTTCTCCAACACTTTATCAAATGCTTCCACTGTCTCATTAGCCTGCAAGTGATAAGGCATGCTTTTCTAGTGATATACCTGAAATTCCTCCGTCAGCGTGCTGATCGTATCATTCAGAAAGTGCATACCGCGATCACTCATCAAAATCTTTAGAAACCCAAATTGCGTCAGTACATACTCAAAGAGGAACTTTGCAGCAGTCACACCTATGCAATTCTTCACAAGCTATTCCTCTGCCCATCGAGTCAAATACTCCGTCGCGGTGATAATGTACCTTGCTCCCATCTTCTTCCCTTGGGGCTGAATGGGCCCCACAAAATCTATCGACCATTTTTCAAAGGGTTTTAATGTCATCAGTGGATTCAGAGGTAGCTCATCCCTCTGTGATGGCCTACCAGTCCTTTGACATACATCACCCACTTTGTAGTACGCTTTTGAATCCTGATGGAGGGTTGGCCACCACAACCCTGCACGTAGAATCTTCTTCGCAATCACTCTCCCTGCATAATGTCCTCAGATGGTGGCCCTAAGAGCATCCTTGAGAATACTGCTCCTTTCAAAATCTGGTACATATTGTCACAATATCTCATCATACCCCACTTTGTACAGATGCCCGACAATGACATAAAAATCTGTCGTGCGCACCACTAACTCCTTCTTCTGTTGGATAGTGTATCCTTCCGAGGCAGTTCCTGTTGTTAGGAAGTGTATGATATCTTCAAAATGACCATCTATGACGCACACTGCAAATAGTTTTGCGTCAGGAAATCCCTCCTCCAAATTAGTGGGCTCCTCCCTTGTTTTGATGTGCGACAGATGGTTTGGTCCAACATTCAGTCATCCAGGATTCATAGTAACTTCAAAATCATACTCCTGGAACAATAGCAACCACCTACAGATCCTCCCCCCCAACACAGGCTTATTGACCAGGTATTGCAACGTGAAATGATCCGTATACATCTTAAAATGGCCACCCAGCAAATAGTGTCTAAACTTCTAGAGCACATATACCATGGCTAACCCTTCACGCTCAGTGGTGGAATAGTTCTTCTCCACGTTGGATAACCTTCTACTTACGAACACTATAGTATGGTCCAAGTATTCTTCGCCAGTATTTGTCAGTACTTCTCCCAATGCTATACATGACGCATCAACATGTACATGAAAATCCTTCTTCCAATCCAGGAAGACTAAAATCGGTGTGGTGACCATCTTTTCCTTCAATACATCCAAGCTTTTCTTACAGTCCTCATTCTAGCAAAATGTGACATCCTTTTTCACCAACTTCTCCATAGGCACAGTGATTTGGGCATAGCCCTTGATAAACTTTTTGTAATATCCAGTATTCCCTAGGGTAGTACGCAGCTGTTTCACACTCCTCGGTGCTTCTAAGTTAAGTATCACCGTGATCTTCGTAGGATCTACCATCAGTCCCTGTCTACAAACCACATGACCCAGTAGTGTCCCAAAAGGAACATAAAATAGGCATTTCTTCAAATTGAGCGTGATCTGGTATCTTCAATAAGTATCTAACATCAGGTGCAAACTTGCCACATGGCGTTTCACCAGCCCAAACACAGTCTATCATCAAAGTACACTTCCAGGAACTTATGAATAAATTCCTTGAACACAGTAACAACTACGCGTGAAAAAATCGTAGGCACATTCTTCAATCCGAAAGGCATTACAGTATACTGAAAACATCCCCACTCAGTTGTGAAGATCATCTTGCTCCTATCCTCTGGCGTGATTTTTATCTGATGGTACTTAGAGAACCCATCAATGAAGGAATATGCTTCCTAGCCATCGACATTTTCCAACACTTCATCAATGAATAGAGTCGGGAAAGGATCATGTACACAGTCATCATTCAACTCCCTGAGATTTATGCATATCCTTATTTTATCCTTCTGCTTATTTTCCTGTACCACCATTGGGCTTACCCAATCAAATTATTCTACGGGCTCAATGATTCCTGTCGTGAGCATCTTGTCTAGCTCTAAGCAGACCTTTTCCTTATACTTCAAATTGAGATGGTAAGGTCTTTTCTTGACTGTCTTCGCATCGAGATTTAATGTGATCTTCATAATGCCCAAGTCTCCTATTATCCCTTTTAGATCCGTAAACTTGGTAGGGAACAAATCCTGGTATTCGCGGACAAATTTAGCGACTTTTCCCACTATCACGTCATCCCAGTAATCTCCAATCTTCGTGAATTTGGGCTTCGCCTCTGTACCAATATTCACCTGTTTCATTTTCAGTGGCACGATTATATCAGGATTCTCAATCTGCGGTCCTTCAACCTCGCGATGAAATTTCGTTTAAGGGATGTTAATCTTTCATAGATCCTCATCTTCTTCTTCCGCAGTGATGTTATAGCATTCGAGTGCGTGGTTCAACTAAGTAGTCCAATCGGGTTGGATCAGGTCCAAAGGATCCTGCAATATCCTAAATATCGCTGCTTTCACTTCTTGTAATGCCTCGTTAATACAGTCAAACCCATCCTCAAAGTTGAATGTCATTATGAATCCTTCGCGCAGAATATCCCATTCATCTGTACCATGGCGGAGCTCTATTTCCAAGTACCAGTTCATCGGGATGACATCTAGAGTGTGACAGAACAAGTGCACCCATTCAGGTTGGAGCTTCACTCCATAAGCCTGAGCCCACTTGGCCAAGTGTGTGTGTGGATCATCCTTCCCATCATACTTATTTGTCATTCGTACCTTTGGCTTCCCAAAGCGTGTTCTTATCATCTTTATACACTCGCGCCAATCATCAAATCTACCCTTGTGCATACCCCACCACCTTGCAGGTGTAGCACACAGTGCCCAGTCCAAAGTCTGGAAGTGCTACTTCTCTGCTACCTCCCTTTCGAATGCATCCAAAAATATATCTACATCATTCAAGCCATCATAAGTGGGTAGATTGCTTACCTCTGAAGACACACAGCATAGCGATCAGGTCATCATATTACAACTTAGCATAGTTACTTCATGTAACCGATTCTTCCAGCGCTCTAATTCTTCATCAGAGTCCGAGGTTTAGGAACTCTCGCAATCCCATGTAATTCATCCATCTACTGGTGGATTCACCTAATCTTGGTCTCACACTCTTATCTTATATATGCAGTCCAAATCATCATCACTCTCATAATCTCAGACTGGTTTAGTATAGCACGATCCTTCAACAAGATCTAGGGGTACTATTATGTGGAGCGATTTCTTCTTAAATATCATCTTTCGCTTCTTTAGGTTGATTAACCCGTTCGTATCAGTAGCCCAATCAATGCTAAGGAGCGCAAGGCAGGGGTTGTTGTCATCTAAAATTTCTATTACTTCAAAGTCAGCCAACACACTCACGCCTTCAATATCTATAGTCACCCCTTGCAGCCGCCCCATGGTGATGATCTTCTGTTGATTTTCCATCCTTAACTGAATCAGAGACCACTGCAGCACAGATCTTCCCATCCATTCCCAAGTCTACTTCGGTAGGATGTCTGCGTCTGATCCCAGATCCAAAATAACCTGATCCATTTCATATTCTCCTATTTGTGCGGTTAGCCTCATTTCTTGTCCTGTCCTTATTTTATTCTTACCAATCTTTCGTACCATGCACAATTCACTTGGAGTGTTTCCGACGCATCTATTTATAAGCTCATGTAATCCCTTCACGGCCTTGCTATCACACAACAACTTCATGAAAGTTTCTAGGAAGGTTGTAAGCATAGAAGGGTCCATCTCCTAATCAGGATTATCCTTGCTCCCTGAGGTGGAGGCCTCAGTGAAGCTATTTTTTTCTTCCATGAACATTTCGCGTGCATGCTCCAAATCAAATTCAGCCTCCTTCACTGGAGATTTGCGAACCCATGCACTGTCTTCAAGTTGTTTCCCCTTATCATCCCCTATTACATCTCCACTTCGGAGCATTATATTAACATTTAGGTCCACTTCGCGAGGCTTGGACCTCATCATCTGCAAGTTCTGAGTCGGCTGAGGTGGTAGTGCCCCTTTGTCACGTATCCTTGATATTAGTGTAGGACAGTCCTCCATTTCATGATCAAACAGGGTGCAATATTTGCATGATGGACACGTTGGGTTAGTGCAATCACGGGCATAATGTCCTGGTCCTCCACAATTGTAGCAGATTAGTTGTCCTCGACCTCTGCCAGGTCCTCCTCCACCTTGGCCTCATCTGCACCCCTAAAATCCTGTTTGCATCATCCCCGCACTCTGGTCAGGTGCACGCGTCTCTACCTGAATCCTATAGGCAATGTTCTATCTATCATCAATTCATAACTTCTACAGTTGCACTCATCATGCCTTACCGACCTACAGAAGTTGCAGAACAGTTGTTGTGGTGTTTGTACAAACTTCTACAGCAAATGACAGTTATTTGTCATATGTTTTCTCACTACCTAACACATAGCCCACCACAGCGCAGGCCCCGCGCTTGGTATTGCTTGAGCTTCCAGCCTCAAAGGCATCGGTCCCCCTCCTGCAATATAGTTTGCAAATACCGGGCAATGGTCTTTGTCATGCCCCTGACCCTTGCATTTTAGGCACCATACCTCTTCACGCACCTCCAGCCAAACTGTCTTGTCCTGCTTCAAGCTCTACCTTTCAATGCAAAGATTTTTCAACTGCACATGGATCTGCTGAACCCCCAGATTCGGATCCTGCATCAGTGTTTTGTGTATTCTCATCGCAATATCCAAGGCCTGAGTCGTTATCTTCTGTTGCGACAGCGCAACCCTTAGGTGTGGCAGGAGTGAAGCCACAAACCATTTGCGGTGTTTTCCATCTATTAAGTTCATATTAGCTTCGCAGATTTTACACTTCAATCTCTGCTCTAATTCCCAAGGTGTCTCACCTGGTTTCATTGCGATTTCCCTGAACCCCACAATCAACTATGCCTCAGAGTTAGGCCTACTGAATTCTTTATTCAGAGTGGTCTAGATGTCTGCCACTCCAGCATTTGGGTTATCGTTAGAGTATTTAATGTACCAGGTAGTGCGTGATCCTGCAGTGCACTAACCAGTGTTTTCTTCTTCATGTGATCATCTGTAACGCCCTGAGCTTCCCAAACGGTTTTCACAACAAACCAAAACTAGTCCAGGTCCTCATTTCCCAAGCCTTTGAACAAAGGCAGATTCACTGAATTCGCCATACTGAACTGCGGTGGAGGTGGTGGTGGTATGGGTGAAGTCGTAGGTGATGGTGGTGAAGTTGGAGGTGGTGTGGGTGGAGGTGGCAGTCATGGGAATCCTTGTCTTATTAACTGAATAGCACTTCATGGAGAAGCCTACGCTACTCCCTCTTCATCACCCAATGGAGGTGAAATCAATGGACTATATTCAGGACCCTTTCTTCCTTCTTTCCTGTAAGTCTGTCTGCTTCGTGTAGATGCAAATAGCAAGGTAGATGCATAACCCATTTTTCGCACAATAACATCTTAATCCAGGTATTCAAAGACTTCAAGTACTTACCTTTCAGACCTTTGAAAAAGTGTCGCTCCGCCTCGCTGTCGCTGACTAAGGTATCGACCGCGAATTCAGTCACAAATGCTCCTATGATGCGATCGAGCCAATTATTGATAGTGCGGGTGATCTTATCCTCAGAGGCTTCTAACCTCTGTACTAACCCTGGGGTCTAGACAATAGGACCGTCAAGTCTCCACCTTCCTTGGCTATCCGCTAGCTTCGCGATCCACTCGTATAGCTCAACTGAAAAGGAAAAGAAACAGATCTCATGGATCTCTATGTATCGGTACCTGTCTAGCCACTGTTCCTTTGTCAGTCATGGATTTCTATTCTCCTGCATTACGAATTTGTGGATCTTCATATCCAACCAGTCTCCGATCTCTTTCTTAGTTGGATTCTAATGATACGACATCACACATCTCTTATGCAGATTTTGGTCGCGGCAACGGAACCATTTGTTGGTGGCGTGGGGCCTGACCTAGGTTCAACATTAGTTATACAAACAAATCCCTATACTACTGGCCCTTTCACCATCAGCCCGCAGAGTGCGGATCGAAGTCTCACCCAAAGCAGTATGGGGGGTTGCTACAACCAAGTTTTCGCACCCTGAGATGGTCGTGATGTCGGTTTATTCCTTCTATTCCTGCTCTTGTGTAAGTTGTTAAGTTCTAGGGATCTGTCAATCTAGCCCTTTATTTTGCCCTTCAGTACCTCTGTGAAGGGGTATGATTGGCCTTTATGTAGCCCTAACCTGCGGTTCAAGTACTTCTGCACTGCTAGGGAAGCGTATCGTGCAGATTCCCAAACTAGCTTAAGTGTCTTACTTATCTTATTAAACAATCACAGTTAGCGCCGTGTAAATAGATATCCTTACTTGCGTTCAATTAACCAATGTAATTACATACATTCACGCACCACATAAGCATTATAAATGAAATTCATACACAATAGGACAAGATGCATTAACAGGAAACAAAGACACAGAATTTGTAGAATACTTCTCTTTATTGATATCTTCATATGATTATAGACTCTATCTACCCTGTGCACACAACTACAGGGGTCCGTGCACTCAGCTGCGGACTTCTACCCTAGGCCTCTGTGCACTCAGCTGCAGAGCCTCTACCTACACTAAGACTCGAAACTTAGACTTCTCTCCTTATCACTCAAGACTTCTTACTTTTCTCCTACAACTTATTAATTCTTAGAGATTACTTAGCTCTTTTATACAATCCCATGGTCCACAGACCATGGGTAGATCTTTACATCCGAATTTATACTTTACAAAATAAGGACGGACAACCCTTTATGACTCATGACACCTTCGTGCTCCGCGACCACAAAATGCGGAGACTTTACACTTTATTACAAAACTTGACCCAAAACATGGGCTTTTAGCCGCAAAACTATCCTTGGGGGATCCCGTTCCCAACAGCCATTATTCCCAATGATTGTAGCCATTAGACCCTTAATATAGCATCAACACCACTCATTTGGAATTATCTTTTAAGATTTTCTTCAGAATTTGAGAAATCCACCTTTTTCAACATATTATCATCCATTTCATTAACTCTCTTCTCTAATTGAGATAACCTAAATTCTAAGTCTTCAATTTATTCATGAGTCAAGGATAAGCCTTCAGTAAATTTCTTTGATGTAGTAGAATTGTTTGGAGGCATGTTGGAAAATAATAATAGAACTCCTCTTTATTACAACTTTTGATCACAAAAAAATAGATCTTCTAATAAAAAATTAGGTCATTATCATGTTATGTACCTTAATTAGCAGAATATTAGAATGGTCGTTATTTTATTGTTACACCTTTGAGATTGGAGCCCTTATAGATTTTAAAAATTAATTTTGTAATAATTTGATATTTCTCGTCTATAATTCCACAAGTTTGAACTGAATTTGATGTGTCGAGTTAAATTTATGGTAACTTTCCCACAACTTGTTGATTTTATGGCTCTTCCAACAAGCAAAATTGTATAGCGAGCCACATGTCAAATTCTTCAAATACAATTTTGAAACTTGTACCTAGTGTCAAATTCTTCAAATACAATTTTGAAACTTGTACCTAATGTACTTCTGTATGTCTCTTGAAATCCTTGAATATTTCATAGTCTGAAAATTCCCAGACAGGGAATTATAGAAAAAATACCAATCTAACTTGTTTAAAATTTATGTCATGACTATTCACAAACCCTAACTTCCATAGGGTATAACTATGAAAGTATAGTGAACCAGATTATCAAACTTGAACTTGTTTGAGATTGATTTATGGAGAATACATAAACCTTAATTATTTGGCACATATATATGAAAATATAGAGAACCAAGATTTATAACTTGAAACAAATGTTCACCATGATTTCACCTCAACATGGTTTGAGTTTCATGGTTTGAATCCTGACAAAAAAAAAATTATAGTGAAAATGTCGAATTCACCTATTTGAGATAGATTTTAGGAGAATTTAGAAACCCTATCTTCCATGGAACTGTAACGCTCCCTCCCACCCCCTTTCTAACCCAACCTCCATGGTCTCACTATGGGAATGGGGTTACAAAAATCCTTCTTCACCAAAGTTTTTGGAATTAACTTTAGACAACACAATCACATTCAACTCATCAAGAGCTTTCCAACGCTATAAATTTATGACCTTTTAAATATTGACAAATTCAATCTAGCCACATAATCAAGATGTTATCATGTAGAAACCATGGGTGGCCCACATGGCCCTGCCATGTCACCCACGTGGCGTATATGTAACATTATTAATTTAATCGTGGCACTTGCCACTTCATATTAACACACAAGTACCACAGAACCTAAAGCCTTCATGAAATATGAAGAGTTCCTTTACATCCGACCATAGGGGATATCTAAGTGTTTGTGAAATGTGAAAAATTGAAAACCTTCCACACCCTTGGATCCTAGGATATATCTGGATCACCACAATTCCATAATCATATCTGGATCTGGCCCACATCAAGGGCTTCATGCATTCATGCCTTGTCCTCACCCCCAGATGTCTTGGATTCTGGAATACATGTGCCACTTCATGAGGTGATTCAACCTCATACTAAACATTCACCAAATGGACCCCAATACATATTCCATACGAAATATGGCTTGTAAGTGAATCTAGCTCCAAGCCTTTGAGCACCCAAATGGGCCCCACCATGGATATAACCCTTTCACTTTGTTTCCTTGCAAGTTATCCAAGTCATTTCAAATCTGGCTCTTTCACAAAAATGCATGAGTGCAAACCAACAAGATACTCAGACTCCTAGATACATCCTCCAACCTTAAAGAAAATTATTACTGGATGCAAAATTACATGAGAGACTCATCCATTCCTAGATACAAGGTTGATTTCTACATTTCTCAGACTTAGAAATTCTAAGTGATTTCGGGGACTTTTCCAGGAATTCCTAGAAGTGTAGTGTTTCTCAGAACATTGATAATCACAAGAATGAAACCCTCATTCCAATGCTAACATTCCAATTATATATTTATGGTCATAATGCATCAATGAAGCTATCAGTGTGCCCACTAATAGGCACTAAACAAGCCAAGCCATGGCTACATTTCTCTGCAACTCAAATACAATAGAAGCAACATTTCCTACCCAAAATGGGTACATTGCATTACTATCAAAACCATTGATAAATTATACATTGAACCATAAATACAATCAATAGTATTAATCATACCATTGTCTATGGCCATACTGAACAATGAAATCCACACATTATAACACTTAACTGAACACATCAAGCATTCAATCAAGACCATGAAGATATCTCTACTACTCAAGAATGTATCAGTGAACATATGCTCTATAAGCCCTTCAAACTATGAGAAAAATCATATCAATATTTCTTTATATACAACTAGGAATATCACATTCCTCCATTTACAGTGTTGATATATTCATTTTCATAACACATAGAAATATCATTCACCATTCATAGTGCATTATGTATACATGTGAGTATACTTATCTAATTAACTTAATTGACTAGAAACTAAGGGATGGACTTCAACTCGTCACCCAACCATAGGCTTGCTACACGGCAATATTTATTACAGTTGACTACCCCCGAGATAGATTCAGAAACTGAGGAGTTAAATTCTCTAGGGAATTCACACCAGTACAAGTCAACCAAATCATACAGGAGTATAGAGCACACAACGCCTCCACCTATCAACTAGGAGTTCAAAACACATTATGTCTCCACCTACTAAACACATCATGGATCTAAAGCTCATAGGGTTCCATCTACAAAATCTTGCAGGGATCTCGAACACATAGTATCTCGACTAATTAAAGACTAAATGGATCCAGAGCCCACGACGTCTCCACCCAATTCATGATTTAGGAGTCTAGAGCCCAGAGTGTCTTCATTTTTTGTACCATAGGAATCCAAAGCATACCATGTCTCCACCTGTTAGGATTCCATGGGAATCCAGAGTCCACGCTCAAGGTCTCCACTTGTTAAACACCACAAGAAGTTCCAAAGTGCACAAAAAATTCCACCTGCTAAGCAGAAATCCAGAGTCCACCATGACTCCACCTTCTCAACACATCATTTATCTCTTTATACCATGCTACTTAGCATGCTCCCATGTGTGTACATACATTGAGCTTCTTTCAATTTTCTCCAACGAGTCCTCTCACACTGATACTGTTCTATCTTTATGCACTTCCAAGTTTGTCAACTATATTTATCTTTCACACACCACCACTATCTATATGCCTTCACATATTGTCGATTGTCGAATGATGATGTCGTCTCTCACATACTCCTTGCCTTTTCCTCTCATCTGGTTCTTACCTGTTGACTTCCACAACACGTACCCTAGGGATAGGGACTACATCCGATTTTTTTTCTTTACTGCAGGTCACCCATACATTTCTTCAATTCTTGCATCAACAATGCCATAAATTCATTAGAGAGATATGTGATAAAACAAATATAGTGGCTTGGGTTTGCAAGAAACTCCTCCTTCTCAGACCTATGAATCCATGTCCACTCCTCTAGTCAGTCAATGTTTACATTTCCACATTATTTACATGAATTACAATTCATAGTGACATTTACAAGAGGGGTAGTAAATGTTAGGTAAACTTGACTCGAGGATAGAGCGAAATTTGATCAGGTTACAATAGTGGTTTTTGTCCCATGGTTTTTTTGTTTCCCAAGGTAATTTTCCTATGGAATTAAAGTAATAGAGCCTTTAAAAGGTTGGGAGTACTTCATTGTAATGCAGCCAGGGAGGTGGGCGATGAAGGCTCACTTGGTCAACTTGGACAAGGTTTCAACTGAGAGCTAATGGAATTTCGTTAGGCAAGGTTTTTCCCCAGAGTTGGGGTTTTCCTAGGATAAAATTTGTGCATTGTGTTTATGTGGTTTTTTATTGGTTTAGTTATTCTAGTGGAAAATATTTTTCTTCTTTGGTTAAAATCCACATTTGGTATCAGAGCAGTTATGGCATCAAGGGGATGCCTTTGTGGCTAAGGGGTTCTTTTGGGCCTGTGGTAGACCTTGTTATAGTGGGAGATCTGTGGAATTGATTCTTGTGGTGAAAGGCTATGGCAAGCAATGGAGAGATAGAGATCGAGAAATTTAACAAATTGAGTCTTGAGTTATGGAAACTCAAGATGGATGATATGTTGGTGGATAAATACCAATGGATTATGGTGGATCTAGGTACTGAACCAATGGAAATGTTGATAGAATATTGTAACAAGTTGGATCAAAAAGAAAGAGATAATCTGTAGTGGCACTTTCAACTACAAAGTTTGAATACATGGAAACCACTCATGCAAGAAAGGAAGTAGTTTGGTTGCAAAGACTGTGTTCAGGTATAGGGTTGGTACAAGAAGATATAAGGAAATATTATGGTAGCTAGAGTGCAATTTGATTGGAAAATAGCCTTGCTTATCATTTGAAGACAAAGGATATTGTTGTTCAATACTTTGTGAGGGATATGGTTGAAGACAAAATGGTGTTGCTGGTAAAGGTGGACAATTTGAAGAATGTTACATCCATTTATAAAGTCCCTGAGCACTAAGAAATTTTTCTTTGTGTAGAGAAACAATGGGCATTACGACCCTAGACCATTGATTATAGACCCCTATGGCCCCTCGTGTGCAAAGAAAACAAGAAGTGTGAGAATGTTAGGTATGTGTTGTATTCTTTGCACGACTGGCCCCAGGCGTTATTACGTTGTGTTGAGCATGGGGGGGGGGGGGGTTTGTAAGGGGGGTTTGTAGTGGGTGGTAGCCCCTCGGCATGGCATTTGAAGAAACACCCTAAAAAGAAGAAGAAAAAAATCATGTTGACCTAAGGATGGGAGGTGGGCTCAAGGATGGTGGGAAAACCTACCCATGGTTTTTTGCACATGGTTTTCAGCATGATGGTTTTTCCCATGGTATTTTGTAGATCTAGTCAAGAGACCTACAATTATGTTCTAATCTAGGGTTAATGGATTGGGGTTTATGAATGTTTCAGCACGTATATAATGTATTGTACATCGAAAGGAATATAAGGAAAAATCAATTTGGTTTTCCCAGTTTTGTGTTCAAGGAGAAAAATCTATGTGCATATTTTATGTTCTCTCCATTATATATTTTCTATTTTTTTAGGAATATTTTTGTAGGTAATTTATGTACGGTTAAAACATTCATTTTGTATCACAGTTGTTTACTTCTCCACTTTTCCTTCAACATTTGTCTTGTTCTTAAACATCGATTTGTTGCCAACGAGTTTTCTTCCATCAGACAATTCCACTAAATCCTATGCCTCATTCTTGTCTAGGGATGTCATTTCTTCTACCATGGCCTTCTTATAGAGTTTTCCATCCATTGAATCCATTGCTTCCCTAATAGTTTTGGGATCATCGTTAGTTACAAATAAAGAAAAACTTGAAAAGAAATCAGAAAATATACAATAAAAAAGGTTGTCACATGAATATGTCTCTATAAATATATCAAACCAAGATCTAAAAAATGAAAGAGAGATTTCCTATGATGTCTTCTCAATCTTCTACAAATTTCATCGAGTGAAACCTCCAAAAAAACAAATTATAGTAAAAATTCCACGATGACTTATTTGAAGCAACAAAACCCTAGGATCATGAGCTCTGATACCAAATGTTATGGTCCTTGCACCTTAAAATGATAAGAAACCAATAATTACAATCCTCTTCAAGGGGGGGGAATCTCCTTTTACAAAGAATACAATGTACAAGATAATATTTAATGATCCTAAGACTAGGTCTCCTTAGTCTATAAATAAGAGACAAAGGGTACAATTATAATAAAGAAGGGACCATGAGGGGATCTAGCCTACATAACAATATAATACTAGAAATTTAATCACTCAATATTTAGGGCTTAATAATGGGTTTTTGGGTTCAAATGGGGCTTAAAAAACATATTTTGTTAGATTATGGTGTATGGTAAGATCCCCACAATAGATAGTTTGCATAAAAGTGGGATTTAGGACCCTTCTAGGTACACTCTTTGCCAAATAGGTAAATAAATTGTTCTCGTTTGTTTTCTAAATATTGATATACAAAGGAAGTTTGGAATTTTGTATTTTTTATATTTAATCATCATGTGAAAAGGCCCTACTCATAAAGAGAGATTTTCAAATTTTGGACCAAGGCCTATAAAGGATCCTTTCAAAAAAAAAGATCCTAGAAAAGAATATAGAATTCACTTCCCAAATATATCTATTGTGAGGTTTGGCTTTCTTGAAACAATGTAGTTTTAAATCAAAAAATGGGCAATCCATCATTGGTAGCAATCAAGGCCAAAGGACCCCTAGTATAATATATCAATCTCATACTCAAATTGAATATGCAAATATTGGAGAGGAATGATTAGGCCTAGCTTAATCAATTTTGGATACAAAAAAAAAGACCCAAGCTTCACCCATAAGATTCCTAAACATTGAATCATATATTTTTAAAGGCACAAAATTGTCTTAAATCAAAACCAAACCAAAACTAATTCTTCCTATTTTTCATGGTGCTTATAAAAGGAATCCATGGGTGGTACATGTGGTGGGATTATCTACCATATTGGATGAAGAAAAATAGACACTACATGTGGGTCTTGGTAAAGTTACAAACAACTAGGTGAAGGCATATGCTCTATTGTGTGGCATTCTATTATCTAAAGAAGAAAATATCAAGGATTTAAGATGAATGGGGGCTCTATGATGATATTAAAATAAATTTTAGGGAAAACAAAATTTATGGATATCAAAATAAATAAATAAAAATCGTGATCATATTCTCTAAAATATCATTCTTCCATGTGAAAAGAGACTTGAATCTCACAGTGGATTAGTTGGTTAACTAGGACTTATAACTTAGCATAGGGATTTTTATGATAAATGGTGGGTAGCATAGTAGTTTCATCACCTAATATTTAATGTGGACTAGTGCATTAATAAATAAGCATTAATCTCTCACAAGGATCAACAATTAGCACGTCACTCTAGTTGCATCAAAATGGACTTCTGAGGACATCCTTGAGTACCCATAACATAAAAACATTTAACTCCACTCCAAATTATGAAGGAATTGGGTTGAAATCTCATTGGCTATATGGGATAATGGAGAAATTGGCCATAGGAATTAGGTGCTTAGGAAAGATGGATTTGGTAGTGACCAACCTTCTAATAAGTGTTTTCTTTTCTCTCAATATGTTTATTTTTTTTTCACACATTTTTCTAGTAAGTGGAATCCTCTGTAGGAATATGGTATAGGTGGAAGGCCTAGAATTTTGTGATGGTGGGTATAGCTCTTATTATTTGATCTCTCTAATTACTAAGTCCTTTTCTTCATTTAGTCTAGTTCTATCCCTATATCCATTCATTTATTGGTCTATTTGCTTTAGAACTTATGGTGCCGTAACATTGGAGCTTGGGATTTTTACATTAGGTTGTTAGTTTATTCTTGTTGCAGATTAGGGATTTGGGGATTCCTCTGCAGGGAGATTGATTCAGGTGTTGGTCTCAATTCTAGTGATGGTAACTATTTTTCTTTGACTATATATCTTTTTTTGAGTTACAATTACTATCTCCTTTTATATTTGATTCTCCTTTTATGTTTACTCACCCCTAGAATTGATTTTTTCCAGGTTTCACAGTGAAGGAAATATGAGTCCTAGTTTTAAATTTATCTATAAGTTTCAAAGAGTATGTAGAGCACTCAGAGGTTCCTTTCCTATTTGATTAGGCATACACCTTTTATTTGGTTTTTTTATTCCTTATTTTGTTCAGTTAGCAAAGATGTTAGGAATAGATAATAGAGACATTCAGTAATTCAGGAGCATTTTGTGACAATATGAAGAGAACATATATTCCAATAAGATCTTGTTGCTCTTAGTGACAATGAAGGTGCATGACAATGAATATGACTACATCTCTCAACATACTAATATCATGACTATGTTGGCCCATCAATAGCAAAGGATTGACTTTCTTGAAGGTAAATTTAATATGTTGTATAATTTAGCTATATCTATCTATCTATATATATATATATGAAAAGACTCATTGTCCATAGACTCTAACAACAAGGCATTACACAATTATGCTCAATATAAGTTTAAAGAGGATGAATCTGTCATCCATTGAAGGAGTCAATGGACATAAAATATCATAAGCCTCCCCCCTCAAATGTTGGTTAGGAGGAAGCAAAATGTAACCATGTTTTCCATTAAATTTTTATGTTTTTCAAAGTTATTAGGATCCTAGGTTTTTTTGTCAGGTAGGAAACATGCAATATAGCTTGGAATCTATGTTGTATAGTTTGTTGTGAAATTCTCCTTATAGTAGCATAGAACTACCTTTTTTTAAGTATTGGATAATCCTATTTATATGTTATTAGTTGGTGTACAACCCATTTATGATATAAAACAATACATCTATTCTAGTTTTAAAAAGAAATTTTGAAAATCCCATAGTCAACAATAAATCATCTGTATCTTCATCTTATTTGTGTTTATGATGGACATTGTCCATTGAAAAATTCTAAAAATAGATGGTATGGTCCTACAATGTGTCTTCTTGAAACCCTTTGAATGTATTTAAATATAGATACATTTATACATTTATGATGGATATAACACCTTAATGTGTAGATTGAGTTCCTCTCTGAGAAAAAAATAATGCACCAACAATTAAATTCAGTTATATTTACCACTCCTCAATTCACGAATATAGTCTCTTTATATTATAAATAATAGTTTAGGTGTGTATGTGTGTGCACGTGCCACAAATGATTAATTGTAGGCATTATCTATGTGAATGAGTTTGCATGCCAAACATTGTGCACGGTTCTTTCATATAATTGTAAGCATTATCTATATGAATGAGTTTGCATGCCAAACATTGTGCATAAATCTTTCTTGTTGGTAATATTGGAGAATCTATGATCTAATCATGTTAATGTACACAATGTAATCCCATTCTTTCAATTTCAAGAATTCTTCTTTCAAGGCAAGCAATTAGAGCTTAGAGATGTTGTTGCATTCATGAGGTTGAATGCTTGAACAAAGCTCTAAGCTAAATTGATTTTTGCACCTAAACAAAACCCATTGTATGAGTTTTTCGTGTTTGCTTATTAAGCATTTTTTATAACCCTCCTATAGGTTGTTTCCCTTCATGTGAGAATTTCATACAAGGAATGCTTCTTCTTACCTATTTTGGAGTGATTTTGGTAATTTTTGTGACAATAAATGAAATATTTAACATCAAGTTTTTATATGAATGTGAGTTTTGGAATTCCAGTATGTCTAGAGAGTTGTGGATGAAGATATAATAGATCTAAAGGTAGTTTATAACCTAAAATCTCAATATTAAAGTTAATACTCAATGCCATATCCTCCTAATTGAATCAAGTATTCCCCCCATTGAAATCATGGCTATGACTAATTATCTTACGTATAAGAATAAGTTAAACAATGTGGAAGCTAAGAGGTTCCCTAAAAAAAAAATCCAACACTATCCAAAACCCACACCTTCATCTCAAGCATGGATGGCATAAGGATGTCCAATCTTGACTAGACCATTGGGGGATAAAGGAGGAGATCATTTTGCAAAATAAGGATAATATTAAAAATATTATTACTTCCAAATTTAAGGAGAAATTGTGGGGTGATAAAGAGTTAGAGGGAAAAAGGAAACTAAGATATTATAAGGAGGTGATCAACCCCAATATCAAAAATAAAAAATATCCCTCTATCATAACTAATGCTAAGAAGAAAATGAACATTGCTAAAATTTGAACAAATTCTCATGCTCTTCATAGTAAAACTGGGCATTGGTCAATTCTCAAAACACCATGGAATGAAAGAGTTTGTCATCTTTGTGACAATAAAAGGGTTGAAGACAAAAAAAAATCTTTGGTTGTCCATCTTCTACTTACACTCGATCTAATTTTCAAAATATTTGTCACACTACCAACCTTCTTAACCTTTTAAACCAACGAAACTATGGTGATCTTGGAACGCTTCTCTTAATGTTTTTTTAGCATAGAAATAAAATGTGAAAAAAATTCTAGTATTCTCCTACCTTCTTAAAGTTCGATAGACCATATCAATCTTAGTGAAAATTAATCATCATCATTAATAAACTATTTTAATTAGTAAATAATTGCAAATTTATGACTTGGAGCCAAATATTTTGAAATTCTTGTTCTTACCACATCACCATTAAAATTTAATTTAAAGGTTTATTCCTTAAAATAAAATGATTTAAGGTTTGTTATCCTTTAAGTAATCCTAAGTGGTAAGACTAAGAGGGCATTGCCACTAAGGATGCAATAGGACTTAGAGGATGTTGCTGCGAAGGATAAACCTTATGCTCATTCATGGACACACTTCATAAATAATCTTTGCCATCTTTTTATTTCCATGTATAATGTTTCCAACGTTAGAGTGAGTTATTGTTTTATTTCACACTTATCGTCATCTAAATACTTGACTAAATACTTTAGTCGTGTATCAATGTGTGAAGTGTACTTTATCGTATTCTTAGCATTTATAAAATCTTCAAGCTTATTAAAAAAACTTTCTCACATTTTATGAATAAAAATAAAACCTTTGATTTTGTATAAATGTAGTATAAGACATACAAACGAACAACTTAAAAAAAATACTTGAAGCTCAAATTCAAGCATTAAAATAAACTTACCAAATAACTTATAATTATTTATTTATTTTAAAATAAATAAATATAAAAAATTATGATTTAAATATATATTTATTTAAAATAATAATTAATAATATTTTATATTTAAATAATTGTATTTAACTCTTATCCCAAGGAAATTGGAAGCGGACTCCTTTAAAGATTTTAGGCCGATCTCATTATGCAATATAACTTTCAAAATCATCACAAAAATTATTGTTGAAAGGATCAAAGCGACCTTAGCCAACTCTTTAACAAAGGATCAACATGCTTTTTTAAAGGGGAGGAATATATTGGACGCAGTTGCCAACACTCAAGAAAGCCTGTTTACCATGCTCTCAAATAAATCTGAAGCTGCCATTCTGAAAATTGATTTACAAAAATCTTTTTACTGCTTAGATTGGGGGTTCATTAGATGCTTATTAGCTAAGATCGGCCTGAAATCAAATGTCATAAACTGGCTCATGGCATGTGTAGAGAACGTGAACTATGTTGTCATCATAAATGGGATTCCTTCTCCTTTTTTCCCAGCAGAGAGGGGGCTGCGTCAAGGATGCCCTCTCTCTCCTCTGTTGTTCATCCTAGCAATGAACTCTCTAAGCCTTCATATTAATAAGGCAGTTTCTGAAAACAGATGCAGGCCAGTGAAGATTTGCAGGAACAACTACATCTCGCACAACTTATTTGTCGACGATGTGCTCATTTTTGCAATGTTGTGCAGGATCTCGTGGATATGTCTCAATGACATTCTAAATAGGTTCCAGAGTGCTACTGGATTACAAATAAACAAATCTAAATCCATTCTCTTCCACAATGACGCCAATATGGAAACAGTGGAATGGATTTCTGTGTTGTTTGGGGTAGAGACGAGGTCAATCAAGGAAGGATTAAAATATTTGGGTTTTCAGCTAAAGGCCAAGGGTTACTCTAAAGAAGATTGGCAATGGTTAATAGATAGATACTATAAAAAGATTTATGCCTGGGAATACAAGTGTCTATCATTGGCAGGAAGAATTGTTCTAACTCAAGCAGTTTTAACTCAACTTGTTGTATATTGGGCACACATTTTCTTTCTCCCTGCAAGTATCATCCAGAAAATGAACAAGATAACTGCAAACTTTATATGGGGCAACAAATCGGAACAAGGAAAATATCATCTTACTAGAATGGAAAAGATCTCTATGCCGAAGAATTCAGGAGGATGGGGATTATTGGATTTGAGGGTTTTCGGGAAAGCACTATTGTGCAAATCACTGTGGAGAGGCATATTCGGGGAAGGGTCGTGGAGCATTACTATAAAAAAGAAATATATGAAAGGCAAAGACATGGAATATTGGTTCAGATTAGGAAGGATCGGAGCCAAGTATGGGTCAGCTATATGGCTCAGTTTTCGTAAAATTGAGCAATATTTCCTAAAGAATCTAAAATGGTGCTTACAATCTGGCAGCAGAATCCTCATTGGGATAGACCCCATCATGTGTGGGCGAGAGAGTATTTCCATCCCCGAAAGGCTTCTAATCTTCTTCCATAGCAAAGGCTTTTTTACGTGGGATAAGCTTATAGCAGGATGGCAAGGCCCACTTCCTCTATGGAAAGAGGCCTTTGATCTAGGTATGTCAGAATCTATGGCAAGGCAATGGAATGTTGTCAGGGATGTCTTGAGAAGCTGCGGTTTTCATCGGTCCAGGTCGCATGATTATCTAATCTGGAAGGCGCCAAAAGCAAATACACAGGTCTGCGTAAAGGATATTTATACAGATCTGATTGGTTTTAAGACCATGCATTCCAATCCTAAATTCCCATCAGCTTTTTGGAAAACTGGATGCTCTCCCAAATTAATATACTTCTCGTGGCTGGTGTTCCACAATAAAAATCTGTCCTAGGAGAATCTAAAGAAAAGGAAATGGCATGGGCCGAGCAGATGCCTAATGTGCGAATCAGAAGAGGAATCCAATTTTCATATGTTCTTCCAATGCCAATCTATTCAACAAATATGGCATGAATTGGCAATATTATATGGCTTTCCTCTTGTTTCTCATGCTTCAACGCATGCAGCTTTTGAATGGTGGAGTGGGCAGAGAGATTCATGGAGATCTTTCATTATTATTGTCCTATGGTGTGCATGGAGGTGGAGGAACAGAAAAATCTTCAAAGAAGTGAAAGAGCCTTTCAAGGATATTTTACAACATATCATATCCATCTATGATTCTGTTCCGAAAAAGCAAACCAAATCGAAAGCTGTCAACAGAAATGTGCAAGAAGATTATCTCTCTAGGACC
This sequence comes from Pinus tabuliformis, assembly GCA_031772625.1. Taxonomy (NCBI): domain Eukaryota; kingdom Viridiplantae; phylum Streptophyta; class Pinopsida; order Pinales; family Pinaceae; genus Pinus; species Pinus tabuliformis. The sequence goes on along the minus strand of CM062807.1, from coordinate 47,921,622 downwards.
CCAAGGGCATTTTTTGATGGTGTTGCTCAGCAAAACTCTTGTGGCTACGGGTTACACATTATAATGGACGAGAATCTTCAATATTGTATTTCATGGAATGCAGGAAAGGGCACTAATAGCATGGTTGAGGCGAGGGCCCTTGCGGGTCTCCTGGCTTTCTGTATTTTTTTTTATATACAGTCCATTTCAATTTTTGGAGACTCCAAGATCATGGTCGATCATGTCAAAGGAAAATGCAATATCAGGAGCCCACACCTCGCAGGCTGGATGGACAGGATTATGTTTTTTTGGGGACTTATGAGAGATTGCTCCATTCAGCATATTTTCAGGGCTCAGAACCAGCAAGCGGACAGCCTGTCAAAGGATGGTCTTCTTCTAGAAACAGGTACCTGGTCCATGAAGGTAATATTTGGCGAGGAATCCTTTGTCATACAGGATTTCTCTATCCCTGGCTTTTAATCTCCTTTCATTATCTCCAGGTCTGCTATTTTCCCCCCTTTTGTTTTATCTTGGCATATGTATGGTATATGAATGATTTTAAACAATCTCTGAATTCATCCCAGAATCTGCATGTGGTGTATAATCAACTTGGAACTGTTTTTGATGTGCAGCAGCACAAATCGCCTCTTCCTTCATAGAGGGACTCTTCCTCTAGTTTTTGTTCCTTATGTTTTAGACTTTCCAGCTTCAAAAGCTTGACAATGTACTATCTGGATCCTTTATATAGTCTCAATATAATACAATTATGCTTTTTCTTTCTGAAAAAAAAAAAAATAAATAAATAAAATAAAAAATAATAATAATTTAACATTTTATCTAAGTTAAATTAATGATCCGGATTTAAACAGGAACACAACAAATTACAGAGATAACCATATACACAAAGATGCAGCGGAAATAATACTTCATTTCATTAATGGAAAATACTGAAATATGCTTACAAACAGAAATGGAAATAAACTAGCTAGGGCGATGGTAGCTTATCTCTGAGAAGAGATGTGATGGCTACATGCCTCTGAACTGTGTTACAATGAGGCTCGAAGGCCTATTTATTGTTGAGAAACAATGGAAAAAACTCTTATCATTCCAAAACCTAACCCTAGGAGATGAAACGCCAAATTGTGGGCCCCGTTTGGGGGTAAGTTGGTACATCAACTTCCCGGGGTCGTAACTTTGGCATATGATCTCCGTTTGACGCGTACAATAGCTCATTAGAAAGATCTATCCGAGCACTATCATTGTTGGAACGGGCAACACCAGTCCATGGAAGTCCATTCCATGGACTCGTGTTGCCCTTGGATTCCCCAAAAAACGTCGTTTAGGGCCTCAAAACGGCTCCGGAAGTTCAGGACCCGAAAAACTGCTAAAAATAGTAAGTTGTGCTACAATTAAGGAAACTGAAAATGCTGAGAAAGACAATGGTGGGGGTCCAGGTGGACTTGGCAGGTGGCCACCAATATCCACCTAGATCAATTAAATAAATATTAAATTAAATTAAAAGATTAATGTAATGTAATATAAATTTTTAAATTAGGTAAAATAAAATATTAAAATAAAAATGACTCATTGTATTGAGAACTTTTAGTATTGACCCATGGTATTTATGTGGAATATATCTTATTTAAAAGGGGAAATTAAACTACTCTAGATTCATTTTAATTTTAGATAAACATGGAAAGAGATCAAATCTTTTTTCACTCTTAAAAAAAAATTGCATCTCAAGAAATAAAATTAATCCCTTTTCAACCTTAATAAATCCCAAAATTAAAATAAGTCTAAATTAATAATATTTTAATTTCAATTTTATCAATCTCATTTTTACCTCAAACAAACTATATCCCTATATCCCTAAATATGCCTAAATGTACATCTTAAAACAAGATATAAACATCCACATGTAACCCATCAACTACCTAGGTTGGAGCGTTTCTTATAAAAATCACTTCTTGTATAAGTGTTTTGAAAAGGTGTTTTCAAAGTTAGGAACTGACCACGTCATTAAATTCTTTGTTCCAAAGCTAGGAACGGGCCATGTCATTAAATTATTTTTTCTAGATGTAAAGTAGAAAGGTTATTTTAGGAATCTTAAAATAGGAATTTTTGCTTTATTAGTATTTTAATTATATTTAGGAATTAATTAATTGGGTAGTTTTAATAAAGACGACGTTTGTAATTAAATAGTTTGATTTAATATGATTATTTTTAAACTAAAGCATATTTGATGTTAAATTTCAAATAACAAACTAAAACATATTTGAGGTTAAATTTCAAATAAAGCGCTGACATGTGTGTTTTATTCATTTTATTAAATAATAAAGAATATATTTATAAAAGTTGGATAAATTTTGAATCGTTATTAGTAGTGGTTGTTATAGAAAGACCTAAAACTTAGTGCCGCTAATATTGATGTTTAGAAAATTTACCTATATTATTGCAAGAAATGTGGTGTTGTCCTAAATCATGAAAAGGATTAATTTTTCTGGTCCTTAGGCTATATGCCTAAGTTCAGTTATAAAGACTTCGCGTTACAAGGCATGGATCGTGGTGGAAATTTAAATGTCTCAGAGAAAAAAAAAATTATTCAAATTGCTATTTTTTATAAACAAGGTTTTTACTTGGGATATTTTACAAAAAGGACATCTTGAAGATCCAAACATGTGTTTCTTTTGTCCAAGTTGATCTCAAAAGGAATTCCTATCTTATTCTCTCTTGCCCTTTCTCAAAGCAAGTTTGGAAATAAAATGAAGGAATGACAAGACTCATCATCCTTGGAAAGGAGTTGCCATCAAAGAAACATTAAAAATTTGGTATCAAAATAGGGCCACTAAAGCTTTCAACTCCCTTCCCCTTGCTCCAGGTTGGGGATTTCAGATTTGACTAGTAAGAAATATCAAGCCTTGTGAAGGAAAGGGCACCTTACTCCTTAATTGTGCTACTCAAAGGCATAGCATTCTTAATGTCTTTCCCTAATTCTCTTTTTCACCTTCTTGCATGTGAATATCAATAGGCCATATAAATGAAGTCTCTATGTGAGCACTTTTTTATGGAACCCCTCAAGGCCATCCATCAAGGTTGGAAGGTGTGGGGTTGAAGAGTGGGGTGGGAAGGGGGTCAGGTTGGACGTATCATTATCCTCTCCTTAAATCATTTTGTTTCATTCAAAGTTAGGATCATCTAAGCCACAAATTATCTCAATGAACTTGTACTCAAGATCGTCCTTATTCTTGCTCTAGAAAAAGAAGTCATACATTCAAATACTAGGCAACTCTCTTTTAGTTATACAATGGATGAAAGGGGATTCTATCTTCCAAAATTACTTAATACAATCTTTATTTTGAGACATCAAGAACCTACAATTTATTGGTGTCCACATTTCATTTGCTCAAGTGTATAGGGAACAAAATTATGAATTTGATTGGTTTCCCAAGGAGGAATTGGAGTTACAAGAAGAAACCTAAGAAATCTTTGAGTCCCAAACAAGACAACTTACATATCATTTTCATTAACCCTAGTTTTAATTCCTTTGTTATATCAGAGCACATGGAAGATTGAACTTGTTGAAAATGATCTAAATATTGGCTTTCTTTTGGATTGTTTTTGGGAGTTTGTAGCTTTTTTATATTTTATACCTAGAGTTGAGATGATGAGATTATGGAAATAGAATGATCTAGAGATCTATTATTAAGCGAGGATAGTAGTATGTTGAATCCTTACAACCTTAGTTATATCCATCTTTATTTTATTAGGGAAGGACATGTGCTCTTTTTTATATAAGGCCGACTAGAGGGGAGCTTAAATACTAATTAGTATATACAATTGTAAGTTTGTTATCTTTAATAAAACTATTAGATTTTTCTATTTAGAAAAAAAGTAGTTGGATAAAATCCTAATGTTTCTGTCTCCGTTTAGATAGCTTTTTTAATATAGGACATCTCCTTTTCTTTTAGTAGTTTAAATGATGTTTCTATAATATTTTCATGGATTTTATGGTTCTATGGAAGCTAATGTAGCAATTGCTCTTAATGAAAGAATGACCTCTCATAATTTTGACTCTAAGAGATATAACTACAGAAGTTGGTTTGCAACTCCTTCTCGTCGTGTTTTCTGTGACATGATACACACATACAAACCTTCTTGTCTTCTGGTAATAAGTGAAAACAAACATTCATTTTAATAATAAAAATATATATAATGTATTCAACAAAGTAAATAATATGGTCAAAATTTAACAATAAAATTTGGATAAATTAAATAATATAATTCAATTAATGAGTCAATTAATGTGATTAGCTTAGATTTCAAAGAGATAATTATAATGAATTTGGAACTATATAACTACCTAAACACAAATCAATTTGAAACTTAACTTATTCATTCCAATAATTTGAGCACTTACATATTCTCCCATAGTTTTTATAAATTGAAAACCTCCAAAACAATAATATGCTTTGTCTCTAATAAGCCAGGCTATGTAATAAAAAACAAGAAATTAATTAACAAAAGCTAAAAAAAATAGATCAATTTCTATCATCAGAGAATTGTTCATTTATGTAATGTAAAGGAGGTTAGCCCCTCGAAGAGGATAATTTTTAATTCGTTGATCAATCTATTTATGAGTTGGTTGCATAACATTTGGTTTCAGAAAGATAATCATATCTAATAGCATGGAAATGTTTCTGAAGAAAGAACAAGAGGGCATAATTACACAATTATGCTCACTAGAGGTTCAAACAATGTTTCCAGAACTTGACGAAGAAGGAAAAATCATATTTGAGCCTGAAAGCAGTGACGGAAACAAGAACCCGACAACTACGAAATCGATTAATTTCATAGTATCTCATTAAGTGGAAAAACTTAGCCATTGAAGATTCAACATGGGAGGACGCGAATTTTATACAGAAGCACATGGAACTATTCAAGCATTGAGGACAACACTTTTTTAAGGAAAGGGGTATGTTATGTCCCTATAATACTGGTGTATTCCCCTTAGTGCTATTGTTATTGTATCCCCTTCTTGTTATTGTTTTACCCATGTATCCCCCATGTTGTTATTGTTTCATCCCCATAGAAGCCCACTATCGTTATTGTTGTGCCCTTACATTATTATTGTTATGTAGGCTTTCATTATATTGTGACCCTTTACACTCTTGTATATACCAATAAGGTCTTATCACTTGTATCATCCAAGAATTGTTCATTTATGTAATGTAAAGAGGTTTCCCCCTCGAAGAGGATAATTTTGAAGTCGTTAATCTATCTATTTGTGAGTTGGTTGCATAACATGCCAATGGTTTTTTAGCTCAATGTTTATGACAACTCATGGTGATTATAGCCTATTTAAAGAGGGAAATTAAACCAACAAATTAATAATTATAACCCATGGTATTCATGGGGAATATAGGCTATTTCAATGGGTAAATTAAACCAACAAATTAATAATTATATTTGTAATTATAATTATAATTTTTTTGTTTGTCAAGTTGTCTATGATTCTCTAGGCTTGACTTGAGGCTTGAGGAGTCGCAACCTAGTGGCATCTAATTTGTCAAAGTCACTCGTGGATTGCACTTGGACTGGGCTATAGGAATTTACAGGGTAAGTTCCTCAGACAGAACACCAAAGGACACCACTCACAACCAGATCGCAGATCAATACAACAGTATTTTTGACGTGGTTAAAACCCTCAAAGAGGGAAATAGTCCACGGCTTGAGCCAACGCGGCCACTTCAGGCAATTTATTAATAAAAGAATGAAAATTTACATAAGCTTCTCTCATAGACGGATTACCCTACAAATGACCCTCCATGCGCTTTAAATAGAAATCATGGACCAATCGGGTGTCAAGCCACGGATCAAGTGTCGGTAATACCGAGGAGAGAATGAACCATCGGATCACTACATATCGTGACCATCGGATTGTAAGTTACAAAATGTACAAGGTAAAGAAACACACTTTACCTAACTCTATACTAGACCAAGTTGTACTTAACTATTTCCTATGTGTCGGAATATCCTAACATCCCCCTTAAGAACAACTTGGGATAGGATTGAAGGATTTACAAATATGACACAATAGGAGAAGGAAGGAGGCACTAGAGCCTATCCCCCCTTAGTGACAACTTCCTGAACTCCAACCATAAATCGAAGTTTAGTGAACTTCGCCTCTGTGAGAGCCTTTGTGAAGATGTCTGCAACTTGATCATCTGTTGAACAATATTGCACTTCAAGAACATGGTCATGGATGAGCTTTCTGATGAAGTGCATGTGCAGTTCAATGTGTTTGTTGCGCTGATGTTGGACTGGATCTTTGCATAGCTGAATGGCACTTTGATTATCATACCAAAGTGTAGTCGGATGCTGCTGCTGAAAGCCAAACTCTGACAGGATTTGATGAAGCCACAAGGCTTCCTTGCTAGCTTCTACGACACCACGATACTCTGCTTCTGCTGATGAAAGAGAAATGGCACCTTGTTTCTTGCAAGCCCATGTAATAGGTCCTGAGCCAAGAGTGAACACATAACCGGCAGTAGACTTCCGATCATCAGGGTCACCAGCCCAATCGGAATCAGTGAAACCAACCAATAGAGGAGATGCTTCGGCACTATAATGAATCCCAAACTGAACTGTACCTCGAACATAACGAAGTATTCTTTTAGCTGCTTTCCAATGACTTTCACGTGGGTTTTGCATAAACCGAGCAACAAGGCCAACAGCAAAGGAAAGGTCAGGACGAGTATGGGTTAGATACAAAAGTTTTCCTACAAGTTGACGGTATAAGGTAGCATCAACTTCAGGAGAAGTACAAGTGACTGAAAGTTTGACTCCAGACTGGAAGGGAGAAGGGGCTGGCTTACAGTCTCCCATGTGAAAGTGGCGTAGAATATCACAGGCATACTTGGACTGAGAAAGGGAAATACCTTCCTTGGATTGCAATACTTGAAGACCGAGAAAATACTGTAAGTGTCCTAAGTATGTCATTTCAAACTTCCTTTTAAGGCTAGACTTCACATGGTTTATAAGGTTGGGATCACTACCAGTCAAGATAAGATCATCAACATAAAGAACAAGAATGATAAGAGACTTGCCCACTTTCTTGGTGTAGACAGTATTGTCAGAATGACACCTAGAAAAGCCAGATTCTAAAAGAAAGCTATCCATTTTGGCATACCAAGCTCGAGGAGCTTGCTTGAGACCATAAAGGGATTTCTTAAGCCGACATACAAGGCTGGAGTCTATTTTTATGAAGCCAATGGGTTGTTCCATGTAGATTTCTTCATGCAAGTCCCCATGCAAGAAGGAAGATTTAACATCCATCTGATGGACTTCCCATTTGAATGAGGCAGCAAGGGAAAGAACAAGGCGGATAGAGTTCATTTTGGCAACAGGGGAGAAGGTTTCAGTGTAGTCAATGCCTTCAACCTGTGAAAAACCTTTAGCAACAAGACGAGCTTTATGTTTATCAACTTTCCCATCTGGACCATACTTGGTTATATAAACCCATTTGCATCTAACAAGTTTTCGTCCCTTTGGTAGAGGAACAAGATCCCATGTATCATTTGCCAATAATGAATGATATTCTTCATTCATAGCTACTTCCCAATCTAGATGACCTGAAGCTGCTGCAAAGGTGTCAGGATCATAATTTACAGGAGCTTGAGCCAGTAAAGAAGAGGCTCTGTCAAACTGAGAACGTGTGCGTCGTTGATCTGTAGGATCACCGGCAAGATCACCTGCTGCATCTTGACTAGCACGAACCCATTTTGGAAGCTGAAGAGCTGAAGGAAGATCCTGAGATGGTGGGGGAGGATTGTCATCCTCACTTTCATCATCTGAAGAAGAAATGTTTTCAAAAGTAGAAGAGATAGGGAGAGGTGGCACATCCACCGGACTAGGCTCGCAGGCCGATATATTTTCATCAAATTTTACATCTCTTTTAATGATAACATTTTTGGACTTAAATGGAATAAGTCTATAGCCTTTGACATCTTCAGAATATCCAACAAAAGTACATTTTTCACTCTTAGGTTCTAAAGCTTTATGCTTTTCATCTGGAATATGGGCCCACGCTTCACTTCCAAAAACACGAAAGTGACTTACATCTGGTTTGATTGAGCTCCATGCTTCTTCTGGAGTGATATTCTTTAAAGCCTTAGTAGGAGTGCGATTTATTATGTAATTTTCACAGTTAATTACTTCTGCCCAAAAACTAAGACCAAGTCCTTTAGATTGTAGCATACAATTAGCCATTTCCTTTAAGGTGCAATTCTTCCTTTCAGCTACACCATTTTGTTGTGGAGTATATGGAACAGTATGTTGCATTTGAATTCCATTCTCAATGCAAAAGTTGATGAATGTGTTTTTAACATATTCTCATCCATTATCAGCTCTTAGCTTAAGAATTTGATGTCCATATTGTTTTTCAACAAAGGCCTTGAAGGCCAAAAATGTGTTAAATACTTCACTCTTGAGTTTTAAGAAGTATACCCAAGTGCGTCTGGAGAAATCATCAATGAAAGTTAAGAAATACTTGCAGCCAGAGAATGAAACAATTGGAAGTGGACCACATAAATCACTATGCACAAGCTGTAAAGGGGCTGAGGCATGCCAAGAGGCACGTTTTTCAAAACTGTCCCGATGATGTTTTCCGAGTACACATCCGGAACAAACACCATCTCTGCAAGATACCATAGGAAGACCTGTCACCATATTTTCTTTACATAGATGCTGAAGGGAGCGATAGTTTAAGTGACCAAATCGCTCATGCCAAAGTTTGCTCACTTCATCGTTATGAGCAACAAATATTGAGGGAAGATTTGATGACCCAAAGTTGTGAAACTTATACAACCTTGTAGAATCATCAGCAATGCCAATAGCTAAAATCTTTTTAGGATCTCTTAGGTCCTTGATTACAACATCATGAGGTGAAAATTCAACGATTTTACCTTCACCTGAATGAGTTATCTGATATACAAATAGAAGGTTGTAGGATAAGGTTGGAACACATAATACATCATTAAACTGACCATTGTCTAGATGAACAGTTCCAGTCCCTACAACACTAAGAGATCTATCATCACCAACATATATATTTTTGGTGTTACAATAATTTAAAGAAGAAAACATGGCTTTGTTTTTGGCCATGTGATAAGAAGCTCCAGAATCAATGAGCCACTCATGAGAATGAGAAGAAGAAGATACATTTAGTGCATATCCAGACCGAGATGCTTGACAACCACATGCAGAAAGTGCCATTCCTGAAGATGAAGTTGAAGTTGAAGATTGCTCCAAATGGATGTTATGTTTCTTCATCGCTGCTTCCAAGGCTTCCATCTTCTTAAAGCATTTGGATTCTAAGTGGCCATCTCGATTACAAAAGTTGCAATGTCTATCAGTCTTCTTCCATTTGTTTTTATTTGTCTTATCATTTTGTTGAAAAGATTTTTCATTTTGAGGCTAAGATTGCTTAGGACCCTTGTTTGGTTTAGGACCATTCCTTTTAGGATATGACTTCTTAGGATTCTTTGAATTTGGTTGCTCCTGGCCAGGTAACGCTTTCTTGTAAGAGTTTCCAAGATTAAGAAGACCAAGGTGTAAGAGTTTTTCTTGTTCTCTTATTAAAGAATCACAAAAAGAGTCAAAGGAAGGGGACTTGTAGTCTGTTCCTTGAGAAATGAAGGCTTCTCTTGTAGAATGGAAGGTGGAAACAAACACAGAGTAGGCTGGTCCCAACTTAGTAAGAATGGAATAGATAAGGTTACTATCTTCTTTCTTAACTTTAACACCTTCCAAGAGATATCTAAGGGTCTTGAACTTGGACAAGAAATATTCAATGCAAGAAAAATTATTAGGGTCCAATGTAAGCAACTCATTTTCAAGTTGATGGGCTCTAAGTTCATTTTTAATCCCAAAAACTTTATTGATTTGTTTCATTGCTTCATCAGGAGTATCAAGTTCTGCAATATGGAATCTAAGATCTGGATAAATAGACATCCCTATCAATCCACGTGCTTAATCTTGCCTATTTTCCCATTTAGCAGCCTTATCTTCATCCTTCGGTTTCTTTTCTTGGCCTGAGACTATTCTGTAGAGACCTTTACTTCTAAGTAAATCCTCAATGTAGGACAACCATTGGAAGTAGTTGGTGCTGTCAAGGGTAACTTGGTATTGACTTTCCATTTCAACGGAAACTGAAGCTAAAGATGCTGAAAATAAGCATTCCAATGGATAGATCTCGAAAAATTAGGCTGGTTTAAAAAAAACGGTTCTAAAAACGGCTTCCGGATGAAGAAGTTATGGCTTTTTGAAAAAAGGTTGCTGAAGTCGCTGACGAAGTGCAGGAATGTGCGGAAATGAAAAAAATCCGCCCCCAAAAAATGGGGACTTGAACCCAAGACCTCTACTCTCTTAAAATAGCTTTGAACCAATTGAGCTATACAAAAAATTTGAGAGAGAGAGAGAGAGAGGGGGGGGGGGGGGGTTGATTCTTTGGGTTGCGTGCTTGCTTTGAGAAAGCTCTTTTTCCCTACAAAACAAGAAACACAAAACCCAACACGGACATTCAAAGAAAACGAACCTTATGGCTCAAAGTTAGCTTTAGCCGAAAAACTAAATATTTTCAAAAATGAACCTTGCGGCTCAAAGTTAGCTTTAGCCGGAAACTAAATATTTTCCTCAATGTTTCTGATTTTCCAAGATCACACTAAGGCACAGGGAAAAGAGCATACGCATGAGAAAAATCCTTCCTTTCTGTTTCTGATTTGCCCAGATCGCACAGAGTCGCAGGGCAAAGAGCATACACAGAAATGAAAGGTATAGATCCGGTAATAAAAAAGGCTAAATAAACCGAGACCAAAATAAACAGAGAGAAAATAACTGTAAACTGCAAATAAACACTGTATACCTCCAGATCTTAAAAATGACGCAGCTAGGGCTACCAGAAACCTTTTCGCGTGAAACGAAAGGGGTTCCTCACTGGAACAGATGCTCCCAACACAACAGAGCAGTCCTCTCGGCCCGAAAGCAGTCAAAAATAGTAGATCTAGGAAACGGCAATCGGATGCAGTTCTACCGGCTTCAGATTTGGATCACCAACGGACGCGGCCCTCAAATAGCTCTGATACCATGTAGGAATTTACAGGGTAAGTTCCTCAGACAGAACACCAAAGGACACCGCTCACAACCAGATCACAGATCAATACACCAGTATTTTTGACGTGGTTAAAACCCTCAAAGAGTGAAACAGTGCACGGCCTGAGCCAACACGGCCACTTCAAGCAATTTATTAATAAAAGAATGAAAATTTACATAAGCTTCTCTCATAGACAGATTACCCTACAAATGACCCTCCATGCGTTTTAAATAGAAATCACGGACCAATCGGGTGTCAAGCCACGGATCAAGTGTCGGTAATCAAGTGTCGGTAATACCAAGGAGAGAATGAACCGTCGGATCACTACATATCGTGACCATCGGATTGTAAGTTACAAAATGTACAAGGTAAAGAAACACACTTTACCTAACTCTATACTAGACCAAGTTGTACTTAACTATTTCCTATGTGTCGGAATATCCTAACATGGGCCACACGAGCCCTAAGCTAAGTAGATATTTTTAGCATGTCTCCTCCCCCTAGTGTTGAAAATACAACAATAAAATCTAGTTTTGACTTTTCCTTGGACAAACTAGATTAAAATTCAAATTTCCACATCAACAGGCAACTTGGATGATGTTAACTTGTGTGACATGGCTTTTGTCACCTAGTTTACTCAGTAAATTCAATTTGGAGGAGTTAGAGTTCATTTCTGCATGATTGATTGCTAATTTGTAGCAATATATTTTAGTTAATTTGAGTTATTGTCAGTTTAACTAGTTCTAACAATCAGAAGAACTAGTGGAGGTCAAGTTGTGGAAGTGGAACTTCAACCACACTCAGTGATCAACTAGTTAACTGATCAATCAACCCAAAATAATTGTTTCATGCAGAGAATTCAAGTTACCCAGTTGAGATGGAGATTCCAAGGAAGTGTACTATCAGTTGTAGCATATTCCAATGTGTACATATGGTGCATGCAATCATATGAATACCTAAGGAAATTGCGCAATTCCAGAGTGTGAAATTCCTAAAAAGTAGGGGAAATTTCCCAAAGGAATAGCACAAGGAAATAGGAGCTAGGGAAGGCTTGAAATTGGCTAATTGTTGGTCAAATTCAGTCAGCTAGGGAGAGGGATAGGCTATAAACTTGGAGGGTGTGCTCAAGCTTGAGCAAGCATATGTATTTCTTCTCTATTCTCTGATTAAGGCAATATAGATAGTAAGGGGTTTTGAGTAGTTTCTTTCTCCTAGTAAAATCTCTATGCATGTGTGATGTTTCCTTTTTCATGTCTATGATTCTTGTTTTAGATGGTGAATTACCTTCAACAAACCAGTAGAGTAGCTTAAAGTCTTGTGATTTAGAAAATTTTATGAGAAATATTAAATATACACATTAATTTCTACATGGTATCGGAGTTGGAATCACTGTAGAGTAGATATTTCAAAGTTGTCATTGCAGGAGATTCGAATTTCCAGATCAGGGTTGCAAGTTTTCTTCAGGATTTAGAAGATGCATTTCAATGGACTAAGGCTCGAGTATGTGTTATGTGTACTTATCCATCTTTTGGACAAGAGTGATCTCCCTAGACTTCAAATAAACCTAGTAGCAAAAAAATAGGAATTGCTACCTTTGTCTAGACTATGATTGACTGAAAGAAAATACTTATGATAGAGACCTCTTAATGATTAAAATAAATTATTGATGACATCCCCTTCAATTCTTTCGACCATTTTCTCCTCGATGCTTTAGAAATCCTCTCGTTGCTCCCCAAAGCTTCTCCATAATGTCCTAAAAGAGATCTGCATAGACAGAGACCAAAAAGAGATCAAAGCATCCAGTATATAAAAAAAGAGATAAATGGACTAATTCACTAATCATATATCATAAACTAATAAATATGCAATCACAATCTATGTAGGTGATCAAGGAATCCTACAAATTAGATCAACAAAGATGTAGTTGAGAAATAACAATTGCCTTTATATTAATAAACTGGAGAAAAGCCTTACAACCGTGTAGCCTTGATGTTGCAAGTCCCTTCCACAATCTCCAACCCTCTCCTTGAATGAATACCCTTCCAACCTTGTTCCAACAGCATAAGCCCACTTCGAATAGTTCTCTCCCAATCCTCACACCTGTAGGAGCTTTATAGGCAAAGAATGGGAAGTTTTGGATCCATTCTCTAAGGGATGAGATCCACTAATAGTGTGATATGGGTTCCACAAAGGAAGGGGAGTTTCTCCATGATGGGGATCAGGGATGAATAAGCACCCATTTGAAGCTTTTTGGTTGGGATAGATGCTACCAAAAACACTTCTAGACTTTACTTTTTATTTTTACCCTCGTTAGGTCATGTTCGCAGGTCATAGTGTAAGACAGTGTGTACTTATGCACAACTTCTAATGGTCTTCTCTGCATATGCATGTAAACGGACTAGGGAATGGTGCAGGTAGCCAAAAGCATGGTTTTTGTACCATGGGATCCTGGAATTCCACTTCCTTTGGGATGCTTTAGATTAAAATTTTGCAGGGGAAAGCTCTTGGGACACATTTGTGGATTGCAAAAGATCCAAATCGATGGTCATTTTCCTAATGCAACAAAATGACATGTAACATATTTCCCCCTAAAGTGCAAAGTCAAAAGAGATGTATGATGACCAAAGCGCTTTATCATGACAAGGTTTGGGTTAGAGACTGTAGTCGAAGACCTGAAAAAATCAATCAAAATTTTACAATGCAATATAATATCATCGATGAGGTAGGAATTCCCATACTTAGAACATAAATGTCTCAAAGAACAGTACAAAAATATATCTAAAGATCCATGTCAATAGACGAAATAGTATGGATGTAGCCATTAATGGATCTATGTTTACAATCATGAATATTTAATAACTTCACATATCCTGGATGAATGAAACTAGATCCAAGGTCTTGATCTCTATCTCTCGATCTGTAGCATGAATCTAGTCGTGTGAGTGAATGTCTCGAAGTCGAACATGGTAGAAACCACTTGATTACTAGTCAATGATGTGAATCGTTAACAAGCGCGAGAGAAACCACCAATAATGGAAATGGTTCTCAATGCACTTCCAATACAATCTATGAAGTGTGAATCGATGTGCTAATGTCGAACACACATAGAATCATTCAATCGAAGTTCAATGATGATAACCTATCGTCAAAGGCAAGAAACCAGCCATTAAGGCATGCAAGATCCAAGGTACTAAAGGTTTCTAGATCAAATTCCTAGATAGTGAGATGAATTTGATAGGAAGTGATCCATTGCAGGAGGTCTTGCAACATGAAACTCATGTCAAGATTTGAAGAACATTTGTTTAGAGTAATCCAAGACTGACTCAGGGATGGTCAATGCAACTGAAGGCTATGACTGGCAAAGTAATTTAATTTAGGTTGAACTTCTCTTGAACATATCAGAGACACGGCTTGATGACTTGCTAACATTTGATTCAAAAATAAAACCCAAACCAACTGAAGAATTTCAATGAGGTATGGTCAACTAAGAGGCAAATGAATTTCCCAACCCAGACACAAAAGTGACGGAGTGTCATGTTCAAGAGTGACATACTGCCTTTTATAAAACAAAAACAAAGATTCTTTCTCACTTTTCCCCCACCATTACTGGCAAGTACCTCTTTATTTTTTTACAAGCTTGAGGAGGATAACATATTCTTGTCCTGTAAGCTCATCCTTTGGATGAGTCCTTCAAAGTATTTTTAATGAACCCTAGGAAGGAGTGGTTCGGTCTCGTCATGCTTAATGAGTCATATACTATTTAGATTTTACGAGTCTATTAAAGGGGTAACTCGATGTCGTTTTCATGTTTAAAGAGTTTGAAAAGACACAAAAAGAAAACTCATTCAGTTTTTTCAACGTAAATTTTAACAAGCCTAAAGAAAGTAAAGCTCGACGTTTTTCAGTTTTACGGAGTCAAGAGAAAAACATAAGTAAACTCCACATTGTCCTTTTTCGTAAATTGAGTCCCTCAAGCATGAAAAAGGGTAAAATAATGCAGGAGAAAACTCTATTGACCATGATTAGTTAACATATTCCTTTTTCGTAAATAGTCTGGTTCAGTCTGTAAAAGTGGTAAACTTATACTCAATAGACGCTTGTTCATCTACTTTTATGAGTTCGAATAATCAAGTACTCGATGATCTTTTCATTTTTAAGGAGTCTGAAAGGGCATAAAGTGAAACCAAGAGAAATCCAGGATTTCACTTTTTTGTAAGTTTTAACGAGTGTGAAAAAGTGATAAAAATACTCAATACCAAAATGATTCGTTTTCCGTAAATGACCTGTGACGTGCACACTTAAACTTGAAATAATTATCTTTGCTAAAAAATAAAGTGGAAAACATTATAAAATTGGATTTTAAAGTTTAATAGGCAAAAAATATATTTAAATAGGCCTAAAAACTTATAAAAAACCCAAAAGGTAAAAACGTTTTTAACATTTGTGTTTTTAACCTTTCTAGAGTTATAAAGGTCATTTTTACCATAAACTTCAGAGGTTGATTTTGGGCAAACTATTGGGCAAAATCACGAGCTACCTTTTCCAGGTACATTAACTATCTGAGTTCTTCATTTTCATTCTTTTATTTAGCATTTCACCAAAGATTTAGATTTTTTGGGGAAGGTTTTCAAAATAAATTTCACCCTCGATGTGCGTAGGTCGCCCTTATCGGGCCTACGCACACCGACTGATTTTTCAACGCTATGTGCATGGTTTCTAAGGAGAGAACCACACACATGCACATTGTTCAGCATAGTCGAATGCACACAACGCTTAGGACACAAAAAATAAAATGGAAAACACCCAAATTTCTTACTAATTTTTTCCATGATCACTTCTAATGATATTTTATACTTGTTTACAGGGTTTTGAGCTGCAAATATGGACTGGAGAGAATGTGAATATGAAGAGAAAGACATATCTACTCTAAACCATCCAACAACCATATGGGGATTGAAAAAATATGGCTTGTACACATTTTTCACCATTTTGGGCATGAAGGCCCAATTAGACTTGCTAGAATGGATGGTGGGCAAGTGGAATGTTCAAGAACAATGTTTCATAGTCAGAGACCATAAACTTGTCAATGATGCTAATGATATTTACTTCTTGATTTCACTTCCACGTCATGGGGTGGAAATAAATTTTTGTATGGGAATATGCGAGGTGGCAAAAGAAATGCTACCTATTTTCTACAACATTGTACTCAGGGGTTGCTCTCAAGGATGGGAGAATTGACATCAAAACTACAACACAACTTCCTTTGAAAGCTATTGGGTTCACTGTTGCACAGCTATGTGTTAGTGCAACTCTGCATTTTCTCACGATGTCTCAAATGTAAACCGTCATAGAGTGTTTGCAACCTACAATATTCGTTATTTCATTTTATCTTGCTCCATAGGTAGTTATAGAAGAGGAGGACCTCATGATCCTCACATGCTAAAATGGGTTACACTTATGGCACGCCACAGAGGTGGTGAAGGACCAATGATCAGATATACTCTTCACTTCTTCGAGTGGTTGGAAAATCAAATCATCATGATTGAAGATTTTCCATACTTAGGGATGGATTACACAAGCAATCCGAACATGCCACTACCACTTGGGATCCAATGGGGCGATATAGGTAAAACTTCTAACTTTGATTGATTTTTGAAATTTTTGATTTTTTGTTATTTTTTTGCATCCAAAACTAATTTTCCAAAATGATCATGCAGATGTGGCCCCAATGAGACCAATTGGATTGCACAAATATGATAGGCGTGGCGAGCATCCAATATCTCCCATAGTGCCGAACCTGGATACCATAGAGACATTGACAGAGATAGAGAACAACCTTGAGAGGTTGACCTTGGACATCCTGGATGCCGCTATATATGACTTACCTCTCTTCTACCAGAGGCACACCATAGGGGTTCCCAAACCTATTAGTTGTTTTCTATGATAAGTAGCACGTGCTATTGTATGCTAACATGATCATCATCATATGTAGTCACTAGTCTCAGGGCAAAATTTTTATTTTTTAATGATGTATCAACATGTTTGGAAAATAAAAGCCATGGGGCCTTATGTCTTTGGATGAAATTTTTTTTATAAAAGCCACACTTTTTACAGACACTTATCTAATAAAAGATACTACTTCTATTTCAGTCTATCTTGTACAATATATGGATGAATAGTTCATTAATTTCTTTACAAATGTTCTATGAATGCCAATTTAACACATAATTAGCCAATGCATCACTTAATGTGTTTAAATTTCTCGAAATATGTTGATACTCAATATAATCAAACTCTCTTTCCAAGAGACGAACCTGCAAAAACATTCTTAACATGGAAACACTTCTAACTAAATAAACACCATTCAAATGTAATACTATGAGTTGTGAATCTAACCTAACGATCAATTGACAAATGCCAAATGAAATGGCATCAGATAATAGCTCAATCACTGCGTTATATTCTGCAATATTATTTGTTGTTTGACCAAGGCATATCCCATGAATAGAAACTAACTCATATGTGGGTGAATAAATGACCCAAGTTGCGAAAGATAAATTTTGAGTACTACGACTAGCGCCATCAGCGAAGCCAATGTAATTTTGAGGGAGCATCAACATCTGCAAATCAAGTGTAACACAAGATAAGCAGGAGAAGTAGCGAAAAATTGTAAAACACTGTTAAAAATTGCCATAGGTAAACTATAGTACAATAATATACAAAATTTTCACCGAAAAATATAAGAATAATACCTCTTTAGGTAAATACCATTTCTGGGCTTTCCTAAAGGAATTCCTTCATAATCAACTAGTTCAAAGCACCCTTTTGCCAGTACAGGTTTTACAACATAAGGGCCATTCCACATGGGCTCGAATTTACCAGCACCTAACTTATCGTGCTCTTGATCATACACCAAGACTAAATCACCCTCTGCATATGAATGAGGTTTGACATTTTTATCAAACTGTGCTTTAAATCACTTCTTTTGGGCCTCTCTAGCTAATGCGTCATCACTGTGAGTCTCATCGAGACTTGTTAAGTACAGGAAACACTCTTCATCAGTAGAAGTGGTTGGTAATAATTCAATTTCCAGTTTTAAAGATGGTATCTTGCATTCAATCAGTAGAATTTCTTCCATGTCGTAAACGAGCTAGAAAGGAGTAAAATTTGTCGACATTTTTGTTGTGGTACAGTATTCCCACAAGCCTAGATAAAGCATTAGATTCCAATCTCGTTTATGAGTCCCGATAATCTGTTTAATCACAGTGGTTAAGATCGTGTTAACAACTTCTACTTGGGCATTTTCCTACGAATAATATGGAGTAGAATGGTCATGATGCATGGGTAGCTTTGTGGTAAGATCGGTCATCATAAAGTTT
This sequence comes from Pinus tabuliformis, assembly GCA_031772625.1. Taxonomy (NCBI): domain Eukaryota; kingdom Viridiplantae; phylum Streptophyta; class Pinopsida; order Pinales; family Pinaceae; genus Pinus; species Pinus tabuliformis. Next base: position 47,903,115 of record CM062807.1, on the reverse strand, counting down.
TGAAAATGACTACCATGGTCCGTGGCGATGGCTTGTGGAACTCCGAATTGAGCAATCACATGATTGAACACGAAAATGGATGTTGTTTCACCATCATCCTTATATGTAGGCATCGCCTCGACCCATTTCATAAAATAATTTTCCACAAGGATTATGTGCCCATATCCCCTGGCTAAGTGAGGGTCACATGTAAGAAAATTAATGCTCCATTTAGCGAAAGGATTGACAACAATGGTTAGGTGAAGAGGAGCTGGGTGTGCACACATTTTTCGATCATAGATTTAGCAATTATTTCATTTCCAGGTTGCAGTGATACCATCTTTGAACATATAATGCCATAAATAGCCTGTGCTCAGGATCTTTTGAGCCGTGGAAAACCCTGACATGTGACCACCACAAGCTCTAGAATGGCAGTCATTTAATGCCTTTTCGACTTCCTCATGAGTTAAACATCGTCTGAATATGGAATCGGCACCATGACGATAAAGTGTATCACCAACAATATTGTGTTGCTGGGATTGATACCAGATACGACGGCGATTAGTTCGACTCAATTATGGTCGAAATGTTTGGGTCTAAAGATAAATGATGATATCTCCATGCTAGGGATCTAAAGTATTGATCAGAAAGAGAGATTCATCTAGGAGAGAATCCTCTACCACGTTTTCCATCTTAGTATAGGGAAAGTCACATAATAATTCAAAAAATACTAACGATTTATTATATTTGTATTTTATGAAATCCGAATCAAATTCCTATAGGATAACTATCCATTTGGAATACTTTCCCCGCAACACTTTTCTGGTAAGAATATAAACCATGGGGTTATAATCTAATTTCATAGTACTTTTGTGCAATAGAATGTAGTGACGAAAATGTTGGACAAATTGAATAGCCGCCAAGGCTAATTTCTCTACATGTGCATATTTTCTTTAGTTTTGGTCAAATTACGACTTAAGTAATATATCACATTCTCTTCATTTGATCCGTCTTCCTAAACTAAAACCATTCCAATAGTGGCATCAAACACAACTAAGTATAAAAGGTAGTCTCGGTGATAATCGAGAGGATGCAACAATGGTGTATGGGTCAACGCATATTGAAGTGCATCAAAGGCATCTTGAGCCACTTCATCATGAGATGCCCTTTTTCAAAAGTCGAGTAAAACCCTTAGTCAACTCAGCGTAGTTCCGGATAAATCAACGTAGAAATTTTGCCTTCCCTTTGCAAACTTTGGAGTTGATGGAGATTGGAGGAAGGAGGAAATTTTAAAATAGCCTCAACCTGTAGTGGATCGACATGAATGCCTTCCTTTGAAATGAAAATTCTTAGCAATCAACCAGATTGCACATAGAAAACACACTTGTGTGGATTCAATCGAATATTGTAATGACGACATCTAATAAAGATTGCTCTCAAATGCTTTGGATGGTCTTGCCATCTCAGTGAATGATCTAGAAAGTCATATAGATAAGGTTGCACAATATGCTTGATATCGTGAAATGCATAAGACATAGCCCGTTGAAAATTTGCACCAACATTCTTCAAACTGAATGGGAGTTTTCGATAGGAAAAAGTCCCCGATGGGTAGATGAGTGCGGTTTTGTGTTGATCAGCAAGGAGTATGTTGATTTGGTTGTAGCCAAAGAATTCATCCATGAATGAAAACATTTCATTTCCGACACATTTGTCAATGATTTGATCGATATAGGGAGTAGGATAGTTTTCCTTCGAAAAATATTTATTGATATCCCTACAGTCGACACATACTCTAATGGTTCCATGTTTCTTGTAAATAGGTACAATATTGGACATCCAATCAGTAATGGGAACCGGGTATATGAAACCTGATTTGAGCAGTTTCTCGACCTCAACTTTAATCTCAACAACTTTTCGTGGATGCACAAGACACAAGCATTGCCTGATAGGTTTTGCATCTGGGTAATTATTCATCTCATGCACAACAATGCTTGGGTCAATTCCTGGCATTTCCTCATAGGACTAGGCAAAAAATGTCACGGAATTATTGAAACAGGGCTTTATACATTTGAATCTCTTCAACTGAGCATGAAGCACCTACGTGAATATTTTCAATAATTCATGTTTTGATTGAGATATATATGGAAATAATTGTATATAAATTGTATATATATTACCCAAATTCCTTTCGCATTCATCTTGAAGAACTGGAATGGGCCATTATGAACTATCTACAATATCAAGCGAAAACATAGTTAAAAAATCATTCTCGATTTTATCAAGGTGAGGTAGAAAAGATGAACAATGATGGTAATCGTTGCATGGGATTTAATTTGAATTCATGACCTCCATAATACTTTCGTAAGTTGGAAACACACATTTGAAAGGATCAGGAAGTGAAGTTGGTTCTAACCAAGGTAAAGGAGAATAATCATCATTGATTGTATCCACTCAATCAATTTCAAAAGGTGATGGGTCAGAAAATGATTTAACTTCCTGATAAGCCAATTCAAATGGGCTTAAAAACAATAGGAGGCTAATTCGGATTCTAAAAGCACTATCCAGGGATCAAATGATTCCATAATGCTAGACGTAATCATGTTAGCCTTGGAAAAATTAGAAGGAAATTTAGGTGCAGGGAGTGCAAACGTTCCCATCAACGATGAGTCTTTGAGAAAACCAACACCAACATCCTCATAAAGAGCATTCATTCTACCGATAAATGGTATGCTACTCATAGAGTTAGGATCTGAAGTATAGTAATATAAATGATCTACTTTGACAATATTCCCTTTGTGAAGAAATTTTTTCATTCAAAAAAACGATGAGACCATTGCTGACATAGCATAGGTCCAAATTCGACCAAGAAAAAGGTTGTAGTCAAGTTGACTATCAACAACTTCAACTTCGATTGCAATCATTTTACCCTCTAGTTCTATGGTCAAATCCTTTAGGATTCTATAAGAATGAAAACCTCTTCCATCAAAGGCTTTCAGAGTGGTAGGTGATTGATTGATGGTTGGAGAACCTAAAGCTTTCCAACAAGAAATCGACATAATACATGTAGAAGCTCCTTCATTAACATCTATGTGAAAAACTCATCTTGTTTTAACAAAAACTGGAAAATGGAACATTAGTTGATGAGGTAGTCTCAGGATTGTGTTGGCCAGATAAATCAATCTTGCAGATAAGACCAATCTCCCTAGTATCAGAATATAGTCTAGCAATAAACGAATAAACAAACCTATCTTTCTCTAGACATATGCGATTTACAAGTAAATACTACAAAGGTGTTAAGATCCTACCTTATATCCAATGCTTGTTCGTAGTAGTCATCCTTCAATTATTCGAAAGAGTTATCTTTGAAGACCTACAATCACAAACAAGCAAACATTAAATAGCACCTGCATAGCAAATATTATAAATCATGCCTATTATGGTGATCAAGGAATCCATAAAATAAACCATGAATTAACAGCTTATTGAGAAAAGCAAATTTATTTGCATTAACTTTGAAGTAGAAGAACCTTAAAACATTTTCAGCCTCGATGTTGAACAAGCTCTTCCTAGGGTCTGAAATAGGAATTTCCTTTACTTTGACAAGCCTTGCACTCCTCCAAATGAGATCTTAGAGGTATGTAATCTCTCCTCATAAAAACTCAACTAAAGAAGACTAAGTTCCAACAGCATTTCACCTCAAAAATATTCAGCTTCTAACCTCCCCAGTAACCATCCCAATGCTTCTTTTTATAGTGTAGAGGAGGAGGTTACAGGTCCACCTATGAAGGGATAGAATCCTCCTTCAAAGGGATAAGCTCCTCACATCAAGGGGTTAGCTCCTTAAGGTATGGGATGCATGAACCTTAAGAGGGCGAACTTGGCACCTCAAGGTTACTTCCAGAAGCTTCTAGAAATGACTAAAAGTGAGTTTTTCAGAATATACTCGTGCCTTTTTAACTTTTACAGGGGTCCGCACCTTTAACACAAAGACAGTGCGGTCAGGTGCGTAAAAGACTTGACCATTAGGTGCAAGACTGCAGGTAATACAAAGAGAAAGTGCAGAACCAGAGTTTTAAAGACTTTGAGGGCTTTTCTCTTACTTTGAAGGCTTGATATGAGGAACTAATGCTTCAGACTTGCAGAGAGGGAAAGTATGAGTGGTAATGAACTCACACAGATAGCAGAATGTCAAGGTGACAATTTTTAGTGCAACAGATTGACTCTCAAGATAAAAGATAATTGTATTAGAATCCTGCAGATCTATAGCTCCTATGGATGAAAATAAAATATTTCATTATGTTGTGCATGTTTGCAACACTTCAAGAACTGGCATTGCGAAAGGAGACATAGCCAAGTATTCAACAATGTTATAATTATGTGCAACTCTAGCATGTGGGTTGAACGCTGATTTCCAAAGCACACCTTTGGGAGGTGGTCGAATCATCATGTCAAGATTCAGTTTCTCGATCTGTAATGTTTCAAAAGGAGGAGGAGGAATTAAACCAGAAAGTTGACCAAATGAGCTAGCCTTGTTTCCATTGTTAACAAGACCCTTAGATCCATAAGCTTCTGATCTTGTAGCTACCATAACTTGCTGCGAAGACATCATCATGATATCTTGCGATGTGGAAGAGGAAGATGTGTTATGAGAAACCATTTTTCTATCTTGAGAATAAAATGGATCCTTCAAAACAATGAGAGTTGGAGAACCTTTAAGGAATTTGGAAACCTCTACCCGATGTGGGAATTCCTTCATATAATGATCCTCGTTTTAAATAAAGCAAGGATAGCGAGGTTTTTGTTTCTTGTCAGTAGGTTCAGTTTTAGCGGGTTTCCATTTTGAAGAAGCATTTTGTTTCGATTTACCCTTCCCCTTGTTTTTACCTCTGGTTGATTGGGACTTCTCTTTAGATGATTCTATGACATTAATTTCGGAAATAGCTTCCAGAGAAAGGATTTTAGATGGTGAATCTTGTATGGCCAAAGTCTGAGTACTTTTAGAAATTTTCGTTTTCCCCTTATATTATTGGCTAACATAACCTATGATACCATCTGCGGCATTAGATCCTATAGGAGAAGTAACTATTGGATCACTTGTAGGGCATGGTAAATTCAATAATTTCTCATACAAGGTGTCGGATTGAGTTTAGACTAAGTCCAAATACTAGGCACAAGAAATTACCTTCTCTTCTGTGATGACACCTCCCTTAGCAACATCCTCGGTAATAATGGGAATAAGTGACTTCGTAAACCATTCAGCGAAAATCTGATCTAGAATAAAAAATTTTACTAATCGACATATACGTATCCATTCAAGGATATGATCGAAAATCTAATTCAATTTTGATTGTTTTAAGGAATTCAATAGTTCAGTACCAGTATCATAATGAATCGGTAGCTGAAAGTGGGTTAAAAATGATGTTTCCAGGGATTTAAAGTTATGGGAAGAGGTACGAGGTAGCTCAATGTACCATTTCGCTGTCAAACCGATTAAAGTTCACTGGAAAAGGTAAATATGGATAGAATCGTCAATTAAATAATTTCATGCATACCAAAGATAATATTTCATCACATGGTTGGATGGGTCTTCTCCTCAATTGCTTTCAAATTTGGGTATGTCACTCGGTAACTTGGTAGGAATCATCAGCCAATAAGGATAATAATAAATAAGATCGTTTGTTAACTGGGATAAATCATTTAAATCTAGGGTTGCAATAAATGGTAACTATCGGTTAGGGTGTTGTGGTAAAGTGTGATAACATTGCAGATTAAGACCAACCCCTAGAGGATGATACCCAAGATATCCTAGAATAGCCTCTATAGTTGGAATTAGAATTCCACCAGGGTAACTAGGGTGAACCATACCAGGTTGAGGTTGAATAGGGACTTGGTAAGTATGACTGGGGTATGCTTGACTCTTGAATGGTTGAGCTTGACCGATATGACCTAAGTAATATTTCCCTTGTACAGGTTGAGCTTGCAAAGGTTGACCTTGGACAAATTGACTTTGAACAGGTTGACTTTGAATAAATTGACCTTGAAAAGGTGGGTTTTGGAATGTTTGACCTTGGAAAGGTGTACTTTGAAAAACTTGTCTTTGAAAAGTGGAACCTGATAAGATTAATCTTAAAAAGGTGGGATTTGGAAAGCTTGACCTAGAAAAGGTGTTTTCACTCTTCCTATAGTGGGTTGTCTAATAGGAATTTGTGGTACAGACTTGACCATAGGGCCGTTTTGATAATCATAAACTTGAGGGATTCACTTAGTAGTTTGAGGAACAAATATTTGAGGGGTAACTGGAACAATCATTTGTGATACTCCTAGGATAGGTGTCTAAGGGGAACTTGAAACTAGCTGAAAAATAGGTTTTTGAGGTGCACTCTGAATAGGTTGTTGAATCGGTTGTTGAACAAGTGTTTGAGGAATAGGTTTTCCAATTGGCTGAACAAGTTGATAAAGTGGCACCTGGGGAGAAACTAGACCAACCTATTGAGTAAAACCAGGATTCCAATAGTATTCGTTCTAGGTTAAGGAGTACCAAGCAAAGGTTGAGTTATGGTAGGTTGACCTAGACCCGAGTGAGGCATCTGACCATAATTTTTTGTAAAAGGTTTACCCCCAACCATAGGAAAATATCATACAACATGTTGTCCTCCAGGTGGAGGGTAAGGAGGTTTCCCCCCAAGCAAGTAATAAACACCAGTTGGGGTTACTTGAGTTACCATATACCATGTGAATTTGTTGGTCTGATGTTGAAGGCACTTCAGGCATGGATGTCATGCTCTGAATAGTTGATGTAGATAAGCCAGATCACCAAGTAGAAGGTCGAGGAGAAGAAGCATCTCCTAAAAAATTCCTAGTTAAGTGACTGATATCTAGGAGCAATTGATGGATCACCATAAAATGGTGATTCCAAGGAGCTGGTAAACATAGATGAATCAATGGGTTGGATCCCAATAGGAATTTCTAACATAGTTTTTCCTGGTGAATAAAAAGGAATGCACGACAGTGACAAATTATGACCTAAAAAGGCCAAGGTGGTAGAATACCAAGGGTAAGGTCGGAAAGGAGAGAAAGGAACTCTTGGGTCAAAAGATTCACTACCGGAAAAAAGAATGAGGTGTTTCTGCCTCTTCGTTTCCAATAATATCTTCAATGCCAATTGACCCAGGAGGTAATTCAGTCATAATTATTAGCTTCCTTTGAGGTGAAGGTGGCTCAAGAGTAGGAGTTAAAACAGCCAAAGGTGATTCAGGTTGAGAAACTTCAAACTCAAGTTGTTCTATTTCCAGTTCAGTTAGTTCGGTGTTTGAGATCTCACCGGTATCAAATTCAGTGTGAACTACTTCTGTAATCTCTGGTCCAGAATGAACTAACCCACATTCTACTTCTTGCATTGGATTCACTTTGGTTTCTACTGTCTCAGATTATAAAACTATTGATGTTTCATGTTCTTTTGAGGCTTTAGATCATGTTGACTTTGAACTTTCTGTTTTTATCTTTTCTAATTAACTAGTTGTGTATTCAGGGGGTTTACCTTGCATTCTACGTGACTTCCTTGGTGATTCATCCAGGGTGAAAATTTATCACAAAATCAAATATTATTCACAATCCAATCCTACGGTCTTTAAAAAGTAAAAATAATCAATTAAAACATGCTAAAAAATCTAAGGATTCAAACCATGAAAATAATATTTTCACAACGAACTCACTAGTTGGTGATGAAATCCGATGTCACAAAGATCAAAGTGAAAAGTGGTTATAGATAGAGTGGGTGGAACCAGTTATGCTGAAAACCTTCTTAATGTACGTGATCTAGTGCAAGTAAACTTCATTTATTTCATATCAAATGAAGAATACCCTCCAAAAATTTCCAAGAGAGTCTAGCCAGCGTCTGTTTCAGGTATAGTAGAGACTTCCCCTCTTTCGTCACCTCGAGTAAAATCCCTAAGAATATGGTCACTAAGGTTACCACATAAAACAATTCAACCTAGGGGGACTGTTGCAAATCGGATGTACACACAAGGGCAAAGTAAAAGAGCTCAATCCCCTTGAAAGTTCCTCAATATGGTTAAACTGAGGTTTACTTCCAAGTGGCTCCCAAGTACCTTTTGGCACTATTTTTAGTACGTGTAAATCGCTCTACCGTAGTTAATGAAGTGGGGTCAATCACTTCACCATGTCCGATATGATCTCGTGCTTGACTCCTTTGTAAGGGGAGCTTCCCAGAGAAAAATTGCAGTAATTGGATTTTTCTCCCTATCACAAGATTCTATTGTTTGTTTGCAACTTTAGAAAGTTTACTCACATCCATATTCCAAAGCCCTACAGCCTGATCTACTGTAGGTGGAAAATATCCCTAAGGATACGAATTTCTGGGTTTATTTTATTAGCGTTGATTTTAAGAGTTGTTATTTACTCAAAGGTGATGGATGTGAAACTGATGAAATTATGACTTGACGCAAATCCTAATGCAGTCGAAAATGAAAATGTAATATTTTTGTTTCAATGAAAATCTATCTAAAGTAAGGAGAGAGTCTTTCACTTTTTCAACTAAAATGTAAACAAAAACTCTAAATCCCACTATATTCCTTTTCTTAAAATGCAGATATCCAATTTCGAATTACCCAAATATTGAAAATAACTTCAAATTTTCACTTTGCCCAATAACAAAGAAAATCGAGAAATTTCTCTTTTCATACAATCGCTCGGAAAGTCGGAAAATGCAAGAAACCAATCATCACTAAAATTGAATTTTCCCTAATTGAATGCTATGAATTCACTTGTAGTAAAATGTGCAGTTCATGAACACTTCAGCAATAGAAAGATAAACAAATTTTCATTTAGGAACAAGCATAAGAAGCACTTTTCACAATAATACCTAATCTTGTAAATCATTTATTTTGGAACCCAAAACAAACTTTCACAAAAGAGAAAAGTGGACTCAAAACTTGATCTAATCAAAAGAAGAAAGATAGAAATTCAACACAATAGGACCAATAGATCTTCCTTTTGATAGATCGACCATTCATTAGATGAGACTTTATCCTAATCTTTAAAAATAAGACAACCACAAGAAAATCTCAACATAACACTCAACCAAACTAACAAACACTCAGAGGAGGTTCAGGCAAGTGTAAATTAACGAGAAAAACCAAAAAGCTTGGATTTAAAGAGGATATAACTAAGATTTTCAAAATTTCAAGGTATGTGCATAGGTCTTGGAGTAAACCAGTGTGAATATGTTGTGTTTTTGAGAGAAAAATGCGCAAAAGTGCACACTATGCCTAAAACCTAAGTGTGCATAGCGGGGAAATTTAGAAAAAACAAATCAAATCCAACCCAAAATCCAGAATTCTAAAATTTCCAAACACTCATGGAAGGCTTGTCTAGAAGGTTGAAAATGTCAAACAAGTAAAACTAATGGAGAGTGACACAGATCCCCAGTGGAGTCACCAATTTGTTATGTGGACTTATCCCTCTTGCGAATAAGAGTGATCTCCCTAGACTTCAAAGAAGCCTAGTAACAAAAAAACAAGAACCGCTACCTTTCTCTAGACTATGAATGACTGAAAGAAAATACTTATGATATATACCTCTCACCGATTAAAAAAAATGATTGATGAAGTCCCCTTCAAAGCTTCCGACCGTTTACTCCTTGATGCTTTAGAGATCCTCTCGTCACTCCCCACAGCTTCTCCATAATGACTTGAAAGAGATATGCATAGTCAAAGACCAACAAGAGATCAAAGCATCCAGTATATAACAAAGGAGATAAATGGACTAATTAAACAATCATAAGTCATAAACTGATCAATATTCAATCACAATCTATGTAGGTGATCAATAAATCCTACAAATTAGATCAATAAAGATGTAATTAAGAAAGAAAAATTGCCTTTATATTAATAAATTGGAGAAAATACTTACAACCATGTAGCCTTGATGTTGCAAGTACCTTCTGTTAGAGTCAATATTTGCATACTGCCATCAGTGATAAAAATTCCTCTTTCATATCATATTAGTGTCCCATGTTGAAATTTTTATCATTCCACCTAGGTCATCATGTAAAAATTTACTCACTGATGGTAGCCCAAGTTGAAACCCCATCCCCTCTAAAAAATTTATATTTGTTGGCCCACCTTCATGTGTCTTGCTGAACATACATTAACTATAAAAGCTCATTTCATCATGTTTTGTGTCAGTCAAGTCCACCTAGAGTTCAGTCATTCAAGGTCCCATTTGGTGACTAGGTTTCATTTCCCAAGGTCCAATAAAACACCATTTCACTGCATCAGGCCAGAAAAGTATGAGAGAGAAGCAAATAATATCCCATTTTCAGTTAAATAATGGTTTACAAGCATGTAACCATAGTTGCTAAAATTCCAATTTTGATTTTAAGCAAAAAATTCATTCCAGTTGGTAATTTTTATTTCAAAATATAGATATAATAATTTTTATTTATTTATGTAATTTTATGTTTATCATATGTAATAAGTCACTATTTTTAGTTGTTTACTCAAACTCCATTGCCAATATCATCCAAACAAAATCAAAAGTGAAGATTTCCAAAACTTCAACATCATCCACCAGCAAAGGAAAAGGTCAGAAAGAAAATTAGCAAAGAGGTCAAAAAGAGGCCAAATGAAACATTAGAAAGTGGGTTTGAAAAGAAAAAGATCAAATTCACTCACCTATAAAGGACTTCTTGGCTTCAAACTTAGCTTCATTTTCCTCCTATCATTCATTGAGCAAACCCCAAGAGAGCCTTTTCACAGTTCTAGACAAAATCAGTGGAAACAAGGCAAGCACTGCGCATTTCCTTCTAGCGCTACATGTTTACCTGGAGTTGCGCGTTTCCTTAAGGCACTACACGTTCCCTTAAGGTGTTGCATGTTTTCTTGAGGCACTATGCACTCTGCATTGGCACTGCACGTTTGTCCGGCAACGCTCCAGTCAGCCTCACCATCACCTCCATCATCACCATTTCATGAGCCTATTCATTCACCTAGAAGAGATGAAGGTAGAGAGCAAGAGCACATTGAACATGGTGAGGTCAGCAAGCCTACAAGGGTTGGTTTGGGTACTTGGCACATACCTATTAGAGAGGGAAAAGGCAAGTGTTTTCCCCATAGATTGTGGGAGGAGCCTTTGCTTCTTCATCAACAAAGCGGGTACAGAAGGGAAAGGAAAAGGTGATAGAGGCAGAGATCCATCAGCAGGAGGAGGACCTCCATGAGACAAAGCAAGATTTTCACTTAGTTGACCTAAGTGAAAATGATGACAGTGAAAGAACAACCATTTTCATCAAAGAGAAGAATGCACTCATAAGAGAACTCCAAGTCAATTTGCATAGGGAAAAATATATCATCGCATTCAATGAGTAGGAAAACAAGTAGTTAGAGACCAAACATGAGCTCATGGAGATTCAGCTCATCAATGAAAAGAGGGAGGCTAAAAAGGCTAAGGCCTCACTTGATGAAGCATATGAAGAATATAGTGACTAGCCGGAAGAATAGGTGCCAAAAAGAAGTCCAAGGAGAATATAGTGACTAGCCGGAGGAGCAGGTGCCAAAAAGAAGGCCAAGGACTAGAGGCCTAAAGAGAGCACTGGAGCTAGAAAAACAAAAGAGGTTGAACTAGCTAATGAGCTCATCCTAAATGAGCAATTTGCCAAAATGATAAATGAGAACCAGGAGCATTGGCTTGAGAGGGTGAACACCCATCTTGAAATCCTCTTAGACAAGGCCAAAAGAGACACTGACATTCAAAGAAACATGGCAAAGTATTATTGCTGAAGAAACCAAATAGCAAGGGCAAAGCTAAACACTGCTAGTGCAAGAATTGAAGCCCTAACTCACCATGAGGAGAAGAAGAAGATTGATATTCTTGCAGAGGATTCACTCCATGCCTAGCCACCTCACACATCATATTCTTTAACAATTTTGAAGACCCTTGACTCAATTTTTGTCATCTTGTTTTTCCTATCTTTTTAAGGCAATTTTTATATCAGCAGTTTAGTCAAATGCACAGCGCCTTAGGCGTTGCACACTTTTTGGAGGCACTTTTTGGAGGAATGGCCACCACCATTGGATTCAGAAGGACCAAGACATCCAGGAAAACCATGTTTCCAACCCTGGAAATCAAAAATCATGGGTGAAATAGGCAAACAACCACCTAAAAAACATGTTTCTGCCTCATTTCTGAACCAGGCGCTGTGTGTTTGAGTAGTCTTGGGAGAATGGAATGTTGGAGGGGAAAATCAAGCCCATTTTCAAAACTAGGGGCAATTTTGGAAACTAGATAGGATAAGAGTTCTAATGAGATATCTTGCGCTAGATTTGGACATCAGTAAGGTAGAAAAATGTCAGCTTGAAGATGGCATTGTGCATTTTACACTGGTGCTGCGCGTTTGACAGCCAGCCCAAATTTTCACTGTTTCTCTCCAATTTGATTTTTACCTATGGGAAATTAGTGTTTTACTGATGTAATTGATAAGGATGATGTAATTATTATATTTTTACTGTTACCTAGGGTAAATACATTAGGTAAATGGCCTCACATGGCTTGTAATGAATCAGTTTGCTTAAGTTAGGGATGAGTCACTTTGACCACCCTACACTCTAGCTATCAGTTCAGTTTTTGTTGCAACTGCTCCTCCTCTCATGGATTTGACCCCTGAGGCTAGGATGAGTTGGTTTGAGGTCTATATTATGTAATTTCTTAGTCATTCTACAGGTTGGACTCAATTGGATGTTGTACTACTGTTTCATACTTTGACATGGAATATATTGGATGAGTTGCGGCTATTTTGATGGGATTCTTGTGGCATGGTATTTTGACATTGTTTTTTCTTTGGTCACATATGTATGAATGGTTTTTACCCTTCATGATTCATTTCACTCTAAATATGTTTAATTTTCAAGGTGTGATAAGCAGAATTCATCTTGTATGCTTCGTTTTGGGAAAATCATCATAGATTGTTTCATTTCTTCAGTTTAAAAAGAATTCATGATCCTCATGCTCTTTTTATAACCTCACTACTCTAAACCATCTCATCACTATACTACCAAGTGTTAAAGAAACTTGCCTACCTTGCCCCATTAGATGTCTGCAATTCTGATTCTCTTTTTCCCTCACCTAATTCACTCATCCAGTGACTACCCCAATAAAAAACCAAATCAAACACCCCCCTAAGCTACTATATATAGCCTAAAACCCTAATCTATCTAGCCCTTTTGGTTGTGATTCTTTGGAGAGAGCCCTCTCCAGCTTGGTAGGGCTAGCTACGAAGTCAAAAGATTGGTCTGTGGTTACCTTAGCTGGACTCTTCCTCAGCCTTGGAGATCCGAAGGAGTGATAGCATATTGGCTCTACTGTCAGGGATCGAAATCTCTATCTTCCCTGGGAAAGAACAATAATGATTTATATCTAATTGTTGATAGTGAACAACAGTTGGACACATAGGTAGGCTGTACCATTCACCTGGTGACTCCATTGACTGAAAGATCCATAAAATCAACACTTCATGGTGACTCCACTGCATTAAGATCACTAGCTTGAAGAAATTTCAAGATGGAATTTGTTGCAAGAAGGTATGCTCCAATGAAAAGAGATCACATTCCAGGTTTCCCAAATAAAATGCTTAAGTTAAATTGGAAAAGCAATTTTCATATGTTCAAAGATGTGAAAGGTTATGATGTTGCTCTTCATCTGGTGAGATTTCGCATGCATGTGCGTATATTAAAGATTGATTTTCCTTAAGACTGTTTGATGAAGATATTCATGGCTGCTCTGGAAGGTGAAGCCCAATCTTGGTATGAAAGTTTTCCACCTTCTTGTATTTATTGTTTAAAGGATTTTCATACCATGTTCTTTGAAAGGTATAAAGAATCTTGTCCATCCTTAATATTAGTTCAGAACTACTGTAAACATGTTTATAGTTTTATTGAAAATCTTGAGAATGTTTATGGAGATGATGAATTCATGGATGATGAGATCATGGAAGCCCTGTATGAAAATCCATTTCAGCAGCATAAAGAAAGCCTAGAGGATACTTGTCAAGATGCTTAGGAAATTTCATAGTAGGCTAAAGATCTTTATATAGTTGAAAATGATGGAAGACAAGATCTTATTTTAGATCTACTTGCACCAGAAGATGGTATGAAGGAAAATCAAGTTCCAATTTCAGATTGTGATAAGGTCAACCTGGCTATTCCATATCTAGATTTAGATTGTGATGATGAAGAGTATGTTGTTCTAGATCCCACGAAGGAGAGATCTATGGTTGAGATCACCTTGAATGAAGAAAACGAAGTTATCGACCAAAGTGTTCTCACCCCATCAGAACAAAGTTTTCAGAAGGAGGTAATCCAGTCCCTTTATGAAAAACAAGATGAGATCTTTGTTCAAGTAAGTGAAAAATCTTCTTTGGATGACTCTATGGTAAATGATAGAAATTTCAGTTTTGAGTTTCAAGAACAATCTGAAGAAGCTAGTCACTTTGATACACAAGACCATATTCAGCATCCTTGTGAATCTTTAGAAGGGAAAGAAGACAATTATTGTCTTAGAAAAAGAAAACAAAAGGTACTATCTCCTCTGTCTGAAGATGAGATAGATCAACTCCTGAAAAGTCATGTTACAGCCCAAGCTAATGCAGGTTTTCAGTGTTCACATAGTCAAGAAGGTGTTAGTGAAACTTCTTCCACTTTTGAAAATGAAAATCTAAGTTTAAATGAGGATAGTCTTGAAATTAGATTTATAGATCAGCTAACATATATTTCTTTCTTTCATGAAGATGATAGGTTTGTCATGTTTGATAATCTTGAAGAATTTTTTATGTTTAAGAATGACTTAGTCTATGAATTTGAGGAATATTAGCCTGAGAGAGACAGTATGCCAGAAATCAAGTCAGAATTTCTCATGCTCGAGGAATTTACAACCAAAACTCAGACAGTAGAAGGTTATACTTCCCTATGCCTTCCTATCAATCAACAAACAACTATTCTTTCATATCAGAATGAAGAGAGTACTTGTATTTTTGCTAATAGATCTCAAGACAAGGTAATGCTTCAGGATTTTCAAGATCCCTTCAGCAATTTTTTGCAAGAATTGGAGAATATGAATGTTGTATGGTTTCTTGGCATAAGCCTTGGTTTCAATTGTTATTGTGAGTTTCCTACTTGTGCATCATTTTGCCTGCTCGAGGAAAGTGAGAGCAAAATTTCAGTAAGTAGCCATCTACTAGATTGGTTACATTGGAAGGATCACTTCACATGATTGTAAATATTTCTTCAGTAGGCAGGTGGTTGTCATCACGATTTGAAGCCCTCAAATATCGATGGCCTACTACCATTAATAATCTTTGTAAATACTTGTTTTAGTTAAGTGAGTCTTGAGCCATTTTTTCGTTCAATTTCAAGTTAGATTTGAGTCAGTTTTGAGTTAGTTTAGAGTTAGTTTTGAGTCAGTTTGAGTTATTTGAGTTTTCAGCATTTACTCATGCATTCCAGTTTGAGTTTTTGACTGTATTGGCCCATATGGTTAGGCACTTGGTCTACGGTGTTCTTGGCACCTCCAAGGAGCTGCCATCCCCAAATAAGGCCGATGTTAGAGTCAGTATTTGCATACTACCATCAGTGATCAAAACTCCTCTTTTATATCATATTAGTGTCCCATGTTGAAATTTTTATCATTCCACCTAGGTCATCATGTAAAAATTTACTCACTGATGGTAGCCCAAGTTGAAACCCCATCCCTTCTAAAAAATTTAGATATGTTGGCCCACCTTCATGTGTCTTGTTGAACATACATTGACTATAAAAGCTCATTTCATCTTGTTTTGTGTCAGTCAAGTCCACCTCGAGTTCAATCATTCAAGGTCCCATTTGGTCACTAGGTTTCATTTTCCAAGGCCCAATCAAACACCATTTCACTGAATAAGGCTAGCAAAGTATGAGAGAGAAGCAAGTCATATCCCCTTTTCAGTTAAATAAGGGTTTACAAGCATGTAACCATAGTTGCCAAAATTCCAATTTTGATTTTAAGCAAGAAATTCATTCCATTTTGTAATTTTTATTTCAAAAGAGAGATGTAATAATTTTTATTTATTTATGTAATTTTATGTTTATCATATGTAATAAGTCACTATTTTTAGCTATTTACTCAAACTCCATTTCCAATATCATCCAAACAAAAATCAAAAGTGAAGATTTCCAAAACTTCAGCATCATCCACCTACAAAGAAAAAGGTCAGAAAGCAAATTAGAAAAGAGGTCAAATGAAACATTAGAAAGTGGGTTTGAAAGCAAAAGATCAAATTCACTCACCTATAAAGGACTTCTTGGGTTCAAACTTAGCTTCATTTTCCTCCTATCACTCATTGATCAAACCCCAAGAGAGCCTTTTAACAGTTCTGGGTGAAACCAGCAGAAACAGGGCAGGCGCTACGCATTTCCTTCTCGCATTGTGCGTTCTTTTCTAGCGCTGCGCATTTCCTTAAGGTGTTGCGCATTTTCCTGAAGGTGCTGTACGTTTTCCTGAGGTGTTGCACACTCTGCATTGGTGCTGCACGTTTGTCCAGTAATGCTCCAATCAGCCTCACCATCACCTCCATCATCACCATTTCATGAGCCTATTCATTCACCTAGCAAAGATGAAGGCAGAGAGCAAGAGCACATTGAACATTGTGAGGTCAGCAAACCTAAAGGGGTTGGTTTGGGTACTTTGGCACATACTTATCAGAGAGGGAAGAGGCAAGTGTTTGCCACACAGATTGTGGGAGGGGCCTTGCCTTCTTCATCAACAAAGCAGGTACAGAAGGGCAAGGAAAATGTGACAAAGGCAGAGATCCATCAACAGGAAGAGGACCTCCATGAGACAAAGAAAGATTTTCATTTAGTTGACATAAGTGAAAATGATGACAGTGAAATCACAGCCATTGTCATCAAAGAGAAGAATGCACTCATAGGATAACTCCAGGTTAATTTGCAGAGGGAAAAATATATCATCACATACTATGAGCAGGAAAACAAGTAGTTAGAGACCAAACATGAGCTCATGAAGATTCAGCTCATCAAGGCAAAGAGGGAGGCTAAAAATTCTAAGGCCTCACTCAGTGAAGCATATGGAGAATATAGTGACCAGCCGGAGGAACAGGTGCCAAAAAGAAGGCCAAGGACTAGAGGCTGAACTAGCTAATGAGCTCACCCTAAATGATCAATTTGCCAAAATGATAAATGAGAACCAAGAGCATTGTCTTGAGAGGGTGAACACCCATCTTGAAAGCCTCTTAGACAAGGCCAAAAGAGACACTGACATTTAAATAAATATGGCGAAGTATTATTTCCGAAGAAACCAAATAGCAAGGGCAAAGCTCAAAGTTGCTAGGGAAAGAATTGAAGCTCTAACTCACCATGAGGAGAAGAAGAAGCTTGATATACCTGTAGAGGCTTCACTCCATGCCTAGCCACCTTAGACTTCATCTTCTTGAACAATTTTGAAGACCCTTTACTCAATTTTTGTCATCTTGATTTTCCTGTCTTTTTAAGGCAATTTTTATATCAACGGCTTCGTCAAATGCGCAGTGCCTTAGGTGCTGCGCACTTTTTGGAGGCACTTTTTGGAGGAATGGCCACTACCATTGGATTGAGAAGGACCAAGACATCCAAGAAAACCATGTTTCCATCCCTGCAAAGAAAAAATGGTGGCTGAAATAGGAAAAAAAACCACCTAAAAATCATGTTTCTGCCTCATTTATGGACCAGGCGCTGCGCGTTTGAGTAGTCTTGTGAGAATGGAATTTTGGAGTGGCAAATCAAGCCCATTTTGAAAACCAAGGGTAGGTTTGGAAACTAGACAGGATAAGCGTTCCAATGAGATATGCTAGGCTAGATTTGGACATCAGAAAGATAGGTAAAAGTCAACTTGAAGATGGTGTTGCACGTTTGACACTGGCGCTACGTGTTTGACAGTCAGCTCATATTTTCACTGTTTCTCTCCAATTTGAATTTTACCTATGGGAAATTAGTGTTTTACTAATGTAATTGATAAGGATAATGTAATTATTATATTTTTATTGTTACATAGGGTAAATACATTAGGTAAATGACCTCACATGGCTTGTAATGAATCAGATTGCTTAAGTTAGGGATGAGTCACTTTGACCACACTACACTCTAGCTATCAGTTTAGTTTTTGTTGCAACTGCTCCTCCTCTCATGGATTCAACCCCTGAGGCTAGGATGAGTTGGTTTGAGGCCTATATTATGTAATTTCTCAGTCATTCTATAGGTTGGACTCTATTGGATGTTGTACTAGTGTTTCAGACTTTGGCATGGAATATATTGGATGAGTTGCAGCTATTTTGGTGGGATTCCTGTGGCATGGTATTTTGACATTTTTTTTTCTTTAGTCACATATGTATGAATGTTTTTTACCCTTCATGATTCATTTCACTCTAAATATGTTTGATTTTCAAGGTGTGATAAGAAGAATTCATCTTGTATGCTCTGTTTTGGGAAAATCATCATAGATTGTTTCATTTCTTCAGTTTAAAAAGAATTCATGATCCTCATGCTCTTTTTAGCACCTCACTAGTCTAAACCATCTCATCACTATACTACCAAGTGTTAAAGTAACTTTCCTACCTTTCCCCATCAGATGTCTGCAATTCTGATTCTCTTTTTCCCTGACCTAGTTCACTCTCTGACCTAATTCACTCATCTAGTGACTACCGTAATCAAAAATCAAATCAAACAACCCCCTGAGCTACTCTATATAACCTAACACCCTAATCTATCCAGCCCTCTTGGCTATGATTATTTGGAGAGAGCCCTCTCTGGCTTGGTAGGGCTAGCTACCAATTCAAAATATTGGTCTGTGGTTACCTTAGCTGGACTCTTCCTCAACCTTGGAGATACGGAGGAGTGATAACACCTTCCACAATCTCCAACCCTCTCCTTGAATGAATAGCCTTCCAACCTTATTCCAATGGCATAAGCCTACTTCCAACAGTTCTCTCCCAATCCTCAGACCTATAGTAGCTTTATAGGCCAAGAATGGGAAGTTTTTTGTCTATTCTCCAAGGGCTGAGATCCACTAATAGTGGGATAGGGGATCTAGAAATGAAGGGGATTTTCTTGTTAGTTGGGATAGATGCTACCAACAATGATTCTAGAATTTACTTTTTATTTTTACATTCGTTAAGTCATGTTCGTAGTTCATAATGTAAGAGAATGCGTACTTATGTTCAACTTATAATGGTCTTCTCTGTGTATGCACAAAAATGGACAAGGGAACTACATAGGTAGCCAAGAACAGGTTTTTTGTATCATGGGATCCAGGAATTCCACTTTCTTTGGGATGATTTAGATTCTAACTTTGTAGGGGAAAGCTCTTGGGACACATTTGTGGATAGTGAAAGATCCAAACTGATGGTCATTTGCCGAATGTGAAAAAATTACATGTAACAGTATGCCCTTGAGGGAAGCTCAAATTGTGTTTCATGGAAGGACCGCGTGGAGGCAGTACTGGAGGATAATGGGTTGAAGGAATTCATTGATAATGATATTCGGATACCGGCAATATCTGATGCAAAGGATCTAGCAGAATGGGAGAAATGTGTATCCAAGGCCAGGAGGATCATATTGGAGGGAGTACGAGACCATATTGTCTCAAATATCCATAGGAAAGAGACTTTGTATGCAATGTGGAAAGCACTAACAAATTTTGATTCCAAAATAGTAGCGACCACACGAAATTGGGACTCAAGGACAAACATCGAAATATCAAGATGCAGAGGAACGAGACCATTCCATGATACCTGTGCAAGTTCACATAGTGTTTTGATGAACTTGGTAAAGTTGATGTTACTGTAGCAGAGAATGATTTGGTGAGATTAGCCCTTCTAAGCCTTCCCAAGAGCTGGCATAGCTACCAAGATTCGGTGAACGAGAGGGAGAAACTACCAAATTGGGAACACTTGTGGTCTAATTTGGTATAGGAGGAAATAAGGTGAAATACTAGAGATAGGACTTCATCCAAGGGCGAGGATGAGGAGAACTATGCCTTGGCCAGAAATTAAAAGAAAGGGGAAGGGAAGAAATCTGAATCCAAAGCAGAATCTAGTCACAGGGGCAAGAAGAAATACTTGTCCATAATCAAGTGCTTTCACTGTCATGAATTCATGCATTATGCCATGAAGTGTCCACACAAGAAGGCAAGAAATAAGACCACAGGAGGAGAAGCAGGTGAAGCTTTGCCTTCACAGTTTGAGCTTGATTTTACTCTCATTGCATGCATGGCCAGCACAGTGATGGGAAGCATGTGATATCACGACGATGGTGCCTCATTCCATATGATGGGGATCAAAGATTTTTTCAGTGATTTGGAGGAGAAGGATATCCAAATGCACATCTATATGGGAGGTGATGAACGATACAACAAAACTAGGATTGGTATAGTCACCTTTAAGAGGGAGTCAAGCTCCCCTCTCAGGATCAAGGATGTGATGTTTGTTCTAGGTATAAAGAAGAATCTTGTCTCCATTACAATTTTGGAAGACCGTGGACACAATGTTATATTCAACAAAGGAAAGGAATTCCTAAGAAACATTGCCATGAGACAGGTGAAGAATATTGGGGTTCATGTGAAGAAACCCTACATGCTAAATGTGGAGGATTGTGTTTCATTGAGCACAAAGGCAGAGAAGTTGCAAAGTTGCGATGTCGACAAATTTTGTGATGTGTGTGTGTTATATTATTTCCATGACTAGTCTGGGGGTTATGGAGGGGTGGCCAACTCCCCCTTTGTTGTGCAAGGTGTAGCAGGAGGGTAACAAGGGGGCGGCAGCCCCCCTTGTCAAGGAGTTTGCAGGGGGCAGTAGCCACCCTACATGGGGTTCGGGGCAACACCTGAGGATTTTTTTTGGGACCCTATATTAGGTGGCTGGACCTACCTATGGTTTTGTGCATGGATTTCGCACATGGTTTTCGGCCCATGGTATTTTGAAGATCTGTCAAGGGAACTATGATTATGTTCTAATCCAGGGTTAATGGATTGGGGTTTATGGATGCTTTGGCATGTATATATATGTATTGTAACATTGAAAGGAATATGGTGAAAAATTAATCTGGTAGTCTTGGTTTTGGGATCGAGGGGAAAATCTCTGTGTATATATATTTTATGTTTTATGCTCTCACCATTGTTTATTTTCTCTTTTTAGAATTGGTATGCAGGTAATTTTTGTACAAGGTTAAAACCTACACTTGGTATCAAAGTCGTTTCAGCTTCAAGGGGATTCCTTTACTACCGAGTGGTTTTGCTTGGGCCCATGGTAGACCCTTTTCAATGGGATATTTGCGGCATGGATTCTTGTGGTGAAAGAAGATGGCAAGCAGTGGAAAGATAAAGATTGAGAAATCTAATGGTCAAATTTTTGAGTTGTGGAAACTCAAGATAGAGGATCTGTTGGTGGATAGAGATCAGTGGCTCATGGTAGATCCAGGTACTAAACCAACAGAAATGTCTGATGAATACTGGGGGAAGTTTAATTAGAAACAAAATAGCACAATACAGTTGTGTATCTCAGATTTAGTAATATTGAATGTATCGGGGGAAGCTACGATGAAGTATTTGTGGGACATGTTAGGAACTTTGTACAAATCTAAGTCTTTGGTGGACAAATTGTTCCTATGGAAAAAGATGTAAAACCTGAGAATGAAGGATGGAGACTCGGCAATATAGCATCTAAACAGATTTAATAATGTTGTAAGTCAATTGTTATGTGTTGATATTAAAATTTCATTTGAAGATAAGTGCATCAGTTTGATGTGTTCTCCACCAGATTCATGGGATAATTTGGTTGTTAAAATACGTATCAATACAACTACCTTGAAGTTTGATGAAATAGTCTCATCCATGTTGTTGGAGGAGATGATACGGAAAAATATGGAGGGCCAGAATGGAGATGTCATGTTTGTATGAGGATGGTCCTAGAACAGAAACAAGAATAAGTTCTCGAGTGGGAGATCTAAATCTAGAGGAAGATCTACATCTCTAAGAAAACCCATGAAGGTGTTTTGGAAATGCAGAAATCGAGGGCACTTCAAAAAGGAATATAGATCTAAAGCTCCTGAGAAAGGAAATGGATTTAATGATGCTCCTTCTGCAGAGGTGAAAAACACTTGAAATGAAGGTGGTGATGTGTACTTGGCTTATTCTTCAAGTACACATGTAGATCATGAGGCATGGTTGATTGACTCAAATGCATTATTTCACATCACTCCCCATAGGGAGTGGTTTTGCGAGTATGATAAATATGATGGTGGTGATGTCTTCTTAGGGGATTATAGGAAGGCTAGAATCATCAGACGAAGAAAATTCAAGATGAAGTTGCAAGGGGGAAGGAGTAGAACACTTCCAAGCGTTCTGCATATTCTTGCATTGGCCAAAAATCTTATTTATGTAAGCAAGATGGATGATTCAAGTGTAAAATTAATGTTCGAGAAGGATACCTGCAAGATGGTTCGGGGAGCATTGATATTGATTTGGGGAGTTTTGATTGGAACTCTATATAAGCTTCTAGGTAGTATTGTTATTGATGGGTGCAACAACTCTGTGGTTCCTGAAAGTGGAGCAAAAAATCTAGTGGCCTCTAGAGAAAAGAACATGTTATGGCACCAAAGGCTTAGACATATTAGAGAGAAGGGACTTTGAATACTTCATGGTATAGGTATGGTAGTATGTGTTACAGTTCTATTTGGGCACATCACTCCCGAAAATCAAATCAGTAAAAATCGGGCTTATCAAATCCTAATTCAGTTGCTACATGCCCTAGACAAGTCATCATATTGAATGTTTTCATCCATGAAAGTTTCCTAGTTTTAAACCCTACTAAAATGCCTCTTTGGGACACCAAGGCACCTTGTTTAGGGGGAACTTCTCTGCATAGCAGGTAGGCCCATTCAGACCTGCATTACAGAGCACTTAGGCCCACTTTAGCTTGCGCTGGGAAAGAATGAGCGAAATTGACATAGGATTCTAGGAATATTCCTTGATTCTAGAGCATTCTAGAAGGATGCCAAACTCTTATCTCATCCTATGAGCTCGATTTTGGATAGGTTATGGATCATTCAACCCTCTATCCTCTCATCCCTTTCTCCATGGAAACTAACTATCCAATTATGGAAACCATTCAATACCCTATTTATGACAAAACCACTTGCATTTCCCTATAAATTGACCACTCGTCATAGTGATCAGGGGGCTGGAACTTGGATATTATAGAGAAATATTGTTGGTTTGAGACTTGAAATCATTGTCAAGTAATGTTATGCTACTAGATTAATTTTCTATTGGTGTGATGAGGGTTTGGAATAAGCTGGATGAGTGACATGGGATCGAACCACATTGGGTGTAATTTCTCCTTCTATCATTCAATAAAGTTGTTTGTTCCTTTTCCAATACTTTTTTCTATACCTATGGTGAATATATGTTCAAATGTCGTCGATTCCATTTGTTTACAGTAGATAGATCATATGCTTTGATTGTTGTCATATTCTTTTTATGTTGGCAGGTACCAATTAAGCTAATTCAGTTTCAGCGGGAATGACGATAGAAATTCAAAGGAGATCAAAGGAAGCAAAGGATCATAAGTAGGTTCCTTTATCTTATCTTTCTATTGTGGAAAAAGGTTAAACATATTTACTTCTATTGTTCTAAGTATAACTACCCACTTAGGGAAGATGTACTTATCCATAGGTATAAATTTCGTATACCAAATTGGTGACTCCACTGGGGAACGACCATCGTTCCTGGTAGTTTACCCTTATCGTATTACATCCTAGTAGACTTTACTTGACTTCATTGATCTTGTTTCAGTAATTTTGAAGTTTTTTTGGTCAAAAAAGTTTGCTTAAATGTTTGTTGATTGTGTTCTCTGACATCAGCACAGTGTTGGTCTTGACACAGTGCGCTGCAAAGCACCCTTGGCTTAGAGAGAATGCTCTACAACGTACTGTCTCCCACTCAGGGCTGCGGTGGTCCCTGTCAAGCCAAAAAACCCATCTTTTGCTTGATTTTTTCCAAAGTTGCTTCTGATCTTGTTTGTTGAATGGTCAATGTTTCTTTGTCCCTGAAGTCCAAACTAGTATTTCTTTTCCATGCCCACTTTGGCTTTGTTTGTTCAATGTTTCTTTATGTTTTCTTTATCATTGTCAAATCAATCCCAAAGTTAGTTTACATTTATTAGCCTTTACTTTTTTGAAAAAGAATTGTCATAAAGTCTTCATTTCTTTGAAAAAGAAACGGTCGTAAAGTCTTTGTTTCTTGTGAAAAGCATTGATTGATTGTTTGTGCATTTAGTTTCTTTATGTTCATCTAAACATTAAAGGAATGAAAAGAAAAACATGCATAATCCATTTAGAAGTTTGTGTGTGCTTGTAGGAATGGTATAAGGAAAGTTGCATTAGATGTGATCTATGCTTTTTGTTTAAGGATTTTGATTTCTCTATCCCTTTTAGTTACGGTTTTCATTGTTTAAATCAAATGAAAAGAATGTTTCTCATCTTAGTTTCATTATAGGAGTTTCAGAAACATCATGCGGTGAACCTGAAAGGCAAACTTTTAAACAAGATCAACTAAAATTTATCTCAATTAACCTAATGGAGCATTGTAACTTAACGCATAACATTTAGAGGTCTAGGCTAGAGACGTGTTCCGACGTTGTTAAACATAGCAGCTGTCGCTAATGGTTTGTGATACATTCCGAGTGTGATACCTCATTCCACGTCCCTAAGTATATCGTAGCTCGTCCACGTACTTTCGGGTATATTGGGCAGTGTTATAGTATGAAAAGTATAAGGGAATGCTCTCATTGTGCGGTTTCGCATTAGACAACACTAACACGGATTGGCCCTCCACGTACTTTCAGGTATATTTGGGAGAACTACATTAGATTTCTATCCATCCATAGGTAACCGAATCAGTCACCTTGTATACTGTGATACACCAAAAATCGCATTCAGGGAGATTGTCTGCACGTATGTTAAGTCCTTGGTTTACTGAGGCAGTATGTTGCAATTAACAGTTACTTGGTAATCCTTTTGCCTAGATTATACCTCTTTTGTTTTTTATGTTATTTTGATTAAAATAAAATTATTTGACTGAGGATAACATCCTCCACATCTCTCCTTAATTGATCTTAGGTTGAGATATATGGCAACAACTCCGAAGTCCACCGATCAAGGAATTCCTTTTGATGGGAATCCTAGTCCTTTTCCTCCTTTTGGAAATATTAGTGCTCCTTATATGGCTACATTTTCCCTTCTGGGACTTACCATTGGCTTGTCAGTATGGTTATTCTCAACCTCCTTGGCCCCGCAACTGAATATTCCTATAACTGGACAAAATCAACCTCTAGTTGATCCTAAAGTTGACCCTTTACCTTCGTCGGTTGTTTCTTCCTCCCCTTATTCCTCTTCGCCTAGTGAAAGTATTGACACTAGTAACCAGGTGGATAAGAAGAAGAAGAAAGGGAAGAAGAATAAGAAGAAGAAAATTCAGCAAGGGGGGAACCAAGAAACCATTGCTTCGAATGCAACTTCTGATGAGAAACCATTTGATAAGCCCTACAAACTTCGATATCCTTGCAAACTTTGTACGGGAGACCATCTTCTTCGAAATTGTTCTAGTATTCCTCAAATCTTAGAAGAATGGTATTCTCGTTCACATCATCCTGTGTCATCAACTTTTGGAGATCATGTTGGTAACACACCATCAACTAGTGGTAGTAAAGTTCATGGAAAGAAGGGTAAAGTTAAGTTTCCCTGTAGGTTATGTGAAGGGAATCACCCCATTCACCTTTCTCTCTATTTGGATGAAGCCCAAAAAGTGTTGGATAACCGTCCTTCTGCTTTGCAGCGACTTCCATCTAGTTACAAGAGACTCTCCCTTAATCCTTCACTAGTTGATGAAGTGACTGACCCAAATCAACTGTCGGTCAAACCCACTTTCTCTGAATGTGAATCCCATGAGTCTATACCTAACCAATCACAGGTCAAGGAAATAATTGACCCGATTTCACCTTCATTTAATCGTACCTTTCCCGTAGAGAGTGAGTATGATACCACTCAGGTTCTTTTCGTTTCTTCAAATTCCAATGAGCTTGGAGGCAACCCTCCTGTTCCATCAAGATAGGAGGAAAATCCTCCCGTTCTCGTAACTCAAGGGGGTAATTCTCTCGTTCTTACGGTACCCCCTCCAAGTAGTCTGGTCACTTTCTTTGATTGGAATCGACTAGAAAGATGTTGTCTTCCTTCTTATGTGCCTTTCCAGATCATAGTACAAGTTTATAATATGATTGTATCTAGCATTATTATAGATGAAGGTGCATCTATGAGTATCCTTTCCTCCACTGCTTGGCAGGCGCTCGGTTCGCCACCACTTGTGCCTGTTACCCAGAATCTGTTGCCTTTTAACAAAGGAACCAATCAACCATTAGGGATCCTTCTTCGGTTGCCTATTACTTTATGAGGAAAATTGTTTATCTAAATGTGATGGTAGTACCAGGCCCTTTACATTACAATTTACTTCTTGGGCACGACTATGTTTATGACATGGGAGCTATTGTTTCAACAATCTTTCGAGTGATGTGTTTCCCGCATGAAGGCAGAATTGTCACCATTGATTAGCTTTCATTTCTCGGCCCAAATATGGCTTCTAGTCAACCATCTTCCCTAAATGGTCCTTTTGTCCCAATGGTATCTTCCCCGCCATGGGTCAATTATGTGGCAACTCGTTCCATGCCTACATCAACTGATGATCAATTTTGTGATGTTGTGCATTATGTACTGGGGGCATTGGAACTAGATCTCTCTAATGGGTTCCTTGCTACGTATCCCTTCCAAAGCATTGTTCTCCCATCTGATGAGAACCTCTTGGAAGTCATGACCTCTTATGGGTCATGATCAAGGAATCATGAGCATAGTTCCTTGTCTTGTGTCAAGCTCGTTAAAAAATGAAACAAGGAATATGAGGATAGTTCTTTTATTGTGTCAACCTCATTAAAAAATGAAACAGGTCCTAGAGCATAGTTCCTTTTCTTGTGTCAAGCTCATTAAAAAATGAAACAAGGAATCAAAGCATAGTTCCTTGTCTTGTGTCAAACTCGTTAAAAAATGAAACAAGAAATCTGAGCAGAGTTCCTTGTCTTGTGTCAAGCTCATTAAAAAATGAAACAAGGTCCCCTAGATCAAAGTTCCAATTCAAGTCTTTTAGTAGATCTCGTAAAATCCCAGTTGAGTCTTTCACTTGATCTTGTAAATGAACCTTCATTCCATCCACTTGATACCCATGAGTAGTCTACTTAGGTGAATGTAATGAAGCTTGAGTTGCATGCACCTAGAATCAAGTCATCATGCTAGGGGCATGTAAACTAATCTCAAGCATAGTTCCCTATGGTTCAAGCTTGTGTAAAAATGAACCCTTGTGTAAAAATGAAACTGAATCCAAGCATAGTTTTTCATTTCAAGCTTGTGTAAACATGAAACTGAATCTAAGCATAGTTCCCTATGGTTCAATCTTGTGTAGAAATGAACCCATCTCCATTTTAACCCTCATGATTTCCATTCTATCAGCCTCTTCTGTCAGATGAGCCTTGGTTTTTCTCCTTCCATCATCATATTTTGCTTGGTCGATCATACGGGGTTCAGTTGGTTGTTTTACCCTTTTTGAGGAACAGTTGCAATGAGTGGTCTTATTAGCTAGCCTCTTCACATAAATCAACATGTTTTGAGCAGTTCCACCATTGTCGGAACCATTTTCTACCATTTATACCACTCGTTCCTCTAGGACGAGTCACCTTTAAGCTCTTTTCTGACTCGTAAAAAAAAAAAATTAAAAATGAAAAGATCGTTGAGTATTTTCCTTCTTTGACTCATTAAAAGAAAATAAAAATAGGAGGTCTACTTTCGAGCTCTTTTCCGATTTTTTAAACACTAAAATATTGTCGGTCACTTGTCCTATTCAGTTCATAAACAGATTGGAAATGACATCTACTCAATATAAGTTTAACCCTTTTCTGGACTGAGATAGATTACTTACGAAAAAGGAATATGTTGATCAAACATGGTCAATAGGTTCTCTCTTGTATTATTTTATGCTTTTTCGGACTTGAGAGACAAATTTACGAAAAAGAACTTGTGGAGTTTTCTTTTTTTTTCCTTTTCAAACTCTCTAAATATAAAAAGGGTTGAGTTCTCATTGTCATTAAACTCGTAAAAACATCAAACAACGACAAACTTGTCTATCATAACAAGACCGAGTTTCACCTTCACTAGACTCATTAAAACATCACATAGCGATGGATTCACCCGAAGGGTGGAATTATACTACAAGCATATGTTATCCTCCTCAAGCTTCTTTAAAAAAAATAAAGAAGTATTGGTCAGCAATGACTGGGGAAAATGGGAAAAGGGATAAATCACTTTATGGTAGCAAGTCGCTCTTGAACATGACATTTTGACTTCATCTATGTGGCTATTTGGGTTGGGTTATCTACTTGATGGTTATCATACCTATGGTTTATCACACCATCCATCACTTTGGTTTTGGGTCAATGCTTCCAATTCATTCAGTGTCGCCGACATGTTCAAGAGAAGTCACTCAGTAAACTTCATCCTTTGCAATACTCATAAACCTTCATTTTCATGACCACCATTCTTGAAAATTGTGTCGTCAGTCACATTTTGTCTTCAAAATAATTACACTCATTTCGTGTCGTTGATGGGGGATACATCAAGGCCCTCCTGCGACGAGTCGCTTCTTGTCGACATCAGCACATTATCCAGGAAGTTGACTTAGAAACACCCTTCCAGTACCTTGAGGCTTGCATACATCAATGGCAAGTTTCTCGCTTCCGGTGACAGGTTGACATCACAGGCCTTCAACCGAAAGACTTTGTATGGTGTTTGATATCAAAACATCTATTCACACCATGCAGAATGTACTGTAGTAACTTGAGAATCATTATCATTATCTGTGATTTCTCTCACGTCTGTTAACAACTTACATCATTGGTTGGTAATCAGACAGTGTCTTCCCATTTTCGACTTCAGATCACATTTTCACATGGTTAGACTCGTACTTGTGTGAACAATTAGATGAGATAGAAGACCCTAGACCTAGTTTCATCCATCCAGGCTATGATTTCAGGAGAGTACTAAATCATCTGTAGGATGGCTTTACACAAATGGTCATCCTATCATTGGTCTATATCTGTAGACGACAATCAGATTTATGTACATGTAATGAAAAGTTTATATGTTGAGTATGGCTATGCTTTCCCTCAAAAATTCATGAAAAATTCAAATATATCATGATATTATGTATTGTAATTGATGTCAGTCACCATCCGCTTCAGATCCTCCTCATCACATCATAAAGCATATCACTCGATATTATCATTTTCAACTTCATGATTTAGGGGGCAGTTGTTACAGGTCTATTTGGGCACATCACTCTCGACAATCAAATCAGTGCAAAGAGGGCTCATCAAACCCTAATTCCGTTGCTACATGCCCTAGACAAGTCATCATATTGAATGTTTTCATCCATGAAAGTTTCCTAGTTTGAAACCCTACTGACACCAATGCAACCTTAGTCAGGGGCAACTACTCTACATAACAGGTAGGCCCATTCAGACCTAAGTTGCAGAGCACTTAGGCCCACTTTAGCCTATGCTGGGCTAGAATGAGCGAAATTGACATAGGATTCTGGGAATATTCCTTGATTCTAGAGCATTCTAGAAGGATGCCCAACTCTTATCTCATCCTATGAGCTCGATTTTGGATAGGCTATAGATCATTCAACCCTCTATCCTCTCATCCATTTCTCCATGGAAACTAACTATCCAATTATGGAAAACCATTCAATACCCTATTTATGACAAAAACACTTGCATTTCCCTATAAATTGACCACTCATCATAGTGATCAGGAGGTTGGAACTTGGATATTATAGAGAAATATTGTTGGTTTGAGACTTGAAATCATTTTCAAATAATGTTATTGCTAATGGTTTGTAGGTTTCTGTGGTATGGTTTTTGAGAAACAATATGGTTATGCTGCTGGATTGATGGGCTATTGGTGTGATGAGGGTTTGGACTAAGTTGGATGAGTGACATGGGATCGAACCACATTGGGTGTAACTTCTCCTTCTATCAATCAATAAAGTTGTTTGTTCCTTTTCCAATACTTTTGTCTATACCTATGATGAATGTATGTTCAAAAGTCGACAATTCCATTTGTTTACAATAGATAGATCATATGCTTTAATTGTTTTCGTCTTCTGTTTTTGTTGGCAGGTACCAATTGATCGAATTCAGTTTGAGCGAGAGCGACGACAACAAATCAAAGGAGATCAAAGGAGGTGAAGGATCACAAGTAGGTTCCTTTATATTATTTGTCTATTGTAGGAAAAGGTTAAACATATTTACTTCTGTTGTTCTAAGTGTAACTACCCACTTAGGGAATATGTACTTATCCGTAGGTATAAATTATGTATAACAGTATGGTAGAAGGTATGTCTAATTTCTCTCTGGATTTCAATTTCTATGAACATTGTGTATATGGAAGTAGAATTGGGTGAGTTTCCCCTCTAGTGCTAAGAGGGCAAAAGGGATATTAGAGCTTGTTCACAGTGATGTGTTTGGACCTATGTCGATTCCATCACTAGGAAAGTCTGTGTACTATGAATCATTTATAGATTACTTCTCAAGGAATACATGGATATATTTCCTCAGGAAGAAATCTAAGTCTTTGATAGGCTTAAAGAATTTAAGGCTCTGGTGGAAAACTAAACAGAGAAGAAGATAAACGTGTTAAGGATAGATAATGGTGGAGAGTTCCGCAAGAAGGAATTTGAAGAGTTTTGTAGGAAGTGTGGTATAGAATGGCATATGACTATTCCATACACACCTCAACAAAATGAAGTTGCAAAAATAATGAACAAGATGTTGATGGAAAAGGTTAGAAACATGCTTAATGGTGTCGGGTTAGGACATGAATGCTGGGAAGAGGCAATGGAGACTCCATGTTACTTGGTTAATAGATCACCTTCATCAGTGTTGGGGGATAAATATCCACAAGAGGTATGGACTGGTAAGAAACCCTCTCTTTCACATTTGAGGGTATTTGACTGTGATGCATATGCACATGTTCCAAAGGAGAAAATAACCAAGTTGGATAGTAAATATGAAAGGTGCATCTTTATTAGGTATAAGAATGGTTTAAAAGGTTATAAGCTTTGGAACCCATAAACAAGGTTGTGTATAGCTAAGATGTGGTGTTTAGAGAGGTGAAAGATGTTATTGAACATGAAGTCATACCAAAGGAACCTGAGAAGATAGAGTTTGAGCTAAAGGAGGAAGAATCAGACTCTACAACAAAAGAGAAATCAAAAGATGAAGAGCCACAAACTCCAACTGTGAGAAGATTAGTTCGAAAAAGAAGGCAGCCAGAAAGGTATAGTCCATCTTCTTACTATTCAAATTTTTATTTTTCTATTACTGATGATCATCCCAGAACTATCAGTGAAGTAGTAGACTCAGAGCATGGAAAACTCTCGAAAGAGGCCATGTTTGATGAAATGCCATCTTTGCACAAAAATGAGGCTTTGGATCTGGTGGAGTTGTCGGCTGGAAGGAAACCCATTGGAAATAAATGGGTGTTTAAGAAGAAGATGAATGCAGAAGGAAAGGTGGAGAAATAAAAAGCTTGGTTGGTAGCAAAAGGTTATTCCCAGGTGTCAGGAATCGATTTTGGTGATATTTTTTCTCCTTTTTCCAAGGTATCTTCTATTAGATTACTTTTATTTTTTGTTGTTTCTTTTAATTTTGAGGTAGAATAGATGGATACGAGGACAACATTTCTTCACGGGGGTCTGAAAGAAGATATCTACATGAAGCAACCTGAAGGCTTTGCGGTGAAGGGTAAGAAAGAACTAGTATGCAGGTTAAAAAAGTCTCTATATGGGGTAAAACAGTCACCAAGGATGTGGTATCATAAATTTGATACATTTATACAGGGACTTGGCTTAGCAACATGCAAAGCAGATCACTGTGTGTATTTTAAATTAATCAGTGATCATGTTATTTATATGGTCTTGTATGTGGATGATATGTTACTGATTGGAAATGACAAAGAAATTATCCAGGATTTGAAGACCCGATTGTCCTCCAAATTCGGCATGAAGGATCTTGGCATTGTAAACTATATTTTGGGCATGAAAATTAAATGAGATCGAGAAAAGAGGAAGCTCTGGTTAAACCAGAAGAAGTATGGTGAGACAATATTGTAGAGGTTTAATATGAAAGATAGTAAACCGGTGAAGGTTCATATTCCTATAGGTGTCAAGTTATATGTTGAACAGTGTCCCAAGACACAAGAAGAGGAAGAGGACATGTCCCATGTTCCATGCACAAGTGTAGTCAGTAGCCTGATGTATGCAATGGTTTGTACTAGACCAAACATTGCACATGCAATGGGAGTATTGAGCAGGTTTATGTCAAAACTAGGGAAGGAGCATTGGAAAACAGTGAAGCAGATCTTCACATATTTGCATGGCACTAGTGATTATGGTCTGTGCTACCAAAGAAGAGCAGGGTTGGATAGAGTTTTGGACATCCGTGGCTTTGTTGATGCAGACTGGGATGGATAACTGGATCAGAGAAGATCCACAAGTGGGTATGGGTTTAACCTATTTAGAGGTGCAGTCAGTTGGATGAGTAAGAGACAGTTTGTAGTGGCACTTTCAACTACAGGGACAGAATACATGGTAGCCACTCATGCAAGAAAGGAAGCATTTTGGTTGCGGAGGTTGTGTTCAAGTATGGGCTTGGTACAACGAGCTATAAGGATAGACTGTGACAACCAATGTACAATTTTCTTGGCAAAGAACCCTGCTTATCATTCAAAGACAAAGCACATTGATGTTCAGTATCATTTTGTGAGGGATATGGTTTGTTAGTGTCCTATAGTTTATAGGATCGTAATTTGATTATCTGTGAATTTTCATGACTGTGAATTTTGTAAATAATGTTTCATTTCACAAATTATTTCCAAGAAAAAATAGAAAAGAAAAAAAAAAAGGGGATATGCAAAAAAAAATAATATATGTGTGAAAAAATGAAAATATCCCAATAAGTGAGCAAATCTAAATGCCACTACATTTCAAAAAAATAAAAAATAAAAAAGATGCATGAGAAATGCCTTTAGAAATTTAAATAATGTGCAACTAGTTAAAATGCCACATTGGAGTTAGAACAACATAGGTTTAATCACATTGTTTAAGCGTGATTAGACTTGTTGAATAAAGTTAGTTTAGTCATAATAGAAATAGTTCGACCACACAGTTTAATCGTGGTCGAATTATTTTTAATTAGGTTAGTTAAGGTTTTATTAATTAACCACATTGTGTAATCGTGGTTAAATTAGATTAAAATAAATTTAATGTAATAAAATTATCGCATTGTATAAACGTGATTTTGAATAGTGGTTGAATAAATTTGTATGACATGACATGATTTTTGTTTTGTAAATAAATTTGGTACATAAATCAATGGCAAAAGATCTCACTTGCCCAGATCAACAACGGGTGAGGAGTTTGGACCCCCCCCTACCCCCGCTGAAAACCATATACCATCCCCCCCTCCGAAATCTGCATTTCGACTCCCGCCTTTATGACCATTGACTCACCCCACGCTCCCACTCCACTTCTATTCCGCCATGTGGCACATCCTAGTCCCCACCTCACTCCTATACGATGCTGCCACATGACGCTCCCCACTTCGCTCCTCTCCCGTTACGGTCACATCCCTCCCCTGCTTCACTCTCATTCCAACACATGCCACTATTCTATATATGTTGTATAATCGTTCCCGCTATAATGAACCTGCTCTCATTTAATAACCCATTCTTAATGGTAAGTTGATTTTAGCTTATAAAACAAGCCAAAGCCCATTTATTCGCGCTCCTTTAATTGTTTCGAGACATTTGTAACCAAAAATTATTCCAAGTACCCAGTTAGTAGATAGATTCTACTACAACGTTCAGTCATCGAACTGGCCCGTCACTATGACCAGTCAACGAATGCACAACCTCTGTACGACCAGCCACCGGTCTTCATCCAACTTTTCCTGTGTAA
Source organism: Pinus tabuliformis (assembly GCA_031772625.1). Lineage (NCBI taxonomy): Eukaryota > Viridiplantae > Streptophyta > Pinopsida > Pinales > Pinaceae > Pinus > Pinus tabuliformis. Next base: position 47,868,933 of record CM062807.1, on the reverse strand, counting down.
ACTCTAAATTCACAATTCTTTTTTGTTTAGTATGTCTCCTAAAGGGAAAAATAAGGTTACAAAAGAGAATCCCCTCCTTCCCCCTGACATTGATTTGGACCATCAATCCCTAGCAGACCAAAAGTACAAAATCAGTGAAACCAATTGTGAGTTTGACCTTTATGAACTCCAAAACTGGTTAAAGAATAAATTCATAGACCTTAGTGATGAATTGGACTTGTGGGATTCCTCCCTACCCCAATTCATTTTCCCTTAGACCTACCACTACTCTATGTTTTTCGCATGGTAACAATTTTGATATATTCCCAGTCATAGGGAAATTGTAGCCCAAAATAATGACATCCTTTTCACAATCACCTCTGAATCCATCTCCCAAATGCTCCAAATTCAAAAATTTGCACCTCTGAAACCTTTTACAGTAGATTCCCTCATGGAACTCTACAAGAACCTCACCTTCCCTCACAGATCAAATATTTTTGAAACATTTCTCCCTGAGGATACTTAATTACCCAAGAAAAATCCCCCCCTATTCATCGTATATGTTTCCAGAGATGACCAAACAGTTTATCTCAATTGTTTCATGCTTACTTGGCTACCAATCTGATCAATGGGTTGATGAGGCCATCAATGGTTTTTTATCTGTCTTTACAACAAGTGAAAAACCCTCCATCTTCAATTACAGTCAGTTTCTAGCAGATTCCATCCATGATCAGTTCCTAAATTTTTCTACAAAGGGAACCTTTAAATATGCATCAGTTCTAGTTTATTTTCTTTTATACCATCAGTCAGACAGATTTCAGGTTCCATTACAGAGGTTGGATGAACAAGGAAATTCCCAATCTGTAATTCATTGGACCTCCTTGGTGAGGAAACATTCCAATGAATTTACTTCCAGTGACTATGTTGACCAGTTTTTATATATAGTTGGTTGCCTATTGAATAGTGAAGTTGAACCTAGAATAGGGCCTGAAATAAGAAGGATTTTACACCTTAGTGATTAGACCAAAACATGTGACTGGTACTTGTACCAGAATTACACAGAAATTAGGGTGTATGGGTGTGAATTGCCACCTTACAGGTTGCCAAATTTTGTCCCAATGAGAATTTTCTCATTAGAATACATTAATTAGATAAATAATTCATATGGATGATCTCCACTTTGTAACAACAAAGAGAAAATCACAGTTTAAAATTAAAGCACAGGTTGGCCCTTTCATCTGTAACACCAAAGCAACAACTAAAGAAGCATACATCCTCTTAAAGAAAATGAACTTCAAACTCAGCTTCACCTGGTCATATGACCCCTTGGGAGTGATTTCAAAGCTAAGAGTAGAACAAAAGACTACTCCATACATTCACACTCCCAGGCCAGAGATTGAGAAATACATGAACCAGGATCAATGGCTGGAAAACACTCTGCAGGAGGCAAAAGAATAGGTAATCTCCACTACAACACCACAAACTCATTTACAACAGGGGAAGTAGGACAAGAGGCCAAGGGAAGACGTTTCCCCTACAGTCATAGAAATTCCAGAGAAATAGTTTCAAATCTATAAGAAAAGGAAAAGGACTAATCCAACAAAAGAAATATTTCAAGAAGAGAATACATAGTCCACCATTATTTTGACAAGCCCTCATGATTCAAGGAGGACTGAAGATATTTTTGTAGGGTATCCATCCTCTTTGACCTCCCAGGAGCCATTAGACACCTCTCAGTTAGGGGAATTGGTTCATGACCAAGCTGAACCAAACATATTTGCTAAGTAAAGAGAGATCAAGAAGAAAAATGAACTGCTAAAAGCTACAACATATACATAGTTATGGAAGAAAACATTTTCTTCACAGCATAGGCTACTCTCTTCCTTTGACACAGAGAAAGGGAAAATGCAGATAGCCTTCCTACATGTTGAGGTCCCTTTCCCAAAGACTCATGAAGATTATAAAAAACATTTTTTTCCTTCAATATTGATCAAATTCATCCAATTGATCAAATAGACTTGCACAAGAAAATAGGGGAGATGTTGTACTCCACTTTGACAACTTCAACAATGGAATCTTCTAGGCTGTAAGCCTCTATAAATAACATCCAGTCTCAGCTTAAATTAGAGAAAGTCTCTTATCTAGCCAAAGATACAAAAATCAAATCATTGGAAGACCTTGTAATGAAACTGGGATATGATCCTAGCAATGTGAAAGCAACAGAAGAGATTATTAGAAGGAAAAGTGTTGACATTGTAGCACTCAAGAAGCATCTCAAGCTTCCCTCCACAGAAGACCCACAGACTAAGGAAGTTGGAGAATTAGAGAAGGAAACGGAAGACATTTTCAGAATCATTATTGAACAAAGTGGATGTATCAAAGCAATAGATGTTGAGATGGAGAAATTGCTAAAGGAAAGAGAACAATCCACATAGTTGGTATTCATTCCAATGACAACATTTCCAAATTCATCTACATCAGCAGCAGGGGAATCGACTTCAGCAACCATCACTAAGGGGAAATCTATATATTCTTCAAAGGAACTTATTAGACCAATGGATGACCTATCAATCAGAGGACAGGAAATTGAGAAGCTAAAAACTCAGTTGAATAAGCTTCAGGAGCAAAGCTAAAGATCGACGATGTATACCTAGCTGAGCTACAAAAGACTCATAGATTAACATAGAAAAATGAACAATTACAAAATGAATCAGCAATGGCATAGACATTGGCACAGGAAAAAGAGAGTATATGGATAGAAATAAATGAGGCCATGATTGAAATATGGCCCTCAATTCAGATTATTTTTTAACAAGAGGAGTCAATATAGAGATCTAAAGAGGTAATTGAAGAGGTAAAAGGAGATTTAGGCTAGAAGCAAGGTGAAGCCACTGCTCTTATCAGAATTTTGAATTCGAAGACTAAGGAAGAATTAGAAGAATTTGAAATTGCAGATAGGACAAAGACAATTTTGGAGGTGAGCAGGGTTCTTACAAAAAGGAACCTTATGCTGCAATTAGAGAACAAGTGTCACAATATGAAGTCCACCATTCAGAAATTCGACAAGAAATTTAATGTGCTAAATCAGAAAGGACTGTCAAGATTGACAGGAATTGGAGATAAGCTAATCATTTTATAAGATTATCACAAGAAATTATATACCATAGTAAGGGATAAGTCAAAGTTTTCTACCATCAAAGGAAGCATGGAAGCTTTGGATTTTGATTTTTTTATCAAACATGAGATAAAGCACTTGTTCATCATCAAACCTACATTTCAAAAGTACACTGAGGTGGATGAAACTTACAAAAATCTAGTCAAGTTCTCCTCTCCAAGTGAATAGCGATGAGACAAATTGTGTGAGTTACTTGGGTAAAACAGTTTTTACTTTCAACAGCAGGGCAACACTTCTTCAGGTCGAGTCATCACCAACAATACTTAAAGATGGTGCCAGAGCACTACAACAGTTTTACATGCCTACCTTTTTGTACTGTTTTTGTAATCAATTTAGGATATTTTGTAAAAAATCTGGATATTTTCACTCAAGATATTTTTTGATAATTTTTATAAGTACTTCACAAATTGAAGTACAAAAGATAGGACTTGTATCAAGAAAGCACATTTTGATGTAAAGCTGTTCACTGAGCTGAAAGTGATCATTTCATTAATACAGAAGATTGTTCCAGGATTCATGTGTCAGGCTAATTGGTGATGTCTTTCCTTTTGTAAACTTGTTATATCTCTGTTTTCATATGTTTTCTTATCTGAATTGTTTAAAAGAAGATGAAGGGTTGAACTTGTTTAATCACACTCTATCCTAGATTATAAGCAATTTATATGTTTTCAAACTGAAGTTAAATATATAATTCATGTTAAAATGCTCTATGTTTAATTAAATCTGAATCTATTCCTCCCTCTCACTCCACAAAGCTACAAAGATCTAATAGCTTGCCTACCTTGCCCTGTTTCAATCTATTTTGATATTTTTGCATCTGATCACCCTAAGACCTTGACTCCATTGCCCAATGGACTTTCTTTGTAGTTTCAACCAAACATTTCAAAAAACCAAACTCTGAATCTAATATCTAGCCTAAAATTCCAAAATCAACAAATCTAAATCTAATAGAGAGATCCCTCTCTAAGTTTAGAAGGGCTACCTTCTAAGCTTGAAAATAGTTTTTTGGTTACCTATGGGTTTCTTTCATAGCCTTAAGAAATTATGGAGAGATAACATGGTTAAGGACATAAAGTTTTTGTTGGTAAAGGTAGACACTTTGAAGAATGTTGCAGATGCATTGACGAAGTCTATGAGCACCGAGAAGTTCTCTTAGTGTAGAGAAACAATGGGTGTTGTAGGGCTAGACTAATGACTAAGCTCTCATGTGACCCCCTATGTGGAAAATAAAACAAGTGGGAGAATTTTGTGTGTGTGTTATATTCTTTCCACGACTAGCCCCACGCACAAAGCCGAGGGGTTAGAGGGGGGGGTGGGAAGCCCCCCTTCAATGCGTCGGGCACAACAAGGGGGTCACAAGGGGGGGTGGCATCCCCCCCTATTGGGGGGTTCATAGGGGGGTGGTAGCCCCCCTACACGGGGTTCGGGGTAGCACCCCAAGATTTTTATTTTTTTTGGGTCCTATATTAGGTGGGCGGACCTACCTATTATTTTGTGCATGGATTTTGCACATGGTTTTGGGTATGATATTTTTTTTCCCATGGAATTTTCTAGGTTAGGTCAAGGGAACTACGATTATGTTCTAATCTAGGGTTAATGGATTGGGCTTTATGGATGCTTCGACATGTATATATATGTATTGTAACATTGAAAGGAATAAATGAAAAATCAATCTGGTAGTCTCGGTTTTGGGATCTAGGGGAAATTATTTGTGTATATATATTTTATGTTTTATGCTCTCGCCATTGTTTATTTTCTATTTTTTAGAATTCGTATGTAGGAAATTTATGTACAAGGTTAAAACCTACAACTTTGGCATAGAAGACTTGACCATTTACATCATCACACTTTGAAGATCATGCAACAAGTTACCACATGCCTCCCTAAAGGAGCAATAGAGTAGCAAGACACATGAAAAAGGTGTACCTTGGGGAAGTACACAAAATCCACTTTCCATGATCGGGATAGCAAAGCACATTCAGTCCTTGAAAGGATCCACTCTAATGTTTGTGGACCTTTCTCAACAACCTCCACTAACAGACACAAGTTTTTGGTCATCTTTATTGATGACTATTCTCGGAAGTGTTGGATCTTCTTCATGTGAAATAAAGATGATACTTCCTCCAAGTTCTTAGAGTTCAAGGAAATGGTGGAGAAAGAAACAAGAAAGAATATGAAGTCTCTCAGGAGCGATAATGGAGGTGAGTTCGTGTTGAATGAATTTAAAAATTTATGTGAAAAAGAATGCATTCAACAAGAGTTAACAACACCCCACAACCCATAGAAGAATGGGGTGGCTGAGAGGAAGAACTGAAGCATTGTGGGAGCATCACGGGCAATGTTACATGACCAAGGAATACCTCTGCATTTGTGGGTTGAGGCATGCAACACATCAGTCTATTTACAGAACATGATTCCTCATAGAACTCTTAGCATGATCACACCGGAGGAGGCTTTCTTAGGGAGGAAGATGAATGTGCCTCACTTCAGGATCTTTGGAGCCTCTGTCTATTGCCATGTCTCCAAGGAATCAAGGAAGAATTTAGAGCCGACAATAGTGTTGGTGGTATTTGTGGGTTACACAGAAACTCCTCACAACTACCATGTGTATTTTTCATCCCTCAGAATGATAGTTGTGCGACGCGATTTCAAATTTGATGAGGACAAAGTCATGTGGTGCTCTCTTGAGAGGGAGATTCAGATCCCACTAGAGGAAGAGCTTATAGGTCCAAAGGAGGAGCCTTGAGATGTTGTGGAGGAGCCACAAGTTTAGGAGCAAAGAGTGGAGACAACCACTCAAGAAGAATCATCCAGAGAAGGTGGGAAGAGAACCAGAGAAGTTGAGAGACTTATGTAGGATGTGATGGAGAATGTGGGTGCTCCTTCAAATCAACATAGGTAGAGAAGGTCACCAAATCAATACACTAGCTACATGGCCCTAATAACTAAGCTAGTAGAGACTGAGCCATCCTCTTTCGAGGAAGCAGTAGAGAAACCAGTATGGGTTGATGCAATGGTGGAGGAGTACAAATCCATTGTGAAGAACAATGTTTTGGAAGTGGTCCCAAGACCAACAGATAAATCAATTGTAGGTTCGAGATGGATCTGCGAGGTGAAGCATGCAATAGACTGAAGCATAGAAACATACAAGGCCATATTTGTGGCCAAGGGGTACTCTCAGGTGGAGGGGATTAGCTATGAGGAGACCTTTTCTCCCATAGCAAGATACTCATCCATCATATCAATCCTTTCTTTGGTTGCACAAATGGGGTGGAAGATCCACCAGATGGATGTGAAAACAACATTCCTTAATGGAGTTATTAAGGAGGAGGTGTATATGGAGAAACTAGAAGGCTTTGATACTTTTTCTCGAGAGACTCAAGTGTGTAGACTCAAGCGAGTGTTGCATGGTCTCAAGAAAACACCTTATGCCTGGTACACCAGAATCAATAGCTATCTCACTAGTTTGGTCTTCACCAAAAGTGAAGGGAATGCAAACCTATATCATATTTTGGTAGAAGGTAAATTATTGAATTTTTTTTATATGTTGATGACTTGATCCTGCCTGGTGATGAGTAGCTGATCAGATCTTGCAAGGAGGACCTTGCGAGAGAGTTCGAGATGAAGGACATGGGTCTCATGCACTAGTTCCTTAGATTGGAAGTATGGCAAGGTGATGGGGAAATGTTTGTCTCTTAGGGAAAGTATGCCAACGAGATACTTCATAGGTTCTGCATGGACAGGTGCAAACCCATGGAGACTCCTCTAAGTACCAACTAGAGGAAAGAGGATTCCACTTTAGGTGATGAAGTGGATGTGATTGTTTACCAATAATTGGTGGGTTCACTTATGTATCTTGTGAACACATGACCAGACATGTGTTATGTAGTCAACTAGCTGAGCCAAGATATGGTTAGGCCAATCAAATTGTTTTGGAGGGAAACAAAGCATGTTCTATGGTACCTGAGAGGCACTAACCAGTTTGTAATTTGGTACAGACGGATAGAGGGAGTGAAGTTGTGTGGCTTCACTGATGTAGATTGGGTAGGAAGTCCATTAGACCAGAAGAGTACATCAAGCTGAATTTTTAGTATTGGGTCAGCAACAATTTCTTGGTACAACCAAAAGTAGAGATCAATGGCACTTAGCTCAGCAGAAGCAGAATACATGGTTGCAACTCAAGAAGCATGTGAGGCAATATGGATGAGAAAAATACTTGTTGGCTTGTTTGGTCAGATGATGGATCCTACTGTGATAATCATATTAGTATCAAACTCTATGAAAATCTTGGTTTTCACGATCGATCCAAACTTATTGATATTTGATATCACCTTCTATGGGATTGTGTGCAGAGATGGATTATGTTGTTCCAGTACATTCTGACAAAGGAACAAGATGCGGATATTTTGACAAAGGCCTTGTCAAGATGGAAGTTTGAGTTCCATAGTTGTAGGATAGGGGTGGTTGATAATCCTTTTCTTGTTGAGAGGGAGTTTTGAAAATATAGCAAGAAAATATAGTTTTTACTTTGCCTTGGACAAACTAGACTAAAATTTGAATATCCACATCAACAGACAACTTTGATGATGTTAACTTGTGTGACATGGCTTGTGTCACCCAGTTTTCTCAATAGATTCGAGTTGGAGGAGTTAGAGTTCAGTTCTGCATGATTGATAGCTAATTTGTAGCAATCTATTTAAGTTAATTTAAGTTATTATCAGTTTAACTGGTTCTAACTGTCAGAAGAACTAGTGGAGGTCAAGTTGTGGAAGTGGAACTTTAACCACACTCAATGATCAACTTGTTAACTTATCAATCAACCCAAGATAATTGTTTCATGCAGAGAATTCGATTTACCTAGTTGAGATGGATATTCCAAGGCAGTGTACTATCAATTGTAGCATATTCCAATGTGTAAAGGTGGTGTATGCAGTTAAATGAAGACCTAAGGCGATTGCGCAATTCCGGAGTGTGAAATTCCTAAAACATAGGGGCAATTTCCCATAGGAACATCACAAGGATATAGGTTATTGGGAAGGCTTGAAATTGGTGAAGTGTTGGCCAGGTTCAGTCAGTCACACAAAGGAATAGACTATACACTTGCAGGGTGTGCTCAAGCTTGAGCAAACATATGTATTTCTTCTCTATTATCTAATTAATGCAATATAGATAGTAAGGGGTTTTGAGCATTTTCTTTCCCCTAGATAAATCTTTGTGCATATGTGATTTTTCCTTTTGCATATCTCTGATTCTTGTTTTAGATGGTGAATTACCTTCCGCATATCAGTAGAGTAGCTTCAAGTCTTCTAATTTTAGCAAATTTCATGAGCAGTATTGAATCTACACATTAGTTTCTACACCTAGCACAGGGCACAACAACCCCCCGTGAGGTTTGATGCTGGGTCGCCTTGCTAACGAGGCCCATCCTCAACTGGTTGTGTTAGTGGGACTTGACGTTATAATTATAATTATACATTTCTTAATTATAAATAATAATTAAACCAACCTAGATCCATTTTAACTTTGGATCTACCAAGTGCCGAGAGGGCTCAAATCCCTTGAGGTGCAAACATATTTTAGAGTGAAAAGAGATTTGATCTCTCTCGACATTTAGTAAATATGAATTTAAAATGGATCTAGTTTGCTTTATACTAAAATTGCAATTCTATTTTAATATAAAAAATAAATAAAATGAATAGAAAATATAAATTGATAAATATATATTAGAGTGTCACGTATTTTTATAATTTTTTTATATATAAAAAATATAGTAAAAGTTAAAGGGGTTTACCCAGGTTCTCTAAAAGTTTTTTTAAATAAATATTCTAGTTGTAAGGTAAATTTTATCTTTGACATCGTTAACAATAATTAATAATAATAAATTTATATAATTTACTATATTATTTTGTGTGAATTAGATATAGTTTTAGTGGTTGTGAAAAAAGTTGTTGTTCTCTCCAATTGGATTTAATACTTGCATATGATATGTTGAGTTCATTATGAGGAAAATAACTAGAGATCACAATTAATGTTTTATTTTAAAGGCCAAAGTTGATGTTGCATTCATGAGGTTGAAGGTTCAATTCATGTATGTGACTTGTTGAGCTCATAATGAAGCAAATAACTAGAGCTCAAAGTTGATGTTGCATTCCAATGTTTGAGCTCATAATGAAGAAAAAACTAAAACTTAAAGTTGATGTTGCATTCTTAAGGTCAAAGTTGATAGTTATATCCATGTCAAATTTTGTTGCATTCATGTCAAAATTGATATCACATTCATGAGGTTGAATGTTTGAAAAAATATCCCTTGGTTTTTTTTTCCTAAATAAAACATTGAATGAGTTTTCTATGTTGTTTACTCAACATTATACTAACCTTCTTATAGGTTGTTTTAGAAATATGTATTATAAATAATGTTGCTCCTTGCATATTCTAGAGAACCTTTCTTAATCTACATGTTTTGGAGTACTTTCTTAATTTAGAGTAACTTTCTTAATTTGTATTAGGATAAATAGGTAATCTTTAACACACATTTCTTCTTTGGTCATGATTAAATTATTTGAAGGGATAAAAATTACAAGTATAATTTAAATTTTAATATTTTGGGTTTTTTTTATGTGTAAAACACGTTTATATATTTTTTAAAATTATTCTTTAATCTAGGTTTCTCATCTTTCACTTAATTTTAAGTGAAAGTAGGATTCAAAAGGTGTTGTTATAAAAGATGTAATGATATTTTGATGATGCTACTAGTGAGAATAAACTTTAAATTCATTTATGAAATTATGGAGAAGTAAATATTTCATAAATACTTCATATTCTCTTTTATTTCAATGTATATTGTTTCCAACATTAAAATAAATTAATGTTTTATTTTGCAAAATAAATACTAACATTATAATTTCTCATATTTCAATCTTATATGAAATATCTTTTATCATATTTTTAATATATATAAAATTTTCAACATATTTTATATATATTACAAATTTCAAACCTCATAAAATTTTCGCCGTATTAAATATATGCTACAAACTTCAAACCTCTCAACAATAATCACTATAAATGAGATTAATGATTTCAATGTGAACTTCTATTGCATATAGGTTAACTGCATCACAAAACCCTTCATCAATCTTATATTTCTATTTATATTTATTCAACATTTAATCTATAAATATTAATTTAATATTAATTTTTATATTTTAATTTCAACCGACATTTAAAACAATTTTCCATATTTTATAGAACAAATTAATACTTTTATCATATAAAAGTATACAAGAAAAACGCTCAAAAAATTGACTAATTTTTTAACATAAAATCTAACATTCAATCGTTAAATTTAACCCACTAAATGACTTATAATAATTCATTTCTCATAACAATACATAAATACTACATGGCCAAGTTCCATTTCTACTCCAAATATACTATTAAAACGTCTTGGACAAAAATTCTTACCACCACTCAAAAAATTCACTAAATAGTTTTTACATAAAATCCAAACATTCCATCATTAAATTTAACCCACTAAATGACTTAAAATAATTCATTTATCATAACAACAATAAATAAATATTACATGGCCAAGTTTTTCTGCTACAAATATACCATTAAAAAACATAATGAACATGCCTCTTTTTATTATAAAATTTTTTTACCACCATTTTATAATATAACCTTATTTTGTCATATCATGTTAGCATGTTTGTCGGCATTTATACATAAAAAGGTTTTAAACAAAGTTTTTCCATAGAAATCACATGAGAAAAATTTTTGGCTGAGGCCTTTCGAACCAACAAGATAGAATGAACCCAAAAAATTTTTGGCTGAGGCCTTTCGAACCAACAAGATAGATGGTTTGAAATGCATCAGCCAAAAAATTTTCTCATGTGATTTCTACAGAAAAACTTTGTTTAATTCATAACCAATCACAGAAGCTTGAACGCAGAAAATAAAAAGGTTTTATTAGACTTTTGTAATGTTACAAAAATTTCAAGGAAATAGTTTTGAAAATCATTTGGTGAGAAAAATGATAACCAACCTTTATACTCATTTTTACTCAGTGCCTCTCTCTTATTTCTTCATGAATTTATCAACTTTTAA